>CM066034.1:131324928-132524928 GCA_033557465.1 Ichthyophis bannanicus | reverse complement strand
TGTCTGGCCTCCTGTGGAGACTGACCCCTGATGAGCCAGTCGTTCAGGTATGTAAAGACAAAGATGCCCTGGTTTCTGAGATAGGCCGCCACCACCGCCAGGCATTTGGTGAAAACCCTGGGTGCGGAGGTTAGACCAAATGGAAGTACTCTGTACTGAAATGATTTCCTCCCTCTACAAATCTGAGATATTGTCTGTGGTCTGGATGAATGAGGATGTGAGTATAAGCATCCTTTAGGTCTAAGGAGCATAGCCAATCTCCCTGCTGGAGGTAGGGCAGCAGTATTCCAAGGGTAAGCATCTTGAACTTTTCCCTCTCCAGGAACTTGTTGAGATTTCGCAAGTCTAGGATGGGCCTGAGGCCTCCTGTCCTTTTTGGTACCAGAAAGTACCTGGAATAAAAGCCTCGTCCTATCAGGTGGTGAGGCACTGGTTCCACCGCCTGTTCCTGTAGAAGACTTGCTAACTCCTAAAGGAGGAGGTTCCTGTGTAGAGGGAGTCTTGGAGGCTCCCCTGGAAAATAGGAGGGAGGTAACTGGTTGAAGTGGAGCAAGTAGCCCTTCTGGACTATGCTCAGTACCCAGGTATCCCCTGTTAAAGCTGACCATCTGTGGGCGTACAGTGTCAGCCGGCCTCCTGTGCTGAGTGGAGCCAGCTGTGGAGGAGAGGCTATGCAGTGCGAGTCAAAACCCCGCTCCCTGCTGTGCAGGATCCGGAGCTGGCGGCTTGGGGGTTTTCTGCCTATGGGGCCCATGTCCCTGCCCCTTGGCCTGCTGACCCTGTTGGGGAGCTGTAGAGGCCTGGAAGTGAGGGTAGGATTTGTAGGCAGAGGCCTTCCTCGGGTAAAAGGGCTTTTTCCCCCCGAGCCCTTCTTCTGAGAAGGGGCAGAAGTCTTCCTGGACAGCCTTGTCCTGGTGAGAGTCTCAGTCTCGATTTCTACAGCCTTTTCAGCCATGGGTTTGCCAAAGAGGTTCTCACCCCAGCAAGGGACATCGACCAACTTGTCCTGGACCCATGGCTCAAGGTCGGATAACTGTAGCCATGCCTGATGGCATGCACAGATGCTGACCGCTGCTACTCGGGCCGAAGCCTTGAAGCCATCATAGGCTGCTTGAGATATAAACTTCGAGCACTCTCGAATACCCGATGACAAAGCCTGTGAAAAAGAAAAAGAAAAAAAAAGCGCAAACGCTAGTCTCAAAGGACAAAAACTGAAAAAAACAGGTCCGGGCTCGATACTGGTGTACCGTGCCCAGGTGGGAAGGGGAACCGGCGTCGAACCGGCAAAAAACCACAAATCTTCGAAGAAAAAAATACTTTTAACTGGGTGACCAAGACACACGTCTATCGGACTTCGCGGAAAAAAGAAGACTGAGCAAGATGGCACCCTTGGGCGGGAAGAGGACCGCGCATGCGTGCTGCATTCCAAAAGGCTTTCTTTGAAAGCTGGGGAAATGCTCTGCACGAGGGCTCCGTCGGTGCCGACGTCACCCATATGTGAGGACTGACTTCCTGCTTGGTCCTGGAGAATTTCCAATTCCTCTGCTCTGGGTTCTTCCTCCGATGCAGGAGTAATGGATAGGCCCCTCGCCATATCCTTGATAAACTCCTGGAAAGACATGTCTTCGGGAGGAGACATACGCCGCTGTGGAAGAGAGGGATCCTCGGGGGAGATGACTCATCTCTCTAGTACCAATTGATTCATCCCCCAAAGAATCGGAATCAGTACTGACGAGAGCGATGCTCTTGTTCTTGTAAAGATCGGTACCGATCGAGATCTGTATCGGTGCGAGAGACCTGCCATGTCAGTACCTCGGAACTGGGGATGGACTAGAGGCCTGGAATGGTAAGGAGTGGGCCGAGGGACACAAAGCCCGATGCCAATTGTATCGGCATTGTCGGATGTATCGGTACAGACAATACCAGCAGTAATGTCTTGACCGGTAGCGACACTGCTAACAGAACCGCAAGACTCCACTCGATGGCTAAAAAAGGGGTCCCCTAGCCCACAGCCAGAGCAGGGGTGAAGAGGAGGACAAGAGAGGACCGGTGCTACTGGAAAAAAGGCCAAGAAGGCCGAACACAAGGAAACTTTTTCCGAGGGATGAGAACGTGGGTCCGAAGGGCTCCGCGGAAAAAGGGAGACTGAGCAAGATGGCACCTTTGGGTAGAAAATGGATCATGCATGTGTAGCAGCAATCCCAAAGGCTCTCTCATTGAAAGCTGGGGAATTGCTCTGCATGGATTCCATTGGTGCCAACATCACCCATAAGTGAGGGCTGACTTCCTGCTCATTCTTGGAGAAAAACCACACCAATTTCAAATGGCACAGAACCTTGCTGCCTGTATAATTCACAATGCTCACTGATACGACCACATCACGCCACTACTCCAGACCCTCCACTGGCTACCCATAGAAGCACGTATCAAATACAAATGTCTACCGATAACTTTCAAACTATACAATAAGATCGCCCCTCATGCCTTTCCTCTCTTATTACCCCTAGTGACCCCATTTGATCCAGAACATCATGCACCCAGAATATCCTCTCAATTCCAGCCCATTTTCATAACACAATCAAAACTACAAGTTCAAGAGAGTTCTTGTTTGTAGCCCCTACTCTCTGGATCGCTCTCCCAGACAACCTAAGACTAATAAAAGATCTACAGACTTTTAGAAAAGAGCTTAAAATGTTCCTCTTCATTCAACACTTTAACCTCAACACCTCTATTACTCTCCCTCGACCACCATGACCCCCCCCCCCCTACTTCTCTCTGCTATATACTGGAGAAATACAAATACAATACATACCCTGCTGAACCGCTTTCTCACTTGATATAGCTTAATTAGGCAATTATTCTTCTTCCCCCTCCTCTAAACCTTTTCTCTTTTATGAAACTCCATTTGATATATTTCTCCTTTATCCCATTCCCTTCCCCACCCTACACTGTAAATAGCTCTGCCTCAGCATCCGCTATGCTGCTGTATATGTGAACAGCTGATTTGTAAATAGTACCTTGTAATATGTTTTCATATGTTACATGTTCTTTGTAAAGCACCCCTGATCACTGGAAGGGGGCAGCGTATAAAAACGTTTAAATAAAATAATGTTTTATGTCCAGAATAGCTCCTATGACTTCTTGAAGGATTAGAGCCAGATTCTGTGTGGAAACTGCTAGGAGCCATTTGTCGATGCATAGAAGACTAGCTGACCCCACCTGTGCAAGTGAGCGCCACCAAGATGAGAGGCAAAAAAAAGAAAGGGCTTTGTACTGATGATGGTCTGTGTGCAGAACAAACAGGGGTATTTTCTGCAACATGGATGGATTTGGATATGTATAAAAGCATCTGGTGAGATTCAGTGAGCACAGACAGCCTCTCTTTTTCAGGTATGGAAAAATGGAGGAAGTGTGTTCACCTTGAACTTTTTCTTACACAGGAATAGGTTGATATTCCTCAGATCTAATCTGGTACGCAAACCTCCTATATTCTTGGAGATCAATAAGTATTTGGAGTAAAACCTAGATTCCTTTCCTGCAATGGAACAATTCTATTCCATTGAACAATAGGAGAAAATATAGGCAAGTATGGGCTTGAGGTATTTGACACCACGCCGAGATCAATCTGGTGGCAGAGACTGACACTTGAGGTGGTAGCCTATTTTCATGATGTTGAAAACACAAGAACCCGTGGAATTTGTTTACGCTGCTAAAGTATACCCCACCTCCCTACTGGTAGGGCAGGCTATGTATTCTGTAGGGACACTGGCTGTAACTGAAGAGGACAGTAGATGGTTGCGCAGACATGACCTACTTTGCTTGCCCACTTTCTTGCTGACGATGTTTCATGAAAGTGGAACAATTAGCATGTTGTAATAATCTAGTGAAGGGAACAAGGTTTCTTCTAGAATGGTAGACATCTCTGTTTTAGTGGGATATGCTCATTCAACCAATGCATAATGCAGAAGGTGGACATACACCTGAGAGGTGCATAAAGTATGGGCATGGTCCTTGATGGTATCCATGGTCTCCTTTACTTTTTGTCAAACGGGGAATCTCCAGTTCAGGGAGCGTCTGCTAGCCTTGTATGAGCATCTTCACAAAGGCTGGATGCACACTGCCATGCAAGATGTCTGGCAGCAATGGCAGAAGCTGAGATTCTATAAAATGTATCAAATGTGTCATACGTAGGTCTTCAGATTGTTATAATGGAAAACCTAGATAAAAACTCCAATGGGAAAATATGCATGTTTGGTTTATTACCGAAAACCCTATAATCCTCACCCAAGATGATCCCAATGAAGTCATCTGGCTGCTCCTGTCACAGCTGATGCCATTGGAATGGGACATTGACCAGCAAGCACCCATGCAAGCTAACTGAAGAAAGCAGCATTGACAATAAAATCTTCTTTAACCCATGCAGGTTGCTAAGAAAAGAACATTTAAAATGTGTCCAATGCCGACAGTGTATATGATGTGAACATGTCAGAGGTAGGATCACCTCCTGGCCAGCTGAAACTACTATCAGAGCAAATGTGCAACATGCATTCTATGTTTTAGCATCAATTTATCTTAACAAGAAATGGGACAATGGTAAAAATATAAAAGCAATCCAATGAGAGGAACAAAGAGCGAGTGAATGCTGGCATGAGCAGAAAGTTCACAAATTTAAAAATTTTAATATAAAAAATGGAGTGCAACTAAAAGCATACCCTAATTAATTTTGCAACATGGAAATACCAATATACACAGATTTTTAGTACCTTCCCAAATACCTAATTAGCCTGAAAATAAACTCTACATTTACATGAAGCTGCTAGGGGGTAAATTGAAAGGCAATGTCAGGAAATACTTTTTTACTGAAAGGGTGGTGGATGTTTGGAATGCCCTCCCGATGGAAGTGGTGGGGGCAAATACAGTGACAGAATTCAAGATGGCATGGGGGACAGACAGTGGATCCCTTTACAGCAACAGGATAAAATAAAAATAAACTTAACTACCTAATTTCTCAAACAGGGGTGTCCTACACAGAGCGATGGGTTCACCCCTAAACAAAGACATGGGGAGGGGTGGCCTGCATGGATCAGCAGGTGCACCTACTCTTGCCATTTTGCTGGGCAGACTGGATGGACCATGCTGGTCTTTGTCTGCCGTCATTTACTATGTTACTAGAATCAGTAGCTCTGGTCATATACTGAGTCCAACACTCATCTGCTTTGAATGAGATGACTGCTAGTTCAGATTGTGACTGTGGCTAGACAAGAAATCTTGCACCCTCTGGAAAATAGTATGCATATAATAAAATCATATAAACCTGATGAGCTGCAATGCAGGCGGATAGCATTGCACCCCGAACACTTTTTTTTGCCTAAGTGATCTAAGAGTCTTCGTTCTTTCCCAGGTAGTAGTTCAGTGCCGTTGAGTCAATGTTGACTCATGGCGACCCTCTGGATAGTTGACCTAAACTATGTTCGGTCTTCAATTAGGCAGCTCATTATTGACGGAGTGGCACCCATAGTTGCTGTTATTGTATCAATCTCACTGCCGGCCTTCTTCTTTTGCGCTGTGTCTTTCTCTAACGATCTCTCTCTTCACATGATGTGTCCAAAGTATGAAAGTTGAAGTCTTTTCATCTAAGCTTCTAAGGAAAGCTTAGGTTTGATCTTCTCTAGTACTGACTGGCTTGTTCTTCGGACAGTTCATGGTATATGCAGTATTCGCTGCCAGCACAATAATTCAAAGGCATTAATTTTCTCCCTGTCTATCTTTTTCACTGTCCAACTTTCGCATCCATATGATGCTACTGAAAATACCATGGCCTGGACAAGTCAAATCTTTGTATGGAGAGAGATATCTCTGCTCTTGAGAATCATGTCCAAGTTTTCATAAGCATTCGGCCAAGAGCAATGCATCATCTGATTTCTTGACTGCTTGTCCTTTCTTTGATGCAAGTAGGTTAAAGATGTCCACAATTTCAATTTCTTCTCTTTCAACGATGAACCTGTTGATTTTGCCAGTTGTCAAGATCTTTGTCTTAACATTAAGGTGCAGGCCCATTTTGAGCCTATGTTCTTTGATCGTGAGAAACAAATGTTTCAGATCATCTTCACTTTCAGCCAGTAATGTGGTATCAGCATAGCAAAAGTTGTTGATGAGTCTTTGACCAATCTTCACACCTCTGTTGTCTTCATACGATCCTGCTTCTCTGATTTGTAATGCATATAAATTAAACAGGTAGGGGGAAAGTATTCAGCCTTGTCTTACACCTTTGCTTATTTTAAACCATTCTGTTTCTCCCTGTTCCGTTCGAACTGTTGATTCTTGATCAATGTACAGATTTGTGCAAGAGAACGATCAGGTGTTCTGGTATACCCATGCTTCTTAATGTGGCCCAGAGTTTCTCATGGTTTACACAGTCAAAAGCTTTGCTATAGTCGATAAAGCACAAATAGATATCCTTTTGGTATTCTTTAGTCTTTAAGGATCCATCTCATATCTGCGATGATGTGTCATTCCTCACTCTTTCCTGAGCCCTGCTTGCACTTCAGGCAGTTCTCATTCCAGGTACAGTTGTAGTCTCTGCTGAATAATCTTGAGTAGAATCTTGTTAACATGTGGAATCAGTGATTGAATGATAATTTCCAGAGTCAGTCAGATCACCTTTCTTCAGTATTGGTATAAACACAGATCTTTTCCAGTCAATTAGCCATGATTTATTTTTATTTATTTATTTGCATTTCTTATATACCGCGCTATTACGATCAGTGCGGTTTACATTGGAACAAAACATACAACAATGTAACAATTTACATTGGGTTTACCATTGGAATGCTACAAGATGCTCAAGGATCCATGTTGAATGATGCTGAGAAGATCAAGAAAAGGTGGAAAGAATATAGAGAGTTGTCATACCATAAAGATCTCAATTTATACTTCGAAGGATGTTGATAGTATTCACACTATATTAATTAAACAAGCATTGCCTCACTATACAAATTAACCAGTGGCAAGAGGTCTCAGACTTTCAGCGGCAATGCTCCAATGATTTTTACGAGCAATGTGCCTGATTGCATCAACGACCCCAATATGCCTCTGAATTTTTTCTTTTTTCTTATTTATCTCTTTTTCTTCTTCTTTTATACTTAAAAACTCACTTTCAATGTTTTTCTGTTATCACTTGCAATGCTCAAATACTGTGGATTTTATCTCATATTTTGAAATCCTCTAAAGCTTTTGAACTGTCACATCTCAGTCTTCTAATAGCATACTTGAGAATGTGCTTCACAGCTAAATTAATGTGTATTACTGCTTGTTCATACGTGCATTGTCATCTACTGATTGTAGCATTTAATTATTGCTTATCTGGTCATCGCTGATCGCTGATCAATTCCCCGACGCCATCTAATAGGTACCGCACTTTGCGTTTCGTTAATCCTCTTCAGGGGGAGTTAAAATGATCACAGCTCAATATTATTGCACTGTTGAACTATTAATAGCACGATCTACAACACAAAATATATTTATGCGTCAGTTTACCTAATGTAACTATACTGCAGACTTGAACAGGATGTTACAGTTTCCATTAAATCACCTATCTATGACACTCACGATCATTCTTTGTATTTGCGATCATCAGGGCTTCCTTCTGACCTGGTTTACTGAATGTCCCAAAAAAACGCCGCGCATGCGGATAGCTGTACTCACCAGACTTTAAAAGGCTTTTACGTCACTAGAGCAGCCTATCAAATGATAGTACCTGCCCATAGGGGTTCACTTGGTTAAACAGCGTCATACTTCCAACTTAAATACAAGCCCGCCATTCAATCCAATTGTTCAAACCTGTGGCTCCCACCGTGCCTAAACGGAAAATCCATCGCTGTTCATGGATTACCAGAGTTTGAGCCCGAGTTTTCCCCCCTTGTCCAGCCATCACCCTGTCAATCACGAAACATCTGAGATCGGTAAACTGATGTTGATGTTGTACACAATGTGCCACTATGGGGGACTCTAATGATTTACACTTGAGCCGGCTCTTATGCTCATTGATCCTCACTTTTAATGGCCTTTCAGTTTTCCCTATGTAGAGAAGTTTACACGGGCACCTCAAAGCATACACAACAAAATCGGAGGTACATGTTGTTGAACATTTCAAAATGTGCTGTTGCCCTTGATATTCAAATTGTGTAAGCTCCTCAGTTATCATGCAAATATTGCATGCTCCACAGGGTTTATGACCTCTTGTTTCTGACTCGATAGTTCCTGATGAAGATCTTAGCCGTGTTGGACTCAAACTGTCTTTTAAATTAGAGTGTCTGGTCCACACGCACCGCACCGTTTTGTCTTCCAGTCCTGGTACGGACTTTAGTACATTTTGATGTTTTTTTATAATGCGTTTCAGATCTCCACTAAAAGGAGAAAATTTAGTGATCAGATTGATAGTATTATCATCCATGAGGGATCTCTTCGGTGTGACTTGTAACAAGAGGGCTCTATTGTTGAACAGAGCACGCTTGTAAGCTGTTTTAACAATTGATTGAGGATACCCTCTATCATATAGATCTTTCATCAATTTTTTTGCCTGGAACTTGTACTCTTCCGTACTGGAACAATTCCTTCTGTATCTTATGAATTGGGAGAAGGGTAAACTGTCTCGCAGCTGTCTCGGATGATTACTATGGTAGTGCAGAATTGTATTCCTGTCCGTAGGTTTTTTATGTATAGAGGTCAACCAGCCATTTAGACTCTTTGTTACTGTAACATCTAGAAATACAATTCGTTGCCAATGGCTTGTTGAGGTGAATTTTATATTAGAATCCACCTGATTCAACCACTCCACAAACGAATTGAATTCAATCTCCGAACCATTCCATAACATAAAAACGTCATCTATGAATCTTTTCCACAGAAGCAATTGCGATTGATATGGAGAATTATCCAACCACTTTCTCTCAAATCCAGACATATACAAATTTGCCACTGAAGGGGCACATGTGGCACCCATGGCCACTCCTGATCGTTGTTGGTAAAACATCCCTTCGAACTCAAAATAGTTGAAAAAAATTGTGAGTTCTGCCAAATCCGAAATGAATTCCAACTGGTTGGAGGATATATATGCTTGTTCGCGTAAAGATGTTATTATCGCTGTATGAGCTGCTTGTTGAGGAATGCTCGTATATAACGCAGCGACGTCCAAAGTGGCAAGCAACACCGAATCATTGGCTGCCAGCCCTGAAAATTCTTCTAAAACATTTAGAAAATGAGAAGTATCTCGCAGATACGATGGTATTGCTGGCATTAGAGGTCGCAAGTAGGAATCAATGTAAATTGACAATGGCTCTAACACTGAACCTTTTGTGGAGACAATCGGCCTTCCCGGGGGTTTGTTCACATCCTTATGAATCTTCGGAACTAGATATAGACGTGCTGCAACAGGAGAAGGTTCATTTAAAAATCTATGTTCCTTCTTAGTTATAACTGCCAGCTCCAAAGCTCTTCGTGTTAATATCTTAATTCGTTCTTGTACTTCCTTGGTAGGATCCTGAGTTAAAGTTATGTATACCTCCGATTGTGATAATTGACGAACTGCTTCCTGTATGTATTGTTCTCGGTCCATTACCACCGTGGCACCCCCTTTGTCCGCTCTTTTGATAACTAAATCAGTGCGAGCTTTCAACTCTTGCATTGCATTCCATTCAGATGTAGTAAGTCGTTGAGATTTCTTAGACTTGCATTGTTCCAAACACTGTATATCTCTAAGAACTAATTCTTTGAATATAGTTAACGCCACTGGTGGAGGTTCTGGAGGACACCACGTAGAACGAATGGGTAACTGGAGTCTGTGAGGATGTTGATGTGCATCAATTAGTTGATCCTTGTTGCTTTGAGAACCAAAATAGGACTTCAGATGCAATTTGCGCATGAAATTTTCCAGATCCACTCGGAACTGGAAACTGTCAAAAAACGTTACAGGCACAAATGACAAACCTTTGTTCAATAATGATTCATGATCGTAAGATAGTTGTGCCTTCGAAATGTTGATTACTAAAGAATGTTGTGGTAAGCTTGACTTCTCAATCGTTGCATGATGTACTATATCCCTTCTTAATACTTCTGGCGACCCCCTCCTCTCCCCCGTTGTTTTCCTCTGGTAGATTCTTTTTTCTTTGTTTTTTTGTTGTCTTCCTCTTGAAAATCCTCTTTTGATACCTTGCTAGAATCGGAAGAACTTAAATCTCCCGAAGAAGCTTCAAAATCTACTCGTTTTTGAGCTTTCCGTGGCTTTCTCCTGGGGTTCATCCAGGGGTACACATACCCCGATGAATAGTCGCCATGGTCGCGTTTCAGTTTTTGAATCTTCAGTTGTTTAACTTCATCATGAACAATTTGTACTTGAACTTCATTTTCTTTGAACTTGGTGCTAAATTGCGTCGCTGTCACTTCTTTTTTCAAGCTGGTGGTCATAGTATCTATCTCATGTTGTAACACTTCCAGCCCGGCTGCTGTAGTTTCTGCTATCAGAACCATTATATCCAATGAGCATTTTTTTGGGACATTCAGTAAACCAGGTCAGAAGGAAGCCCTGATGATCGCAAATACAAAGAATGATCGTGAGTGTCATAGATAGGTGATTTAATGGAAACTGTAACATCCTGTTCAAGTCTGCAGTATAGTTACATTAGGTAAACTGACGCATAAATATATTTTGTGTTGTAGATCGTGCTATTAATAGTTCAACAGTGCAATAATATTGAGCTGTGATCATTTTAACTCCCCCTGAAGAGGATTAACGAAACGCAAAGTGCGGTACCTATTAGATGGCGTCGGGGAATTGATCAGCGATCAGCGATGACCAGATAAGCAATAATTAAATGCTACAATCAGTAGATGAAAATGCACGTATGAACAAGCAGTAATACACATTAATTTAGCTGTGAAGCACATTCTCAAGTATGCTATTAGAAGACTGAGATGTGACAGTTCAAAAGCTTTAGAGGATTTCAAAATATGAGATAAAATCCACAGTATTTGAGCATTGCAAGTGATAACAGAAAAACATTGAAAGTGAGTTTTTAAGTATAAAAGAAGAAGAAAAAGAGATAAATAAGAAAAAAGAAAAAATTCAGAGGCATATTGGGGTCGTTGATGCAATCAGGCACATTGCTCGTAAAAATCATTGGAGCATTGCCGCTGAAAGTCTGAGACCTCTTGCCACTGGTTAATTTGTATAGTGAGGCAATGCTTGTTTAATTAATATAGTGTGAATACTATCAACATCCTTCGAAGTATAAATTGAGGGCTTATTTTACATATTGATTAACTTCTATACCCTCTGGAATTAGACCTATTAATTGGTGTAACCACATAAGTATGGAAGGTCACCCGTCATGGCGTGATGTCTACAGTTACAATGCAACCCATATCGCAGACATGTGTAAAGAACAGACTCCTTTCACTACAGATGATGCACAGAATGATGATCAATTCACCACCGATTGGGACACCCTTTTAAAAGCACAAAAACGTAAAATACGAATGGAGTTGCATCGATTTTCATTAATAGAGTACATACGGCGTCAACATATACCACGCGGGCTTAGGGTATATAAAGAACCCAAATTATTTTCAGATAACCCTACTTTCATTGAAAAATGGAATGGCATTTTAAATAAATGCTCATTGGATATAATGGTTCTGATAGCAGAAACTACAGCAGCCGGGCTGGAAGTGTTACAACATGAGATAGATACTATGACCACCAGCTTGAAAAAAGAAGTGACAGCGACGCAATTTAGCACCAAGTTCAAAGAAAATGAAGTTCAAGTACAAATTGTTCATGATGAAGTTAAACAACTGAAGATTCAAAAACTGAAACGCGACCATGGCGACTATTCATCGGGGTATGTGTACCCCTGGATGAACCCCAGGAGAAAGCCACGGAAAGCTCAAAAACGAGTAGATTTTGAAGCTTCTTCGGGAGATTTAAGTTCTTCCGATTCTAGCAAGGTATCAAAAGAGGATTTTCAAGAGGAAGACAACAAAAAAACAAAGAAAAAAGAATCTACCAGAGGAAAACAACGGGGGAGAGGAGGGGGTCGCCAGAAGTATTAAGAAGGGATATAGTACATCATGCAACGATTGAGAAGTCAAGCTTACCACAACATTCTTTAGTAATCAACATTTCGAAGGCACAACTATCTTACGATCATGAATCATTATTGAACAAAGGTTTGTCATTTGTGCCTGTAACGTTTTTTGACAGTTTCCAGTTCCGAGTGGATCTGGAAAATTTCATGCGCAAATTGCATCTGAAGTCCTATTTTGGTTCTCAAAGCAACAAGGATCAACTAATTGATGCACATCAACATCCTCACAGACTCCAGTTACCCATTCGTTCTACGTGGTGTCCTCCAGAACCTCCACCAGTGGCGTTAACTATATTCAAAGAATTAGTTCTTAGAGATATACAGTGTTTGGAACAATGCAAGTCTAAGAAATCTCAACGACTTACTACATCTGAATGGAATGCAATGCAAGAGTTGAAAGCTCGCACTGATTTAGTTATCAAAAGAGCGGACAAAGGGGGTGCCACGGTGGTAATGGACCGAGAACAATACATACAGGAAGCAGTTCGTCAATTATCACAATCGGAGGTATACATAACTTTAACTCAGGATCCTACCAAGGAAGTACAAGAACGAATTAAGATATTAACACGAAGAGCTTTGGAGCTGGCAGTTATAACTAAGAAGGAACATAGATTTTTAAATGAACCTTCTCCTGTTGCAGCACGTCTATATCTAGTTCCGAAGATTCATAAGGATGTGAACAAACCCCCGGGAAGGCCGATTGTCTCCACAAAAGGTTCAGTGTTAGAGCCATTGTCAATTTACATTGATTCCTACTTGCGACCTCTAATGCCAGCAATACCATCGTATCTGCGAGATACTTCTCATTTTCTAAATGTTTTAGAAGAATTTTCAGGGCTGGCAGCCAATGATTCGGTGTTGCTTGCCACTTTGGACGTCGCTGCGTTATATACGAGCATTCCTCAACAAGCAGCTCATACAGCGATAATAACATCTTTACGCGAACAAGCATATATATCCTCCAACCAGTTGGAATTCATTTCGGATTTGGCAGAACTCACAATTTTTTTCAACTATTTTGAGTTCGAAGGGATGTTTTACCAACAACGATCAGGAGTGGCCATGGGTGCCACATGTGCCCCTTCAGTGGCAAATTTGTATATGTCTGGATTTGAGAGAAAGTGGTTGGATAATTCTCCATATCAATCGCAATTGCTTCTGTGGAAAAGATTCATAGATGACGTTTTTATGTTATGGAATGGTTCGGAGATTGAATTCAATTCGTTTGTGGAGTGGTTGAATCAGGTGGATTCTAATATAAAATTCACCTCAACAAGCCATTGGCAACGAATTGTATTTCTAGATGTTACAGTAACAAAGAGTCTAAATGGCTGGTTGACCTCTATACATAAAAAACCTACGGACAGGAATACAATTCTGCACTACCATAGTAATCATCCGAGACAGCTGCGAGACAGTTTACCCTTCTCCCAATTCATAAGATACAGAAGGAATTGTTCCAGTACGGAAGAGTACAAGTTCCAGGCAAAAAAATTGATGAAAGATCTATATGATAGAGGGTATCCTCAATCAATTGTTAAAACAGCTTACAAGCGTGCTCTGTTCAACAATAGAGCCCTCTTGTTACAAGTCACACCGAAGAGATCCCTCATGGATGATAATACTATCAATCTGATCACTAAATTTTCTCCTTTTAGTGGAGATCTGAAACGCATTATAAAAAAACATCAAAATGTACTAAAGTCCGTACCAGGACTGGAAGACAAAACGGTGCGGTGCGTGTGGACCAGACACTCTAATTTAAAAGACAGTTTGAGTCCAACACGGCTAAGATCTTCATCAGGAACTATCGAGTCAGAAACAAGAGGTCATAAACCCTGTGGAGCATGCAATATTTGCATGATAACTGAGGAGCTTACACAATTTGAATATCAAGGGCAACAGCACATTTTGAAATGTTCAACAACATGTACCTCCGATTTTGTTGTGTATGCTTTGAGGTGCCCGTGTAAACTTCTCTACATAGGGAAAACTGAAAGGCCATTAAAAGTGAGGATCAATGAGCATAAGAGCCGGCTCAAGTGTAAATCATTAGAGTCCCCCATAGTGGCACATTGTGTACAACATCAACATCAGTTTACCGATCTCAGATGTTTCGTGATTGACAGGGTGATGGCTGGACGAGGGGGGAAAACTCGGGCTCAAACTCTGGTAATCCATGAACAGCGATGGATTTTCCGTTTAGGCACGGTGGGAGCCACAGGTTTGAACAATTGGATTGAATGGCGGGCTTGTATTTAAGTTGGAAGTATGACGCTGTTTAACCAAGTGAACCCCTATGGGCAGGTACTATCATTTGATAGGCTGCTCTAGTGACGTAAAAGCCTTTTAAAGTCTGGTGAGTACAGCTATCCGCATGCGCGGCGTTTTTTTGGGACATTCAGTAAACCAGGTCAGAAGGAAGCCCTGATGATCGCAAATACAAAGAATGATCGTGAGTGTCATAGATAGGTGATTTAATGGAAACTGTAACATCCTGTTCAAGTCTGCAGTATAGTTACATTAGGTAAACTGACGCATAAATATATTTTGTGTTGTAGATCGTGCTATTAATAGTTCAACAGTGCAATAATATTGAGCTGTGATCATTTTAACTCCCCCTGAAGAGGATTAACGAAACGCAAAGTGCGGTACCTATTAGATGGCGTCGGGGAATTGATCAGCGATCAGCGATGACCAGATAAGCAATAATTAAATGCTACAATCAGTAGATGAAAATGCACGTATGAACAAGCAGTAATACACATTAATTTAGCTGTGAAGCACATTCTCAAGTATGCTATTAGAAGACTGAGATGTGACAGTTCAAAAGCTTTAGAGGATTTCAAAATATGAGATAAAATCCACAGTATTTGAGCATTGCAAGTGATAACAGAAAAACATTGAAAGTGAGTTTTTAAGTATAAAAGAAGAAGAAAAAGAGATAAATAAGAAAAAAGAAAAAATTCAGAGGCATATTGGGGTCGTTGATGCAATCAGGCACATTGCTCGTAAAAATCATTGGAGCATTGCCGCTGAAAGTCTGAGACCTCTTGCCACTGGTTAATTTGTATAGTGAGGCAATGCTTGTTTAATTAATATAGTGTGAATACTATCAACATCCTTCGAAGTATAAATTGAGGGCTTATTTTACATATTGATTAACTTCTATACCCTCTGGAATTAGACCTATTAATTGGTAATACCATAAAGATCAACAGCCGTTTCAACTTGTATCTTATGATCAGGAACCATTCGTGATGAAAATTTCCTGGCAGAGCCTTGTAAGTATGGCAACAGCTTCATCCGATTGCTGTAATACTTCAAGCTGAATGACATCAATGCCCAGTGCTTTGTTCTTTGAAAAGGCTTTCAATGCTGTTTCGATCTTCTTTCATCACGAATGGTTCCTGATCATAAGATACAAGTTGAAACGGCTGTTGATCTTTATGGTATGACAACTCTATATTCTTTCCACCTTTTCTTGATCTTCTCAGCATCATTCAACATGGATCCTTGAGCATCTTGTAGCATTCCAATTCGAGGCTGGAATTTTTTATTCAACTCTCGTAGCTTTGGGAAAGCCAATCTTGTTTTTCCTATAATAGTTTCTGCTTTATTTCTTTGCATGAGTCATTGTAGCACTTCTTGTCTTGTCTTGCTGCATGTTGGAAATCTGTTGAGTTCTGCGATTGTCTGTCTTTCTTTCTCCTCTGGCTTTAGCTACTCTGCATTTCTGGGCCATTTTCAGAGTTTCTTCAGTAATCCATTTTAGTTCAGAAGTTCACACACTGGGGGTTTGCTTATACTCTGACCTATCCTTTAAAATACATTCATTCAATAGCAAGGTCCTTGTTTATGGCCTTAGAATCCATTCTTTGCAACCTTTATCATCTTACCAGGATTCAAATGCCATGGTTATTTCAGAGATCAACTACTGCAATGCCTTATATAATCTTCCTGGCACTTTCCTCCATCAAGTGCAACTTATCCAGAATACTAAGGTCAAATTATTGCTGGACGCTCATAAGTGTATGTCTTGCCTCTTCTAGCATCTCAGCACTGACTGCCTAGTCATCATATGTAACATAAAATTATACATTGGGTGCTTCATTCTGATTAACCTCTATACTTAGCTAATCACTTGGTTCCATACACTCCTGTGCACACCCCCAGATCTTCACAGGCTTCTCTATTCACTATTCCTTCTCCATTTTGCATTCAGTGGGAATGTACAAACCAGTCTTCATTTGCATTCCTGTCCCTCTCACTGTGGAACGTTCTCCCACTATGCCTGTGACAGGAACTTTCCAAGGGTCTGTCTCACACAATGATGTCGTGATGGTGGTTGCAGGTAATATGCAGCTAACGGCTGGTGCAGTTTATTATCCTTCTGGATGGTTTACTGGACTTTACATCCTTGTGGTGGAGTTGGCATCTTTGGATATAGATTTGGCTAACTTTAATTTACCTATGTTATATAAGGTGGCTGCTATATGTTCCTTTGGATCTCTTGGTGGCAAATGTTTTGCAGGCTTTGGACTCATTAGCATTTGTTCAAATAGTGCAACAGGCAACCCACGTCTGCAGAGCAGTATTGGATTTAGTTTTTGTCCCTTCTGGTCTTGTTTATCAGTGGGTGACTGCTAGTTTGCGTTGTTTGCCTTTTCGTTGGTCATATTTCCTTTTGACTTTCTTGCCGGCTGTGATTGGAAATGGTGTTTCAGCAGGTGCCACTGCTTGGCTTCAGTGTCGTTTTGCCTTGTTTGATAAGGACCGACTTTACATCAGGAGCACCCTCCCCAGGTGAAAGAGAACAATCCAAGGGAGAGTGCTTGGTTGATAATTGGAATTCAGTTATGTCTGAAACTGCTTGTAGGCAATATGTTTCTTGTATTGGGAAATGATGCCATATTGCACTCTGGTTTAATGAATCTGTTCGCGATAAGTGATTTTTACATCAAGCAGAGTGTCGTTGGCATAAGTACCATAATGACGTCTTGAAGGCTGCATTATCTACAGATGTTAGCTGATTATCGGGTTTTTGTGATAATGAGTATTATACGAGCTGTCTTACTTAGTCTTTCAACTATCCGTGAATTGTTTTCTGTGGTGCGGCCCCTTGTGCACCTTCCTGATGATGATTAAGGGAGCATGTGCTTTCTATTTGCAAAAACTGGTAAATGCCGTCTTGTCTTCCGGTGTAATGCCTTCCAGGCTGAAGGTGGCGTCTGTTCAGCCACCCCTTAAGAGTAGCCTGGATGAGTCATTATCAGCGTCTTATTGGACTATTTCAAGCCTTCCATTCTTGGTCAAGCTTATTGAATGTACAGGTACTGCAACAATTTCAGGACTTTGTTGAGCAATGACAGCTGTTGGATGTGCAGCAGCATGGTTTCCGCCGGCATTATGGTGTTGAAATTTTGTTTCTGTCCTTGTTTAACAATCTGTGGTATAGGCTGGATCATGTAGGTACAGCTATCATAATGGTGTTTTTCTTGGTATTTCATCTGTTTTCAATTCTGTCAATCATGTTCTGCTTCTTCAGCGGCTGCAGATTGAGGATGTTGCATGTCGTGTACTGCATTGGTTTTCTTCATATCTTTATTTATTTATTTAACACTTATTTCTATACTGCTCTTTCCCAAGTATCAAGTGCGGTTTACAAAGAACAGTAAATTATATGGTATGTGGAAGCACATACCTAGTCGTGTTACATAGAACAGGTGGAACTATTTACAAGTAACAATATAACATTTGAACGGTAAAAAGTTAGAACGTATTTACATTATGGGTACTTACAAATTATATCATAGGGCAAATTGTGATGCGTAAAAATATTTTGTGTTTTGTTGTATTGTAGTATGGTTGCTAACCTGTGTCTTTGTGTATTCTGATTAGGTAGTGTATTGTAGTGTAGAGAGAATAAGTGGGTTTTTAGTTTTTTTCTAAATTCCTTTAAGTCTGATAGTTGGCGAATGTTGTCAGGCAGCGTATTCCATAGAATAGGTGCCGAATGGGAAAAGGCCCTCTTGTTGGTTTGTTTTCTTGCTTGTGTGTAATCTTTTGGAACTGCTATAGTGTGTGTTTCTGCTCCTTTGTGATCGTTTATCTAATTCTTTGTTAATGAGTGTATTGAGTACAGATGGTGCTAAGTTATTTATTAGTTTAAATGTGGTTAAAATAATTTTATATTTTATTCTGCAGTAAATGGGTAGCCAATGAAGTTCAGTCAGGATCGGTGTGATATCTTCTGTTGATTTTATATTCATTATTTATTTATTTATTTATTTATTTAACATCTCTTATATACCGCACTATTTATAATCAGCGCGGTTTACAAAGAACAATAAAACATCAGATAATATACATATTATCTGTTTTTTACATGGAACAGGAACAAAAACTTGGGTAACTGGGGTAACTATTTACAATAATTACAATTATTACCCTTGCTGCTATGTTCTGAGTTAGTTGTATCTTTTTCATATTTTGCTTTATGATGCCATTAAGGATTATATTTGCATAATCGAAGTGTGGGGTTATGATGGCTTGAATTATTGTTATGAAGTCTTGTAAGTGTATCAATGGTCTTAATTGTCTCAATGTCTTGAGTTTGTAATGTATGTTTTTTGTCAGATATTTTATGTGTGAATCCATGTTAAGTTTATTGTCGAGTATCACATCTAGGTATTTTATTTCTTTTTTTATGTTGATCTCGTGGTTGTCTAGTGTAATGGTGCTTGGAGGTGTATATGTTTGATTTTTAGTGATATATAGTACATCAGTTTTTGAGAAATTGATGTGTAGGTTCTGATCGTTAAGCCATATTGTTAGTTCTTTAACACATTCTGTTATTTGTTGTAGTGGAGGGTGTGGGATTTTAAATGGGAGGTAGAACATTATATCATCGGCGTAAATATGGTAATATACGCCATGACGTTTAAAGATGCTACAGACTGGTTGTATGTAAATATTAAATAGTAATGCTGATAGCACGGATCCCTGTGGAAGGCCTTGTGTTTGATTGAAAGTGGTAGATGTTTGGTTGAGGATTCTCACTGTTTGTGTTCTGTTTGATAGGTAGGATTTGAACCAGTTATAAATCGTAGATGTTATTCCAATTTGTTGAAGTCTGTTTAGCATTGTTAAGTGATTGACACTGTCAAATGCTGCAGAGATGTCGAGGAATACTAGAATAAATGCTTGTTTAGTGTCATCAATTCCCCTTAGTAAAGTGTCATAAAGTACTGTTAGTAGTGTTTCTACCCCATGGGATGGTCGGAAGCCATATTGGTGTTCGTCAAGGAGGTTCTGTCCAACCATTTTTTTCAGGTACAGATTGGGGCTGATTTATCTGCTTGGTCTCCCATATCTTGGGGTGTCCCACAGGACTCTGCCGTGTCAGCCTTGTTTAACATCTATGTGTCTCCCATTTATGCATTTTTTTAGGACTTTTGGCATTCCGTACCATGTATATGCTGATGACCTTTTGCATTACATGCCATTTGATATCTCGGCTGGCTTTGCCACCCTGCATTCCTAGATTGCCTACGTGTTGCTGCTCTGTGGCTTTCACAGCATGGGCTACAGATTAATTATAGAAAGACAGAGGTGATGTTTGCATCTAGTGGTAAGTCTTTTCCTGCTCCGTCTGAGGTGCTTTTGAACAGTCACCCTTTGGCGGTTCGTAGTGAGGTGGTATATTTGGGTGTGACCTTGGAGACTCTTTCAGATTTGTCTGTTACATCGTCTTCGCCCATTACTGTCTAACTCCTGACTTTTATTCTGTCTTTCAGGCAGTGCTGTAACCTACGTTTGACTATGTAAACATAACCCTGTCTGGCCTTCCGTCCTCAACGCTGTCTGCTCTACAGCTGGGCACAGAAAGCTACAAGGGGACAAAGGATGAGGGTGAAAGGGGATAGACTCAGGAGTAATATGCGGAAAATTTTCTTTATGGAAAGAGTGGTAGATGCGTGGAATAGTCTTCCAGTGAAGGTAGTAGAAATGAAGACACTATCTGAATTCAAAAAAGCATGGGACAAACACAGGGTCTCTAAGGAAAAAAGGGGACTGTTGTAGTGGCTGATATGTAAAGGTAGACTAGATAGGCCATGTGGTCTTTTTCTGTTGTCATGTTTCTATGCCTCAGCAAGGGTGATTTTGGATAAGTCTCGGTCTGACCACATCACCCCTTGCTTGCGTTCTCTGCATTGGTTGCCAATTCAGCAAAGGGTTTTATTTAAGATCTTAAATTTTGTGTTGAAAATTAAGCTGAGTTGTCAGCATCCTGTCTTGGGGGGGGGGGGGGTTGCAGTGTTGCCATTTTTCTGTTCCTCCTGTTCGCCTAGGTTTCCGGGACTCGCTTCTCTTGCCACCATTATTTGCTTCTAGCCTACATATTACACGGTCTTGTACATTTTCTTTTGCTGCTCCATGTTTGTGGAACCATCTGTCTGATTCCTTGCAGAGCTGTATTGATGTGTTGCAGTTCCATAAGAAAGTGAAAGCTTTTTTGTGTTGTCAAACTGTTGAGTGCTCCCTCTTGATTTCTCTCTGTATACCTTGATTTTGTATTTGTTTTTGTTATTTTATTGTGTATGATTTTTGTTCCGCCTTTGACAGTGTGATTAAGCGGCCTATAAATGTTTTAAATAAACTAAATTCAAAAAGGGATTAAAAACAAAAAAAAAAACACAACACACCACTTTTATGAGCAAGCCTTTCCCAACTGCACTGCAGTGTGACCCTCAGGCTTTTCTGCAGACTGGACACCGAGACATTTGACTTTTGTCTGTTATAATGTGTTTTAATGTTATTATTATTTTTAATCCCTTACTACATGGCCTTTCTTTTTTATAATTATGCTTGTTAGTTTGTAAACTGCTTTGGTGTTTCTTTCTGAGAGGTGGTCAAGCAAATCTCTTAAATGAATAAATAAATTATGTATTCACTTTTGTTTATTTAATCTGTATACCACCCGATGGATTTTTTTTCTGAAGGAGTTTATAAAATGTTTTTAAATAAGTAGAGAGCATACTGCTAACCTCTGCAGCACTCTTCCATGATCTTATGGCATCTTCCAGATCTCTGGTAGGGCTGAAATTAGAGCTTCTTGATCCGGTGGCATTTTTTCTCTCTTGTGCAACAGCCTCAGCAAAACAAGCATGGGCCACTGGCTGCACCTTCTGCAATGCTTGGGACAAAAACTGAAAGTGAACTTGCATCACTGTCAAGAAACATCGACCCAACACCTAAAAAGCAAAAAAAAAAAAATTTGTAATGGTTTTGCCAATGGTCACACACACTTTAGAGAATAAAGTAAAAGTTGAAAAAATGCATTTTTGCATGTCATAACCAGCAACACAAAAATGAAACTGTAGATGTCCCAAGTCAAACTCACGTGTGGTTTTACCTGTCCACCTCAAATTATAAGAAAAATATTTATAAGTTAGTACTCCTGCAATGTTGCAGAAAATTTTCTAAGTTTAATTTCAAGCCTTCTCATTTCCACAAAGCAAATAAACCAAATGTGTTTTTGGTACAGTGGTGGTAACAAATGACCAGGAAAATTATTAACTACTGGCACCAATCAGGAACTATTATGGCCCTGAGAGGGGGGAAAAGGACTCTAAATACTTGAAACTACAAAAAAAAAAATTATTAAATTTGCAATGTCTCTGCTTGTTAACTACTTGTAACAGTGAGGAAATAGTTATATGAAGGCCATTTTTGCTGCAAATGACCGTCAGTCATTTGTGACCTGAAGGCCTTTGGGAAATATTTTGACTCTCTAGACCAGCAGTCCTCAAATTGTAGGCTGCAACCTCAAATGGAATCACAAAATTCTCATTTGGGGTCACAGCAGCATGCAGTTTTGGGGAGGAAGATAAAGAAGACTGTCACCAATATTCTGCCACTACTGCTTTCAACCAACCTCCCCTATCCCCCAATTCAGCATCAACCTTCCCTTTCTTTTCCTTCTGTGGCCAAGTGAATCATTCCCCTCCTCCGTTCCCTGAAATCTGTATCAGCAAGTGCTCACATAACAGATAAGTGCGGAACCTCAAACTGGAGTCTATGCATGCGCAGATGTCCTAGCCTCTTGTCTGGCTTCCTCCCATACTTCCTGTTTCAGACTTCCAGTTTCTATGAGACAGGACACAGCTGAGGCTGAACCTTCTGCACATGCACAGAATTCAGCTTAAGGTTCCCCGTCATTTTATCTATACTGTGAGCATTGATGGATTCCAGGAGAGGTAGAAGTGGCGTGATTCAGTTGTCCACAGAAGGAAGGGGAAAGCTGATGCTGGATCAGGGTTGGGGGAGGTTGGTTGAAGGCAGTAGCACAAGTACTTGCTGTTGCAGGTTTGGAGGATACAGGGGCACAATGCAGTCAGCTGCAACCTGGTTAAGATAGTGCAGGATTTGGGGTAGATGCTGGACTACGGAGGAGGAAGAGGAAACACTGGAGCCTGAATCACCAGGAGAAGGGGAAAGAGGGAGGGGGCTGACATGACGGGAGTTGGAATAGTTTGAATGGCAGGGAGATGTTTGACATGGGGGTAGGACAGGGGCAGGCAGAAAAAGGAGATGCTGAATACAGGGGAGGGGGAACTAGGGAGATAGAAAGCGTAGTTACTCACCTGTAATAGGTTATCTCCGGGAGAAGTAGGAATTTAGTATTCGCATATGGGTATCGTCGGCACCGACAGAACCTGCACGGGAATACTCCCCAGCGTCCAATAGGAACGCTTTTGGGAGCATCTCTCAGCACATGGGCGCTGCCTTCCCACCTTTCCAACTGTCCCTCTTCAGTTAAGTTTGTAGCTGAGTGAAAGGATAGAGGGAGAGAGGAAAGAGACAGATAGAGAGACAACTCCTAGGGGAGTTGTGAAGACTAAATCCCTGCTGTTCCCGGAGATCACCTGTTACAGATGAGTAACTACACTATCTCCAGGAACAAGCAGGAATGTAGTCTTCACATATGGGGACTCCCTAGCTGAAGATGCCAAGGAGATAGCCCCAGGAAGGTGCCACCCTAGAAAGGTGGGAATCCTTCCTCCCATGGATCTAAGGCATTCCACCAGGGTTGGTGGGTAGGAGTTGAATTAGGTCTGAAAGAGATTTTGAAGAACAGCTTGGCCAAAGAAGGCATCCCAACTGGGGGCTTTATCCAGGCAGTAGTGGGCTGTGAAGGTGTGTACCAAAGCCCAGGTGGCTGCTTGACAAATGTCATCGATAGACACAGAGTGGAGATTAGCCATGGAAGTTGCCATGGCTCTCACGTTATGAGCTGTGACATGGCCTTGAAGAGGAAGACCCTTACTCTCATAAGCAAAGGATATGCATTGGGCAATCTATTTAGATAAAGCTCTTTTGGAGACTAGAAGCCCCAAATGACTAGGGTCAAAAGCCATAAAAAGTTGCGAGGACTTTCTATGTTGCTGTGTTCTCTGTAGGTAAAAGGCTAAGGCTCTTTTACAATCCAAAGTATGAAGGTTTCTTTCTGCATTAGAGGTGTGAGGCCTCGGGAAAAAATACAGGAAGATAAATTGATTTAAATGAAAAGGCGAAACCACCTTTGGCATAAAGCGTGGATGAGTTCTAAGAACAACCTTATGATGAAATCTAGTAGGAGGAGGATCAACTACTAAAGCTTGCAGTTCACTAATGCGACGTGCAGAGGTGACTGCAATTAGGAAGATGACCTTCCAGGTCAAAAACTTAAGGGTTGTAGTGGCTAAAGGCTCAAAAACGTAAGGGCTGTACTGGCCAAAGGTTCAAAAGGCGGCTTCATGAGCTACCCGAAAACTAGATTTAGATCCCATGCCACTGGTGGTGGCTTAATGGGAGGTTTGGTTAATAGAAGGCCTCTCATAAATCTGGATATGAGTGGATGAGAGGAAACTGGTTGTCCATTCAGAGGCTTATAAGAAGCTGCAATTGTACTGAGATGGACTCTTACCAAATTGGTCTTTAGACCAGAATTCAATACGTGAAGGAGATACTCTAATATCGATTCTAAAGGTATGACAAGGGGGTTTAATCCCTTCTTGGAGCACCATATAGTAAAACGTTTCCACTTGAAGGCATAAGATCTTCTTGTGGAAAAAAAGTTTCCTAGAAGCCTGAAGGATATCCTTTACCTGTTGGGACAGGTTGAAATCCTGGAGGTCTAAGCCTTCAGCAACTAGGCCGTGAGAAGCAGAGACTGGGGATTCGGGTGCCATAGCGTCCCGTCCTCTTGGGAAAGGAGATCTGGAGCATTCCCTAACTCCAGAGGTGCAGCTTGAGAGAGATGCAGAAGCAGGGGATACCACGCTTGGCGTGGCCATCGTGGCGCTATGAGAATCATGTGACCCCTGTCTCTCTGAAGCTTGAAGAGTGTTTTGGGGATGAGGGGAATGGGTGGGAAGGCATAAAGGAAGTCCTGACCCCAGTGAAGGTGAAAGGCATCCCTTGCCTGACAATTGTGAGCCGGAATCCTGGAACAGAACCGGGGAAACAAACATAAAAACATGACGACAGAAAAAGACCACATGGCCTATCTAGTCTGTCCTTTCATATCAGTTCGGCATTCAGTGGACTTGCAAAGAGGTCTATGTCTGGAGTGCCCCAGAGATGAAATATCTTTGCCACCTGGTCTAGGTAGAGGGACCACTCGTGAGGCAGCAGTACTCGACTGAGTTTGTCTGTCCAAAGGTTTTGAATGCCTGGAAGATATACCACTAAAAAGGTGAATTTGATACTCTCTGGCAAGGGCCCAGTCGTAAAGCTTGGTTGCACAACAACAGAGCCTGTCCCGCCCTGCTTGTTCACATAGAACATGGCTACTTGATTGTCCGTCTGGACTAGGACCGTCTTGTAGCTGAGCTGGGCGTGGAATACTCGAAGAGCTAAATAGATTGCTCTTAATTCCAGGAGGTTTATGTGTAGACCAGCCTCCTGTGGAGTCCAGGTGCCCTGGGTAGAGAGATGATTCAGGTGTGCTCCCCAACCCACCTGTGATGCATCTGTTAGGGTGGCCTGAAAGAGGGATTGATGAAAAGGAGACCCCACCGTCAGATTTTCTAATGATTGCCACCATTGGAGAGACAAAATTAGTCGTTGAGAGTTTATTATGTCTGATAAATGACCTGTGGCCTGTATCCACTGTGTGAATAGGGTCCACTGAGCTGCTCGCATGTGGAGGTGAGCATATGGGACTAAATGAACTGTGGATGCCATGTGTCCCAGCAACTGTAGAAGCTCTCGAGCAGTTAGGGAGGATTTCCCTGCTGCTTGAGAAGCTAGTTGCATTATGCGAAGACACCGGGCCTGTGGAAGGAAAGCCTTTGCCTATCTGGTATCTAGACAGGCCCCTATGAATTCCAGGCATTGGGAAGGAACAAGTTGGGATTTTGGGAAGTTTATTACCAACTCCAAGTATTGGAGGATTCGCATTGTGCGAGACAGTGCAGTGCCAGTCTCTGCAACTGTAGGGGCTCGAATGAGCCAGTCTAAGTAAGGGAAGATGAATATCCCCAGGGTTCGCAGAAATGCAGCTACTACTGCCATGCATTTCGTGAATACCCTTGGTGCTGAAGCCAGACCAAAGGGAAGAACCCTGTACTGGAATGGTTTTCCCCTGAAAAGGGATCGTAAGAATTTCCTGTGATCTGGATGGATCAGAATGTAAGTGTATGCATCCTTTAAGTCTAGAGAGCACAGCCAATCTTGGCTTTGAAGGTATGGCAGAAGAGTTCCTAGAGAAATCATTTTGAACATCTCTTGAAACAGGTATTTGTTCAATTCTCTGAGGTCTAAAATGGATCTGTGTCCTCCTGCTTTCTTTGGAATAAGAAAATAGAGGGGAGTAGAACCCTGCACCCCGTTGAAGAATGGGTACCTCCTCTATTGCCCCTTGGGCTAGAAGTGTTGAGACCTCGTGATCTAGCAGATCGTCTGCGGAGGTTTGAGAATTGAATTGCTTTAGAATTGTAGGAGGGGGCATGCTGTGAAAATGGAGCTTGTACCCTTCTCCTACAATGGACAAAGTCCAATCTTCTGCTGTTATCTGATGCCATCTTTTGGCAAAGTGGCATAACCTGCCTGGAATATTGTGGGGGTTGGGGATCCCTCAGAGGCAGGAAGGCTAAGCTCTCTAGGACGGAGTCAAAGCCCTTGAGGGGGCTGAACATGCGGAGCTGGTTGGGCTTTCGGGCTTTTTGGCTTCTTTTGCTGTCTAGTTTGTCCCTTTTGGGCAACCTGACCCCGAGTCTGACTCTGCTGGGTATAGGAAGGATAAAATTTCCTCTTTTTGCTTAAAGAGGGCTTTTTATAAAGCTTCTTTTTGGCTGGAGTGGCTGTAGATTTCGACAGTCTATCTAGAGTAGTGTTGTCAGCATCCAACTCGTTAGCCTTTTCCTGCCAGTTCTTGCCAAAGAGGTTCTCTCCCGTGCAAAGGAATGTTGCCTAACTTGTCCTGTACCCAAGTCTCCAAGTCTGATGCCTGAAGCCAGGCAATCTGTCCTGCACCAATAGCAATAGCAGAGGTTCTGCTGATGCATTCAAAGCAGTCAAAGGCTGCACGATTGACAAACTTGGAAACATCTTGAGCATGCTTAACTAGAGCAAGAAAGCCTTCTCTTGTCATCTGGGAGAAATGGGCTCATAAGCTCCAAGTCTCCTGTAACTTCCTTGAGGAACATTCCCATATATAGTATATATGAACTGATCCTAGCTGAAAGCATGGAAGCCTGAAAAGTTTGGCGCCCAAAAGCATCCCGAGTCCTGCATTCACAACCTGGGGGATTGGATGCATGCCTCTTTGCACTTTTCATCCTATGCATGGCTGACTCCACCACCATTGAATGGTGTGGCAGCTGAGTCTTTTGAAATCCAGGACATGGCGGAACTCGATACATAGTATCAAGTCTCCTAGAGTGAGGAGATGTAGTCAGAGGTGTGGTCCACATTCTGAGCATCAAGTTATGCAGAATTTCATGGATGGGCAGAGTGGCTGCCTCCTTTGGAGCTTTAGGATATTGGAGAATTTCCAACTCCTTTGCTCTGCGTTCCTCTTCAGGAGCCACCGTGACTGAAAGGCCTTTGGCCATATCACAAAAAAAATCCTGAAAAGACATGTCCTCTAGAGGTGACATTCTGCATTGGGGAGAAGAGGGATCTTCTGGGAGAAACCCTCTAGTACCAGCAGAATAGTCAGAGTCTTCAGAATTGGAGGATTCAAAGTATCCCTGACCACGATGCTCATGCAAAGCACGGTCCCGGTATCGATCAAAGTCGGTACAGAGTTGATCCGGTACCGATCTGTCGATTCCAGCCAAAGATGGCGTGGGAAGAATTCCCACCGGGGCCGGTACTGTCGGTACCGGTATCTGCACCCATGTAGGTACCGGCATCGGTATCAATACCGGTGCCCGTTGGACCAATGGCACCGCAGCTGAGAGAAGAGCTGCAATGCTGCGTTTGATAGCGAGGAACTTCTGGTCTATCGACGCTGCCGATGCCTGGGAGGCGGTACCAGTAAAAATGGCCGGGACCCCTGAGCATGGCACAAGTAGTTTTTGCAAGGTTGAGGCCTCAAGAACATCCTGGAGCCCCATTGATGCTTTGGAAGCCAAAGCCTCCCGCCGGGGCTGCTTTGCCAGTGTGGTTCCCTCAAGGGCAATGCCAATGGCCTCTCAATGCTTAGCAGGAGAGCTACCCTTTGAGGACCGGCTTTTATGTTTAGTTACCTGAGATCCATGGGAGGAAGAGGAGGCTCTTGAAGATTTCGATGCAATGGATCTGGCATCCGAAGGAAAGAGGGTACCGAGCTTTACAGGCCGGTTCTGTCTTCCTCTTTTAGTCATCCCCATACAGGAGAGACATTCAGATGGAGAATGTTCGGGCCCTAAATATTTAAGACACCAATCATGGGTGTCCGTGACGGAAATGGTACCACCACACTTAGTACATTTTTTTAAAACCACTAGTTGGTTTTTCCATGTTTTAGGAATATGGGGCCTAGTGCCCAAAATGGCGCCTAGCACCAAAAAAGAAAAGTTTCTGAAGAGAAACAGTTCAAAGTATAAGTTGGGGTTTTTTTGGAAAGGAAAAGAAAAGAACTGGCGGTACCGGTAAGCGTCGTGCGTAGGCAAACGCGACCACAAGAAAACAATTTTAAAGACGGAATTTTCTGCGGTGGCAGGGTATGGATCCTGCCGGCTCCGCAGAAACCAAGAACTGAAGAGGGACAGTTGGAAAGGCGGGAAGGCAGCATGCATGTGCTGAGGGATGCTCCCAAAAGCATTCCTATTGGACGCTGGGGAGCGTTCCCACGCAGGCTCCGTCGGTGCCGACGATACCCATATGTGAAGATTACATTCCTGCTTGTTCCTGTAGATGAGATGCTTGACATTGGGAGGGGAGGGAAAGGAGCTGCTGGACAAGGGGGGAGCACAAGTACTGGTGAGACTGTCAGGAAATGTTGAACATTAGGGGTAGGGCTAGGGAAACAGAAGGTGGCATTTTACTTACCGCTTAATGTCCTTTCCTAGACCAGTCCAGACAAGCGGGTTGTATTCCCCTATCAGCATATTGGTGGAGACAAAGAACCAATGAAAAGCCCAGGTTTCAGTGACATCACTCCCATGCCTCTATTCACATCAGCAACCAGAGGTCCCTTCAGTATTTGCCCCAAAGTATATGGGAGAAAATAGCAAGCTCACACAATCTCAACCATGGGCATCAATGAGTGATCAACAGTAGAGAACTATGTACAGGAAAGCATAAACATAAGGCTGTCAGTAGATGAACCTCAAGAGCTGCTTGGATGTACACAGCCTTTTGGCTCTAGGGTTTTGCAAGTTACTGTGTCTTATTCCCATCCAGTGGAGTTGTAGCTTTAGTACATCCCTCTTGCCTGGACTGCTCTAGCAGGACAATAAGGAAGATGACATTTAACTTACCAGTTAATGTCCTTTCCTTGAATCCTGCTAGATCAGTCCAGCCCCTAACTGTAATGCGCATAACCCAAAATCTACATCTCTTATAGACCACCCTCAACCCGTTTAACCCCCCCAAGTCACTTCAAATATAAGTCATAATAGGCCCCAAGACAGAGGCAACCAAAGAGGCGGCACCTGCAGGAGCCATATCAGATCGCCAAACCATGATCTCCTCAGCCGAACTGGCACCACCTGAACAATCCTGCCCGGATTGTGATCTATACATCGAAGCACATGCCCCACACCAGGGGACATGGAAGAAACACATACAGCAGATGCTGATGTGGCTAAGGCCAGGTCAGGGCGTTGACACCCTCGGACTCCATCTCCATGTGGTGATTTTACAAGCAGCACACTTGACATTGATGTGGGTCACCATCAGATCCATTTCAGGGCAACCCCAGTAGCACAGAATCGATTGAAATACTTTCTGACTCAACTCCCATTCTCCAAGATCCAGAGAATGCCGGCTGAGTAAGTCCACTTCACATTGTCCACCCTGGTAATGTGCTGAGCAGACAAGGCTAGGAGGCTCTTCTCCACCCAAGCCAACAGGAGAGCCATCTCCAAAGCTATTCTGGCACTCCTCGTGCCGCCTTGCCAATTGACAAAAGCAACTTCCATGGTGTTCTCAAGACACATAAACCGCCCGGCCCTCGACCAGGGGCTGGAAAACAGCAGAGCCAACCTGATAACCCTTGTCCTGAGGCATATGGACCACACCGCTTCCCTGCGGTTCCAACAGCTCTGGACCATATGGTCTTGGCAACGGCCTGACATGCGTCATCAGAAGGATCTAGGAGTAATAGTCTACGAGTGCACCCTTCCTTGGATGACCGGGCCGCTGCCACCACTGCAGGCTGGACCTCATCATCAATGGGAGTGGGAGCCTGCGCTCGAACTCATGAGAACATGGGGAGCATAGACAGCAAGGAACACTGAAGCAGTTGCATTTGAGCACATACCCAATTAGCACCATCTCTTTGGTCACACCATCAATCTGAATAACTGAATATAATCCCAGACTCTGGGAATCTGCTGCACACAGGACAGTGCCAGGCAATCCAACAGAGACTTGACTTTCTCCTCTGGCAGGAAAAACTCTGCCTATTTGAGTGTCAAAACATGCTCCAAGAAATTCCAGGGACTAGGAAGGCAAAAGCTGGCTCTTTCCCCAATTGATCACCTGGACGAGGCTTTTCAAATAAGACACCACCAGAGATGCTTCTGAAAGGGAATGGGCCCAGATAAGCCAGTCATCCCGATATGGATGAACAAATCCCTGGGCACCGCAGTACCACATCCATCACCACCATGACCTTGGAGAACATCCTTGGAGTGGTGGATAGCCCGAAAGGGAAGGCAGCAAACTGAACGTGAGAGCCAAGCATGGCAAAATGCAGATCAGGATATGAAAATATGCCTTGGTCAGATCCAGAGAAGCCAAGAACTTCCCTCAGCACATTGCTTGAATCATAGAGTGCAATGTTTTCATCCAGAAGTACAAAACGCACAACTGCTCATCGACCCCTTTGAGGTCCAGCATGGGTCAGAAGGAACTGTCCTTTTTTGACACCATGAAATAGATGGAGTATCTGCCCTTGCCCCGCTCGTCTGGTGAGTTAGGCACCACTACCTTTGACACAGCAAGTTGTCCAAGGTGGCCCACACAGTAGCACTTTTTGCTAGCAGACCCACATGAGGAGATGACTGGCTCTTTGCACTCTAGGACATAGCTGAACTGAATGGTATCTAGTACCCAGCGATCCTTGGTAACCCCAAGCCCATTCCGGAAGAGAAGGCAAAGCCTGTCTCCAACTGAAGGAATCTGGCAATGGGACCCCAAACCTTTGTTGTGTAGCCTGGGAGGTCCCTCCCTGTCCCAGGGACGACACGCTCCACGAAAGGACTTGGAACGAGCTTGAAGCTAAGAAGCAGAAAGGAAGAAAGGTTTTCCAGGCTGGTAATGCTGAGAGCCCTGCTGAGACCCTGGGGAATTCTGCTAGTATGCCCTTGGTGAACAGGCAGAGGCTGACAAGAAAGGGGCACTAGTCTGCTCCACAGGCCCCTTGGACCTGTCCTCCAGAAGGCAGTAAGATTTTGTCTCACCCAGATCCTTCACCAGCTTCTCTATATCAGCTTCAAACAGATGCTTTACTTTAAAAGCCAGTTGTGTCAACTGGGCTTTGGAAGATGTATCCGCTGCCCAGTGCCTAAGTCAAATCCAATGCCAAGACACTGTCAGGGCATCATTTTTAGCCGCTAAGCTTACCAGGTCATACAAGGGAACAGAAGGAAGACCATAGCAGACTCCAAAAGAGGGGTAATATCCTCCAGTGGAAGAGATTGAATCCACTGGAGCAAGGCTCGAGACGTCAGACTGGTACATACCACCAGATGCAGAACAGTAGCCACCAGGGCACCTCAGCAACGAATCCACCTTACATCCACAAAAACCTTTAAGGTCAATCTGACTTCTATAGGAATGATGGTCCATCTCGTAACCGCTGTAACCTATGCATCCACCTTGGGAATGCCAAGCCACTCAATGCACTCCTCCTCCCGAAGATCTTCTTACACGCCCAAAACCCTTTAAGCAGGGAGTTGGGAGAATCCCACTCCAACTGGATCACATCCAGAACGACTCGGTCTTCTGACAATGACACTCGATCTGCCACTGTGTCGAAGATTCCCCCCAAATACACCAACTGCTATGACGGATGTAACTTGCTTTTCGCCGAGTTTATCACCCAATTCAGCTCCTGCAGGAAGGAAGTTACCTGCTGAGTTACGCTTGCACTTTCTTCCCTCGACTTTGCCCATATTAACCAATCGTTGAGTTAAGGGTAGCGCAGTGCTGTGGCTGTCACTACCATCATCTTGGTGAATGTCCTGGGAGCCATCGCCAAACGGCAGAACCTAGAACAGCAAATGTTCCATGGGCACCGTGAAACGCAGGAACGTCTGATGTTCCCTCTGAATTGCAACATGGAGATAGGCCTCAGAAAGGTCTAGCACTGTGAGGAACTCTCCACTTTGTACCACTACCATGAAAGAATGAAGAGTCTCCATGTGAAAATGTGGGATCCACAGTGCTCTGTTGATGCCCTTGAGGTCGAGAACGGGCCGAAAGGAGCCCTCCCTTTTCAGCACCACAAAATAAATGGAGTATCGTAAGCCGCACTCAGCAACAGGCATGGACACAACCGCTCCCAACTGCAGCAGACAATCCAAAGTCGCCCTTATTGCCCAAGCCTTTGCGAAAGCCCCATAGAGGGATACCATAAACGCATCAGGCAGGGGATGAAGGAACTTGAGGGTGTAACCACAGCGGATGATTTCCAGGACCCACTGATCTGAAGTAATCCAGTCCCAGGAGTGGTAGACACACTGGAGGTACCCCCACCCCCCATGCCTTCTCCAACTTCCTAGGCCTGCCTCACTTCACTGCAGCATCTGGGCAGAAGCCAAGGAGCCTGCACAGTATCCATGGCCCTGTCCTCGCCCTTGAAAGGACTACCTTCTATACAGGAACCTCCCTCGCTGCGAAGGCACAAAACATGTCACTCTAAAATGCCAGAAATCGCACGCGCCCCCCCCCCCCCCCACAAGACAGAAAGGGCTGCCCCTGGCCAGCTCTAGGTTTGTCCTCCAGCAATTTGCCATCCTTGGAGTCTCCCAAGTCCTTGACCAGCTTCTTAAGGGCCTCGCCAAACATCTTCCCTTTGAAAGGAAGTTTACGCAATCAAATCTTGGAGGACACATCTGACACCTAGTTATGCAGCCATAAGAGACGTCACGAAGCTATCACCAAGACCACTGCTTTGGAGGAAGCCCTTAACAAATCATAACAAAAATCTGACAAGTAAGCTGCCGCGAATTCCAACTTGGGCAGTTCTGCTGATTCTGACCTCTTCGCAACTACTGTCCAGTAGCGCTTGTACCCAGCGCATACAGGCTCGCGTGACATATGCCCCACAGATGAAGGCCTGCAGAGAGAGGATGTTAACTTCAAATGCCTGCTTTAAAAGCGATTCTAGAAGACAAACTTGTGGATCCTTAAGGGCAGGCCCCCCCCCCCCCCTCCACCAGAATGGTGATCTTGGTCATTGCCGTGACTAACACATCCACCTTGGGTGTACGAAGGAGGTATTTTTCTGCTGTTGGTAGTTGATAGACACAGGCCATTGCCAGTCCACCCCGCAAGCCTGCTTCAGGCAGTTCCCATTCCACCTCTATCAGCTGCTTAATAGCCTTATGCACTGAGAATGAGTCTTGCTAGGCTTGCATGCCCTGTAGAAGAGAATCCTCTAATGCAGGGGTGGGCAATTCCGATCCTGGAGGGCCGCAGACCAGTCAGGTTTTCATGATGTCCCTAATGAATATTCATGGACGGCAGTGGATGCAAATAGAAATAACCGCTCTGATGCTTTGGCCTGAGCGGTATATCAAATGTAATAAACATAAACATCTCATAAATATTCATTAGGGGCATCATGAAAACCTGACTGGTCTGCGGCCCTCCAGGACCGGAAATGCCCACCCCTGCTCTAACGGGAAGTCCATTTCCGAGGTCTGAAACGGGATATTTAGTGCCACCAAGGAATGAGAAATTAGTGTTACCAGCTCCTCCTTATGGAAGACGCTCACAATTGAAGGGTCCTCTCCTGGGAGCAGGTTCCCCCTTGGGCTAGGTCCTCTTTTTCGAAGCCAAGGCCCTCTAGATCTTCTGCAGAGCCCGAGGGACCCTCCCCCGGGTCCTCCATGTCCACTGAGGCTTCTGACCCAGGATCAGTCTATGTGCCCTCTGTGACCGTGAGACGCTTGGCCACTCCCCTTCCAGCACCCCGGAGGAGGGATGCTTTGAAGGTGCTGCTCTCGTGGAAAACAAGTTCTTAGCAGGCCCCTGTTCCCTTTCTAAAGGTACATGCGGTTTGACAGTAAAATTCCAGAGGGGGGGAAAAAAAAAAAAAAAAAAGAGAATTACCTTCTAAGGCAAACTCCCTTTTTATAGGGACCCCGAAGGCTGAAACTCTATACTGTCTAGTGACGCTCCTTGATCCCCCGTGGTAACAGCTGCAGGCCACAGGACAAAATGGCTGCCAGAGACGAACCATGGGAAGTTTCCCACCATATCAGAGGCCGACTCCCACTGCAATCCTTATCCATTGCCCGTTCTTGCGACCCCCCGGGTAGCAGGCTTGCCCCATCTCGACACTGCTCCAACACTCTACTCTTTCTTTCACAGGCCTTGCAACAGCCGGCCTGAGAAAGAAAACTGTCGAGCTCCACATACCAGTTTGAGGAAGGCAATTGCACTGACAGCAACAATTTAATTTCATTTACCGCTGAAGAAAGCAAACGGCGGCTAAACATCTGTGTTTCCTGCAGGGCTGCTCGTGCCGTTGAGTCACCAATGCCAATACAACGGCTCACGGTGCTCCTCCAGAGGCTTACTCCTGCCCACCGAAGGGCTCTGGAGAAGACTGCCAATATCTAAACTTCGTTTTAGCTCTCTGAAATTTCTTTTTTTTCTTAAAATGATCACAGTCAGCCTCTGCCAGACAATCTGCTTGTTCCCAGAAACTGACAAACATTAACTCTCCTCAGGTGACCTGAACCACTCAGTCAGTCCAGACAGAAAACAGTCTGAACCAACCCCAGCTGCTGGAGACTGAATCACTGAAAAGAGAGGGGAGCTCCTGAGCTGATATAGGGTGACATCACAGAAGAAATTTGCATAATTCAGTCTCCAGCTGCTGGTGCATGGGCTCAAACTGTGTGTCTGGACTGGACTGGAGGGATGTAGGTGAATATCTGTTATCACGGTATAAAATGTATTTACTGATTAGGAACAGCCTTTAACAATGGTCATGCTTCCTGTCGAAGTCTACAGAAGACAGACATACATAAAGAGATATCTAGTAGTAAGCACTGAATCATTCTAACAGCATAAGCTTATAAACAAAAGAAAATAAACTCCATTGTGATACTTAGACTCAGAGTTAATTTAAGCACATTCTATTTCAGTCTTCCTTTATAACATAATCGGCCAAATTATATGATTAAATGGAATTTTTCCCCCTACTTATGCAGGCAGAAATCTTACTTTTAATTCCTAGCCATGTTTACTTATCAGTCATACATTTCAATTTAGAGGCAATGACATACCATACAAAAATTACACAAATCCAAGAAACAGCAGTGTGGATGGATGGATGGTTGAATGAATTATCTACCTATCATTGGCTAAAAGAGCTAGAAGGCAACATGAAAAAATTTTCTACAGAGATGGTATACATAAAAAAAAACTATGTAAACAAAACAAAGGCCTATATTGCAGCCTCCTCTTCAAATGGTCTTCCTCCGAGTCATCTCTCCCCACTTCAATTTGTTCAAAACTCAGCTGCATGACTACCCTTCCGCCATTGTTGCTATGCTCATGTCACCCCTCTTAAATCACTTTATCGGCTCCCTATCCATTACCGAATCCATTTCAAACTTCTACTACTGACCTACAGTATAAAAGTGCCTTCATTCAGCTGCTCCTCACTACCTTTCCTCTCCCTACACGCCTCCTTAGAACGCCACTCTTTTGGCAGATCCCTTCTATCTGTGCCCTTCTCTTCCACTGCCAACTCCAGATTTTGATCTTTCTACCTTGCTGCTCTTTATGCCTGGAACAAACTACCCGAGTCAGTATGTCAGGCTCCATCTGTGGCCCTGTTCAAATACAGGCTAAAAACTCACTTCATTGAGACTGCTTTTAGATCCTGATCCCCTTAAGTCTCCTATTCACCACCTATACGTTTTCTTACCATTCCTCTAGATATATCCTAGTCCCCAATTGTGTTGTCTTGACTTGATTGTAAGCTCTTAAGAGCAGGGACTGTCTCTTACATGTCTCTGTACAGCGCTGCATACACCTTGTAGCTCTATACAAATAAATAGTAGTAGTATATTAACCCATTAATGAATTAGATGCTTGACATGTTTTGGCAGATGCCTTCATCAGGAGGCCTTTTAGTTAGCCAATGCAGATGTAGGACAATCAACCAGCAATAACAGAAGCAGTGAAGAGTATCTAAAAGAGTGTAGTGAGTAATTAAAAGCAAAGAGGGGTCTAAGATGAAAAAGCGTAGTTAGTCACCTATAACAGGTGATCTCCAGGAACAGCAGGAATTGAGTCTTCACATAATGGGCGACGTCGGCACCAACAGAGCCTGTGCGGGAACGCTCCACAGCGTCATAGAGGAAAGCTTTTGGGAGCATCCCACTGTACCTGCGTAGCTGCCTTCCCAACTCTCCCCTCCTCAGTTGAGTTTGTAGCTGAGAAAGTAGGAGAGAAGGACAGAGAGAGAAATACAACTCCTAGGGGAGGAGGGTGGGTTGTGAAGACTCAATTCCTGCTATTCCCGGAGATCACCTGTTACAGGTGAGTAGCTACGCTATCTCCAGGAACAAGCAGGAATGTAGTCTTCACATATGGGGACTTCCTAGCTTGGAGATGCCAGGGAGATGATCAGTGAGCTGTGAAACACAGGCATAAGTAGGTCATGTATCCTCCAAGGATATCTGGTATCGAAACCCGGGGCAGGAGTTGATCTAAGTCTGAAAGAGATGCTGGAGAACAGCCTGGCCAAACGAGGCATCCCGGCGAGAATCCTTGTCTAAGCAATAATGGGCCGCAAAGGTGTGGACAGAGGACCACGTTGCTGCTTTGCCTATTTCAACAATCACCACCGAGTGTAGATTTGTCATGGAGGCAGCCATTGCTCGCACACTGTGCGTTGTGACATGACCTTCAAGGGAAAGTCCTGCACCCTCATATGCAAAAGATATACAGTCTGTAATCCATTTGGAGAGTGTTCTTTTGGAAACTGGTAGACCTAGATTGGGAATCAAAAGCAACAAAAAGCTGTGAAGCTTTCCTGTGCTGCCTAGTTCTCTGGAGTAGGAAGGCTTTTTTCTGCATTAGAGGAATGAGGTCTATGGAAGAAAATAGGAAGGTAAATCGACTGGTTTAAATGAAAAGGCGAAACCACCTTTGGCATAAAGTGAGGATGAGTCCTAAGGACTACTTTATCATGGTGAAACCGTGTATAAGGAGGATCAGTTACTAAAGCCTTTGGGATAAGGAAGTAAGGGGAGTAGAAGCCTTATCCCAAAGAAGACAGGAGGATACAGGCCCATCCTGGACCTCGGAGAATTGAACAAGTATCTGTTCTGAGAGAAATTCAAGATGATCTCTCTCAGAATTCTTCTTCCTTATCTCCAGAGTAAGGACTGGCTTTGTTCTCTAGATCTAAAGGATGCATATAACCATATCCTTATTCACGCAGAACACAGGTGGTTTCTACGATTCCTCTTTCAGGGAAAACATTACCAATACAGGGTTCTACCTTTTGGCCTGGCCTCTGCCCCAAGAGTCTTTACAAAATGCATGGAAGTAGTGGCTGCATTCCTAAGATCTCTAGGGATATTTGTCTTCCCTTAGACGACTGGCTCATCCGAGCAACAGCTCTAGAGGCCAGCTCTTCTCGCTCCCGCACAATGCAGGTTATTACAAATCCCAAGTGTTGAAGAAATCTTCCAAAATCCCAACTCACCCCTTCTCAAACCTTAGAGTGCGAGAAGGGTGGTAATCTCTTGAAACAAGAAAGAGTGGAGAGAGGAGGCCAAGAGCTGAACTCCCTTGGAGTAGATTGAGGGGCATACTTTGGGAGTGAAGTTTGTACCCCTCTGCTACTTTGGAGAGTGTCCAATTTTCTGATGTTATCTGGTGCCACCTTTGGGCAAAGTGACAGTCTGCCTGAAATGTTGACTGGATCTGGAATCTCCAGAGGTAGGGCAGATAAGTTCTCTAGAAAGAAGTCGAAGACCTTGAGGAGGTTGGGTCTGTTGAGCTTGCTGAGCCCTGGGGGTCTGAGCCTTCCTTTGTTGCTTTGGTTGCTGCTGTCCTGTCTGGGAAGTATGGACCGGACAGTGCACAGTGTGGTTATAAGAAGAGTAATACTTCTTTTTCTTCTTGAAAAAAGCCTTCTTTATAGCCTTTTTCTTAGCTGGATTGGCAGTGGTTCTAGAAAGCCTATTGCGAGTGATATTCTCTGATTCTAGCTGAGAAGCCTTGTCCTGCCAATCCTTGCCAAAAAGGTTTTCCCCTGTGCAAGGAATGTTCCCCAGCTTATCTTGCACCCACTGTTCAAGATCGGATGCTTGTAACCAAGCAATCTGACGTGCACCAATACAAACAGCAGAAGTTCTGCTAATACACCCTTAGCAGTCAAAAATTGTCCTGTTCATAAATTTGGAAACATTCTGGGCATGTTTTACAAGTGTCAGGTAATCAGCCCTCTTGTCATCAGGGAGGAGCCATTAATTCTAAATCCTTAGCAACCTCCCGAAGGAACATACCAATGTAGAGTATGTGAGAACTTATTCTGGCTGATAACATGGAGGCCTGAAAACATTGACCACCAAAGGCATCGAGAGTTCTCGCCTCGAGGCCCAAAGGATTTGAGGAATGTGTCTTTGCACACTTTTGATTCGATGCATTATCGATTCCACCACCATGGAGTGGTGTAGTAACTGCGTCTTCTGGAAACCAGGACACTGCAGTACCCGGTACATAGTATTGCGCCTCCGAGAACGTGGAGAGATAGTTAAGGGTGCCTTCCACATTCTAAGCATGAGGTCATGCAGTATCCAATGAATAGGGAGGGTAGCAGCCTCTTTTGGGGCTGCTGGATACTGAAGAATTTCAAGCTCTTCAGCTCTCAGTTCCTTCTCCGAGGTCACAGTAATGAAGAGGCCTCGAGCCACGTCACTTATAAAGTCTTGAAAAGACATGTCCTCCAAAGAAGACATACGGCGTTGCAGGGAGGGAGAAGGATCTTCCAGGAGAGCTCTCATCTCGCGGGTACCAGTCAATTCAAATGAGTCTGAATCAGAGGACTCAAAGTACTGGCAGGCAGGGTGCTCACACTCAGCACGTCTATGGTACCGATCAAAATCGGCATCGGAATGCCTCTATACCGGACCGTTGATGCCGGACACTGATTCTAGGGCCGGCATGGGTGGTAGCGTGGCGAGCAGCACAAAGGTCGCTGCAGACACATTCGGTACCGGTGTCGGTACCGATGGCTGCGGAACCAATTGCAAAGGCTTTAGCAGTACCGAAGCTGCTAGCAAGGCCGCTAAACTCTGTTCAATGGCCAGGATTCGTTGATCCATGGAGCCAGCCGATGCCTGGGTATCAGTACCTAAACAGCGGGCCACTGTCACTGAGCATGGCACCAAGATATCTCCCCTGGTGAGGGCCTCAGGAGCATCCTGGGACCCTGTTAACACTTTGGAGTTAAGGACCTCCCGCCAGGGTTGTTTGGCCGGTGTATTCCCTTCCAGGGCAACACCTAAGGCATCTCGATGCTTAGATGGAGATCTATCCTTGGAAGACCGGCCAGCCTTCGAGGAAGACCTGGGTTTCGATACCCGAGATCCATGGGAGGAAGATGAAGCTCTCGACGACATCAATGCAACCGACAATGCATCAGTGGCAAAGAGGGTGCCGGGTTTCTCAGCTCTGTTCTGCAGGCCCCTCTGTCATCTTCCTGCAGAGAAGGCATTCCAACGGCTGATGGTCTAGTCCCAAACATTTGAGACACCAGTCATGGATGTCGGTAGCAGAAATGGTACAGCACAGTTACTTACCTGTAACAGGTGATCTCTGGGAACAGCAGGAATAAGTCTTCACATATGGGTATCGTCGGTACCGACAGAGCCTGCGCGGGAATGCTCCCCAGCGTCCAGTAAGCAAGCTTTTGGGAGCATCCCACAGCGCCTGCGCGCTGCCTTCCCGCCTTTCCCAACCGCCTCTCTCCAGTTCGAGTTTTAAAGCTGAGACAAAGAGAGAGAGAGGAAAGGAAAGATAGAGAGATACAACTCCTAGGAGAGGTGGGTGGGTTGTGAAGACTTATTCCTGCTGTTCCCAGAGATCACCTGTTACAGGTAAGTAACTGTGCTATCTCCAGGAACAAGCAGGAATGAGTCTTCACATATGGGGACTCCCTAGCTGCAGATGCCAGGGAGAGACCCCATGGTTATGTGCCCTTGCAGAGGGCTCCACTTCCCCCCATGGATCTCTGGCATCCAATCAGGGTAGGTGGGTAGGAGTTGATTAGGAATGGAACAGGTGTTTGAGGACAGCCTGACCAAACGAGGCATCCCGGCGGGAGTCCTTGTCTAAACAGTAATGGGCTGTGAAGGTATGAACCGAGGCCCAGGTGGCCGCTCGACAGATTTGGTCGATGGAGACAGTTTAGATGAGCCATTGAGGCTGCCATGGCTCTCACATTGTGAGCTGTGACATGGCCCTCCAGAGAAATGTTCCTACTCTGGTAGGCGAAAGAAATACACTGAGCAATCCAGTTGGACAGTGTTCTTTTAGAGACTGGAAGTCCTAAACGAGAAGGATCAAAAGCAACAAAGAGTTGAGAAGACTTTCTATGTTGCTGTGTTCTTTGTAAGTAGAAAGTGAGAGCTCTCTTACAATCCAAGGTATGAAGATTCCTCTCTGCATTTGATGCATGAGGTCCTGGAAAAAAGACAGGTAAATATACCTCCTGGTTTAGATGAAAAGGCGAGACCACATTAGGCATAAAGTGTGGATTGGTCCTGAGGACTTCCTTATCATGATGGAACCTTGTATAAGGTGGATTAGCCACCAAAGCTTGCAACTCACTGATGCGGCATGCTGAGGTGACTGCAATGAGAAAAACAACTTTCCAAGAAAGAAGTTTCAAGGAAGTGGTGGCTAAAGGTTCAAAGGGTGGCTTCATAAGCTGGCCAAGAACCAGGTTTAAGTCCCATGCCACTGGAGGTGGTCTAATGGGAGGTTTAGTTAAAAGAAGGCCTCTCATGAATCTTGCTATAAGAGGGTGAGAGGAAATAGGTTGTCCATTGAGAGGCTTGAGGGACGCTGCAATAGAACTCAAATGGACTCTTACTGAATTTGTTTTCAGGCCTGCATGGGATAGATGCAGGAGATACTCTAGTAGAGAATTCAGAGGTATTGCAAGAGGGTTTAGACCCTTCTCTGAACACCAAATGGTAAATCTTTTCCATTTGAAAGCACAGGAACGCCTAGTAGAAGGCTTTCTAGAGGCATAAATAACATCTCTGACTTGCTGAGAGAGATGAAAATCTTGAAGGTCTAGGCCCTCAGCAACCAAGCCCTGAGATGGAGCGACTGGGGGTTTGGGTGCCACAATATTTCCCCTTCCTGGGACAGAAGGTCTGGTACAGAGCCCAAGTCCAGGGAAGGAGCTTGAGAGAGATGCAGAAGTAGAGGGTACCACACTTGGCGTGGCCAATGTGGAGCTATGAGGATCATGGTCCCTCGATCTCTCTGAAGCTTGAATAGTGTTTTGGGAATTAGGGGAATTGGTGGAAAGGCATAAAGGAAGTCTTGACCCCAGTGAAGGAGGAAGGCATCCTTGGCCTGAACTCCCTGACACGGAATTCTGGAACAGAACCGGGGAAGTTTGGCATTTCACGGACTTGCAAAGAGGTCTATGTCCGGGGTTCCCCAAATTCAAAAAATCCTGGCTACCTGGTCCAAGTGGAGGGACCACTCGTGTGGGAGCAGAACTCGACTGAGTCTGTCCGCCCAAGAGTTTTGAATGCCTGGAAGATATACTGCCAGAAGATGGATGTGATGCTCTCTGGCGAAGGCCCACAGTCGCAAAGCTGCATTGCAAAGCGACAGAGAGCCAGTCCCGCCCTGCTTGTTTACATAAAACATGGCTACTTGGTTGTCCGTATGGATGAGGACTGTCCTGTAGCTGAGCAGGGAATGGAATACTCTGAGAACTAAGAATATTGCTCTGAGTTCCAAGAGATTGATATGCAGAGAAGTCTCCTGTGGAGACCAGATGCCCTGGGTGGAGAGATCCTGCAGATGAGCTCCCTAACCCACTGGAGAAGCATCTGTTGTCAGAGTTGCTTGGGGTAGCGACTGCTGAAACAGGGACCCCAGCAACAGATTTGGAGGGGACTTCCACCACTGGAGAGACCAAAATAGGCGACTGGAGTTTGCTATGTTGTCTGACAGGCAACCTGATACCTGAGTCCATTGGGTGGACAAAGTCCATTGAGCTGCCCTCATGTGAAGGCGAGCATATGGAACCACATGCACGGTGGATGCCATGTGGCCTAATAGTTGTAACATCTCTCGAGCAGTTAAATGGGACTTTAACTGTATCTGGGAGGCTAACTGCACCAAGCGTAGGCAACGGGCCTGAGGAAGATAGGCCCTTGCAGTTACGGTATCCAGCAAGGCCCCTATAAACTCCAGAGACCGAGTAGGGGTGAGATGGGATTTTGGGATGTTTATTACCAGTCCCAAATACTGAAGGACACGCATTGTGCAGGTTAGAAAAATCTGGGCCTCTGACTGGGATGAAGCTCGAATGAGCCAGTCGTCCAGATATGGGAAAACAAATATTCCTAGAGTGCGTAGAAATGCAGCTACTACAGCCATGAATTTCGTGAACACACTTGGTGCAGAGGCCAGACCGAAAGGAAGCACCCTGTATTGGTAGTGCTTTCCTTGAAAAAAGAACCGAAGGAACCTTCTGTGTGTTGGATGGATGAGGACATGGGTGTACGCATCCTTGAGATCTAGAGAACAAAGCCAGTCCTGACTCTGAAGGTATGGCAGCAGAGTACCGAGAGAAATCATCTTGAATTTCTCTTTGAATAGAAACTTCTTCAATTCTCTGAGATCTAATATGGGTCTGTAGCCCCCTGTTTTCTTTGGAATAAGAAAATAAGGGGAGTAGAACCCTGAGCCCTGTTGAAGAAGGGGTACTTCTTCTATTGCCCCTTGGGCAAGAAGGGTAGCAATCTCCTGACCCAGAAGGTTGAGGAGAGATGTTGGAGAATTGAACTGGTTTCACCATGGTGTGGGGAGGAAGGTTTAAGAAACGAAGCTTGTACCCTTCCTTTATAATGGAGAGGGTCCATTGCTCTGCTGTGATTTGCTCCCATCTGGGAGCAAAGTAAGCTAACATTCCTGGAATGGTGAGGGGCTCTGGTTCTTCCAGAGCCAGAAAGGCTAAGTTCTCTAGTTGCAAGTCAAAGGCCTTGAGGAGGCTGAGGCTGCTGGGCCGTGGGAGGCCTGGCAGCCTTTGACTTGGCCTGTTTAGTGGTTGCTGACGCTTTGCAGCAAAACGACCTGCAGAAGATGCCTGCTGACCATAAGCAGGATAGTATCTTCCCTTTTTAGAAAAAGATGTCTTTTTGAACAATCTTTTCTTAGCAGAAGCAGAGGTAGACTTTGAAAGTCGATCCAAAGCAGAGTTCTCAGCATCCATCTATTATTATTTATTTATTTAAACAGGCATTTGTATACCGCTCCTTCCAGCGATCAGAAGCGGTTATGATTACAAGAGAGAGCTGTCAGATCAAGACAGTAAAATTTATATGGTATATACATAGTTGATTCGGGAGGAAAGGATGGTATACAGCAAATTTAAAGGTATATTCATAATTGATGACACACAGGAAAGTATCCATTTCTAGTCTAAGGGGAAAAGGATTACATATATACATTTTTACATGAAATGCTCTCTGGGTCTTTGGATAGATGGTTTCCCTCAAGTGGAATTAGAGCAGGTTGAAATGAGTTTGAAATAGGTGCGTCTTGAGTTTTTTCTAAATTCCACTAGATTTTTGCTGGCTCTTAGTGTGGGCGGTAGTTGGTTCCATAGTGTAGGTGCTGTGTATGCGAATGCCCTATTGGTGGTGGTGACTTTGGCAGATCTGATATCTGCGGGGGTGTGAAGGGTATTGGAGTTAATGGTTCTTCTGCTTCTGTTGGGGGGTTGCAAGGCAATTAGAGTGGAGAGGAAGGATGGAGCAATGCCGTGGATAAGTTTGAATGTGGTTGTCAGTATTTGTACTTTGAGCGAGCTGTAATTGGGAGCCAGTGCAATTCGATTAGTACTGGTGTGATGTGGTCGGTAAGGTTTTTCCTCATGATGATCCTGGCAGTTACATTCTGTGCCATTTGCAGGATGTTGAGTGTTTTTCTAGGTAGTCCTTGCAGAATAGCATTGCAGTAGTCGAAATGTGGCATGATGAGTGCTTGAGCGACGGACCTGAAATCGTGGGGGTCAATGATGTTCCGTATAGGTTGTAGGACTCTCAGTTTGTGGAAAACTGCCCTGTTTGTTTTGCGGAGGTGTTTTTCCATTTTTAGGTCGCAGTCGAAAGTTACTCCAAGGTATTTTATTTATTTCTTCGTTTGGTAGGTATTGTTGCATAAGGTTATTGTGGTTGGGGGGTTAAAGTTTGCTTTCCTGGACATATACATCACTTCAGTTTTCTTATGGTTGATGGTCATGCTGCTTTGTTTTAGCCAGTGTTGCATCTCCGTAAGGCATGCTTCAAGGGGGCTGTAGTCCGGGTTGTTAGTGTCAAGTTGTGTGTACAGCATATCATCATCGGCATATATGTGGTAGTTGATTTTGTGCTGAGTGAAGATTTCGCATAGTGGTTGCATATATACGTTAAAGAGGAGTGCTGAAAGTGCAGAGCCTTGCGGTATACCTTGTGTTTGGGGGAATGCTTCGGCTTATTCACCATTGAACTGGACCTGTTGCACTCTGTTTGAGATGTATGATGTGAACCATTTTAGGGGGGTTCCTGATATTCCTATTGACCTGATCCTGTCTATAAGGGTTCCATGGTTAACTGTATCGAAGGCAGCTGAGATGTCGATGAATAGGAGTATGTACATTTTCTTTTTGTTTTCTAGGCCTTTGAGTAAGTTGTTAAGCAGAACTAGTAATAGGGTTTCAACCCCATGATGTTGCCTAAATCCGTATTGATGGGCATCAAGGGGGGCATTGTCGTTCAGGTGGTCTTGGAGTTGGAGTAGGACTACCTTTTCTATAATTTTTGCTAGGAATGATATGCTCGATATTGGGCGGTAGGATGCTGGGTCTTCTCTGTTGAGTGTGTTGTTTTTCAGGATCGGTCTTATAATAGATTTTTTTAGTTCGGCAGGCATGATTCCTTGTTGCAGTGATAGGTTTACTATGTGGGAGATATATTGGGCTATGTCTTGTTTCACTGCCTTGACCCAGGCTGCTGGGCATGGATCGAGGGGTGATGTGGTGTTGTTTATGCTTGTGATTATGGTAACAATTTGCTGGTTTCCGATTTTGTGGAAATTGTTCCATACCTGGTAATGGGATGAGTGGGACTCAGTGTTGAGTGTGGGTGCAGGTAGCATGTTGCCTGGGTGGAGCGACGGATTTGTGGCCGTTAGTTTGCTCGCGTAGTGGTTTGCCAGGGTTTGAGCCTTGATTTCGTTGTTTTGGTTGTCGGTTTGAGATGCTTTGGTTAACGATTTGACGAGTTCAAATAACTCACGTGGTCTATTGATAGCTTTGTTCTGTATGTTAGTGTGATGCTTTCTCTTTGCAGCGTTGACGTCATCTTTGTATTTTGCAAGAAGAGTCATGTATTTGGATTTGAGTTCAGAGGTTTTGGTTTGCCTCCATTTTCTCTCTGTTCTGCGAAGCTCTCTCTTCGCTCTAGTTAGAGCTTCTGTGTACCAGGGTTCTGAGATGGGCTTGCTTGGCTTTTCTGAGGTTTCTGATGTTGGGTTCGATGTACTTTGTATGCCTGTGTTCCATCTACTTGTTAGTTCATTGAGGTCTGTGTGATCCAGGTTTATATGTGATGAGATGGTTGTTATGAGGTGCTCCTTGTTGAATTTGTTGAACTTTCTGAGAGTGTGTAGTGTTCTTGTGTCTTTTGCGTTTTTGGGTATAGCTGGTAGGTTTATTTTGAAGTCAATTTGGTGGTGGTCGGACCATGGGACTTGGGTTATCTTTATCATAGCTGGTTCTTCAAATGGATGGAGGATGGTGGGTATGAAGACCAGATCCAGGGTATTTCCCCTATCGTGGGTGGCGCCACTTACTATCTGTTGGTAGCCAAGCTGGTCCATGGCTTCAAAGAAAGTGTTCGCGTGGGTTGTGGGAATGGATGCTAAGTTTAAATCTCCCAAAATGATTTGGAATTTCTTGTTTTGGGTGTTGGTGATATTTTCCAGTGCTGTAGCTAGAGCTTCGTGGTGGGGTGAGGGAGGTCTGTAGATTAGGCAGATGGATGAGGTCGCATTTTCCACTTTAAGTAAATCAAGGTCTGTGTTTGTGATTGTGGACGTGTTTGTTAGCTTCAGGCTGGTTTTAGCTGCTATGAGGACGCCTCCTCCCCTTTTATTGGATCGTGAGGAGTTGTATAAGTTGTAACCGGGTTTACTTAATTGGTTTATTGTTGCGGAGTCTGTGTCTGTGAGCCATGTTTCCGTTATACAGAGGATGTATGGTTGTTCATCAGTGATGATGTTGTGAATGATGTGCGTTTTGTTCCTTATTGACCTAGCATTGATGAGGATGATGTTACAATGTGTCGTATGTTGGGTGGGCCTTTGCTTTCCAATCCCTGCCAAAAAGGTTTTCACCTGTACAAGGAAGATTTCCCAATTCATCTTGGACCCAGAGTTCCAAATCAGATGCTTGTAACCAAGCAATTCTGCGTGCACCTATGGCAATAGCCGAGGCTCTACTTACACATTCAAAAGAGTCAAAGGCTGCACGGTTGGAAAATTTGGAAACATCTTGGGCATGTTTAAACCAAGTGAGAAATTCCTGCCTTTTATCTTCTGAAATAAAAGGGGCTAAAGTCTGCAGATGATCTGTGACTTCTTTTAGAAACATCCCCATATAGAGACTATAGGAGTTGATTCTGGCAGCAAGCATATTAGCTTGGAAAACCCTTCTGCCAAAAGCATCAAGGGTTCTGCATTCATGTCCTGGAGGATTAGATGAGTGTCTCTTTGCACTCTATTTTCCTCATGGCAGACTCTACCACAATAGAGTGGTGAGGAAGCTGAGACTTATGAAAGCCAGGACAAGGAGGGACACGGTACATGGTGTCTAACCTGCGAGAATGAGGAGAGGTAGTAAGAGGAGTCTCCCACATGCTCAACATGAGATCATAGAGAATCTCATGAATAGGTAAGGTGGCTGCTTCTTTAGGAGCCTTAGGGTATTGCAAAATATCTAATTGCTTGGCTCTAGGCTCTGACTCAGGGGCCACTGTAATGGAGAGGCCCCTAGCCACTTCCCTAATGAAGTCTTGAAAAGACAAGCCTTCTGGAGGAGACATTCTTCGTTTTGGAGAATCAGACTCCTGAGGAAGAAGTACCGGTGTATCGACAGAAGCCTCTGACTCAGAGTCTTTGGAGGAATTGAAGTATCGCCTGTCTGGATGCTCCTGTAAAGCCCGATACGCGTACCGAGTGGGATCGACATCGGGAGTAAGCGGTACCGGTTCGGTACCGATGGGCATCATAGGACAGGGTACCGTTGCATTCGACACCTAAGCCGATGTCGATGCAATCGGTACCAGCACCGGAAACGATGCCGGTGCCGGAGTCGGTACCGGCAACGGAGATTGTTGCGGTACCGAAGGCGTCGAAGCCTGCATAAACGCCGTTAGGGTGCGTTGCATGGACAGAATCTTCTGATCCATCGACGCCACCAGAGTCTGGATGTCGGTACTGGTGGGGGCCACCGGTACCCCAGAACACAGCAACAGGTGATCAGTCGAGGCCGAGCCATCGATGTCAACCTGTGACCCCATAGATAATGCTTTAGAAGCCAGAACTTCCCGCCGGGGTAATTTTGACGGTGCGGATTCCTCGAGGACAAGCCCGGAGGCATCTCAATGCTTAGAGGGAGATTTGCCCTTCGAGGACCGGCTAGATTTATGTTTGGTTACCTGAGATCCATGGGAGGAAGAAGCAGCCCTGGAAGACGTTGATGCCACCGAGGCTGTATCAGAGGGAAACAGGGTACTGAGCTTGGCTGCTCAGTTCTGCCGACCTCTTTTAGACATCATGGTACAGGACACACAATCCGTGATGGAATGGTCAGGACCCAAACATTTTAGACACCAGTCATGGGTGTCTGTGACAGAAATAGTACCGCCACACTTTGTGCACTTTTTAAACCCGGAAGCGGGCTTCTCCATGAGGAGAAAAAAGTTCAGGCCTAAGGCCCAAACCGCAAATGCACAGTTGAAGAAAGAAAAGTTTTTGTTTTGTTTTTTTTGTATAGAAAGAAAAGAAAAGACCGGCGGTACCGGTCTGACGTCGAAGAAGGCAGACGCGACACAGAAAAATAAAGAAAACAATAAAGAATTCTTCTGCCGTGACAGGAACACGACCTGCTGGCTCCACGGAAAAGAAGAACTGGAGAGAGGCGGTTGGGAAAGGCGGGAAGGCAGCGCACAGGCACTGTGGGATGCTCCCAAAAGCTTTCTTACTGGACGCTGGGGAGCGTTCCCGCGCAGGCTCCGTCGGTACCGATACCCATATGTGAAGACTCATTCCTGCTTGTTCCTGGAGATTACTACATTTGGAACACTTTTTGAAACCACTAGCTGGTTTAGCCATTTTAAAAGGAAAAAAGGGGGCCTAAGCCCAAAATGGCACCTAAGCACCTGGGAGGGTAACAATACCCTCAGGGAAAAAAAATGTTTTTTGGTTTTTTTTTTTTAAAGAAAGAAATTAGAAACAGAAGAAACACAGACGATGCCTGTGCTAGCGCTGACGGGAAGGCAAAGGGGAGGAGACTCAGGCGAGCTTTGGAGGAGGCATCCGCGGCCCAATTCCGGAGCCACAAGTAGCGTCTGGCTGCCACCACCGAGGCCATGTTCTTTGCTAAGCTCCGGATGAGGTCATACTGGCTATCCGCCAAGAAGGCCGTACCTGATTCCAACCTTGCCGAGTTGGCTAGGACCCCATCGGAGGAACCCTCCTCCGCCTGGAGTTGCTGAGACCACCTCAAACATGCTCGTGCCACCCATGCTCCCGAAACTGAGGCCTGTAAGGCAAGAGCGCTCACGTCGAAGGCTTGCTTAAGGAGCGTGTCCAATTTTCTGTCCTGGGCATCCTTCAGCGCCGTGCTGCCCTCCACTGGGATGGTGGTTTTCTTCGTTACTGCCGAGACCGCCGCATCCACTCTGGGGGACTTCAGAAGCTCTTTGTCTGCTTCAGGGAGGGGGTAGAGCCGGGACATGGCCCTGACTCCTCTCAACGCTGACTCTGGTTGATCCCATTCCTCCTGAATCATCTGACGCACGACTCTGTGGACAGGGAAGACCTTCTGGGACCTTCTGATGGCCTGAATCAAGGGATCCTCCAGAACTTCATCCTCCGCGGGGGCATCCGAGGCCACGTTGAGAGCTTTCAGGGAGTCATTTATTAAAGCGGGCAACTCCTCCCGCCTGAATACTCTGATTATGCGAGAGTGGTCCTCCTCCGGGATCTCCCCTTCCTCCAGCTCCTCCTCTTCCTCCTCCTCCTTTTCCGAGGCCTCCTCTTCTGGTAAGTCCTGGGAAAGCGGAGTGAGGGGCTCTTCAACTACCAGTCTGGGACGCTTCGAGGGAATCCCCGAGTCCTGGGAGTTAGATCTCATGGGTCTGACCAGTTTGCCTTCAGACGAAGGACCCGCTTCCCCTGGGCCAAGACCCTTCTTACGCAGGCAATAGGCCTGGTGCAGCAGGAGAATGAAATCAGGGGAGAAGAAGTCCCCTGTTCCCCCTTCCCCTGCAGGCAGGGAGGAGGAAGGAGCTGGGGGAAGGGGGGTCTCTGAGTGCGAGGGAGGGGACAGCTGGGACGCTACTTCTCCCTCTGAGGGATCAGAGGACCCCTGCGAGGCCTGGGACATGGCCAGGCTGATTTCCTGTTCCACAGAGGAAGCGACAGCGGCGCAGCCCCTGCAGACCCCCGCCTCAGATGCAGTACCCCTTCTAGTGCCACAAGAGGGACACCTCGGTTTGCCCGTCATGTTCTTGGGAGAAATCTCTTAGTTGCCTCCCCCAACAGAATGTTACTGTTCCCCCTCAGACTAAACTAACTCAATAAATAAAATTAAATCCAATTAAGTTACATTAAAATAAATTAACATAAATTAAAATAAATTAAACTAAACTAAATTAGGCTATTAACCGGCCCCCCCCCTTACAATATTAGACCCTGAGAAGTTCTCCGGGAATAGGGGGCACCGTTGCAATAGTTCCCCCTCAATTTCTCATTAAACGCTAAAATAAGCTGCAGCAGGAAAACTTGCTAACAGCTTAAGCTGTGTACTTGCGGTTCAGGAGCTCTTCAATTCCAGGCCCGAGACCGCCGTTCTCCTTAGGGGCTCAACACGTGCTAGGCCGCAGCCACGTGGAGCCCTCGATGAATCGCCTGCAAACGCTGGCCTCTGCTGTCCCCCGTGCTCCGGCGGTGAGGGGAAGGGAGGAGACTGAAGCCCGAACGATTTTGTAGCTCACGCTGCCCGCCGCGCTTCTCTTCTCGCCGCTGAGCAACAGCGCGCCGCCGTAAGAAAGAGAAGGGGGGCTGAAGAGGATTCCGCTCTCTCCACGTGTACGGCGCGTCCTCCAGCGCTCAGCCGCCAGCTGGGCTTCGGCACGAGGACGGGCCGGATCTGAGGCAGGCAGGCCGAAGAATAGGCAGCACGGGCAGTGAGAGGAGCTCTGGTCTTTCCTCCTCGCTGCTGCAAGATCCGCGAAGAATCAGCTTCAGTACGCCGCGGGGAGAGAGGGGGGGGAGGGGGGAGGAGGAGAAAGGAGTACTCCGGAGAGAATCAAGGTAAGATTCCAAACAAAGATTCTGAAAAACAAATGAATTAAATAAATTAAATAAATCCAACTAAAATTAAGTAAAATTAAATAAAAACGGATTTAAGAGGAAAGGAGGACTCCAGTAAGCCCTAGGCTTACGGGACCCTCCAGCTGCTTGGAGGCTGAGTATACTGGAATTGGTGGGTGGCACCAGTGGTATATATACCGCTCCACCCCAAAAAGGCTGGGCTCAGCCTCCAAGCTGCTGGAAGGGCTGCGTAACCCTGAAGTAAGGGACTGGACTGGAGTGACGATAAAGGAAAAAGTAAATTTTCTGCAGTGACAGGAATTGCTCCCAGACGGCTCCGCAGAAATCGAAAAACTGAGGAGAGAGAGAGTTAGAAAGGCGGGAAGGCAGCTACGCAGGCACAATGGGATGATCCCAAAAGCTTTCCTATAGGACGCTAAGGAGCTTTCCCACGCGGGCTCCATCGGTGCAGACATCACCCATATGTGAAGACTACATTCCTGCTTCTTCCTGGAGATGAAAAGAGTCAATAAAGATTCTGAGCCCACCATGGTAAAAGGGGAAACAGAATCCTGAAAAAATGCTGTTAATATATAAAATGAGTCAGAAAAAAAGAGATAATCATTACATAGAAACATCATCATTGTCATTTATAAAGACTATGAATATCTCCAGAAAAGGGGGAGAATTACCTTTCAAAAAGGAATACCTCCTTTCTGTACTGGGGACACACTTCACAAAGTCAAATAAAATACTGTCAATCTCTGAAAATGTATTTTTCAGGAAGATTAGAACCACCACCCTCTGGGGCATGCCTACTAAACCACGGTAGGGTTTAGCAGCTATCATGGTGCATTAATTGCCAAAATTGCAAGGAAAGACAAAACCCCATATGGTATCTGCAGTGGGCATGCCCAGGTTAGCCCCTGCAAATATTATGGAGACCACATTACCTGCATCAGCAGGTATCGCAGGAAATATCCCATAGTGCCTAGGATTTACGTGGGTAAATCCTAGGGGGAAGAATGATAGCAATCAGGAACACAGAGTAGCTCTGTGGCCCAATCGCTACCATGCCCCCCTTAAAAGGAGCAATCAGGCCCCCCCCCCCTCAAGAATATTGTCAGCGCCATGGTGTAGCAATCTGCGGCAACAATATTAATATTTAAAAAAAAAAAAAAAAAAAAAAAAGTCCTGCCGCCACACCACCCCACACAGCTGATACCCACTGGGAGCTGCCGGGGGGGGCGGGGGGGGGGTGGGGGGGGGGAGGGATCTGTGCAATCTCTCCCAGCCAATCTAGCCTATCGGCTAGCCAGGTGGGGGACAGTCACCTCCCTCCTGATCCACGAGTCACAGCTAGCCAGTCTGTAGCCACCCTCCCCCCCCCCCTCCATTGTTAAATAAATATCATGGCTAGCCAGCTGGGAAAGCACAGTTACTTACCTGTAACAGGTGATCTCTGGGAACAGCAGGAATTAGTCCTCACATATGGGTACGTCGGCACCGACGGAGCCCGCGCGGGAAAGCTCCCCAGCTTCCCAGAAGGAAAGCTTTTGGGGCCTCCCACTGCGCATGTGCGCTGCCTTCCCGCCTTCCTGACCAACTCTCCTCAGTTCGAGTTTAAAGCTGAGACAATAGAGAGAGGAAAGGAAAGAGAGAGAGATACAACTCCTAGGGGAGGTGGGTGGGTTGTGAGGACTAATTCCTGCTGTTCCCAGAGATCACCTGTTACAGGTAAGTAACTGTGCTATCTCCAGGAACAAGCAGGAATAAGTCCTCAATATGGGGACTCCCTATCTAAGGTGCCCGGGAGATCCCCTCAAGGGTATGAGACCCTGAAAGGTTCCTCATCTTCCTATGGATCTCAGGCATCCATTCAGGGAAGGTGGGCTGGAGTTGTTCAAGAATGGAACAGGTGTCCGAGGACAGCCTGACCAAACAAGGCATCCCGGCGGGAGTCCTTTTCCAAACAGTAATGGGTTATAAAGGTATGAACCGAGGCCCAGGTGGCTGCTCGACAGATCTGGTCAATGGACACAGAGTTTAGATGAGCCATAGAGGTGGCCATGGCCCTCACATTGTGAGCGGTGACATGGCCTTCCAGAGAAAGGTTCTTACTCTGGTAAGCAAAAGAGATACACTGAGCAATCCAACTGGAGTGTGTTCTTTTGGAAACTGGAAGTCCTAAATGAGAAGGATCAAAAGCAACAAAAAGCTGAGAAGACTTTTGATGTTGCTGTGTCCTGTGGAGGTAAAAAGCAAGAGCTCTTTTACAGTCTAGAGTATGAAGGTTCCTCTCTGCACTAGATGCATGAGGAGCAGGAAAAAAGACAGGTAAATATACCTCTTGATTAAGATGAAAAGGTGAGACCACTTTAGGCATAAAGTGGGGATTGGTCCTAAGGACCACCTTATCATGATGGAACCTTGCATAAGGTGGATTAGCCACTAGAGCTTGCAGTTCACTGATACGGCGAGCTGAGGTGACTGCAATGAGAAAAATAACCTTCCAGGAAAGAAATTTCAAGGAGGTAGTGGCTAAGGGTTCAAAGGGTGGCTTCATAAGCTGACCAAGAACCAAGTTTAAGTCCCATGCCACCGGAGGAGGTCGAATGGGAGGTTTAGTTAAGGTTAGGCCTCTCATGAATCTTGCAATAAGAGGATGAGAGGAAACAGGTTGTCCATTGATGGGCTTAAGGGATGCTGTAATAGCACTCAAATGGACTCTTACTGAATTCATTTTGAGTCCTGCATTGGAGAGATGCAGGAGATATTCCAAAAGAGAATTCAAAGGGAGTGCTAGAGGGTTAAGACCCTTTTGAGCACACCAAATGGAAAATCTTTTCCATTTAAAAGCGTAAGAACGCCTAGTGGAAGGTTTCCTAGAGGCATGTAGGATATCCTTCACTTGCTGCGAAAGATTGAAGTGTTGAAGGTCTAGGCCTTCAGTAACCAAGCAATGAGGTGAAGGGACTTGGGGTTTGGGTGCCACAAAGTCCCCTCCTCCTGAGACAGAAGGTCTGGAGCCGCTCCCAAGTCCAGGAAGGGGGCTTGGGAGAGATGCAGAAGTAGAGGGTACCACACTTGGCGTGGCCAGCGTGGAGCTATGAGGATCATGGACCCTTGATCCCTTTGAAGTTTGAACAGAGTCTTGAGAATCAAAGGAATGGGTGGAAAGGCATACAGGAAGGCCTGACCCAAATGAAGGAGGAAGGCATCCTTGGCCTGTACTCCCTGACACGGGATTCTGGAACAGAACCGGGGAAGTTTGGCATTCCACGGACTTGCAAAGAGGTCTATGTCCGGGGTTCCCCATTTCTGGAAGATTCTGAGTACCTGATCCATGTGCAGGGACCATTCGTGTGGAAGCAGAACTCGACGGAGTCTGTCTGCCCAAGAGTTTTGGATTCCTGGAAGATATACTGCCAGGAGATGGATTTCATGCTCTCTGGCGAAGGCCCATAATCTTAGAGCTTCGTTGCAAAGCGACAGAGCCAGTCCCTCCTTGTTTGTTTATGTAAAACATGGCTACTTGATTGTCCGTATGAATAAGGACTGTCATGTTGCTGAGGAGGGTATGAAAAACTCTGAGAGCTAGAAAGATTGCTCGAAGTTCCAAGTGGTTGATATGAAGGGTGGTCTCCTGTGGAGACCAAGTGCCCTGAGTGGAGAGATCTTGAAGATGAGCTCCCCAACCTGTTTGGGAGGCATCTGTTGTGAGGGTTGCTTGGGGCAACAATGGTTGAAAGGGGGCCCCCAACAACAGATTTTGAGTGGACATCCACCATTGGAGAGACCAAAAGAGACATTTGGAGTTTGCTATTTGGTCTGAGAGAGCTCCTGATGCTTGAGTCCACTGGGTGGACAAAGTCCATTGAGCTGCTCTCATATGTAGGCGAACATAAGGCACCACATGTACTGTGGAGGTTATGTGGCCTAATAGATGTAGCATCTCCCTGGCAGTCAAGTGGCTTCTGGACTGAGTCTGGGAGGCCAAGTGCACTAGACGTTGGCAACAGGCCTGAGGAAGATAGGCTCTTGCAGTGGTGGTATCCAACCAGGCCCCTATGAATTCCAGGGATTGAGTAGGGGTGAGTTGAGACTTTGGCAGATTGATCACAAGTCCCAGATACTGCAGAATGCGTCTGGTGTGATCCAGGGAAGTCTGAGCCTCGGACTGAGATGGAGCTTGGATGAGCCAGTCGTCCAGGTATGGGAAGACAAAAATTCCCAGGGCGCGTAGAAATGCAGCTACTATTGCCATGCATTTGGTAAATACCCTTGGAGCAGAGGCTAGACCGAAGGGAAGTACTCTGTATTGGAAATGCTTTCCCTGGAACAGAAACCGTAGGAATTTTCTGTGGGATGGATGGATGAGTATATGTGTGTACGCATCCTTGAGATCTAGAGAACAAAGCCAATCCTGACTCTGTAGGTATGGAAGGAGAGTACCTAGAGAAAGCATCTTGAATTTCTCCTTGCATAGGAATTTGTTCAATTCTCTGAGATCCAGAATGGGTCTGTACCCCCCTGTTTTCTTGGGAATGAGAAAATAAGGGGAGTAAAAACCTGACCCCTGTTGAAGAAGAGGAACCTCTTCTATTGCCCTTTGGGCGAGAAGAGTGGTCACCTCCTGACCCAACAGGTCTAGGAGAGATGGGGGAGAATTGAAACATCTCACCATGGTACGGGGAGGAAGGCTGGAGAAATGTAGTTTGTAGCCCTCTCTGATGATAGAGAGGGTCCACTGTTCTGATGTGATTTGCTCCCATCTGGGAGCAAAATGAGTTAACCTTCCTGGAATGGTGAGAGGCTCTGGATGTTTTAGAGCCAGAAAGGTTAAGTTCTCTAGTTTTAAGTTAAAAACCCTGAGGGAGTTGGGACTGCTGGGCTGTAGCAGCCCCTGCAGGTTTTGCCCTGGCCTGTTTAGGCTGCGGACGCTTAGGAGCAAAGCAAGCTGCAGAAGACTGTTGGCCAGTAATTGTAGCAAATCTGGCCTTCTTGTAGAAAGGCTTCTTGAAAGATTTTTTCTTGACAGGGGTAGAGGTAGACTTAGAAAGTCTATCTAAAGCAGCATTTTCTGCATCCATTTGAGTGGCTTTGATTTGCCACTCCTTACCAAACAGATTCTCACCTGTACAGGGCAGATTTCCCAACCCATCCTGGACCCAGGGTTCTAGGTCAGAGGCCTGGAGCCAAGCAATTCTGCGAGCCGCTATGGCAAAACCTGAGGCTCTGCTAGCACCCTCAAAGGAGTCAAAGGCTGCTCTGTTGGAGAACTTTGAAATATCTTGGGTATGCTTTAGCAAAAGAAGGAACTCCTCCTTTCTATCCTCTGGGATAAAGGGGAGAAAATGGCATATTTTCAATGCAATCTCCTTCAGAAACATGCCCATATAGAGGCTGTATGAATTGATTCTGGCAATAAGCATACTTGCTTGGAAGATTTTTCTACCAAAAGCATCCAAAGTCCTACATTCTCTTCCTGCAGGAATAGAAGAGTGTCTTTTGGTACTCTTTATCCTTTTCATAGCTGACTACACCACAATAGAGTGGTGAGGGAGCTGAGTTTTTTGAAAACCAGGAGAAGGAGGGACACGATACATGGTGTCCAAACGACGAGAATGTGGAGATAGGGTGAGAGGAGTCTCCCATAAGTCCATCATGTGTTCTTGAAGAATTTCATGAATGGGCAAGGTGACTGCCTCTTTGGGAACCTTAGAGTATCCTAAAATATCTAACTTTTTTGCTCTAGGTTCTTTTTCAGAGGTTACTGAAATAGAGAGACCTTTAGCTACTTCAATGATGAAGTCTTGAAAGGACAAATCCTCTGGAGGAGACATTCTCCTCTTTGGAGAAGAGGGCTCCTCAGGTAGAGTAAGGGATTTTATTTATTTATTTATTTATTTAGCAAGCATTTGTAGCCCGCTCCTTCCAGCGATCAGAAGCGGGTAGGATTACTATTGTGAAACTGCCGAATCAAGGCAGGTACAAATTTTGTTTACATACAGATTGTCAGAAAAGCACATCATACAGAGTTAACACTTCTTAGCTATGGGGGAGTTCATTTACATATATACATAAATACATATATACAGGATAATCTTCTTGGACACAGTGGTCAGGGGCTGCTCCATCTGTGGGTTTAGTTCAGGTTGAAATGTGATTGGAAAATGTGCGTTTTGAGTTTCTTTCTGAAGTCTAGAAGGTCATTGCTAGCTCGTAGTTCTGGTGGGAGTTGGTTCCACAGTGTTGGCGCCACATATGAGAAAGCCCTGTGGCTGGTGTTAGTTTTGGCAGATCTTATATCTGTTGGAGTGTGAAGGATGTTGGAATTGTGGGTTCTTCTGTTTCGGGTAGGAGGTTGCAATCTTACTAGGTTGTTGAGGAAGGAAGGTGCTAAGTTGTGGATGAGTTTGAAGGTGGTTGTTAGTATTTTGTATTTTGTGCGAGCTGTTATGGGTAGCCAGTGTAATTGAATTAGCACTGGTGTGATGTGGTCACTAGATTTTTCTTCATTATGACCCTGGCAGCTACATTTTGTGCCATTTGTAATATGTTTAGGGTTTTTTAGGTAAACCTTGTAGGATGGCGTTGCAGTAGTCAAAATGTGGCATGATGAGTGCTTGGGCCACTGTTCTGAAGTCTTGGGGATCAATAATATTCCGAATGGGTTGGAGCACTCTAAGCTTGTGGAAAACTGCTCTGTTGGTCTTTCGGAGGTGTTTTTCCATCTTTAGGTCACAGTCAAATGTGACTCCTAGATACTTTATTTCTTTTTTTGTTTGGTAAGTGTTGTTACATAGTGTTATTGATGTGGGAGGGTCAAAATTCGGTTCTTTGGAGATATACATTACTTCGGTTTTTTTGTGATTAATTGACATGCTACTTTGTTGTAACCAGTCTTGCATCTCTACGATACATGTCTCCAGTGGGTTGTAGTCTGGGTTTTTAGTGTCTAGTTGTGTGTATAGCATGATATCATCGGCATAGATGTGGTAATTAATTTCGTGCCGTGAGAAAATTTTGCATAGTGGCTGCATATATATGTTAAACAGAAGTGCTGAGAGAGCAGAGCCTTGGGGGATTCCCTGTGTTTGTGAGAAAGATTCTGCTTTTTCTCCATTGAATTGAACCTGTTGTGTTCGATTTGAGATGTAGGATGAGAACCATTTTAGTGGGGTTCCTGTTATTCCTATTGATTTTACCCTATTTATGAGGGTCCCATGATTAACTGTATCAAAGGCAGCTGAGATGTCAATGAATACAAGAATGTACATTTTCTTTTTGTTTTCAAGGCCCTTTAGGAGGTTGTTAAGTAGAACTAGTAACAGGGTTTCAACTCCATGATGTTGCCTGAAGCCATATTGCTGGTCATCAAGAGGAGCACTGTCAGTCAGATGGTCTTGGAGTTGTAGAAGGACCGTTTTTTCTATGATCTTTGCCAGGAATGAGATACTTGATATGGGACGGTAGGAGGCTGGGTCTTCTCCGTTGAGTGTAGTGTTTTTTAGGATTGGTCTAATGACTGATTTCTTTAGTTCTGAGGGCATGATTCCTTGTTGTAGGGATAGGTTAACTATGTGTGCTATGTGAGGTGCTATGTCTTGTTTCACTGCCTTGATCCAGGATGCAGGACAGGGATCTAGTGGGGAGGTGGTGCTTTTCAGGCTTGTGACAATGGCTGTGAGTTGCTTGGTTCCTCTTTTTTGGAAGTGCTCCCATAACTGGTTTTGCGTTGTGTTGTTCTCACTTCTGATTTGTGGTGTTGGTGGGGGGGTGGAGGACCAGGGGCCGTCAGTTTGGTCGCGTAGTGGTTTGCCAGTGTTTGGACCTTGATGGATTTGTTGAGGTTGGCATTTTGGTCGGTTTTGGTTAGTGATTTGACTAGTCAATCATCAGAATCATCAGAAGACTCGAAGTATCGTCTGTTTGCTTCCAGGGATCGATAAGCGTATCAACCGGTATCGACATCGGGGGTACCCGGAACCGGATCGGTATCGGGAAAAACCCCGGAACCGGGATCGGTATCCTGGTCGATGTGGATGCCCTGGGTACCGGTATCGGTTGTGGTACCGGAACCGGAGTCGGTACCGCTGGGTGCGGTACCGAGGGCGTCGCAGTTTTAATAAAAGCCAAAATGGCCTGCTGCATGGATTGAACTGTATGATCCATAGACGCCACGACTGTCTGGATGTCGGTACCGGAAGATTGAGCCGGTACCCCAGAGCAGTCTAACAGGTGATCGGTCAAGGCCGTGCCATCGATGTCAACCTGTAACCCCATAGGAGGAGCTTTGGAAGCCAGAGCTTCCCGCCGGGGTTGTTTGGCTGGGGCAGGGTCCTCAGGGTCAAGCCCAGGGGCATCTCGATACTTAAGAGGGAGATTTGCCCTTTGAGGACCTGCCAGAGGAATGTTTGGTTACCTGAGATCCATCAGGAGAGGAAGACCTGGAAGATGTCGATGCTGGAGTATCTGTAGAAAACAGCATGTGAAACTTGGCTGCCCGGTTTTGTAAGCCACGTTTAGACATCAAAGAACAGGATGGGCAATCCGGAATGGAATGGTCAGGCCCCAAACATTTAAGACACCATTCATGGGTGTCTGTGACTGATATAGTACCGCTACACTTGGTGCATTTTTTTAAAACCAGAGGCTGGTTTCTCCATGAGGGAGAATTCTGTGAAGGCCTAGAGGCCTGACAGGCCAAACACACCAAGTGGGGAAAAATAAGATTTATTTTTTTTTAAAGAAATAAAGGAAAAAAGACCGGCGGTACCGGTCCAGAATCGGGGAAGGCAGACACGCGGCCAAAGAAACAAATTAAAATAACTTCTTCAGCGGTGACAGGAACACGACCTGCTGGCTCCGCGGAAAAAGAAGAACTGAGGAGAGTTGGTCAGGAAGGCGGGAAGGCAGCGCGCATGCGCAGTGGGAGGCCCCAAAAGCTTTCCTTCTGGGAAGCTGGGGAGCTTTCCCGCGCGGGCTCCGTCGGTGCCGACGTACCCATATGTGAGGACTTATTCCTGCTTGTTCCTGGAGATAAAGGGGCCCCCATGACCTCCGATTTCCAACATGGGGGGGGGGGGGTGTTTGAAGGCTTTTTTTTTTTTTTGAGGGGAGTGAGGTCCATTTCCCAGATGGCTAACCGGAATCTTTATTTTACAATGGAGGAGGGAGGGGGGCTACAGACTGGCTAGCTGGGACTCTTCAGAGCAGCGGTTCTCAACCTGTGGGTCACGACCCCATGGGGGTCGTCACAGGATTTAGCAGGGGTCGCCTCACTTCGCCAAGTTAAAAAAAAAAAAAAAAAAGCACACAAGTTGCTGCCACTGTCGCGTCTGCTTCTCGGCAGCGGCAAACTCACCACCTCCCTTCTAATGTAGCCGCGGCTCTCTGCCTCTTAGGGAACCGTGGCTATGCCTGTAAAACCATTGCGGAGCCTTCCTGTCTCGACGGGCTCCATGCAGCATTGTCCCGCCTCCACTCAATGATGCACGGAGTCCATCAAGAGACAGGAAGGCTCCGCAACGGTTTTACAGGCATAGCCACGGTTCCCTAAGAGACAGGGAGCCGCGGCTGCAGAAGGAGGCAGACATGGGGAGAGGGGAGGAGGGGGCAGGGAACCTGCAACGGGGCTGGCATGGGGGAGGGAGGCTGACATGGACGGGGGGGGGGGCGGGGGGGAGGAGGGAGGGAGGCTGATATGGATAGATATGGACAGATGGGGGGGCTGACATGGATGGATGGATGGATGGATGGAGGGAGGGGGCTGACATGGACAGGGGGGCTGACATGGAGGAAGGGAAGAGACCGGGGACATACTGGACAGACAGGGGATAAATGCTGGACAGAGGGGAGAGACAGTGCGGGTTAGGATTATAATGGGCAGATGGGGGGAGCTAGGACTGGTAATGGGTTAACTAGGGAAGGCTAGGATTGGGAATGGACTGATCAAGGGGGGGTTGGGACTGGTAATGGGCTGATGGGGGGGCTAGGACTGGTAATGGGTTAACTAGGGAAGGCTAGGATTGGGAATGGACTGATCAAGGGGGGGTTGGGACTGGTAATGGGCTGATGGGGGGCTAGCATTGGAAATGGCTGATCGGTGAGGTTAGGACTGGAAATGGGCTGATGGGGGGGGTAAGACTGGTAATGGGCTGATTAGGGGAGCCTAGCACTGGTAATGGGGTTGAGGGGGGACTAGCACTGGAAATGAGCTGATTAGGGGAAGCTAGGACTGGTAATGGGCTGATGGGGTAGGGTAGGACTGGTAATGGACTGATGAGAGGCTAGCATTGGAAATGAGCTGATCGGGGGGGGGGCTATGACTGGAAATGACTTGATGGGGGGTAGGACTGGTATTGGGCTGATTAGGGGAGGCTAGCACTGGTAATGGGGTTGAGGGGGGACTAGCACTGGTAATGGGGTTGAGGGGGGACTAGCACTGGAAGTCAGCTGATAAGGGGGCTTTGACTGGGAATGGGCTGATTGTGGGGAGGGGAGGATAGAGCTGATGGCCCTGGAAGAAAACTGGGGGCTAAGGCTACAAATGGGCTGATACGAGGGGATGGGAGAATGGAACTGGAAGGGAGTGGATCTGAGAAGGGCTGCCATGGTATTTGTACTAGAAGGGACTGGTCAGTGGGGAAGGAGGGGGACTGGAAGGGGACACCAGTGGCAGTCATGGGAATGCAAGTTGACATTGGAAGGTACTGGGAGTGAGGACTGGAAAGGGGCTGATACTGGGGAGGGTTACTGGGACTGGAAATAGGCTGATGGAAAGAGGTGAAGAAAACGAAAGAAGATATAAGAAATGGCAGATGGACCATAGACCACAGAAAGAGAGCTAAGAGAAAAAAGGAAAGCAGAAGCCTCAGATCGGGACCAGCATGATCAGAGAATTGGTCAAACAAAGGTAGAAAAAAGAATTTTATTTCATATTAGTGATTTGACTACAAAATCATCATAATTTTGAAATCAAAATATTATTTGTTATTGTGATTATTGTGGTTTAAATAAGTAAATTTTATAAATAAAAACATAATGCAAAGGCCTATAATATATTAATAATTCAACAAATGATTACAGCGACAATGCGTTAATGGTAAAGGAAGAGAGACGCATTTGATTTTATCATTGGGGGGTCATCACAAGTTGACCAATTGTAAAAGGGGTCATGGTACAAAAAAAGTTGAGAACCACTGCTTTAGAGGATCGGGAAGATGGGAAGGGAGTTTCCAAAAATGGCTAGCCAGGATGTTAGATTGGCCAGGGGGTACACAGATACCTCCTGGGCAGCTCCCGATAGGGACCAGAAGTTGTCGGGGGGGGGGGGGGGGGAAACTGTGCTTCAAGGATGCCAGGAATTCCTTTATTCATATAGTCGGTGCCATGGATCACAACACCGTGGCACCAACAATATGGTTGGGGTGAGGAAAGTCTGATCACTTTTTTTGGAGACTTGATTGCATTCAGGAGATGGTCATTACTGATCGGCCTTTCCTCAAACCAATAGCTTGGAGACCTGCAGCACCTTCTGAATGTCCTTTGTCTCTACTGATTTAATGACTACTTGGCCTTGTACCTCCTTCATTGTTCTCGAGATACATAGTTCTGGTGACAAGTCCCTCAGCCAAACAGGCTATGATACAGCTGGGCACTTCCAGGTCCATCCTCTTTACTAAACAGTGAAAAGCCAAACATCTAGTTAGAATGTCCCTGATCTCTGGAGTTTAAAGAGTCTGGACTTGGAGTCTATGGATACCGATGCTGCTATGGACAGAGGATCTGCATGTAACCCACACAAGGCAGCAGCTCCAGTGATGGGGGAAGTACTTGAGCAAAGCAACTCTCTGGCTGGAGTGTTGTAGGAGTGAATGAGGAGATGCCAGAAAGTCACATGGGAGTACAACTGCAAACAGCCCCAATATGTGAAGGAGCCAGAGAGATGTCTGCAACATCTTAAGGAAGGCCAGAAGAGGTTCAATTGAGCTTTCTTGAGAGTCAGCATCTGAAGTCAGTGACACCACTGGAAATGAGGATACAGAAACCAGAAGTTATCCTTGATTCTGGCACCCTATTTTTCACCTGGAAGGTACTGTAGCTAACAAAATGGGGAATTACTGAGGACATGAGGGGTGGAGGTAATCATCAACCGGTGAGAGCCTGATGTCTGTACTGGGCAAAATGGTAGAGACCATTATAAAGAATAAAATTACTGAACATGTAGATAGTCATAGTTTAATGGGAGACAGCCAACTTGAATTTAGCCAAGGAAAGTCTTATCTTACTAATCTGTTATATTTTTTTGAAGGTGTGAATAAGCAGGTAGACAAAGGTGAGCTAGTCGATATAGTGAATCTAGATTTTCAGAAAGCCTTTGACAAGGTCCCTCATGAGAGACTTGGCAAAATTAAAAAGTCATGGGATCGGAGGCAGTGTACTATTGTAGATCAGGAAATGGTTATAAGATAGAAAGCAGCGAGTAGGGCTAAATGGCCAACTTTTCTTAGTGGAGAAAGGTGAATAGTAGAGTACCCCAAGGATCTTTGCTAGGCCAATTGCTTTTTAAAATATTCATAAATAACCTGGAAATGGGAACAAGCGAGATGATCAAATTTGCAAATCATACAAAATTATTCAAAGTTGTTAAAACCCAAGAGGATTGTGAAAAATTGCAAGAGGACCTTGATAAACTGGAAGACTGGACGTCCAAATGGCAGATAAAATTTAAATGTGGACAAGTGCAAAGTTATGCACCAAGGAAACAACCACCCAAACAGTTACATGAAGCAAGGTTCCACATTAGGAACCACCACCCAGGAAAGATTAATTAGACTTTACCTGCTAATTATTGTCCCTGGAGAGACTCCAGTCCAGTCCTGCACTTCTGGGTAGTGCACTTCTTCCAGCAGCTTGGAGACTGAGCATCTTTATCTTTATCTTTATTCATATTTGATAAACCGCTATTGTAAGAACATTAAGCGGTGTACAATAAAAAGGATGGATTTAACACTGCAAACCAAGAAAAGGAACGCCAATAATAAACAGGAAAGGAGGAGGCAAGAACAGAACAGTAATACCACACTAATACCAAATCATAGACAGACATAGTCCAGCCATGTAACATAGACAAGCAAAACAAGGGACAGACACGAGACAACCTTAAGGACAAAAACAAAAAGACAAAAACCAGAATGATCAGGGAGGGGCCTCAGGGGGAAGGTCATAGGCTTTCTGGAATAGATGGGTCTTAAGTAATGACTTAAACTGGGGGTAGGAGGGTTCTAGCCGGAGGGGAGTTGGTAACATGTTCCAGAGGAGGGGTCCAAGAAAGAAAAAAGCAGAATGGCGAGTCTGTTCTAAGTGGGCCTGAGATGGTGAGGGAGGTGATAAGCGGTTGGCATGGATTGAGCGGAGTTGGCGGTAAGGGGAATGCAGAGAAATGCAGTTTGCTAAGTAGAGAGGATTTCCGGTATGGATGGCTTGATGAATCAGAATCAGAAATTTATAATGGAAGCGAAAGCGAAGGGGCAACCAATGTCATCCTTTTGATGACCTCGGGGGTACATATACCGCTGGTACCTCCCACCAGCTCCAGTAACCTAATGACAAAGCAGACTCACTGGAGCAACAAGTAGTTCCATTCAACTATTCCAAAACTAAACTGCAACTAATCTATACCTAGTCTAACCCCCCCCCCCCCCAAAACCAATACTCCCTCTCTCGAGAAAGGAATTCCCCTAAACCCTCAAAAGAGTCAACGACCCACCTGTGACCAACTGGGTCTTAGGCGCTGCCCCCAGAGCAAGAACCAGGCCATTCCTGGTCCGCCCTCACCACCATCACCATGGAGGCGTCCCCTTGATGCCCCTGACCCCCAACGCCCTCTCCAGGTTCCTTGTTAGGACCAGAGTGACGTAAAGACAAATCCTACAGCACCACTCCGGGTGGGATCCAGGACTGGACTGGAGTCTCTCCAGGAACAATAATTAGCAGGTAGGGTCTAATCTTTCCTTATCATTCCTCCAGTCCAGTCCCGCACTTCTGGGATGTAATAGAGCAGTTCGATCAATGGGAGGGACCTGCGATACCGGTTCAAAATGACTGCCCTGCTGAAACAGGCATTCCCCTCAGCCTGAAGATCCAAGCGATAATGCTTTGCAAAGGTGTGCAGGGAAGATCACATGACCGCCCTACAGATCTCCACAGGCGTTGGTACCAAGCTATACTCTACTCACGAGGCCACCTGGACCCTCGTGGAATGTGCTCATAAACCCTGCGGGCACCGACCTGCCATTTAACAGGTACGCTGAGGCAATTGCCTCTCTGATCCACCTTGAAATGGAGGCCTTAGCTGCCGCTTCGCCTTTACGTGGTCCGTCAAAGTCGATCTGATCTGCAGAACGTCACCGTTCTTTCACATACCTCTGCAGAACTCTCCGAACATCCAAGAGGCACAGGCGCACGTCTATAGTCCCCTCCCCATGCTCGTCAGCGCTGGTAGGGAGACCAGCTGGTTCACATGAAACGCTGAGACTACTTTGGGAAGGAAGGAAGGTACCAGCCTAAGAACCTCCTTCTCTTTTGAGAAAGAAATGGTTCCTGGCAAGACGAGGCCTGAAGTTCCGAAATTCTCCTTGCTGAGCAAATCACCATGAGGAATACAGTCTTCAGGGTTAAATTCTTCAGTGAAGCCCTGGCCAAAGGCTCAAAGGGCTGCCCCATAAGAGCCATCAGCACCAAATTAAGATCCCAGGACGGCACCACCGATCCCTGCAACGGTTGGAGGTGGCCCATCGCCCTCAGGAATCGTACCACATTTGGGTGGGTCCACGACACTCCTTGGACCCTTCCTCAATAGCAGGAGATTGCTGCCAGCTGAACCCGCAGGGAACTAGCGGCTAACCCCTTCGAGACTCGCCTGCAAGAAGGCCAATATGTCCGGTATGGAAGCAGAGGAAGACAGCTATTGCCGGTCCTCACACCAGCTCTCAAAGATACACCACACCCGAACATATGAAAGACAAGTCAACCTCTTCTGAGCCTTGAGCACAGTGGAGGTTACAGAGCTCGAGTAACTTTTTTTTTTTTTTTTTTTTAAATTTATTTTTTTAACTTAACTTCGCCCTTTCAAGAGCCATGCCATAAGCGAGAATCAATCCACCTGGGGCATCCAGACCAGTCCCTGGGTCAACAGGTCCTTTTGTCGAAAGACACCACAGCCAGTCCCGCCAGGAGCCGAATCAAGTCTGCGCACTACGGGCACATTGGCCAGTCCAGAGCGATCAGAATGACCAACCCCTGGTGCGCCTCAATCCTCTGAATCAACCTGTCTATGAGCGCCCACGGAAAAAACACAAAGTAGACCCTCCGAGGACCACCTCTGCACCAGGGCGTCCAGGCCCTCAGACATCCTCTCTCGCTTCCTGCTGAAGCAGCGGCTGGATTTGACCGATGTGCACGTCGTCATGAGACCCATAATCGGAGAGCCCCATCTGGTTATCAGTTGAGAAAACACCTCCTGGCAGAGTACCCACTCACCGGGGTCCACGCACACCCAGTTTAGATAATCTGTCGTTCCGTTGTCGACTCCTGCCACATGCGCCGCCGAGATGGCTTTCTGCCCATCCTAACAGACTTTCTGCCTCTTCCTCCAAGGATATGCTTCCCATGCCTCCCTGTCGGTTGATATAGGCAACTGTGATCACATTGTCCGAGAAGACCTGAACCGCCTTTCCCTGTAACCACGGCTCGAAGTTCTGGAGCGCCTGAGACACCACCCTCATTTCCAACCTGTTGATGGACCAAAGGGCTTCCTCTGGACTTCAACAGCCCTGGGCAAAGTGTCCCTTGCAGTGGGCACCCCAGCCGGACAGGCTTTCATCTGTCATTAGCAGAATCCACTGTGAAGGTTCGAGGGGCATGCCCTCCACCAGGTTCCCTGGACACAGCCACCACAGGAGAGCTCTCCTGGTCGCCGACGGACAGGGAAGTCGTCTCGACAGCAGGTGTTTCTGGCGAGACCAGTGGCAGAGCAGTGTCCTCTGTAACGGTCCTTAGGTGGGCTTTGCCCACGGAACCAACTCAAGGTCACCACTGTGGTCCCTAGAACCTGCAGATAATGCCAGGCCAACGGGTCCGCCATGCCCAGGAAGCTGCACACCAACATCCGCAGTTCCTGCGCTCGGTATTCTGGCAGCAAGACTTTCCCCCTGCGGGTGTAGAAGCGTGCCCCCAGGTACTCGATCTCCTAGGAAGGCACCAGCCGGCTCTTGGCCAGGTTGATCACCCAACCAAGGCTTTGCAAGAATTCCACCACTCTTGAAGTTGCCCGCTCACTCTCCTCCTTTGACTTTACCCGGATCAACCAGTCATCGAGGTACAGGTGTACCAGCACTCCCTCCTTGTGGAGCGCCGCTGCCACTACCACCATAACTTGGTGAAGGTACGTGGGGAGCTGTCACCAGGCCGAAAGGCAAGGCCTGAAACTGGAAGCAGCCTGCCATCACCGTGAAGTGGAGAAACTGCTGATGTTCTGTTCAGATGGGGATGTGTAGGTATGCCTCTGAGGTCCAGTAATTAGGTACTTCCCGCTTCGTACCGCCACTATCACAGACCTCAACGTCTCCATTTGAAAGTATGGCACCCGTAAACATCAATTCACATGCTTGAGGCCTAGGATTGGACGGAGATACCCTCCTTTTTTGGCACCACAAAATAGATGGAGTACCAACCATGTGCGCATTTATTTATTTATTACACATTGGTCTTCGGGGATGGTCACTACTGCCCCTAATTGGCAGAGCCGCCACAAAGTGTCTCCTCTATCATCACTGCCTTTCCTTGGGATTTGCAAGGGGACTGAATGAAGGATGGGTGTACCTGCCACACTAGCTCTAGGGTATAGTCCTTTCTGATGACCTCCAGGACCCATTTATCCAAGGTAATGCAGGCCCAGGCAGCGTAAAACTCCCACAGATGACAACACATGGGCTGCACCTCCACCTGGGCCCTTCTCACTTCATTGTGCTTTCTTAGAGCCCAAGGACACGTTAATTCCCTTCCCGCTCCTCAAAATCCACAAAACCCCTGCCTCCTCGAAGGAAAACAGCCTCTCTGGTAGGGAGAAAAGCAGGTTGTCCATAACCACCTGAATTCCCGTGGCTGGGTCCACCCAGGAGGTGTGTTGCATCTCGGTCTCTATTTATCCTCGGGGAGAAGTCCCCCCCCCCCTTGGACTCCCCAAATCCATCACCAACTTGTCTAGCTCTTCTCTGAAGAGTAGCTTCCCTTTGAAGGGGAGCTTGCTGAGCCTGTACTTAGAAGAACTGTCTGCTGCCCAATTTCGTAACCATAGGTAGCAGCATGCTACCACCAGGGAGGCCATACTTTTAGACAGGCCCCTGATCAGATCGTAGTGGGTGTCCACCAGGTAGGCCACACCCGATTCTAATTTTGCCACCTCCCCTTCATTCCTATCTCCAGGTCTTCCGGCTGTTGGATCCGCTGAGACCAACGGAGACAAGCTCTTGCCACCAAGGCCCCACAGACCAAGGCCTGCAGTGTGAGGGCGTTGATATCAAAGGTCTGCTTCAATATCGTACCCAACTTTCTGTCCTGGAGGTCCTTGAGTACTGTCCTTGACCGGAATCATTTTCTTGGTTAGCGATGCTCCAATCTCCAAAGGTGGGCACTGCAGTAACTCTTTTTCCTGCTCCGGTAGAGGGTACAGATGTGCCATGGATCACACCCCACGCAGCCCTGTTTCCGGACAGCTCCACTCATCCTGGATCATCTGCTTAACCACTCCTCCCCGTGTCCAAATCCACATCCAGGCCTTCCGACAGAGGTGATTGCTTCTCCCAGTCCTCAAGTTTGGTCCTCTTGGGACCTGGGGCCAGTCCAGAGCATTTCGGCGCAGCCCTCGACACCTAGCTCCTGCGCCAGGCCGGAAGCCCCCTCGCCTTGCTGGCATAGGCAAATGGCCTTATGAAAAAGGAGAACAAATTCAGGGGAGAACCCTCACAGGGCTCCACCGTCCATGTCCTATTAAATACAAAACAGTAATTTATATTTTCAAGATAAAGCAACAATGTTCTGCAAAAAGTCTGACGTATCTTATCCGGTCAGATATTAGCAACAGACCTAGGAGAAGTGTATCTGAAAATAGAATCAGCTCCTCAAATGACATCAGAAAAACACGCAAGGAGACCTCTGAGAGAGCTTTCTCGTTTGCTGCGACTTCCATCTGGAACTCCCTACCTAATGATCTGAGAGCAGCTCAGGACATCAAAGACTTTAGAAAACAACTGAAAACAGTTTTGTTTACGGAGCACTACGGTCATGCAATCAACTAATTAATTTTTAAGAAAGCAATTATTTATATATACATTGTACAATAGCTCACTTTATAGTATAGCTCACAATATATATAGTGCACCTTTTCCCAAGACATTTAATCATATTTACAAACTATGTATATATTATCACAGATTTTTTCACTAGTACTAATTTTCTCTTTTGTTAAACCGCTTTGATTGTATGATAAGGCGGTATAAAAATCCAATTAAATAAATAAATAAATAAATGTCCTGGGATGTGGAGGGTCTGGGCAAAGCATCTGCTCCACCAGCATAGCAGCAGCATTTCCTCCCCCAACTCCACCACTATTGTAGGTTGGGATTCCTGCGACAGGGAGGTTCTCCACTGCAGACTCCCCGTCTGTATGTCCCATTCCACCGAAAAGGCCTCAGCAGCACATCTGTGGCAAATGCCTGCCTGAGACAGTGCCACGCTAGGTTCCACACATGAAGCATTGGGGCCTGGCCGGCATAGTGCCTCTGCCAGCTGTCCTCCTTTGCCCCTCTTTTTTTATTATAGTTTTTTTTTTCTGGCAACGGCAACCAGCAAGGGCAAGAGAGACTCATGTCTCCATCAAGGAATCTACCCCGCTACAGGGAAAAGGGCCCCAGGAGGAGCTTGCTTTAGTTCCTCTTTCTTATATTAACTGTTTTGTTTTTTTTCAACTGAATGCTGAAAAAACAGCCTTGTCCAGAGCCAAAGAAGAAAAATCGGCACACGTGTGCGAGAGTAGCTGCAGGGGAAGCCTAAACAGAGGTTCTACAAGAGCAGGCGAAAATGGCACGCTCCTGCCCCCCTGGAGCCGGGAGCTGCTGCTCAGATCAACACATGGCCACTTGCCGTGTCCCTCTCCGTGAGGCCAGCGAATGCTTGGGCCCTGCACCACCCAACGCTAACTACCTGTTGACAGGAGCCTCCCTTACCTGAGGCTGCTGCCTGTTGGAGCTCCGCGAGAAAACGGGGATCTCTGGCCATGCCTCCTCAACCCCCCCCCCCCCTCCCCTTTAGTCCTCTGCCTCAGCTTCAGAAGAGAGGTAGGACCGGGAAACAGCAGTGAAGGCTCTTGCTCTGGCTGCAAACTCCTCAGACATTTACAAGTTCGGGAGCCACTTCAGACTTAGCAGTTCTGTGCTACCCCACACCCCCTCTGAAGGGTCCTGGGGGAGGTGAGAGGAGGGCTCCTCCTGATTCAGTGCAGGACTGTGTTTCCCTTGGCTTTCAAACTTTAAATGCAGTTAGGCTAGCTGAAAAAGAAATGCATCCAAGAATGGAAGAAAGAGAAATCAAGCCCAAAATCTAACACTACTCACCACCTCCCCCAGCTGCTTGGAGACTGAACTACTGGAGCTGGTGGGAGGTGTCAGTGATATATGTACCCCGAGGTCATCAAATGGATGACATATTAAGTCTCCACGCTGCTGGAAGAGGTGCACTACCCATAAGTGCGGGACTGGACTAGAAGAACAATAAGGAAAAAGATTTAAGTGTCATCATGGATAATATGTTGAAATCCTTTGTCCAATGTGCAGTGGCGACCAAGAAAGCAAATGTAATGCTAGGAATCGTAAGGAAAGGAATGGAGAATAAAGCCAAGGATATTATAATACCTCTGTATCATTCCATGGTGCGACCGCACCTTGAATATTGTGTACAATTCTAGTCGCCATAATCTTAAAAAGGATATAGCGGAATTAGAAAATATACAGAGAAGAGCCACCAAAATAGTAAAGGGGATGAAGGATATCCCATCCCTATGAGGAAAGGCTTAAAAAGTTTAGGGCTGGCTTCCGGACTGCAGAGGAGCTCCGCCACCCAGACCTGTAAAAGTGGAGATCGAGCACCCCTAAAAGCAGCAGGGCAGTGGCGAAATGACGGGGCAGTGAGTGGCTTAACCCCCACAACATAGTGGAAATTTGAGCGAGCCGCGGTAACCCTCACAAGCAGCAAATAGTAGTGAAACGCAGAAACGAAGAGGGAAACCACATAGCGGAGGAGAGAGGCAGACGAGCAGGCCTTGGAGGCAGCGTGATGGGCCGGTGGGCCGAGGAGAGAATCGTCGGAATTTATGTGAGACACTCGACACAGCACAAGTGAGCCGGCAGGGAGCGGGACCCTAGAGCGGCAAGCTGTGGAGTTTGGCAGAACGGAGGAGAGAGCTGGGAGTTTGACGCAACGCTGCCAAACGAGCCGGAGAGGAGACAGCTTGGGGAGTGAACATACTATAGGAAGACCGTGGCAGGAGGATCGGAGGAGGGAGGAGGAACTGTAAATAGAGCTCTGTAGGGGCAAAACGGAGCAAGTTGAAGAGAGCCCTGAAACAGAGAAGACAGGAAAGTTGGCAAGGGAACCAGCCCCCAAAAACTAATAAAACAAAACAAAAACAAAGTAATTGCCAGCAGCAAGTTAAAGAGATCAGCACAGTACATGACAACTGCATCCAAATCTACTAACTACCACACTACAGCAATATAAGAAACCTATTGGAGATATAAAGAGGCAAGAGCACACTTGGATAGGGTGCCCAATAAGAAAGACACAAAAAGAGACATTGGCTCTGCTTGGCAGGAGCAGCTAAGTGAAGGAGAGCCTTCAGCAACTGGGGCAGGGGACATGAGTGTGGATGGAGAAAGCAAAGGGAGGGCTGTCCGCCAAGAAAAAACTGGCAGAATTTCATTCCCCATATGCGATATCAAAAGGAAGAAATGAAGGGGAGAAGGTAAGCACAAAGGGGGATGAACGGGCAGACAAGCTGGAGGTAGTAGCAGAAATTATTAAGACATGGCTCGAGGAGCTGAACAAGGAACTCAAAGTGGAAATCAGTGGGGTCAAAAATGAGTTAAAGGACACTTTGCAATCTTTAAGGCAAGACATTGTGAACTGGGATCCAGGGTGGACGAAGTAGAACAGAAGGTGGAACAGGGGGAAGTAACAGAGGCTCTACAAATAGGATGGGAAGAGTTAAAGCAAGTCCAGGAAGAACTGAAAGAAAAAATGGAGGACCTGGAGGACAGATCAAGGAGAAGAAACAGTAAGAGGCATCCCAGAGGACAGGAAATATAAAAACTGAAGCCCTAATTACTAAAGTCTTTGGACATGTGTTACAAGCGACGGCCTTAGAGGATGGAGTAGAGGATGAACCCCTACAAATAGAGAGCGCGCATAGGGGGCTGGGACCCATCAGAGATAATCGGAAGAACATGCGGTGGAACTGTTTCAGGACCTGTCCCTGGGAATGCTTCAACGCCGGCAAGAGTTGAAAGAGGTGACGGCTTTTCTGAGGAGGGAGGGGATGTGCTACAAGTGGCTATACCCTTTCGGGTTATTAATGACTGAAAGGTGTGTCCAGGAAGGTGAGGAACAGCAAAGAAGCATGGACTGCACAGACAGTTGGGGACAGCCACTTTCCCAGATGGGGCGGCGGGAGTATCCACAAACGCACGCAAACACAGCACCTGCACCCAGGGCGGACAGTTCGAAATGGCACAGAGTACCGGCCGCTGGTCGGAGGTTGAAGCGTCTGAACACCGGGAACCAGGGAGCGACAGCTTGATCGAGAGGCTGCACTTTACTGGACTTAACAAGTGAACTGGACTGCTCAATGCCTTTTGATTTGTAATGTGATAGGCTGTAAAGGGAGAAGGTATAGAGGATTGGGAGGGCAGGGGAGGAGGGTAGTGAAATGAATGTACTGATCAAAGCTGAGCTACTAAGTAAATTAAGGAAGGGAGTAGGGGGAGGAGGGGGCAATAAGGAGAGGGGGGGTTAGATAGAGAGGTAGGAGATTTGGGGGCTGGGGGTGTGGGGGGAGGGGGTATAGAAGAAATACGACAGGTGGGGGTCCGAGAGTGGTCTATCTATGGAAGTCGAGTCTCTTTGGAAGAGAGGGGAAGGGGATGGGTGGCAGGGTGGGGGAGGTGGTTAGAATAGGAGGAGGGAGGGGGGAGGGGGAGGGGGAGTTGCCAGGGCTCAGAGTAGGGGGGTACAAAGTATACAGGTGAGTTAAAAATAGTATCACTAAATGTAAAAGGCCTTAATTCACCATTTAAACGACAAAATTTGTATAAAGTACCAGCACGCCAAAGGGCGGAGTTCGTGCTTATACAGGAAACGCATTTGACAAGAGCGACAGACTATCTAGTTAAACCCAGAGGATAGGGAGTATGTATACATGCATCTAATATAGTGGACAAGAAAAAAGGAGGGGTGGCAATATTGACTGCAACAAAGTTAAAGATGCAATTGCAAACTGTAGTGAGAAATAAAGACGAGAGATGTGTTATTGTGGATAAAAGTGGGGAATGAATGGTATTGTATAGTGAATGTCTACGCACCAACAGGGCAAAATGATAATTACACTTACCTGGTAATTGTAGTTCCTTTAGTGACGACAGTTCAGTCCTCTACCTCTGGGTTGTGCTCCTCCTCCTGCAGCTTGGAGACGGGACATGCCAAATCAATGACATCACTGGATGTAGGCAGCTGGTGATTCTCATAATCCCCAGTGTGAACTATTGACAAAGCAGACTCGACAGAGCAACAAATAAGTAGCCAACAAGGCAATTCAAAACATACAAAACTCACCAACATTAACCTCAAAAGCAGCAAAGCATGCCCCAAACCGTTCCCCCCTGCCTTCCCTAGAAACAAGCGAGAAAGAATAGAGCAGAGTGAAAAAAAATCAGCATTCTGTATAAAAAAAAAAAAAATAAAACAAACACCCACCCTTATGCTTACCTGTAATCGCTCCGATCTCTTCGTGAAGGAACCACTGAAATTGACACCACCCCGGGTGGGATGAAGGACTGAACTGTCATAACTAAAGGAACTACAATTACCAGGTAAGTGTAATCATCATTTCCTTATCGTTCCTCCAGTTTTCAGTCCTCTACCTCTGGGATGTAACAGAGCAGTGTTTATTGGGTGGGACCCCTAAGTCCGGCTCGCAAAACCACAGAACCAAACCGGGCATCTCGCGCTACCAGCACATCTAGCCGATAGTGCTTACTGAAAGAATGAAGCAACGACCACGTCGCCGCCCACAGATGTCCCCTGATGGAATCAAACTGTGCTCCGCCCAAGAGGCCGCCTGCGCCCTGGTACAGTGTGCCCGCAATCTGGCCAGAACCAACCGCCCTTGCAACAAATACACGGAAGCAATGGCCTCTCTGATCCAGTGGGAAATGGATGCTTTCGCTGCCGCCTCGCCCCTGTGAGTCACCCCCGAAAAATACGAAGAGACGATCAGTCTTTTGAAAGGAGTCAGAGACTTTCAAATACTGGCGCAGCGTTCGCTTGGATGTCCAAGAAGTGCAACGCACGATCAGACGAGCCCCTGCCAGTACCTAGCACCGGAAGAGACACCGTCTGAGTCAGATGAAAAGGAGACACGACCTCTGGGAGAAAGGACGGTACCGGCCTCAAAACCACTTTCTTGTTGGAAAACTGAAGAAAAGGCTCCCTACAAGATAAGGCCTGCAGTTCTGAAATTTGTTTTGCTGAGCAGATGGCAACTAAAAACAGTCTTTAACGTCAAATCCTTCACCGTAGCTTGGCATAAGGGTTCGAAGGGCTCTTTCACTAAGGCCCGTAACACCACATTAAGATCCCATGGCGGGATGACAATTCGGCAAGCTGGCCTAAGCCTCGACACCGCCTTCAAGAACGCAATACATCCGGATGCGACCCCAGAGCCCTACCCTGAATTTTTCCCCTGTAGCAGGACAGGGCCGCTAAGTGAACTCTCAAAGAACTGGCTGCCAGACCCTTATCAAAGCCATCCTGTAAGAAACTCAATACGACTGGAACAGAGGCTGTGGCAGCCCGGACCTGACGCCGCGAACACCAATCCTCAAAAATACGCCAGACGCGAACGTAAGCCAGCGAGGTCAAAATTTTTCGCACTCGCAGCAACGTGGCCACCACCACTGGGGAATTAGCTATTCTCTTCAGCCACGCCCTTTCAATGGCCGAACCGTATGAGAATCGATTCACCTGTGGCATGAGAAGCAGCCCCTGTACGAGAAGGTTGCACGAGACCAGCAATCGCCACTGCTCCCTGTCCAATAGCCGAACGAGATCGGAATACCACGGCCAGTCCGGGGCAAATCAGAAGCACTCTGCCACGATGAGCCTCGATTTGCTGTACCACGCAACCTATCAGAGCCCACGGGGGAAAGACGTAGAGGAGCCTGTCCGCTGGCCACAGTTGCATCAGGGCGCCGAGACCTTCCGACATTCGTTCCCTCCACCTGCTGTAAAGCTGACTCGCCTTCGCTGACCGAAAGGTCGCCATGAGATCCATGACCGGTTGCCCCAACCAGCGCTCTATGAGTGCAAACACCTCCGGATGCAGCTCCCATTCTCCGGCATCCACTTGCACCCAACTGAGGAAATCCGCTGTCACATTGTCCTTCCCCGCAATGTGCGCCGCTGATAGGGCTGGCAGACGTTGCTCCACCCATGCGAACAACAACTCTGCTTCTTCCATGGCCACACTGCCGGTACCCCCCTGACGATTGATGTAGGCCACCGTCGCCGAATTGTCCGACAGCACCCTCACCGCTCGACCTGTCACCATCGGCTCGAAGGCCTGTAGCGCTAGACACACCGCCCTCAATTCTAGCCGGTTGATCGACCATCCGCACTCCTGTTGTGACCAAGTGCCCTGCGCAAACAGATCTCCGCAGTGGGCCCACCAGGCTCGCATCCCTCAGCAGGGGGAGCCATGCTGGCTGCTCCAGGGGCATCCCCGCCCGAAGTGATTTGGGACGGAGCCACCACCATAGGGAATGTCTGACCGAGAGCGGACAGGGGAGATGCTTGCTCAACAAGTCGCTCTGATGCGACCACCGCTGAAGAAGTGCCCGCTGAAGGGGCCTCATATGAAACCTGGCCCAAGGAACAGCCTCTAGCGTCGCCGCCATCGTGCCTAACACCCACAGGTACTCCCACGCCGTCGGGGCTGGAGCGGCGCTGAAACTGCGGATCAAGCGCTGGAGACCCAGCGCACGGCGCCAGGGAAGAAACACAAACCCTTCCCACGTGTCGAACCGCACCCCCAGGTACTCGAGGTCCTGCGACGGTACCAAGCGGCTTTTGGCTTGGTTGATCACCCAGCCGAGACTCTAGAAACTTCACCACCTTGGCGGTAACTCGAACGCTTTCGGCCTCCGACTATGCCCGGATGAGCCAGTCGTTGAGATAGGGATGAACCAACACCCCTTCCTTCCGCAGCGCCGCCGCCACCACCATCACCTTGGTAAAGATGCGCAGCGCCGTCGCAAGCCCGAAGGGCAACGCTTGAAATTGATAATGACCCCAAGGAAGGGCGAAGCACAGACACTTTTGATGGGCCAGCCTGATCGGAATATGCAAATATGCTTCCGTAAGATCCAGGGATGTTAGATACTCACCCTTGCGAACTGCGACAATCACCGACCGCAAGGTCTCCATTCGAAAATGCGGGACATGCAAGCACCGATTTACCCCCTTGAGATCTAAGCCAGGGCGTAGCGAACCGTCCTCCTTTGGTACGACGAAATTGAGTATTGACCCATACCGTAGTCTGACAACGGAACCAGTACGATCGCTCCAGGGTACTGCGGATCGCCAGGGCTTTCTGCGGATTTCTGCAAGGAGACATCACGAAGGAATCCCGGATGGGCCTTGCTAATTCCAGAGCGTAGCTGTCTCTAACAATCTCCAGGATCCACTGGTCGGTCATTATGGGGGTCCAGACAGAAAGGAACTGCGAGAGCATCCCGCCTATCGGTTGCCTTTCCGCCAGGACCCCCCAATCTTCACTGGGATTTTCGGAAGGTCTGGGCAGGAGTCGCCGCGAAGCCTCTACCTGCTCCCTGGAACCCTCAAAACCCCTGGGCTCCTGGTGCAAATTTGCCTCTCTGAAAACCGCCCAGCCAGGACCCCCGGAATTTTCTGCTATCCCTATAGGGTCCCCAAAACGCTGGAGAGGGCCTACCTGCCTTCGGCTTGTCCTCCGGCAGCCTACCCCCTTAAATTCCCCTAACTCCTTCACCAACTTATCCAAATCATCCCCAACCACCTGCCCTTAAAAGGAAGCTTGCTGAGACGCGATTTGGACAACCCATCGGCTGCCCAATTCCTCAATCAGAGGGAACAGCGCATGGCCACCAAGGAAGCCATGCTATTGGCTAGCGCTCGAATCAAGTCATAATGCACATCCACTAAATATGTAGTACCAGATTCTAACCTATCCAGTTCTGCTGCCCCCTCAGGGTCCAACTGGGAGGACTGCCGCAAGCGCTGAGACCATCGGAGGCATGCCCTTGCCACCCAGGCTCCGCAAATGGAAGCCTGTAGGGACAATGCATCCGCCTCAAACCACTATTTTAACAAACCGTCCATTTTTCTATCCTGCGCGTCCTTTAACGCCGCGCTGCCTTCCACCGGAATAGTGGTTTTCTTGATGACTGCCGACACCGCAGCGTCGACGCGAGGAGAACGAAAGCGCTCCTTGTCCTTATCCGCTAGGGGATACAGTCTATTCATCGTTCGAACCCCTCGGAGTCCCAACTCCGGGTGATCCCACTCATCCTGAATCATCTTGTCCACCACCCGATGGACGGGAAACACTATTTGTGCCGCACCACTTGAATGACGGGGTCCATTCACGCTTTCTTCCTCCATTGCTGGAACAGCCGCTAAATTCAATGTCTGGAGGCATTCCGTGATAAGCGCCGACAGCTCTTCCCTCCGAAACACACAAATGATCCTAGCCTGGTCCTCTGGCTCCGGGATCTCCCCTTCTTCCAGGTCAGTGGAGTCCATCTCTAGGTCAAGATCAACCTCGTCCGATCCATTACCCTCTATATCGGAAGAGGACCATTCACGGGGTCGCGGCCTCTTAGAGGGACCAGGGGAAGGCGAACCTTTCCCCATGAGACTAGGCTGCTGGGAGAAAGCCGCAAAAGATGCAGAATCCGGCACCTTTCCCTGCCGTTTCATGCAGAAGCTTGATGCATAAGCAGTACCAAGTCCGGGCAGAAGTCTCACGTCTGCGGCCCAGCCCCCAAGGCTGGCCTTGCTGCTGGCAGTACTGCGCTGACTTCCTGCCCACCTCGTGAGGTAGAAGCCCCCAAATCCTCCCCCTCAGGAGCCTCCGCCATCAGCAGCCGTTCAGGGCTAGATTTTGTCTCCAACTGCTGCTCCACATCAGTGGACACTGTAGCGCAGCCTCTGCAAATACCCGAGTCCGCTACGGTGCCCCGGCGTGTACCGCAGACCACACACTGCGGTCGTGACGTCATTTTGAGACCTGAGCTACAATCAAACAGTAGTTATTTATAATCCTTCCTTTTTTTTTTTCCCTAGTATTCCTGAACGGGTCCACAGGAACTAGCCCTGCAACAGGAAACTCTGCCTCCCTGATCTGCGAGTAGAGGCTGGGCAGAGAAACAATGCCCTTTTGTCCAGAAACCCTCCCCCAAGCACCTCAACGTCTAGAATGTGCCCGGGGCCTTCCAGAACGGTCAGGGCGGGGAGACCGCTATGAAAGGAGCAGGACTGCCCTACTGGGCTTTTCACGAGTGCAGACTGCCCCGCTACTGACGATCCGAGGCTCAGCAGCCACACCGGAGCTCGTGCTACGTGGCCTCCGCTCCCTCCAAGATGGCCGCCGCTACTGAGCAGAGGAAAAAGGGTGCCAAAACTCACCCCGACGAAGTCGGCAGCTCTCCCGCCTGACAGCAGGCATCTGGAGAGAGCAGGGCAGCAAAAATAAAAGCCGTCGGGTTAAGACAACGTTACTCAAATGTAACTCAATTTTAACTCACCCCTCTTCGACGGGGCTCCAGCCAACATGGTTCCCTCGCTCATTGAGCTGTGAGGAGAACCGTCGGGCGAGCTCACCGTGAATGCCCTGCTGCCGGAGGAGATCCCCGTTCTTTGCACCGCTGGAGAAAACTACCTTCGTTCCTGCCCAGAGCTCTCCTGTCCCGTCTAGGAAGAGAGATCTGAGGAAGTGAGCCTCTGAGCCCCCCAAGGCCCCGTCGAGAGAAGGCAGGCAGGAACCGACATTAGAGAAAACTTTATTAAGCAGACAACTTTGGTCTTAAAGCTATAGTAACCCCCTAGCCAAAGAAAAATAAATAGAAATGGAACTTAAATGAAAAAAAACACTCAGCTAACAGCCTACTCTACCACTATCCTATCGCTCCTTATCTGTTCCTCTAGTGAGCCCAGCACTCTAGGCTCACTATGTCCTCCTGCTGCGTGGAGACTGGACACACTGGGGATTATGGGAGTCACCAGCAGCCTACATCCAGTGATGTCATTGATTTGACATGTCCAGTCTCCAAACTGCAGGAGGAGGAGCACAACCCAGAGGTAGAGGACTGAACTGGAGGAACAATTTTACCACCTCGGGAAGAGACAATTCTCCTATTTTTCCACCGGTACATGGCTCATATTCCAGAATAGATGCCATCTGGGTATCGAAGGAGATGGGGGAGGGGAGGATTAAGGTGGCGGATATGGACTCAATTACATGGTCAGACCATGCGCAGTTGAGGTTCGATTGACACTGGTGGGAGAGGGGAAAGGCTTATTGTTTTGGAGACTTAATGAATCATTGTTGGAAGATGAGAGGGTAAGAGCGGACATTGAGAGGGAAACGAGGGAATACTTCCACCAGAATGATAATGGGGATGTTACTTGGGGAGGGGTGTGGAATGGATACAAGGCAGTAATGCGAGGAAGTTTAATTAAATGGGGGGGGGGCGCGCAAGCGGAAAGAAAGGGAGGGAACAGAGAGGGAATTGAGACGATTACTGGAACTGGAAGAACGTGATGCGCAAGGAACGTCAGGAGAGTACCGAGGCCAGGTACTGGCAGTACGAGCGCAGATAAATGAATTACAAGCAACATAGAAACAAAGAAACATGACGACAGAAAAAGACCACATGGCCTATTTAGTCTGTCTTTCCATAACAACAACTACAACAGTCCACTTTTTACCTTTAGAGATCCTCTGTGTTGGTCCCATGCTATTTTGAATTCAGTTACAGCCCTCATCTCTACCACCTCCACTGGGAGACTATTCCATGGATCCACTACTCTTTCTGTAAAGAAATATTTCCGCATATCACTCTTGAATCTATCTCCCTTCACCCTCATCCCATGTCCCCTCGTAGCAGAACTTGCTTTCAATTGAAAGAGGCTCTCTCCCTGAACATTTATGCCACGGAGGTATTTAAACATCTCAATCAAATCACCTCTATCCCGCCTTTCCTCTAAGGTGTACATATTAAGATCCTTACGTCTGTCCTCATATGCTTTATAATGAAGCCCACTAATCATTTTAGTAGCCACCCTCTGCACCGACTCCATCCTGTTCACATCCTTTTGAAGGTGCGGTCTCCAGAATTGCACACCATACTCCAAATGAGGTCGCACCAAAGACTTATACAGAGGCATTAATCACCTCCTTTTTTCTGCTAGCCATTCCTCTCCGTATGCACCCAAGCATCCTTCTAGCTTTTGCCATCGCCTTTTCTACCTGTTTAGCTACTTTAAGATCATCAGACACAACCACGCCTAGGTCCCGCTCTTCTTTAGTGGACAAAAGTACTTCACCTCCTATACTGTATTGCTCCCTTGGATTGCTGCAGCCCAAATGCATGACCTTACATTTTTTTAACATTAAATCCCAGCTGCCAAATTCTAGACCATTCTTCAAGCTTAGCTAGATCCCTCCTCATGTTATCTACACCTTCCTGGGTGTCTACTCTATTGCAGATTTTGGTATCATCTGCAAAGAGGCAAACCTTACCCGACAGCCCTTCCGCTATATCACTAACAAAGATGTTAAAAAGAATTGGACCAAGGACAGATCCCTGGGGCACACCATTGGTAACATCCTTCTCCTCAGAGTGAGCTCCATTTACTTGTACTCTTTGTCGCCTCCCACCCAACCAATTTCTAACCCAAGCAGTAACTTTAGGGTCCATCCCTAGGGTGCTCAGTTTGTTTATAAGTCGCCTGTGAGGAACAGTGTCAAAGGCTTTACTGAAATCTAAATACACCACATCTAGAGCTCTCCCTCGGTCCAACTTCCTGGTCACCCAGTCAAAGAAATCAATCAGATTTGTCTGACAAGACCTGCCTCTGGTGAATCCATGCTGCCTCGGATCCTGTAATCCGCTGGATTCCAGAAACCTCACTATTTTCTCTTTCAGCAGCGTTTCCAATAATTTACTCACCACCGAAGTTAAACTAACCGGCCTGTAGTTTTCAACCACATCCTTACTTCCGCTTTTGTGTAAAGGCACCACATGAGCCTCTCTCCAGTCCTTTGGCACCACTCCCGACTCCAACGAGGCATTGATAAGGTACCATTTGCAGTTGAGGCAGGAATTTTTTGAGGGAGGAAAAAAGGCTGGGAGATATATGACTCAAACTGAAGCAGCGGAAATAGCGTTCTTCTATACTGAAAGTTAGAAACCAGGATGGGGAGCTGGTATGCAAGGACAGGGAGATCAGGGGCTATATAAAGCACGAGACCCGCCACAGAGGGAGAGGGCACAGAGTTATCTCGATTCAATACAGCTGCCAAAATTAGAAGAGGGGGAACAAAAAGAGCTAAACAAGGCCATAACAACAGAAGAGGTGCAGTGGGCTATAAAACAGTTGAAAACAGACAAGGCTCTGGGGTTGGATGAGCTTACAGTGAGGTTCTATAGAAGTTTTGGAGAGATCTTAACCACGCCTCTGGTGAGGTTCTTTAACCTGCCAAGAGAGGGAGGTAGATTAGCGGATACCATGGGATGGGCAGGAATAACCGTCATACACAAAGAGGAAAAAGATCCACAAGAGTGCTCTTCATATCAACCTATATCATTGCTCAATCTCGATGCCAAATTACTAGTGAAAATACTTGCGACACGTTTAAACAAAAGGATAGGGAAGCTAATACATATGGATCAAGCAGGATTTATTCCCGGCAGACAGGTAGCGGATAATATTAGAAAGATCTTAAATATGATTTGGTCCACTGCACAAAGTAGGGAAGAGACCTTGCTGTTGTCGTTGGACACCAAGGCGGCCTTTGACCAGGTGTCCTGGCCTTTCCTCTTCCAGGTAATGGAAAGAATGGGGTTGGGGACAGAAGCTGGGTAAAAGCAATATATCATAATCCAAAGGCATGCATCGGGGTCAACGGGGCCTATTCACAATTTTTTGGGCAAGGGAAAGGAACGAGACAGGGATGCCCCCTATCACCACTGCTTTTCACCATTTCTTTGGAATCGTTTGCGGAGAGGGTGAGGGAGCGGGCCGATGTCACGGGAATTAGAGTAGGGCGGCGAGAATATAAAATATCCCTATTTGCAGACGACATAATATTGAGTGTAGCTCGACCTCGCTTCTCTATCCCTATCTTAACGTGGGAACTCTAAGAGTATGGTAGGTTTTTGGGTTTCAATATCAATTGGACAAAATCGGAAATATTAAATTTATCATTAAAGGGGGATGCACAGAATATATTACAGGAGAAATTTATTTAACAGTTTTTATATACCGTCTTTCTACAATTCAAGAAATACCCATTTCAATGGGCTAGAGACAATATTAGATATTTAGGTATTCGAATCAGTAATAGGATAGATGCCTTATACAAGCTAAATTATCTGAGCAAGTGGAGAGCTTGCTGGATGGTTGGGGGAGGGGATATCTATCATGGTTGGTACGTATAGCAACAGTAAAGATGTTACTGCCCAGATTCTTGTTCCTATTTCAGACACTACCAATCCTGGTACCGCATAGAAAATTAAAACTACAAAGAATTGTTAATTGATTCATATGGGTAAATAGATGGCCAAGAGTAGCGATGGCGATACTGCAAAGAGCCAAGGGAAAGGGAGGGTTAGGGGTACCTAATTTTAGAAAATATTATGAGGCTGCTCAACTGAAAATGATATACGAGTGGCAAAGAGATACACAGAAATAGTGGGTACAAATGGAAGAAAATTTGGCAGGGGGGGAAAGATTGCACAGAATGATATGGAGAGGAAGTAATAGCTCTGACAATAAACACCAACACCCCATAATAGCATACAGTTTGAGGGTATGGAGACAGACTAGAAAGCAATTAATACAAGATAAAGGTTATACACAGGGAATGACATTGGAGGCATGTTTTGATAGGGGGCAGGGACCAGGGGGTAAGTATTCTGCGTCGATGGGCAAAGGCGGGGCTCACACACACATTTCTCAAGTAGTAAGCAAGGAGGATATGCTAGAGTTTGAGGGCCTTAAGACTTATACCGGCTGGGAGACAGTGATTATTATGCATATTTACAATTGAGTCACTTTTTGCGGCAGCAGCAGGTGTGGAAGGATATCTGGGATAACAGAGGGTGGTTTGAGGCACTTTGTTCAGGCCATCTTGGCCAAAAAGGAGCTTTGTCCAAAATTTACAAAGTATTAATGGAGGGAGGGGAGAGTAAGCAGGGGTATATGCTAAAATGGGAGGACGATTTGGGGGTGTGCTGGAATGAAGAGGTGTGGGACAAGATATTACAGACAGTGGCAAGTATCTCCATTGCCACACAAGTAAAAGAAAACGCTTATAAAGTGTTATACCATTGGTACTAGACACCAGTACGCAAAAATAGAGCTGGATTGGGACAAACTGACCAATGTTGGAGGGGTTGTCAAGAGAGGGGAGATTGGTTACATATGTGGTGGAAATGTGAAGGGATCCAAGCATATTGGGCAATGATTTTAGTTATGATCTATGAAATGACTAGATATCGATTGCAAAGGAAACCAGAGGTCTGCTTACTGCATCAACTAGGGGAGGATATCCCAAAGAGGGATGGTGGGGTACTGCATCATTGTATAGCTGCAGCAAGATGCGAGATAGCCCAGCAGTATGCGGGATTGGACCTACCTCAGCCTGCAGGCTTTGTCAGAAGAGTGACAGAGGTAAGCTTGATACATAGATTGACGGAGATGAGAAGAAGGGAAGCAGGGAAGAGGTTGGACCAATGGAAGGGCATATGGAAGTGGTTGGAAACATGGAAGGATGGAGATAGGGGGAGAAAGAAGAAGGGAGGAAAAGATGAAATTTAGGGATGACCCTGTTGGATACAGATCGTCTGGCAGAGTTAACGGCGAAAGGGGGAAAAGAGATGAGATGAGGATAAGGGGCAGGAGGAGGGAGAGTGAGGGATGTATGAATGTAGAGGGAGGGGGAGGATTTAAGGAGGGATACAAAGGAAGGGGGAAACAACACGGGAGAGAACACATATGCTACATTATGGGACAATTGTGAATATAGTATAATGTTGAGTACGAAGAGGTTGTAATTTTCATTGAAATGGTTAATAAAATTTTAAAAAATAAAAAGGTTAGGGCTTTTCAACTTGGAAAAGAGACTATTGAGGGGAGATTTTTAAGACAGCTTCGGCGGTCCGCCCTTTCCTCTCAGTCCCGTCCATGACCACCCTCCTCTTGTCATTAGTAGTATCACGTTTAGATTATTGCAATGCCTCCCTTGCCGGCCTTCCCCAATCACAAAGACTACAACTTGTTCATCACACCGCTGCCCGTATTTTGACCAATGCCACATGTTTTGACCATATCACCCTCATTTTGATTCATCTCCATTAGCTACCGGTCCCATACAGAATTCAATACAAAATACTCCTTTTCATTCACAAGTCTATTCACTCTGGTTCCCCACTTTATTTAGCACACCTGATTCACCTCCACATTCCCCGTCGTCTCCTTATGTCCATCCATGCTAACCGCTTATATCTCCCCCTCCCCATCCCAGGCTCATCTTGAATCAGCTGTGCCTACTTAGTTGGGAACTGTGTGTGAGAGAAAACTGCAGCCAATCTGAGCACTTTTCAAATCATTTAGAATCCCTTCAGCAAAGGCTCCAACGATCCTGTGAGCAGTGAGTGAGAATCAGCTGTGCCTACTTAGTTGGGAACTGTGTGTGAGAGAAAACTGCAGCCAATCTGAGCACTTTTCAAATCATTTAGAATCCCTTCAGCAAAGGCTCCAACGATCCTGTGAGCAGTGTGTGAGAATCAGCTGTGCCTACTTAGTTGGGAACTGTGTGTGAGAGAAAACTGCAGCCAATCTGAGCACTTTTCAAATCATTTAGAATCCCTTCAGCAATGGCGCGCCCTTTGGCGTGGCCCTTAGGCGGTGGACCGTGCGGGACCCACTATCTGCTGCTATATGCTCATTCTGTTCAGCGATATGCTGTTTGTAGTTAATGTAAGGTAATGTAATGTAAGTTATGTACTGTGTTCCCTGTTTGTACTCCTAGTGTTTTGTTGTGATGTAATGATAATGCAATGTATGTTTCCCTCACCTTTGTTTAACTTTGTGCTGTATTAACCGCTTTGATTGAAGGAAAAGGCGGGATACAAAACATGTTAAATAAATAAATAAATAAAATAAACACGCTCTGCCTTTTTCTTTCTGGGTCCCCGGCTCTGGAATTCTTTCCCCCTTGCCCTCCGCCTAGAACCCTCCCACAAAATGTTTAAAACAAGGCTTAAAACGCACCTATTCTGTAACGTCTATGACCTCCCTCCCCCTACTTCTCCCCTCTCTCCGCCCCCTCGTTGATACTTGCTGTGTCTCCTCTGCCCTGTTTCCCTAAATTTCTCTGTGTCTGCTCTTATTTTCCTGTCTATTATATTTGGCGATCCTTTCAATTTCCCAACAGACTCATATTTTGTTTGTAAACCGCTCTATTGCCTACGGTAAGAGCGGTATATTAAATCCTCAATAAAGATAAAGACAATAAAGAAAGGTCTATAAATTAATGGAATAAAAGGGGTAAACAGATTGGTTTTTTATGCCTTTAAAAAAAAAAAAAAACAGAAAGGCTAGGGGACATGCAATGAAGCTACAATGTAACCCCATTTGAGACTAATAGAAGAAAATATTTTTTCACTCAAGATGTAATCAAACTCTGGAATTCATTACCAGAGGATATAGTGAAGACTGTTCGTGTAGCTGGGTTTAAAAAAGTCTGGACACGTTCCAGAAGGAGAGGGCCATAAAACATTAAAGAGGACCTGGGAAATCCACTGCTTGCCCAGGACAAGCTTTGTGGAACCTGTGTGCCCTTTTGGGAACCTGCCAGGTACTTGTACCTGAATTGGATATTGGGCTCGATGGACCTTGGTCTGAACCAGTATGGCATTTCTTATGTTCTTATGAGTGACATCTTTAGAAGAGAATATAAAGGGGCATGTAGAAAGGACGGGCAGTTTACAGACTGTACAAATTATCCATCCAAACTGTAAAGAGCAGGCTGGTCAGTGTGTCACTGCATCATAGATAGAATTTATGGAGAATAGGATAAGACATCTGTATATTCAAAAGCTTAACTTCTCTGGAATACTTGCTGTTGGACCCCAAGAGTTCTTTTAAGTCCCTGATGGGGTATTCAAAGATTCCAACTGAAACAATTGCTCCAGTTAATAAAGTTACCTCCCATTTAAAAGATAAACTGAAGGGGGAAAAGAAGCTGGTGTAGAGGAGGGTCCCCTTTCAAGTACCCTTGGATAACTTGAACCTCGCAGCTATGCTGGGGATGCCAGATGAAGTTCATCATTGACCCTGCTTGTTTCATGTATTTTTTTTCTGTCTTTTGTTTCGGATGTAGACCCTAAAGCATAGCTACTCACCTTTGTTTTCTCTTGGGACAACAGGAATCAGTCCTCACATACAGGTGATGTTGGCGCTGACGGAGCCCATGCAGAAGCATCTCCCCAGCTTTCAAAGAAAACCTTTGGGAGATGCAGCACACACGTGTGGTCCCCTTCCCGCCCAAAGGGTACCATTTTGCCTCAGTCTAATGACATAGCTAAGATGGCAAAATTAAAACAGTAAAGAAGCAACTCCAAGGGGAGGAGGAAGGATTGGTAAGGACTGATTCCTGCTGTCCCTGGAGAAAGCAGTTACTTACCTGTAACAGGTGATCTCTGGGAACAGCAGGAATAAATCTTCACATATGGGTATCGTCGGTACCGACGGCGCCTGCGCGGGAACGCTCCCCAGCGTCCAGAAAACAAGCTTTTGGGAGCATCCCACAGTGCCAGCGCGCTGCCTTCCCGCTTTTCCTAACCACCTCTCTCCAGTTTGAGTTTTAAGCTGAGAAAGAGAGAGAGGGGAAAGGAAAGATAGAGAGATACAACTCCTAGGGGAGGTGGGTGGGTTGTGAAGACTTATTCCTACTGTTCCCAGAGATCACCTGTTACAGGTAAGTAACTCTGCTATCTCCAGGAACAAGCAGGAATGAGTCTTCACATATGGGGACTCCCCAGCTAGAGATGCCAGGGAGATATCCAAGGTTGTGAGTCCCTGAGAAGGGCTCTACCTCCCCCCACGGATCTCGGGCATCCAACCAGGGATGGGGGGTAGGAGTTGATTAGGTATGGAACAGGTGTTTGAGAACAGCCTGACCAAACAAGGCATCCCGGCGGGAGTCCTTGTCCAAACAGTAATGGGCTGTAAAGGTATAAACCGAGGCCCAGGTGGCCGCTCGACAGAGTTTAGATGAGCCACAGAGGCTGCCATGGCCCTCACATTGTGAGCTGTGACATGGCCCTCCAGAGAAAGGTTCTTACTCTGGTAGGCAAAGGAAATACACTGAGCAATCCAAATGGACAGAGTTCTCTTAGAGACTGGAAGTCCTAAATGAGAGGGATCAAAAGCAACAAATAGTTGAGAGGACTTTCTATGTTGCTGTGTCCTTTGTAAGTAAAAAGCCAGTGCTCTCTTACAATCCAGGGTATGAAGATTCCTTTCTGCACTTGATGCATGAGGTCCTGGAAAAAAGACAGGTAAATACACCTCCTGGTTTAGATGAAAAGGTGAGACCACTTTAGGCATAAAGTGTGGATTAGTCCTGAGGACTACCTTGTCATGATGGAACCTTGTATAAGGAGGATTAGCCACCAAGGCTTGCAGCTCACTGATACAGCGAGCTGAGGTGACTGCAATGAGAAAAATAACCTTCCAGGAAAGGAATTTCAAGGAGGTAGTGGCTAAGGGTTCAACGGGTGGCTTCATAAGCTGGCCAAGAACCAAATTCAAATCCCATGCCACTGGAGGTGGTCTAATGGGAGGTTTAGTTAAAAGAAGGCCTCATGAATCTTGCAATAAGAGGATGAGGGGAAATAGGATGTCCATTGAGAGGCTTAAGGGATGCTGCAATAGCACTCAAATGGACTCTTACTGAATTCGTTTTAAGGCCTGCATGGGATAAATGCAGCAAATACTCTAGTAAAGAATTCAGAGGTATTGCAAGAGGGTTAAGACCCTTCTCTGCACACCAAATGGTAAACCTTTTCCATTTAAAAGCATAGGAACGTCTAGTGGAAGGCTTTCTGGAAGCATGAAGGATATCCTTCACCTGCTGAGAAAGATGCAAATCTTGAAGGTCTAGGCCTTCAGCAACCAGGCTCTGAGATGAAGAGACTGGGGATTTGGGTGCCACGTTCCCTCCTCCTGGGACAGGAGGTCTGGAACAGATCCCAAGTTCAGGGAGGGAGATTGAGAGAGATGAAGAAGTAGAGGGTACCACACTTGGCGTGGCCAATGTGGAGCTATCTTTATCTTTATTAAAACATTTGATAAACCGCTACTGCCGAAGCATAGAGCGGTGTACAATAAAAGGTCCACACTGCAAACCATAGAAAAGAACGCCATAAAAATGAAAGGAAAGTAAAACTCACAGCACCCAGTAATAAAAACCAAATAACTAAGCAACTAAATTAAAATAGAAAAAACTAAATATAAAGAAAAACAAAAGAAAACAGGGCAACAACAGACAAACAGCACAAAATGGGGGAACAACTATGTTCAAGGGGGGGTACTGGCAGGAAGGTCAAAAGCCTGTGTGAACAGATGTGTTTTGAGTAGTGACTTGAATTGAGGATAAGAAGATTCTAATCTGAGGGAAGTGTAGGGCTGGTACCCCTGCAATTCTACATGCAAATCTCCGGCCTGCTCAGCAACTCAGGCCTGAACCAACCTGCACAGACAAGATGGATTCTTCACTTCACTTTTGCTGTGTTCAGCTACAAACGACCTCCAAGCAACTGCTGGCGCAGAGTTTCTAAGCATACATACAGAAGCTATTGCCCGTGGCTGGCCTTGGACACTTGTACATGCCCAGAAGTTACATACTGTTGCTTCTGTCTGATTTCTTACCATGGCTCCTTTGTTTGCAAGAAGCTGCTCATCATCTACCTCCTGATTCGCTGAGAACACTTAAGACTGCCTGGTGCCAACCAATCATCGGACCTATGATGGAGGATTCTTACACAGAATAATGCAATCTGGGCTGAAAACTTTAGTAGTAGTAGGAGAGAGTTGGGGGCTTTTCCCACCTGTACATACAGACTTCTGCACCGGTTCCTCTCTGCTGTGCACTGCGTACCTGATTCCTGCGACCTGAGCTTTCGCCAGACGGCCACTACGTGTGGGCTAGGCCGTCCTCCGTAGGTCTGAGATAAGACTTTCACAGATACCTCCGGTTCGGACTTACTGCGGTTCGCCTGTGACGGCTGGAGCCTGCAGTAGCTAACAGCTGCCTCCTTTGACGAAGCTGTTCCTGAGTGCCCGACGGAACTAAGGTACTGACTTATCTCTCCTCCTCCGGATGGGCAAGGGGTTAGCAATATATTTCTTACTTTTCCTCAGTGCAGAGCGAATCAGTGACGTCTGGTTACTAATCAGTGATTTATTACGTTGTCCAAGTGTACATCTGTACTATAACAAATTTCTACCTCATGTTTCTAATTAGCTATATGTGTGTGTATATTTTTCTACCTGGTTGCCTATAATAAAGTCTAATATATATCTGCAGACCAGACTTCTTTCGTGGCTCATTGCCAGAATAACTCACCGAACTTTGGGCTGGGAATTAGTAGCTATTTCCCCTGGACAACAGAGAGTCTAACTTATTTTTATGCTACTAATATACCCTACAGAAGGTGGTAGAGAATTCCAGAGAAATGGGCCAAGAAAGAAATGTCGGGTCTGCTCCAAACGGGCTTGTGACGGGGAAGGTAGTGATAAACGATTGGCATGAATAGACCGGAGTTGACGGAAAGGAGTGTGAAGAGAAACCAGATTCGCAAGATACAAAGGGTGACCAGTAAAGATAGAAAGGTGAATCAGAATCAGAAACTTATATTGATAGCGAAAACGAAGTGGCAGCCAGTGCAGACGGAGAAAGAGGGGAGTGACATGATCAAACGGCCGGGAAAAAGTGATAAGGCGAGCTGCGGTGTTTTGAATCGATTGCAGTCATTGAAGCTGATATCTGGGGAGGTTGGCTAAGAAAACATTACAATAGTCAAGTCTACTAACCACCAAAGCCAAGACCAAAGTAACCAGAGAGTCAGGGGAAAAAAGAGAGCGGGTGGCCCGAATCAGTCGAAGAGTCATAGACCCCTTGTCTCTCTGAAGCTTGAACAGTGTCTTGGAAATTAGGGGAATGGGTGGAAAGGCATAGAGGAAGTCTTGCCCCCAGTGGAGGAGGAAGGCATCCCTGGCCTGAACTCCCTGACACGGAATCCTGGAACAGAACCAGAGAAGTTTGGCATTCCACGGACTTGCAAAGAGGTCTATGTCCGGGGTTCCCCAAATTCGAAACATCCTGGCTATCTGGTCCCCAAGGAGGGACCATTCGTGTGGAAGAAGAACTCAACTGAGTGTCTGCCCAAGAGTTTTGAACCCCTGGAAGATACACTGCCATGAGATGAATTTGATGCTCTCTGACGAAGGCCCACAATCTCAAAGCTTTGTTGCAAAGCGACAGAGAGCCAGTCCCGCCCTGCTTGTTCATGTAGAACATGGCTACTTGGTTGTCCGTATGGATGAGGATTGTCTTCTAGCTGAGCAGGGAGTGGAAGACAGAGCTAGAAGGATTGCTCTGAGCTCTAAGAGGTTGATATGTAGAGATGTCTCCTGTGGAGACCAGATGCCCTGGGTGGAGAGATCTTGTAGATGAGCTCCCCAACCCTTTGGGGAGGCATCTGTTGTAAGGGTTGCTTGGGGTAGTAACTGTTGAAAGGGGGACCCCAGTAACAGATTTTGAGTGGACTTCCACCACTGGAGGGACCAAAAGAGGCGAATGGAGGTTGCTATTTTATCTGACAGGCAACCTGATGCCTGGGTCCATTGGGTGGACAGAGTCCACTGAGCTGCCCTCATGTGAAGGCGAGCATAAGGAACCACATGCACGGTGGATGCCATGTGGCCTAACAGTTGTAACATCTCTCGAGCATTTAAATGGGACTTTAACTGAATTTGAGAGGCTAACTGCACCAAGCGTAGGCAACGGGCCTGGGGAAGATAGGCCCTTGCAGTTGTGGTATCCAGCAAGGCCCCTAGGAACTCCAATGACTCAGTAGGGGTGAGTTGTGATTTTGGGATGTTTATTACAAGTCCCAGATACTGAAGAACACGCCTTGTGCAGGCTAGGGAAGCCTGGGACTCTGACTGGGATGGGGCTCGGATGAGCCAGTCGTCCAGATATGGGAATACAAATATTCCTAAAGTGCGTAGAAATGCAGCTACTACTGCCATGCATTTTGTGAACATTCTTGGAGCAGAGGCCAGACCGAAAGGAAGCACTCTGTATTGGTAGTGCTTTCCCTGATAAAGGAACCGAAGGAACCTTCTGTGTGTTGGATGGATGAGGACATGGGTGTACGCATCCTTGAGATCTAGAGAACAAAGCCAATCCTGACTCTGAAGGTATGGAAGGAGAGCACTGAGAGAAATCATCTTGAATTTCTCCTTGCATAGAAACTTGTTCAATTCTCTGAGATCTAATATGGGTCTGTAGCCCCCTGTTTTCTTTGGGATAAGAAAATAGGGGGAGTAGAACCCTGAACCCTGTTGAAGAAGGGGTACTTCTTCTATTGCCCCTTGGGCAAGAAGGGTAGCAATCTCCTGACCCAGAAGGTCGAGGAGAGATGTTGGAGAATTGAACTGTCTCACCATGGTGTGAGGAGGAAGGTTTAAGAAATGAAGCTTGTACCCCTACCTTATGATGGAGAGGGTCCATTGCTCTGCTGTGATTTGTTCCCATCTGGGAGCAAAATGAGCTAACCTTCCTGGAATGGTGAGAGGCTCTGGTTCTTCTAGAGCCAGAAAGGCTAAGTTCTCTAGTTGTAAGTCAAAGGCCCTGAGGAGGCTGAGGCTGTTGGGCCGTAGCAGTTCTTGCAGCCTTAGGCTTGGCTTGTTTAGGTTGTTGCTGACGCTTTGCAGCAAAACGACCTGCAGAAGATGCCTGGTGACCATAACCAGGATAATATTTCCCTTTTTTGGGAAAGAAAGCCTTTTTGAATAACCCTTTTCTAGCAGGAGCAGAAGTAGATTTTGAAAGTCTATCTAAGGCAGAATTTTCAGCATCCATCTGAGTGGCCTTTGCTTGCCAATCCTTGCCAAAAAGGTTTTCACCTGTACAAGGAAGGTTTCCTAATCCATCCTGGACCCAGGGTTCCAAAATCAGAAGCTTGTAACCAGTCAAGTCTGCGTGCACCTATGGCAATAGCCGAGACTCTGCTGGCACACTCAAAAGAGTCAAAGGCTGCACGGTTAGAAAAATTTAGAAATATCCTGGGCATGTTTAAGCCAGGTGAGAAACTCCTCCCTTTTATCTTCTGAGATAAAAGGAGATAAAGTTAGCAGATGATCTGTAACTTCCTTTAGAAACATCCCCATATAGAGACTATAGGAGTTGATTCTGGCAGTAAGCATATTGGCCTGGAAAATTCTCCTGCCAAAAGCATCCAAGGTTCTGCATTCTCTTCCTGGATGATTAGATGAGTGTCTTTTTGCACTCTTTATCTTTTTCATAGCAGACTCCACCACAATAGAGTGGTGAGGAAGCTGAGTCTTATGAAAGCCAGGACAAGGAGGAACACGGTACATGGTGTCCAACCTGCGAGAATGAGGGGAAGTAGTAAGAGGTGTCTCCCATATGCCCAACATTTGATCATAACGGATCTCATGAATTGGTAAAGTAGCTGCCTCTTTAGGAGCCCTAGGATATTGTAAAATATCTAATTTCTTGGCTCTAGGCTCTGGTTCAGGGGCCACTGAAATAGAGAGGCCCCTGGCCACTTCCCTAATGAAATCTTGAAAAGACAAGTCCTCTGGAGGAGACATTCTTCTTTTTGGAGAAGAGGGCTCCTGAGGAAGGAGTACCGATGCTTCGACAGAAGCCTCTGATTCATCAGAGTCTTCGGAGGAATCGAAGTATCGCCTGTCTGGATGCTCTTGCAGAGCACGATACGCGTACCGAGTGGTATCGACATCGGGAGTGATCGGTACCAATTCGGTACCGATGGGCATCACAGGACAGGGTACCGCTGCAGTCGACACTGAAACCGATGTCGATGCAATCGGTACCGGCACCAGAACCGATATCGGTGCCGGTGCCGGAACCGGTACTGACAATGGAGTTTGTTGCGGTACCGGAGGCGTCGCAGCTTGTATGAATGCCGTGATGGCATGCTACATGGTCAGAATATTCTGATCCATCGACGCAACCAATGTCTGGATGTCGGTACCAGTGGGAACCACTGGTACCCCAGAACATGGCAACAGGTGATCGGTCGAGGCCACGCCATCGATGTCAACCTGTGACCCCATAGATGAAGCTTTGGAAGCCGGAGCTTCCCGCCGGGGTAATTTTGCCGGTGCAGGATCCTCGAGAGCAAGCCCGGAGGCATCTCGATACTTAGAGGGAGATCTACCCTTCGAGGACCGGCTGGACTTATGTTTGGTTACCTGAGATCCATGGGAGGAAGAAGCAGCCCTGGAAGATGTCGATGCCACCGAAGCTGCATCAGAGGGAAACAGGGTACTGAGCCTTGCTGCTCTTTTAGACATCATGGAACAGGACTCACAATCGGTGATGGAGTGGTCAGGACCCAAACATTTTAGACACCAGTCATGGGTGTCAGTGATAGAAAGAGTACCGCTGCACTTCGTGCACTTTTTAAACCCGGAAGCGGGCTTTTCCATGAGGAAAATTCTTTTAGGCCTAAGGCCCAAAAGGAAAAAATTGCACAGAAATGGGAAACTGTAGGGTTTTTTTTTTTGTTTTTTTTTTAAAGAAGAAAGAAGAAAAGACTGGCGGTACCGGTCCGACATCGAAGAAGGCAGACGCGCGACCAAAGAAATAAAGAAAAATAAAGAACATCTTCAGCAGTGACAGGAACACGACCTGCTGGCTCCGCGGAAAAGAAGAACTAGAGAGAGGCGGTTAGGAAAGGCGGGAAGGCAGCTCGCAGGCGCTGTGGGATGCTCCCAAAAGCTTTCTTTCTGTACGCTGGGGAGCGTTCCCGTGCAGGCTCCATCGGTACCGACGATACCCATATGTGAAGACTCATTCCTGCTTGTTCCTGGAGATCACCTGTTACAGGTGAGTAAATACCCTTTCTCCAAGCACAATCAAGAAGTCGGTCATCACATATGGGACTCCCCAGCTACAGGCTACCGAGAACCTGTACAAAAAACACCACGGGTAAACAGAGGTGGTGAGCCACGAGCTGTAGCAGCTGAGTCCAAACTAAGAGACTCTCACAAGACCCAAGTGTCCGGCGGGGAACCAGCACTCCAGCAGCCTGAACACAGAAGGGTCAGAGGACAGGAGTTGCCTACACCCCGAAGAGATTATGGAGCACGGCCTGGACGAAGATGAGGTCCCATTGGGGCTTCCCCTCCAGGTAGTAGTGAGCTGTGAAGGTATGGACCGAAGACCAAATGGCAGCCCGGCAGATATCTGTCACAGGTATGGAAGCAGATTTGCCAAGGAGGTTGCCATGGCTCTAATGCAGTGTGCAGTGATCCGGTGGTCCAGTGAGATCCCAGCCTGTTCAAAGGCAAGGGCAATGCAGTCCACCACTCAAGTAGACAGACTTTGCTTGGTCGCTGGAAGCCCCCGTCGACTGGGGTTATAGGAGACAAAAACTTGAGGCGCTTTTCGTTGGCCCTGAGTCCATAGTAGATAAGACAGGGCCCTTTTACAATCCAGGAGTATGGAGAATGGTCTCCGCCTTGCCGGTATGTGGCCTTGGAAAGGTGGTGGGGAACACCACCTGCTGGTTGAGGTGGAAGGTGGACATCACCTTTGGCAGAAACTTGGGGGGTATGCGGAGCACCACCCTGTTCTTGTAGAACCTCATGTAGGGCGGCTCTGCCATCAGAGCCTGGAGCTCACTGACCCCTACGAGCAGAAGTGAGCACCATGAGAAAGACAACCGTCCAGGAGAGAGAACAGGTGGCAAGTAGCCAGGGGCTCGAACGGTGGCTTAATGAGCACCACATTGAGATCCCACTTGCCATTGGTGGGCTTGAACATAAGGCCCTGCAGGAAATGAGAAAGAAGGGGTTGAACCGAGAGGGGCTTGCCCTCGATGGAATGGTGGTGTGCCACAATGGCATTCAGGTACACAGAGTTGGACTTCAGACCCACCTGGGATAAGTGGAAAAGGTACTGGAGTATCAGATGCACGGAGCAGAACGTGTTCAGCACACCACACCGAAAATCGATGCCACTTGAAAGCGTATGCCCTTCTCATGCAGGCCTTGCGGGAGGCCAGAAGGACCGCCTCCATATCTCATGGGAGACTGAGGGGAGCTAGAGTTGTCCTTTGAGCAGCCAAGCTGTGAGCAACAGAGACCACAGATTGAGGTGCAGGAGAGAGCCCTCTTCCTGTGAAAATAGTCCTGGGGCGCAGCCCAGAGGAATCTGAGATGCTGCTGATAGACAGAGAAGCAGAGAGAACCAAGGTTCCCTAGGCCACTGGGGGGCTACTAGTATCAGTGATGCCTTGTCGCACTGGACCTTGAAGAGGGTTTTTGCAACCAGTAGTGTTGGTGGGAAGGCTGCCTTCTGCCAATGGAATGAGGAACACATCCACTGCCCCTCGGGAAGGGTGCGGCTGGTGGGAGAAGCAGAGAAGCAACTACATGTTGTCCAGGCTGTCAAACAGGTCCACTAGGGGAAAGCCCCAGAGTCAGAAAAGCTGGGAGGCCACTCTGAGATCCAGGCACCACTCGTGCGGCTAGAGGACTCTGGTTCAGCCTGTCCACCAGGGCACTGTCTAGGCCCAGGAAGTAGACCGCCTGCAGGAGCATCCTGTTGCATGTTGCATGAGAGCAGAGGGCTACCATCTCCTGGCAGAGGGAGTACAACCCTGTGCCCCCTTGTTTATTGACATAGAATATTACAACTTGGTTGTTCGTCTGGCCAGCACAGACTGCTGTTGCAACCAGTGGCAAAAGGCTCAAGGGCCAGAAATATCACTAGCAGATCAAGGAGGTTGATCTGTAACTGACTGACACTCCGTCTGGGACGAACTGCTTTGGGTGCGGAGATCCTCGAAATGAGCTCCCCATCCCCACAGGGAGGCATCCATAGTGAGGACTCTCTGGAGGGTGAGGGCCTGGAAGACCATCCCTGCCTGAAGGTGGCAGGGCATCTGCCACCAGTCGAGGGAGTCCACCAGTAGGCGGGTCACTTTTACCCTGCCTCAAAGCCTGCCTGTGGCTTGTGTCCACTGGGAGCAGGCACCACTGGAATGCCCTCATGTGCAGGCGGGCTTACAGGGTCACATGGACTGTGGAGGCCATGTGGCCCAGCAGGCAGAGGAGAACACGAGCGGGCAACATCCAATGGTGCTGCACCTCTGCAGCTTACGTCCCAAGGTGTTTTGTCCTCTCCGAAGGGAGGAAGACCTTGGCATGGAGAATGTCCAGCTGAGCCCCTATGAACTCCAGGCACTGAGTCGGAGAAAGATGGGACTTGGGGTAGTTGATGACTAACCCCAGATGCTGCAGAGCATGAATGGTGCCCTCTTTGGCGTTTTGCATGTTTGCAGCTGTGCCTCCCCTTAAGAGCCGGTTGTCCACGTAGGGAAAGACAAAGGCCCCTTGGCAACAAAGGTGGGCTGCGACCACTGCTAGGCACTTGGTGAAGACCATTGGCGATGATACCAGCCCAAAGGGTAGCACCCTGTACTGGTAGTGACCTCCTTCCATCATGAACCAGAGGTATTTTCGGTGGTTGGGATGGATTAGGATGTGTGTATAAGCATCTTCAGCATAGCCAATCTCCTTGCTGGAGGTAAAGCAGTAGAATGCCAAGGGAGAGCATCTTGAACATCTCTCTCACCAGAAAACTGTACAAGTCCTGCAGGTCCAGGATGGGTTTGAGGTCCCCTGTTCGCTTAGAAATGAGGAAATATCTGGGAGTAGAAGTCTTTGCTCCAGAGATGCTTGGGCACTGGCTTCAAAGCCTTGTCCTCGAGGAGGCCTGTGAGGTCAGTGAGGAGCAATCTGGTGAAGGAGAGGCCTTATGGGTTCTCCTGGGAAGAACGCTGCAGGTAGAGGTGGTAACCCTCCTTGACTACTTGCAGTACCCAGGAAGCGGTGGTGATGGAGGACCACCTGTGGCAAATGGGGCCAGATGTTATTTTTTTTATTTTATTTTATTTTATTTACATTCTCTTATATACCGCGCTATTCTGCATCAGTGCGGTTTACATTGAACAAACTGAAATTACATTGAACAGGGCATTATAACTTGGAGATAACTATTTTACAGGGAACATGGGCAATGGAGGGTTAAGTGGCTTGCCCAAGACCACAAGGAGCACCTGTGGGACTAGAAACCCCAGTCCTTCCGGCCCAAGGTTGCTGTCCTCTAGTGGGATTTGAACCCCCGACCTTCCGGTCTGAAGTACCTTGCCCCAACCACTAGGCCACTCCTCCACTCCCAACCACACTATGTTCCCCTGGGGGAGAAGCCGCCATATCCAAGGAGTCAAAAACTCCCTCCAGGCTGGGTCAGGGCCTGTGCCTTGGTCTTAGGCTTAGGCTTGTGGGGGCCATGCCACTGTCCTGCTGTCCCTTCTGCGAGGCATCGCCAAAAACTCCCTTTTTTCCTCTGAAAGAAATACTTCTTCCCCGGGGCTCTTAAAGGGGTGCACAGAGGTCTTTTTAGAGCAGGGGTCTCAAAATTCCAGTCCTGGAGGGCCACAAACCAGTCAGGTTTTCAGGGTATCCCTAATGAATATGCATGAGATATATTTGCATACAATGGGGGCAGTGCATGCAGATCTCTCTCATGTATATTCATTAGGGATACCCTGAAAACCTGACTGGTTTGCGGCCCTCCAGGACTAGAGTTTGAGACCCCTGTCTTAGAGAGTCTGGTCCTGGTCAGGAACTCTGTCTCTATCTCTGCAGCCGTATGACATGGCTTTTCTGAAGAGGCTCTCTCCGTGCAAGGAACATCGATGAGTATGTCCTGGACCCATTGCTCGAGGTCAGATTGCAGTCATGCCTGGTGTCAGACTCTGATGCCTGCAGAGGCCACTCTGGCTGAAGGATTCAAAGCCATCATATTCTGCTTGAAACAGAACTTTGAGCACTCTAACTACCAAGGCCAAGCTCCCTCACCAGTTCCGATGTACAACTGGTAGGATTGGACTCAAACAGGTTATCGAGCCCTGGTAGCATTTCCAGCTGAGGGCATCCAAGGTCCGGGCTTCCCTATCTGGGAGCACCGGGGAATGAGTCTTTTGGCTCGAGTCGACACATGGCCAACTCAATGACCACAGAATTGTGAGGGAGCTTGTTTTTTTGGAACCCTGGGCTTCAGCAGACTCGGTACATGGAATCGAGCTGTCTTCTTACAATGGGCACCAATGCTGATGTTCCCACATACAGAGGGGGCACTCAAGAATCGGAGGGATGGGCACCGTGAGGGCCTCCTTCAGAGGGGCCTCGTACTGAAGGATCTCAAGTTCCTCCATGTTAGGGTCGTCCTCCGCCTCTGTCTCAAACAAGAGCCATATCCTGCACAAAGACAAGGAAGGCAATGTTCTTGGGTGGGGAACAGCGTTGGGACACTGATGGACACATCTCTATGTCACCTGGTGTCCGGGGATCCTTGTCTTTGATCTCCCAGTCTGACTTAAAGTCAGAGGAAGAATCCAAGGCTCCATGGCTCCCGTGATTGGACCCTGAGCCTGAAGGCCCACGACTCCCAGGGGACCTAGGCCTGAAAGAAACAGCACTTCTTGAAGACTTGCCAGGCTTTCACATAGGCTCTGCGCAGGGTATTCACTATCACTCTATAGCGAGGCCTTTCACTTGAGAAAGCAAGAGGGGGGTTCTGGCCAACAGGCTCAAAAGATCCATGTGCCATGGCCTGCATGGCCAGTCTAGTGCCACTAGAATCACTAAACACAGGTGAGTTTTACCTCTGCGTAGACAATGGCTCATCAAGGGCCATGGGGGGGAAATAGATAGGAGCCCCTCCTGGGGCTACTCCTGAAGCAGGGCATGCAAGCCTGCCAACTACGAAGCTTTTCTGTAGCTCAAGACAACTTAAAAAGTTAGGGCTCTTCAACTTAGAAAAAAAGATGACTGAGGGAAGATATGATAGATGTCTATAAATTAATGAATGGAGTGGAACGAGTAAATGTAAATCGGTTATTAACTCCATCAAAAAGTAGAAAGACTAGGGGGGCACACAATGAAACTACAATGTAACCCATTTAAGACTAATAAGAGAAAATATTTTTTCCACTCAACATGTAATCAAACTGGAATTCGTTAGTGAAAGATGTGGTAAAAGCTGTTAGTGTAGCTGGGTTTAAAAAAGGTTTGGACAAACTCCTGGAGGAAAAGTCCATAAGCCATTAAGGAGGACCAAGGAAATCCACTGCTTATCCCAGGATAAGCATCTTGGAATCTGTGTACCTTTTTAGGAACTTGATAGGTATTTGTGACCTGGCCTGGCCACTATTGGAAACAGGATCCTGGGCCTGATGGACCTCGATCTGAGCCAGTATGGCATTTATGTTTGTATGGACTGGTGGCTGAACTCATGCTTTACTGGAAGGGATGCCTCCACTTTGGCATTCACTGGGGTAGCCATCAAGTCTAAGACTAGAAAGCCCTACTTCCTCACAATGAGTTGAAGGTGTGCAGGCTTAGCTCCCACTTGCTGTATCCACAGAATTCCAACACAAAGATTTGAATTACATGTTGTCAACGCCAGCTATGTAGACCAAAGGGCAAGAAGATGTTCCTCTGCCCAACAACACAACTCAACCATACCGCAGTATTGTGAGTCCCGCTTTTCTTGTTAACATAAGTCACAGCCGTGACATTCTGAGATCAGACTGCTTTGCCCACTAGCAGAGGTCGAAACCTCTCCAGTACCAGGTGGATCGCACTGGCCTCCAGCCGACTGATCAACCAGGTGGCTTCCCGAGAGGACCAGAGACCCTGAGCAAACTGAATTTCCCAGCCCTTCAGATAACTCAATCTGGTGCTTCAAGAGGCATCCCTTCCAAAAGAAAGCGAGAGTGCAGCCATCCAGAACATCCCTTCAAAACAGAAGGGGTGAGTTCAGCCCCCAATCCATAAGAAATTCCATACTGGGTCAGACCAAGGTCCATCAAGTCCAGTATCCTCTTTCCAACAATGGCCAATCCAGGTGAGCCCATGGGGATTGAGATCGGTCCCATAGTCATATCTAACCATGCTACGGTTTGGCTGGACTGGGATTCTCACAAGAAGGCTCAGAGAAGGCGGCTTTTTCCTGCATATTTAACAGAGGGTCCTGATTGTCAGAGGTACCTGAGAGAACAATGGGCTGATTTTGAATATCATAATGGGCAGCATAAGGATAGACCCATTTTAATCTGGGAAACAGGAAAGGTGGTCCTTCGTGAGGCCATTATTGCCACCATAAGAGATATATTAATCAAACTGTGGGCTAGACTAGAAAGAGGAAACAGGAAATCAATTTGTATTGGTGAGATATACAGATCTCCTTCACAGGGAGAAGTGAACAGAGATTTAATAGAAGACATACACAGTATTGCCATAAAAGGAGAAGTGCTACTGATAGGTGATTTCAATATGCCAGATGTTGATTGCTGTGGTATCATCTAGAAGTAATGAGATCACAGATTCTCTACAGGGAGCGCTATTCCAGCAACTGGTAACAGAACCCACATGTGAAGAGGCCAAACTGGACCTGGTGCTTACTAATGAGGAAAGTGTTTCTGATGTTATAGTGGGAGATCATCTCACATCCAGTGATCACCAGATGTGGTTTAGTATTAGTACTAGGGCTGATAAAGTCCATTCAAAAGCGAGGGTCTTAGAATTTAGGAAAACTAACTTTGCCAAGATGGGACAATATCTCAAGGAGTAGTTAGCGGGATGGGAACAGCTGGGGGATGTAGAAAAACAGTGGGCAAAACCGAAAAAGGATATTTAAAGGGCAAACCTTTTTGTTAGAAAGGTAAATAAATTTAAAAGGAAACGGTCACTATGGTTCTCAAAAGAAGTAGTTGAAAAAGTGAAGAAAAAGAGTGGCCTTCATAAAATACAAGAGAACATTGAAAGACGACGACAAGCATCAATATTAGGAAAAGAGAAGCTAACAAAGTAGTCAGGAAAGCAAAGCTATAAAAAGAAGAAATAGCCAAGGCAATAAAATGGGGACAAGACATTTTTCAGATATGTTAGCGAGAGGAGGAAAAGTGGCACTGTCAGAACTCAAGTGTGAAGGGGAGGAATATGTAGAAGTTGATGAGGATAAAGCAGAATTGATTAAATATGTTTCTTCTGTTTGCAGAAACAGGAAAAGAAGTGAAGTGAATGGGATGTTGAACAATTTTTAGAAAACTCTGTTCATGAGGAACTAGCTAAACTGAAAGTAGACAAAGTGATGGGGCCAGATGAGATACATCCGAGAGTATGAAGGAACTAAGGAGTAAGTTCTAGGGGCTACACAGACTGACCCTTTTCAATGCTTCTTTAGAGTCTGGAGTGAACCCTTTCCACAAAAGAGGAAGAATGAGGTTGAGAAATACAGGCTGGTTAGTCTAACCTCTGTGGTGAGTAAATTAATGGAAACATTGCAAAAACAGTGAGGTTTCTGGAGTTCAATGGATTGCAGGATCCGAGGCAGTATGGGTTTAATTGAGGCAGGTCTTGCCAGACAAATCCAATTTATTTCTTTGACTGGATCACCAGAGAATTGGACTGAGGGAGAGCCCTAGATGTGGTGTGTCTAGATTTCAGTAAAGCCTTTCACACCATTCCACACAAATGGCTCATAAATAAATTGAGCACTTAGGGATGACCCTAAAGTGACTGACTGGGTTAGAAATTGGTTGAGTGGTAAGCAACAAAGGGTATAGGTAAATGCGCTCACTCTGAGGAGAAGGATGTTACCAGTGGTTTGCCACAGGGTTCTGTCCTGTCAGATTCTTTTTAACATTTTTGTTAGTGCGGAAGGGCTGTCAGGTAAGGTTTGCCTGTTTGTGGATGATACCAAAATCTGCAATAGAATAGACACCCAGGAAGTAGTCGATAACATGAGGAAGGATCTAGCTAAGCTTGAATGGTCAAGAACTTGGCAGCTGAGATTTAACACTAAAAAATGCAAGGACGTGTATTTGGGCTGCAAAACTCCAAGTAGTACAGTATAGGGGGGGAAGCAGTACTGTCCATGAAAGAACAGCAGGACCTGAGCGTAACTGTTTCTGATGATCTTAAAGTGGCTAAACAGGTAAAAACATAGAAACATGACAGACAAAACACACATGGCCTATCTAGTCTGCCCTTCCATATCAAACACTACAACAGTCCCCTTTGTTCTTTTAGAGATCCTCTGTTTGTCCCATTCTTTTTTGAATTCAGATACAGTCCTCACCTCTATCTCCACTGGGAGACTATTCCACAGATCTACCACTCTTTCCATAAAGAAATATTTCCACATATTACTCCTGAGTCTATCCCTTATGTCCCCTCATAGCAGAGTTTGCTTTCCAGTGAAAGAGGCTCTCCTGTGCATTTATGTCACAGACACTGTTCCCTCTAAGCTGTGCGCGTGTGCGCGCGCACACATCTCGCCGAGCGAGCGCACATACTTTACAACAGAGCGCACAAAAATTACAGTTCTGATTCTGATAGAAAACAACACAGACGTCTTAAAACTTAAAATTTGTGATGGTAATTACTAGAAATTTTCTGCTTCATTTAGTAATCGTCTATTTTCATTTAATTTGATTAAAATCAATGTGGTATACATACTGTATTCTGACGTGTAGTCAAATTTTAAAGTATATAACTCAGCGTGTCGTTATGTGGCGCACAAAAATTTAACCTTCCTTCAAAAGCTGCACAGCTGATATTTTATGCGCACACAGCCTACAGAAAATTAGAGGGAACATTGGTCACAGACTACCTATTTATCTACTTTAAGATCATCAGACACAATCACACCTAGGTCATGCTCTTCTTTTGTGGACAGAAGTACTTCACCTCCTATACCATATTGCTCCCTTGGATTGCTGCAGCCCAAATGCATGACCTTGCATTTTTTTACATTAAATCTCAGCTGCCAAATTCTAGAGCATTCTTCAAGCTAAGCTACATCCTTCCTCATGTTATCGACTACTTCCTGGGTGTCTATTCTATTGCAGATTTTGGTATCATCCGCAGAGAGGCAAACCTTATCCGACAGCCCTTCTGCAATATCACTAAAAGATGTTAAAAAGGATTGGACCAAGGACAGATCCCAGGGGCACACCACTGGTAACCTCCTTCTCAGAGTGAGCTCCATTTACCTGTAACCCTTTGTCGCCTCCCACTCAACCAATTTCTAACCCAAGCAGTAACTTTAAGGTCCATCCCTAGGGTGCTCGGTTTGTTTATAAGTCGCCTGTGAGGAACAGTGTCAAAGGCTTTACTGAAATCTAAATACACCACATCTAGAGCTCTCCCTTGGTCCAACTTCCTGGTCACCCAGTCAAAGAAATCAACCAGATTTGTCTGACAAGACCGGCCTCTGGTAAATCCATGCTGCCTCAGATCCAGTAATCCGTTAGACTCCAGAAACCTCACTATTTTGTCTTTCAGCAACACTTCCAATAATTTACTCACCACCGAGGTTAAACTAACCGGCCTGTAGTTTTCAACCACATCCTTACTTCCTCTTTTTGTGCAAAGGGACCACATGTGCCTCTCTCCAGTCCTCTGGCAGCACTCCAACAAGGCACTTAAAAGGTCAGTCAGTGGTGCTGCTAGAACATCCCCAAGTTCCCCCAGTATTCTCGGGTGTATCCCATCTGGTCTCATCGCTTTGTTTACTTTAAGTTTGGAAAAGACAACAGCGAAAGTCAGAAGGATGCTTGGGTGTATAGGGAGAGGAATGGCCAACAGGAAAGAGGAGTCGATAGTACCTCTGTATAAGTCTTTGTTGAGACCTCATTTGGAGAATTATGTGCAATTCTGGAGGCTGCACCTTCAAAAGGATATAAACAGGATAGGGTCTGTGCAGAAGATGGCTTCCACAATGGTCAATGGTCTTTGTTATCGACCATAGGGGAACAAAGATCTTAGTATGTTTCAAAGTATCCTGACTTTAAAAATTACATTACAGGAAAAGGAGGCCTTACTATGACCCACCCCCAAAGCCAGACAGGTCCACTTGATCATCCAGGTGACTTTAAACACCCTCCTCCAAAAGCGAGCCATTATGAACATTAAAAAAAAAAAGCACTTATAAAATTGTAACATAAGAACATAAGATATGCATACTGGGTCACACCATGAAGCCCAGTATCCTGTTTCCAACAGTGGCCAATCTAAGTCACAAGTACCTAGCAGTTTCCCCAAAGGACACAGGTTCCACAATGCTTGTATTGGGGCAAGCAGTGGATTTCCCGGGTCCCCTTTAATATTGGTTTATGGACCTTTCCTCCAGGAACTTGTCCAACCCTTTTTTAAACCCAGTTTCGCTAGCAGCTTTTACTATATACTCTGTTAGCAAATTCCAGAGTTTGATTTCGTGTCGAGTGAAAAAAATACTCTTATTAGTCGTAAATAGGTTACACTGTAGCTTCATTCTACTTTTTCATGGCATAAAATGGAAATTACACTTACCTGGTAATTGTTTTTCCTTTAGGAACTCCAGTTTAGTCCTCCACCTCTAGGTAGTGTACCTCCTCCTGCAGCTTGGAGACTGGGCAGGTCAAAGCCGTGACATCACTGGATACAGCCTGCTGGCATCTCCCATCAGCCCCAGTGAACTATTGACAAAGCAGACTCAAAAGGAGCAACAAATAAGTAGTTAAGTAAATTATGAAAAGTTAGCTGACCTACTACTAAAAAAGGAAGGCAAAGTATTATTTCCCCCCTTCCGTGAGAAAGGAACTGCACAGTGTACTCTCCCCATTCTTCCCTGAACCGAGCCAGAGGCAAGACAGAGAAATAGAGACAGAAAGAAAAGTAGCAGAGAAACTGAGCGATCCCGCCCCCGCTGAAGGGTTACACTGAAAGGATGCCTAATATAACACCGTAACCACCACACAACTACTGTAATCCAACCCCGGGCGGGAACGAGGACTAAACTGGAGTTCCTAAAGGAACAACAATTACCAGGTAAGTGTAATTTCCATTTCCTTGTCGTTCCTTGAGTTTAGTCCTCCACCTCTGGGATATAAAAGAGCAGTAATAAGTGCGAGGGACCTTTGCACCCGGATCGCAACACTGCCACCCCGAAGCAGGCATCATTCACTGCCAACACATCCAGGTGGTAGTGCTTACTAAACGTATGCAGGGACGACCAAGTTGCCGCCCTGCAAATATCCACCGGTGGCAAACTGCGCTCCGCCCAAGAAGTCGCTTGCACCCGAGTCGAGTGAGCCCCAAAACCAACTGGAACCGGGCGACCTTGCAAGATATAAGCTGATGCAATTGCCTCTCTAATCCACCTGGAGATAGATGCCTTTGATGCAGCCTCCCCTCTATGGGGGGCCGCCGAACACCACGAACATCCGTTCCGACTTACGAAACGGTTCCGATACCTTTAGATACTGCCGGAGCACCCGCGTTATGTCCAGATGCCGTAAAGTACGATCTGTGGCGTTCCCGTCAGAACCACCGCCTGATTGAGATGGAACGGGGAAAACCACCTTTGGCAAAAAGGACGGGACCTGGTGCAGCACCACCTCTCTGGAAAAGGACATAAAAGGTTATCATCAGGATAATGCTTGTAACTCCGAAATGCCCTTGCCGAGCATATGGCCACCATAAACACTGTCTTCAAAGTTAAATCCTTAATCGACGCTTGTTGTAATGGCTCAAAAGGTTCCTTTGCTAACGCTCCGAGAACCAAATTGAGGTCCCACAGAGGAACTAAGTCTACGAGCAGGCCGTAGTCTTGAAACTGCTTTAAGAAAACGAAGCACATCCCTGTGAGCACCCAGGGCTACCCCCTGGACCTTAGCTCTATAGCAAGCCAAGGCCACAAGCTGCACCCTTAGCGAGCTGGCCACCAAATCCATCTTGAAGAAAACTCAGCACTATGGACACCAATGCCGTAGCTGCTCAAATCTGGTGCCGAGAACACCAGTCCTCAAAGATACGCCAAATGCGCACACATAAGCCAGGGACGTAGACCTCTTTCTGACCCGCAGCAACGCGGAAATGACCGCTGTCAAATAACCTCTTTCTTAACCTAGCCCTTTCAATGGCCAGACCGTAAGCGAAAACCGGTCCACCTGAGGCATCCGAAGAGGGCCCTGAAGCAACAGGTCCTCTGATGCTGGTAATCTCCACGGATCCCTGTCGAGCAGTCAGATGAGATCGGCATACCACGGGTGCCTTGGCCAATCCGGCGCTACCAATAGCACCCTTCCCCGATGGGCCTCGATCCGCTGCACCACTCGACTGATAAGTGCCCATGGAGAAAACACATAAGACCTGATGACGGCCAACGCTGTATCAATGCATCCAGACCTTTCGACATCCTCTCTCGCCGTCTGCTGAAGAAGCGACTCACTTTCGCCGACTGGAAAGTTGCCATGAGATCCATAACTAGCCGTCCCCATCTGCGAACCACTCGAGCAAACACCTCCGGATGGAGCTCCCACTCCCCGGCATCCACCCGGACCCTGCTGAGAAAATCCACCATCACATTGTCCTTTCCTGCAATGTGCGCCGCTGAGATCAAATGCAATCGAGGTTCCACCCAGGCGAACAGTGTCTCTGCTTCTTCTTCCAAGGCCGTACTTCCCGTTCCGCCCTGCCGATTGATGTAGGCCACCGTTGCCGAATTGTCCGAAAGGACTCGTACCGCTTGACCGGTCACCGCAGCCTCGAAGTTCCGTAATGCTAAGCCCACTGCTCGCAGCTCTAGCTGATTGATCGACCACTGACTCTCCTGGGAGGATCACCTGCCCTGCGCAAAGAGATCCCCGCAATGAGCTCCCCCAACCTGCAAGACTCGTGTCCGTTAAGAACAGGAGCCACTGCGGTTGTTACAAGGGCATGCCCACTTCCAGGAGTCCCTGGCCGAAGCCACCACTGCAGGGACTGTCGGGCTCAGGCCGGACAGGGAAGGCGTTGATTTAGCGAACCGTCTGGTGAGATCACCGGCACAATAGGGCCCTCTGAAACGGCTGCATATGAAACCTGGCCCACCGTACCACTTCCAGAGTTACCGCCATCGTTCCTAACACCCGAAGGTAACTCTAAGCTGAGGGGGCTGGAGTAGCTAAGAAGCGACGTACCAGCTACCTCAGCGCCTGAATTCTCTGCTCCGATAATAACACCACGCCTCTGTGTGTCAAAGCGTACCCCTAGATACTCGAGCACCTGGGACGGAGCCAGCCGACTCTTCATCATGTTGACTACCCGAGGCTCTGCAAGAGTCCTACCACCTTGTCCGTCGCCTTCCGACTCTCGGCCTGGGATTTTGCACGAATCAACCAATCGTCAAGATAAGGGTGTACGAGGATGCCTTCTTTAAGCAATGCTGCTGCCACCACCACAATCTTGGTGAAGGTGCGGGGTGCCATCATCAGACCGAAGGACAACGCCTGGAACTGATATTGCCCCCAGGGAAGCACAAACCACAGGAACCTCTGATGCGCCGCCCTGATGGGAATATGCAGATACGCTTCCGTAAGATCGAGGGACGTCAAGAATTCTCCTTGGCGCACTGCCACTATGACCGACCTTAGAGTTTCCATCCGAAACCGTGGTACCCGTAGACAACAATGTACGCCTTTCAGGTCCAAAATAGGTCAGAGGGAGCCATCCTTCTTGGGTATGATAAAGTAAATGGAGCAACGACCGATGCCGTGGTCTGCCACCGGCACCCCAGCACCTACTTCGAGTAGGCAGTCCAACGTTCGATGCACTGCCAGCGTTTTCTGTGGACCCCTGCATGGCGACAGCACAAAAGAGTCCCTGACCGGATGGGCCAATTCTAGTGCATAGCCATCGCGTATTCTCTAGTACCCATTGGTCGGACGTTATCTGGGCCCAGGCAGGAAAGAAGTCTCAAAGCATGACCCACAATCGGGAAACTTCCTACCGGAGCCCGCCTCGCTTCATTGCAACTTACGACTTGGCCCCGCGGAGGTTGCTGCGAAGCCTCTACCTGTGCCACGAAACCCCCGAAACCCATGGGCTCTGGTAGCAAATCTTCCCCTTTGGAAACCCCCTAAGCGAGAGGTACGAAAACATCTGAAGTCTCGAAACTGACCCTGCAAGACTGGAGAAGACTTTCCCCTGCTTGTGCCTGTCTTTGGGAAGTCTACCTCCCTTGGATTCCCCGAGCTCCTTGACTAGCTTGTCCAAATCCTCGTCAAACAAAAATTTACCTTTAAAAGGTAACTTACTGAGACGCGACTTGGAGGAGCCATAAGCCGCCCAGTTCCTCAACCACAGGTAATGCCATGAGGCCACCAAGGAGGACATACTGTTCGCTAAAGCTCTAATCAAATCATAGTGCACACTGGCCAAATATGCCGAATCGGCCTCCATACGGGTTGCCCCAGCCCGCCCCTGAGAGGAGGGCTACTGCAGCTGCTGGGACCATCGAACACGCTCTCGCCACCCAAGCCCCACAAATAGCTGCCTGCAGCAAAAGCGCATTGGCTTCAAAGGCTTGTTTCAGCAGCCCATCGATCTTCCTGTCCTGCGTGTCCTTCAAAGCGGCGCTGCCTTCTACCGGGATCGTTGTTTTCTTTGTGACCGTGGACACTGCTGCATCAGTGCGTGGGGAACGGAACCGCTCCTTGTCCTTCACCGCCAAGGGATAGAGTCTGTTCATGGTCCTGACTCCCTTAAGCCCCGCTTCTGGCAGGTCCCACTCAGTTTGTATCATTCGATCCACCACCTGGTGGACGGGAAACACTACCCGAGATTCCCACACAGCCTGGATGAGGGGGTCCTCTAACCCCTCCTCTTCCGACAGCTGTACCGTAGCGAGATTGAGCGCCTGAAGGGATTCGGTGATAAGCGCCGTAAGTTCCTCCTTCCTGAAAATCCGAATGATCCTTGCTTGATCCTCCGGCTCCGGAATTTCACCCTCCTCAAGGTCCTCCATTCAGGACTCGCCCTCCAACTTGGCCTCCTCCTTCTCGGGCCACTCAGAGACAGACAGTGCCAGTTCCGGAGGCCAAGCTCTTAGGGGCCCTCGGGGCATTGTGCCTCGCCCCTTCTACCCCGGGCTGCTGATGCCCTATGCTCGTAGGCAACGGCTCTGGTTGCCTGCCCTGGCGCGCAAGCAAAAGGCTTGATGCATTATTAATACAAAATCCAGGCAAAAATCTGAGCGCAGTGCCCGGCGGTACTGCGGGACTGGTTGGAGCTCCCGAACCAACTCCAGCCGGGGAAGCCGTCAGAGTCACCTTCGGCTCCTGCCCCTTGCTCGTCATGGTTTACCTGCGCCTCCATTTGCTGCTCCACGCTAGTCGATACCGTGGCACAGCCCCTGCAAATTCCAGAGTCCGCCACAGTCCCTCAGCGTGTGCCCCAGACAACGCACAGAGGGCAAGTGGGCATTAGAGCAATACCCCACCCATTCCCTGCCAAGCAGGAATAAGGGGAGAAGGCTGCTCACTGACAAATACCAAGAACCTCTCCTTTTCTTTTCTTTTTTTTTTTTGTTGAGGCAAAACAATAAAGAACCCCAAAAGCAAAAGAATGAACCTGCTAACCTGTCCCGAAGAGTTCCTGAGCTGTCGTTTGATTTATTTAAAACACAAAACAAAACAAACACACACAAACAGTAAATGCAGAACCCCCTAAGGGCTCCAAAACAAAAACTCCCCCGACCGCAAAGGGAATAACGAGAAAAGTAGTGCAGCCCCGAAGTGAAGTGTCTCCCCAGCCTCGGATCGCCGCGAGCAGGCAGAGACCACGCGGGAAAAATGGCGCAAAAACACTGTCGGGGGCCTGTCTTGCCGCCACGAGCTCAAATTACCCCCCGCTCGTTCAACCGCAGCCCGTCCCTATGCCGCCAGTAACCAGGAAACACCCCCTTCCTGTCCTGTTCCCCTGCTTACCATAGCGTAGTGCTGCCCTTCCAGCCGTGACGTCACCCAGTCAGAAGTGAGTGACGTCCGCGGCGAGGGCCTGCTACCCCGGCGCTTCTGAAGCCTGGAGTCCCACTGAGGACCGGAGTGAGCGGCGCAGTGCTAACATGTGCCTTCAAGCTACATTGCTCTACCCCGTGCAATCCAGGGGAAAAGATCCGTACCAGCACACACCTCACAAAGAAGAAAATCTTGCCTGAGGCTGAGTTTTATTTTGTTATTTTATTTTATTTATTTATTTTTTTTATCTTAAAGGGATCTCACACACTAAAAAGAAAAAAAACAGATGTAAAGGGGAAAAACCAATAAGCCACAAAACACTAAAAACCCTACAACTGCTCCTTATCTGTTCAAGTGAGCCCAGAACCTACGCTCACTATGTCCTCATGCTGCATGGAGACTGGACACACTGGGGCTGATGGGAGATGCCAGCAGGCTATATCCATTGATGTCACGGCTTTGACATGCCCAGTCTCTAAGTTGCAGAAGGAGGTACACTACCCAGAGGTGGAGGACTAAACTGGAGGAACGATAAGGAACTATCTACGTTTACCCGTTCCACTCCATTCATTAATTTACAGACCTCTATCATATCTCCCCTCAGCCGTCTCTTTTCCAGGTGGAAGAGCCCTAACCTTTTTAGCCTCAATAGGGGTATCCTTCCATTCCCTTTACCATTTTGATGGCTTTTATCTGTACCTTTTCTAATAACGCTGTATCCTTTTTAAAAAACGGTGAACAGAATTTTGCTAAAGTAATTGATCTGGGAGACTGGTGGCTAAGGCAGTGTATGCTTAGGGTGTATCCAGGTATGTGACAGCCCTCAGAAATGTGCAAGGGTGAGACTGTAATGACAGCAAGAGCATTGCTTAAGTTTTCAAGCATTTCATAAGCAGCTGTATGTGGCGAAGCATCATAACTACTGTGAATTCATACAGGCATTAAACATGGGTACAAGGTGCCAGGGTCCCGATGATTTTGGTGTCGAGTATTATAAAGACTAATAAAAGAAAATATTTTTTCACTCAACGTGTAATCAAACTCTGGAATTTGTTACCGGAGGATGTAGTAAAGGCTGTTAGTGTAGCTGGGTTTAAAAAAAAGGTTTGGACAAGTTCCTGGAGGAAAGGTCCATAAACCATTATTAAGAAGGGACCCAGGATATCAATGCTTGACCCAGTACAAGCATCATGGAACCTGTGTCTTTTGGGGAAACTGCTAGGTACGTATGACCTAGATTGGCCACTGTTGGAAACAGGATACTGGGCTTGATGGACCTTGGTCTGACCCAGTATGGCATATCTTATGTTCTTATGTTCTAAAGTGTTTTCTTCAGATGGTCTTGGCTCTTGCGGAGATATATGCTGCAGGAAGGTATCTTTCCTTAGACATGCAACACACAGCGATTACGGTAATCTCAGAACCAGGTAAGGAACGTATGGACCCTGCCTATTACAGACTGATTTTGTTGTTAAAATATGTCGTCAAGCTGTTGTCTTTGATAACGGCCAAGAGAATCCAGGGGGATTCTTCCTAGACTGTTGGTGTCTAGCTAGGCAGGGTTTTTGTTCAGGGCCGTACAGCTGCACCAAATATTGTGCAACTGTTATTGGCAATACAGCACTGCATTCGCAAGACCTGTCACTTATTGTGAGTTCTGATGTCTAAAAGCCGTTTGACAGTCTCTGGTGGATTTAAGGCATTTCAGGCCCTGTAGAGGTTTGGATTAAAAGCCCTTTTGCAGTAGATTCAGGTACTTTATACTAATCCAAGCCCTTGTTTCAGCAAGTGGTTCACTAAGCCCTTTCCTTTGGGCCATGGAACCAGACAGGTTGTCCTTGTTAACCCCTCCTCTGTTTTAACATTAAAACATTTGCTTCAGGCCCAGGTGACAAAGTTTGAAATTGGGGAAGATGAAATCAATTTAGTGCCTTTGTTGATGACCTGCTTCTAAGCCCTACAGATCACTGGGCATTACTCCCCGCATGCTGCAATCAAAAAATTTGGACAATTTTTGTGGCTGAAGATCAATAAAAGTAAATCTCTTGCATTTGATGTGGCTGGGAGCATCCAGCAGAATTGGCCAAAGTTTTTCCTTTGCAATGGGCACTAAACCAGTTTCGTTATCTGGGTATTTAGTTATAGGGGCTCAAGCTAGATATATGAATGTAATATTCAGCCTTTTTTAATAAGAGCTGCAAAAAATTTGCAACTTTAGATTGGGTTGCTGCTCACTCTGGAGTAGAAGACTATGCCTTATTAAGATGATAGAGCCGTCTGAGTGGCTCTATATTTTAGAACAACTTCTAATACTATTAAACCGTAAAGATTTGATGCAACTTGAACGTACGTTTGTAACATTTTTGTGGGTATCGAAAAGGTTGTCTCTTCCACTTAGAGAGTATTACTGAAGCTGAGGGGAGAGGAAGGATTGGGGGCTCCTGATGTGTGCTTATATAATGTAGCCTGTCTTATGTCATATGGGTGGGTATTGTTCAGGGGACCACATTCTGTATCACTAATGGAACAGTAGACCAGCTGTCAACTCCACTGCATAGTCTAATGTGTGGAAGATGCATTGTCAATGACTAAGGCTCCTTGAAGGTAACAGGGTCTAAGGTTCTTAATGCTTGGAGTTTAACGGGGCTTTAGAGTGTGGATTTGAAGATGGAAGAGAATATTTACTCGTTTCAAGCTTTGAGGCAGTGATCTCCTCATAGGACTTTCTTTTGCTATTTACAGCCTCAACATTATATTTTCAGTCTGAAGCAAAAGGAGCCTGGTTAGTTTAGTGCTGAGAGGATATTGGCTTTCTTTGATTTAGATATTGAGGTGTGTATGTGGAGTATATTCTATGCCAGGGGACTTATGCCTTCTCTGGACTACAGTAATATTTTTATTTTATTTATTTTATTTAACATTTTTTATATACCGCACTATTCATCATCAGTGCGGTTTACATTGAAACAACAATATACCTGCCAATACATGACTGATCTAGGTTTACAGATAACAGGGAAGATAAACTGGGTGTGAACTGGGGATAACTATCTACATAATTATGCATAATTATATATACATTGAATATGTTACATCAAGATTCGAATTTGACAAGAATACAGAATACAAGAATACAGTGTTTTCCTATTTTGATCCTTTGTTCTGGATTGCTGTTATGTGTAGGAGTTATCTGAGTGGGTGATAGCCGGTTCTATTGTGTGTATGGTAGCCTGAAGTGCAAAGTGAATAAATAGTGCTTGATGGACTTTCTAAATTGGGTGATATCCCTGATTGATCTTATGTTTGGAGGTAGATTGTTCCAGCACTTGGGAGCATAGGACACAAAAGCTCTGTTAGTAGTTTGTTGTGTCCATTTTGTGGAGATACTAGGAGTAACTAGTGTGTTTTCTGCTACTAGTCTCCTGGGTCTGTTGTTTGGTGTCAGGGTGATGAGATTTGAGATCGATGCAGGAGATAATTTATTAATAGCTTTGAATGTGATGAGGAGGGTTTTGTATGTTATTCTGCAGTTTATCGGAAGCCAGTGCAGATCGATCAGTATTGGTGTTATATGATCTCTTATAGAAGCTCCAGATAAGATGCGGGCTGCCGCGTTCATCGCCAGTTGAAGTGGATTTAGTGTATTCTTGGGGAGGCCATGAAGGATGATAGTCGCATAGTCAAAATGCGGTGTGACTATCGCTTGGAAGACTGTACGTAAGTCCTTTGTCTCCATCATTGGTTTCAGGTGGCGCAGTGTTTTTAGTTTGTAGTAAATTGACCTTACTGTGTTCTTTATGTGCTCTTTAAGATTGAGTTTTTGGTCGAGTATCACACCGAGGTACTTTATGGAGGCCTTGATTGGGAGTTCTGCATCTCTTACTATGAGGGTGGTTGGCGGAGAAAATTGCTTGTTTCTTGTGGCTATGAGTACTTCGGTTTTCTTGAAGTTTATTCTCATGTTCTGATTGAGAAGCCAGTCGGTTATTGTGTTGAAACAGTTGATTAATGGAGAGTAGTCAGGGTTTGATATATTGATCGGTGTGAATATTAGCACGTCATCCGCGTATAGTAGGCAGGATATACCGAAGTCTCTGGTGATTTGGCAGATTGGTTGCATGTATATATTAAAAAGCAACGCAGATAGAGATGAGCCTTGGGGTACTCCCTGTTTCTGTTTGAAGGGTTCAGATGTAATGTTGCCTGTACGGACCTGTTGCCAGCGCTCATCTAAGTAAGATTTGCACCAGTTCCAGGCTTGGTTACGGATGCCTTTTTCGTGAAGTCTAGCTAGCATAATCTTATGGTCGACTGAGTCGAATGCCGCTGATATGTCCAGAAAAATCATTGCAATGGCCATGTGAATGTTGTCAATCCCACAGATGAGTTTGTTAAGTAGTGAAGTCATGAGTGTTTCTGTTCCGTGAGCTTCTCGGAATCCATGTTGGCATGGGTCCAACGGGGCTGCTGTGTCAATGTGGTGTTCGATCTGCCTCTGAGTTTCCTTTTCAAGTATCTTGGCTAGATAGGGAATGCTGGAGATTGGGCGGTAGGACTCTTCCTTCGTTGGGTCCATCAGGTTGTTTTTTAGCAGAGGGCGAATTGATGTTTGTTTAAGGGCAGTAGGGAAGATCCCAGGTAGATAGGAGATATTTGCGATCTTAGCTATGTGAGGGCTAATATGCATCTACTGAAGAACAGATAGCAAAAAAAGACCAGATACAGCACAGTTACATACCTGTAACAGGTGATCTCTGGGAACAGCAGGAATAAGTCTTCACATATAGCTTTTGGGAGCATCCCACAGCGCCTGCGTGCTGCCTCCCCCCCCCCCCCCCTTTCCCAACTGTCTCTCCTCAGTTAAGTTTGAGGGAGAGTGAGAGAGTGAGACAACTCCTAGGGGAGGTGGGTGGGTTGTGAAGACTTATTCCAGCTGTTCCCAGAGATCACCTGTTACAGGTAAGTAACTGTGCTATCTCCAGGAACAAGCAGGAATGAGTCTTCACATATGGGGACTCCCTAGCTTTAGATGCCAGGGAGAGAGCCCATAAGTTGTGTGTCCCTGGAACAGGGCTGCACTTCCCCACCTGGATCTCTGGCATCCCATGAGGGATGGTGGGTAGGAGTTGATTAAGTATGGAACAGGTGTTTAAGAGCAGCCTGAGCAAACAAGGCATCCCGGCGTGAGTCCTTGTCCAAGCAGTAATGGGCTGTGAAGGTATGAACCGAGGCCCAAGTGGCTGCTCGACAGATGTCATCGATAGATACAGAGTTCAGATGAGCCATTGAGGCTGCCATGGCTCTGACATTGTGCGCTGTGACATGGCCCTCCAGAGAAAGGTTCTTGCTCTGATAGGCAAAAGAAATGCACTGGGCAATCCAGTTGGCAAGTGTTCTCTTGGAGACTGGTTGTCCGAGATGAGAAGGATCAAAGGCAAAGAGTTGGGAAGACTTCCTATGTTGCTGTGTCCTCTAAGTAAAAGGCCAAAGCTCTTTTACAGTCCAGGGTATGTAGGTTCCTCTCTGCACTTGATGCATGAGGTCCTGGAAAAAAAAGACAGGTAGGTAGACCTCCTGGTTGAGATGAAAAGGCGAGACCACTTTAGGCATAAAGTGTGGATTAGTCCTAAGGACCACCTTGTCATGATGGAACCTTGTATAAGGTGGATTAGCTACTAGTGCTTGCAATTCACTGATGCGGCGTGCAGATGTGATTGCAATGAGAAAGATAACTTTCCAAGAAAGGTATTTCAAGGAGGTGGTAGCTAAAGGTTCGAAAGGCGGCTTCATAAGCTGACCAAGACCAAATTTAAGTCCCATGCCACCGGGGGTGGTCTAATGGGAGGCTTTGTTAAAAGGAGGCCTCTCATGAATCTTGCAACAAGAGGATGAGAGGAAATAGGTTGTCCATTTAGAGGCCTAAGGGAAGCTGCAATAGCACTCAAATGGACCCTTACTGAATTTGTCTTAAGGCCTGCATTAGACAGATGAAGGAGATACTCCAGCAACGATTCCAGAGGTATGGCACGGGGGTTAAGACCCTTTTCAGAACACCAGATGGTAAACCTCTTCCACTTGAAAGCGTAAGAACGTCTAGTGGAAGGTTTTCTGGAAGCATAAAGAACATCTTTCACTTGTTGAGAAAGATGAAGATCCTGGAGATCTAGGCCTTCAGCAACCAAGCCCTGAGATGTAGAGACTGGGGATTGGGATGCCATAACCTGCCATCCTCTTGAGAGAGGAGGTATGGAGCAGACCCTAACTCTAGGGAGGGAGCTTGAGAGGGATGTAGAAGCAGAGGGTACCACACTTGCTGTGGCCAACGTGGAGTTATGAGAATCATGTGGCCTCTGTCTCTCTGAAGCTTGAACAGGGTTTTGGGAATTAGGGGAATGGGTAGAAAGGCATACAGGAAGTCTTGACCCCAGTGAAGGAGGAAAGCATCCCTTGCCTGAGCCCCCTGAGCCGGAGTTCTGGAACAGAACCGGGGAAGTTTGGCTTCCACGGACTTGCAAAGAGGTCTATGTCCGGGGTTCCCCAAATTCGAAAAATTCTGGATACCTGGTCCATATGTAGGGACCACCCGTGTGGAAGCAGAACTCGACTGAGTCTGTCCGCCCAAGAGTTTTGAACACCTGGAAGATAAACTGCCAGAAGATCGATGTGATGCTCTCTGGCGAGGGCCCAGTCGCAGAGCTTCGTTGCAAAGCGACAGAGAGCCAGTTCCTCCCTGCTTGTTTACATAGAACATGGCTACCTGATTGTCCGTGTGGACAAGGACTGTCTTGTGGCTGAGCAGGGTGTGGAAAACTCGCAGAGCAAGGAAGATTGCTCTGAGTTCCAAGAGATTGATATGTAGACAAGTCTCTTGTTGGGACCAGATGCCCTGTGTGGAGAGGTCCTGAAGATGAGCTCCCCAGCCCATTGGAGAAGCATCTGTTGTAAGAGTTGCTTGGGGTAGAGGTTGTTGAAAAGGGGGACCCCAGCAACAAGCTTTGAGGGGACTTCCACCACTGGAGGGACAAAATGAGGCGACCTGTGTTTGCTATTTTGTCTGACAGGCAGCCTACTGCCTGGGTCCATTGGGTGGATAAAGTCCACTGAGCTGCTCTCATGTGAAGGCGAGCATATGGTACATGTACGGTGGATGCCTTGTGGCCTAGCAACTGTAACATCTCTCGAGCAGTTAGTAGGGGTTTCAACTCTGCTTGAGAAGCTAACTGCACCAAGCGAAGGCAACGGGCCTGGGGAAGATAGGCCCTTCCCCTTGTGGTATCCAGCAACGCCCCTATAAAAGCTCCAGGGACTAAGTAGGGATTAAATTGGATTTTGGGATGTTTATTACCAGCCCTAAATACTGAAGGATACGCATTGTGCAGGTGAGAGAAGTCCTGGCCTCTGACTGAGTGGGAGCTCGAATGAGAGAGTCGTCCAGGTAAGGGAAGACGAATATTCCCAGGGTGCGCAGAAAAGCAGCAACCACTGTCATGCATTTCGTGAACACCCTTGGTGCAGAGGCCAGACCAAAAGGGAGCACTTTGTATTGATAGTGTTTTTCCTGAAAAAAGGAACCGAAGGAACCTTCTGTGAGATGGATGGATGAGAACATGAGTGTACGCATCCTTGAGATCTAGAGAACAAAGCCAATCCTGACTCTGAAGGTATGGCAGCAGAGTTCCTAGAGAAACCATCTTGAATTTTTCTTTGACTAGGAATCTGTTCAACTCAGATCTAAGATGGGTCTGAAGCCCCCTGTTTTCTTTGGAATAAGAAAATAGGAGGAGTAGAACCCTGTGCCCTGTTGTTGAAAAGGCACTTCCTCTATGGCCCCCTGGGCAAGAAGAGTGGCAACCTCCTGCTCCAACAGGTTGAGGAGGGAGGGTGGAGAATTGAACTGGTGCACTCTTGTGAGAGGGGGCAAGCTTGAAAAATGAAGCTTGTACCCCTCTCTTATGATGGAGTGTCCAATGCTCTGCTGTAATTTGCCCCCATCTGGGAGCAAAGTGACATAACCTTCCTGGAATGGTGGAGGGCTCTGGTCCTTCTAGAGCCAGGAAGGCTAAGTTCTCTAGCAGAAAGTCAAAGGCCCTGAGGGGGCTGAGGTTGCTGGACTGGAGCAGGCCTCGCAGCCTTTGCTTTACTCTGTTTGGAGGATTGTTGACGTTTGGAAGGGAACTGAGCTGCAGAAAATGCCCGCTGACCATAAGCAGGATAGAATCTTCCCTTCTTAGAAAAAGGTGTTTTCTTGAACAACCTTTTCTTAGCAGGAGCAGCTGTAGATTTGGATAGTCTATCCAAAGCAGAATTTTCAGCATCCATCTGATTGGCTTTTGCTTGCCAATACTTACCAAACAGGTTCTCACCTGTACAAGGTATATTTCCCAATTCATCTTGAACCCAGATCTCCAAATCAGATGCTTGAAGCCAAGCAATCCTACGTGCACCTATGGCAATAAATGAGGCTCTGCTTACGCATTCAAAGGAGTCGAAAGCTGCACGGTTGGAGAATTTGGAGATATCCTGGGCATGTTTGAGCCCAGTGAGAAATTCCTGCCTTTTATCTTCAGACATAAAAGGACTTAAAGTCTGCAAATGGTCAGTGACTTCTTTTAAGAACATTCCCATGTAAAGACTATAGGAATTAATTCTCGCAGCAAGCATGGAAGCTTGGAAGACTCTTCTTCCAAAAGCATCCAGGGTTCTACATTCACGTCCTGGAGGATTAGAGGCATGTCTTTTGGTACTTCTAATCTTTCTCATTGCAGACTCAACCACAATAGAGTGGTGAGGAAGTTGAGTTTTATGGAAACCAGGACAAGGAGGGACACGATACATGGTATCCAACCTGCGAGAATGAGGAGAGGTGGTTAGAGGTGCTTCCCACATCCTCAACATGAGATCATATAGATTCTCATGAATAGGTAAGGTAGCTGCCTCTTTAGGAGTTTTAGGATATTGTAAAATATCTAACTCCTTGGCTCTGGGCTCTGATTCAGGAGCCACTGTAATAGAGAGACCCCGAGCCACCTCTCTGATAAAGTCTTGAAAAGACAAATCCTCTGGAGGAGACATCCTTCGTTTAGGAGAGGACTCCTCCTGTGGAAGAAGCATCACTGCATCGACCGACTCTTCAGAATCCTCAGAGTCCTCAGAGGAATCAAAGTATTGTCTGTCCGGATGCTCTTGCAAAGCCCAATACCCGTACCGACCGGGATCGGTATCGGGAATCACTGGTACCGGGGTATCGGTACCGGAGGGCTTTAGAGGACAGAGTACCGGCATAGCGGACACCGATGACGATGTCGATGTTACCGGTACCGGTGCTGATGGCGATGCTAGAGCTGGTACCGGTGGAGTAGTCTGTTGCGGTACCATGGGCGTCGATGCCACAAGGAAAGCCGCCAGACTGCGTTCGATGGACAGAATCCTCTGATCCATCGACGCCGCCAATGCCTGGAAGTCGGTACCGGTGGAAGCCACCAGTACCCCAGAGCATGGCACCAGGGGATCTGTCGAGGCCACGCCATTGAGATTGTCCTGGAACCCCGATGATGATGCTTTAGAGGCCGAAGCCTCCCGCCGGGGTAATTTTGCCGGTGCAGAATCCTCGAGGGCAAGGCCAGAGGCATCTCGATACCCTTCAAGGACCGGCTGGACTTATGTTTAGTTACCTGAAACCCATGTGAGGAAGAAGCAGCCCTGGAAGACGTCGATGCCACCGAAGCCGCATCAGAGGGAAACAGGGTACTGAGCTTGGCAGCTCGGTTCTGCCGATCTCTTTTAGACAACATGGGACACACAATCTGTTATGGAATGGTCAGGACCTAAACATTTTAGACACCATTCATGGGTGTCTGTGACAGAAATAGTACCGCCACATTTTGTGCACTTTTTAAAACCTGAGGCAGGCTTCTCCATATTTAAGGAGAAGGCCCAAAACTGAAGTGCACCTGAAGAAAAAGAACGGTAAAAGGGTTTTTTGGTTTTTTTTACAAGAAGAACAGAACAAGGACCGGCGGTACCGGTGCAGCGTCAAAGAAGGCAGACGTGACAGAAAAGAAAGAAAAAATAAGGAAATTCTTCTGTGGTGACAGGAACACGACCTGCTGGCTCCGCGGAAAAAGAAGAACTGAAGAGAGACAGTTGGGAAAGGCGGGAAGGTAGCACGCAGGCACTGTGGGATGCTCCCAAAAGCTTTCTGAATGGACGCTGGGGAGCGTTCCCGCGCAGGCTCAGTCGGTACCGACGTACCCATATGTGAAGACTCATTCCTGCTTGTTCCTGGAGATTGAGCACTTCTCAAACACTGTAGCTCTCCTTCAGAATAATACTTATTCTTTCAAAGGATGCCACTTTGTAAGAACTACAGTTCAAATTCCTCTGGCAGATATGTGCATAATGTTTAGGCTTATAAACTAGGGCTTTCTGAGACCGACTTATATAAGTAAACTTGATAATGGTAGGAGTGCCTTCTCCCACCAATTCTGGGCCTGCTCAGAGGTTATGGTTGAGGGTCTGACAGTTCATGGGAAGGCTTTTCAAGTTACAGATAACTCCAAAAGAAGAGATGTCCCTTTTTGGGATCGATTAAAAAAAAAAATGTTTTTGAAAGTTCAACTCTGCATTTACCGAGTGATTAAAAAAAAAAAATACATTAAAAAACTCCACCCTTAATTGTTAAAGGTTATTCTGGTGAAAAGGCTGTCTGATGAGGCGTCCTTCCTTTGTACAATGGAAAAATGCCATGCACAATTTAATGGAAATGGAGCTTGTGACCGATAAAATGTAGTTACTCATCTGTAACAGGTATTCTCCAGGGACGACAGAAATCATCCCTCACATATGGGTGACATTGGCACCAACGGAACTCGTGCGGAGCATTTCCCCAGCTTTCAAAAAAAGTCTGAGTGCCACCACGCATGCATGGTCCCCCTCCCGCGCAAAGGTGACAACTTGCTCAGTCAGGTGCCATAGCTATAAAGCCTCTTCAAGAAGATGGCAAAAATATACAGCAACTCCAAGGGAAGGGAGGGTGGGTTGTGAGGACTGATTCCTGTGTCCCTGGAGAACACCCGTTACAGGTGAGTAACTACACTTTCTCCAGGAACAAGCAGGAAGTCAGTCCTCACATATGGGACTACTTAGCTAAAAGCTACAGAGGACCTGTAGAAAAAAAAAGCACGGCATTGCCATGAGCAGTTGCCAGTGAAAGCTGAAGGCAGCCCAAGGACCCCAGGCCCATGGATGGCCACGCTCCCGGTAGCCGGAATAAGAAGGGTCGGAGGGCAGGAGTTGCTTAAACCCTTAACAGATTACGGAGTACAGCCTGGCCTAAGGTAGCATCCCGACAGGACTCCCTTTCCAGGAAGCAATCCACCGCAAAGGTGTGAGTGGAGGACCAGGTGGCGGCTTGGCAGATGTCTGCCAGTGGCACCAAGCGAAGGCTAGCGACAGACATCGCCATCACTCAGACATTGTGAGCTGTGACTCGGTGTTAAAAGGGGAAATCCAGACTGGGGCTGGGCAAAGGCCATGCAGTCCGCCACCCAGATGGACAAGGTACGCTTGGTGACTGCCAGCCCCAGACGGCTGGGATCTAAGGAAACGAAGAGCTGCCCAGATCTGCAGTGGTCCCGAGTCCACTGCAGATAGAGAGCCCTCTTACAATCCAGGGTGTGGAGAATCGCCAACGCACAGTCAGCGTGGGGCTTTCGGAAGAAAGTGGGCAGCACTATCTTTTGCTTGAGATGAAAATCAGAGACAACCTTTGGAAGGAATCTGGGGCGAGTCCACAGGACCACCCGATTCCTATAGAACCTCGTGTACGGTGCCTCGGCCATCAGCGCCTGGAGTTCCTAACACTCTGGGCGGAGGTGAGAGCCATCAGGAAGGCCACCTTCCATGACAGATGCCGCAGCAGGCAGGTAGTCATAGGCTCAAAAGGGCAGCTTGGTCAGCTACGTGAGGACCACAATGGAGGTTCCACCACTGGAGAAGGGCGGGTCAGGGGCTTGGTAAAAAAGCAGGCCTTGCATGAAATGAGAGACAAGCAGTAGTCCCGAAAGAGGTTTGCCCTCGATGGGGTAGTGGTTCGCTGAGATGGCACTGAGGTGAACCCTGACAGAGTTAGACTTCAGCCCAGACTTCAGGAGGTTGAGCGGGTACTGCAAGATGAACTGGTAGGACATGAAAATGGGTCTGCTCAGAGCACCAACAGAGAACCAATGCCACTTGAAGGCATAAGCCCACCTGGTTGAGTCCCTCCATGAGGCCAAAAGAATGTCCTCGATCTCCACGGGGAAATGGTAGGAAACTAGAGCAACCCACTCAGCCACCAAGGTGAGGGATAGGGACCTCAGATTGGGGTAAAGAAGCAGACCTTCCTCCTGAGTCAGCAGCTCCGGTGAGAACCCGAGCAGGATTGGGGGCTCCGTCGAGAGACGAACAGCAGGGGAAACCAAGATTGCCTGGGCCACCTTGGGGCTGTGAGAATCATCGAGGCCCTGTCCCACTGGACCTTGAGAAGGGTCCGGGTAATGAGGGGCATGGAAGGGGGAGGGGGAGGGGGAGGAGGAAGGCATACAGCAGGCCCGTTTCCCACAAGACAAGGGTGGCATCTGGGGCCACCCTGCCCAGGTGCGGGAGGGGGCCGCAGAACCGGGGAAGCTGCGAGTTCGCAGGGCCGGCAAAGAGGTCCAAATCTGGAGTTCCCCAATGCTGAAGAGCTGCTGCGCCGTTGGGGGACACAAGCGGCACTCGTGAGGCAAGAGGACTCTGCCGAGCCGGTCCGCCAATGCATTGTCCCAACCCGGGAGGCAAGTGGCCTGAATGCGGTGAGCCAGGGCATCACCAAAGGAGCACAGGGCTATTGCCACCAAACAGAGGCTGTAGGAGGCGGTACCTCCCCATTTGTTCACACAGAACATCATGACCTGTTTGCACATCTGGATCAGCACTGCTCAGTGCTGCAGGCAGTCCCTGAAAACCTTGAGAGCGAGGTGAATGGCCCGGAGCTCCAGCAGGTTGATCTGCTGCCGGGACGCCAAGGGACCTGGTCCCGTGAGTGCACCTTCCCTTGCAGTGGGGGCTCCCCAGCCTGCCAGGAAGGTGTCCATCTTTAAGACAACTTGATGCGCCGGATCTTGGAAGGGCATACCTTGAAGCAAGTTCCAATATTCCTGCCATCAAGCCAAAGACTCCACTACGCTGGGAGAGACCAAGATGGGGTCTTGGAGGCAGCTGGTCGACTGCACCCATTGTGCTCCGAGGCACCACTGCGTCGTCTGCATGTTGAGACGGGCATTGGTCATGACATGGACCATGGAGACCATGTGGCTGAGAAGGCAAAAGCATCATCAGGGCAGAGACAGCACTGTGGCACTGCACTTTGGACACCAGGGACATTAGGTGGCCAGCCCTGTCCCGAGGAAGAAAGGTCATTGCCCGAAGGATGTCCAAGTGAGCCTCGATGAACTCCAGGGATGGAAATGGAGTGGGGTGGGGACTTTGTATAATTGATCATGAACCCCAGATGCTCCAGGAGGCAAATTGTGCAGTATGTGACCTGCCGGGCTTCAGAAGCCGTGTCCCCTGTTACGAGCCAGTCACCTAGATATGGATAGACAAAGGTGCCCTACAGCCGGAGGTGGGCCACAGCCACAGCCAGGCACTTTGTGAAGACCCATGAGGCGGATGCAAGGCCAAAAGGAAGTACTCTGTACTGGTAATGGTTTCCCTGAACCATGAAGCGGAGGTACTTTCTGTGTTTGGGGTGGACGAGGATGTGAGTGTAAGCATCCTTTAAGTCCAAGGAGCATAGCCAATCGCCCTGTTGGAGGTAGGGCAGTAACATTCCAAGGGAGAGCATCTTTAACTTCTCCCGCACCAGGAACTTGAGGTTCTGCAAGTCAAGGATGGGCCGAAGACCCCCTGTCCGCTTCAGGACGAGAAAATATCGTGAATAAAAGCCCCGTCCTCGGGAGAGCAGTAGGACTGGTTCTACCACGCCATCCTCGAGGAGGCCTGCGAGCTCCTGACTCACGAGGGCCTGGTGCTGGGGAAGCAGACGTGGCTCCCAGGGAATTATCGAGGAGGGGCCAGGTCCAGATGGAGAAGATAGCCCTACCGAACAACCTGGAGAACCCAGGCATCGGTGAAGATGGACTCCAACCTGTGGGAGAAAAGGACCAGATGCCCTCCCAACAGACAGCTGCCCTGCCAGAGGACGAGAGGCTATGCCGATGGCATCAAAACCCTGAGGGTGGCTGAGTTGGCGCTGGGGGTTGGGTCTTGGGACCCTTCGACTTACGAGGGCTGTGGACCACGGTCTTGCCCTGAACAGGGGTCGAAGTCAGCAGATAGGCTGGGTAGTCTCTGTACGGGAACCCATACTGATGGAAGAAAGGCTTCTTACTTTGCTGCATCTTCCTGGGGGAGGGAGGACGTTTTGCAGGAGAGGCGAGTACGAGTCATGTACTCTCTCAATCTCTGCTGCCTTATCTTCCATAGGCTTGCCAAATAGCTGCTCCCTGAGGCAAGGGATCTCCAGTAGCTTTTCCTGGACCCATTGTTCCAGGTCTGAAGACTGGAGCCAAGCCTGCCAGTGGGCTCCAATGCCAGCTGCCACCTCCTCGACGGAAGACTCGAAGCAGCTGTACACGGCTCGCGAGAGGTGGCACTTACATTCTCTGATGGACTTTGAAGGGGCCTAAAAATACCAGAGATGGTCTCCGTCAAGGCCAGTCACAAAGCCTCCAAGCTCTCTAGCGAGGTCACGGAGGAATATCCCAATGTATAATTGGTAAACTTGGATGCGGCATGATAGCATGGAGCCCTGATAAGCCTTGCGCTTGAGGGCATCAAGGGTACGAGACTGCCCAGTGGGGACAGACTAATGGGTCTTCTGGCTCTTTAGCTTCTGCATGACCGATTCAACCACCATTGAAGTGTGCGGACGCTAGGCTTTCTGAAACCCCGGGCCCCGCTGAACCCTATACATAGCGTCCAGGCGCTTGCTCACGGTATGGACTGAGGCTGGGGTCTCTTGCATGTGGAGGAGTCGTCGATTCAGAATGGGAGGAACTGGCACAGAGAGCTTCTTTCAGAGGGGCTTCATATTGAAGAATATCAAGCTCCTCCACGCGGGGCTCCTCCTCCGACTGGGTGGCAAACGCCAGAGCCTACACCATGTCCCAAACGAATTCCAGAAAGGAGGTGTTTTCAGGAGGTGACCGCCATCACCGCCTCTGTGTTGGCGGGGAGGAGTCAGAGGGGAGGTCTCTGCGGGACAGAGTCTCCGGAGAGATCTCCACATCAGACTCCCACCGAGAAGTCCGTAGAGGACTCAAGGTCAGGCGGCTTGAGATGGGTCGGTGGCCCACACTGGATCTCCAAGGCCAAAACCTTGCCCGGAACTGGAGGCGCTCGTACCCAAGGAACGGTATGAAGATCGAGACCCGCGCTGATAATCCTCACAAAGGCTTCTGGCTCTCGGGGGTCTCTGCGGCAGCCCATGGAGTCCGAGATCAAGGTCCCTGCGGTCTCAAGGCACATGCCGGCGAGGCCTGGCACCAGTGCCTGCTGAGCAGCAAGGAACGCAGAAACGCTCAGGAGTGAGGCCCTGCGACACCAACACCAGGGTGACCGGGTCGGGTGTCGAGAAGGAGGGGGGTCCTCACCAGGACCACCCTCAGAAGACCGGGCACCTTCGCCAGAAGCCTCCATATTGGTTTGAGGTACCTTACTGGGCTGCTCCCCCTCTGACTCCAGAGATTGCCCAGGGGGGCTGAGAGACCAGGCATGTGACCTCTCACGTTTGTCTGGTGCCCCAACAGGGTCCTCATGGCCTCCTCCTTCCACTTGCATTCGGGTGACCCCTGGTCTTAGTGCCGCCAGGCCCAAGGAGGAACCTTGGGAGACTCCAGAGGCTGCGGGGCCCAAGAGCAGGCGGTTACTGGGAATACTGGGGCTGCCTTAGGGAAGAGATCATCCAGCTTCTGTTTACAACTTTGGATGGCATTTTCTTACAGAAGCAGCATAGCTCTGGGTCATGGTCAGCTCCTAGACACCTGAGACAACACTCATGGGTGTCCATGAGTGATATATTTTTTTGAACATCTCATATGTCTTAAAACCAGAGGCCTGGGGGGGGGGGGGGGGGAGGACCCCTGCGAGGTCTAAGATCCTTGACATGGCTAGTGTTTAAAAAGTGCATGGAAGCGCGATAAAAATAAAAGGCAGAAAGAAAAAAACCCCGAGTCCAGGGCCAAAGCACTGGTGCTCGGGAGGTGGGAAGAGGACCGATGAAGGCCAGATAGCAAAAAATAGCTGAAAATAGACACTTTTTCCTGGGACGAGAATCACATCCGAAGGGCTCCACGGAAAAAGGGAGACTGATCAAGATGGCACATTTGGGCGGGAAGGGGACCACACGTGCGTAGTGGCATTCCCAAAGCTGGAGAAATGCTTCACGTGGGCTCCGTCGGTGCAGACGTCACCCATATATGAGGACTGACTTCCTGCTTGTTCCTGGAGAAAGAGGGGGTTCTGCACCTAACATGTTTTTGGCTTTTATTTTTTATTTTCAAATATTGTATTGCCATTCATTACATACAGTCAACAAAACAAGAAAACAGAACAATTATTGCTTACATGGTCAAGGCCAACAGTGGCTCAAGTACAAAGTCGATGACAGTAAAGTGTAAAAGCTACAGACAAACCTCAGATATCCATTACAAACATTACCCCTCACCCACCCCCTTGGAAATTTCGACTGGAACCGAGCCCCACTTGTACCTACACTAGAGAGGCGTTTTGTTAGCTTGATAGGCATATCCTTCTGCCTGTGCAGGGCTGTGCATTACCTTCACCTACTGCAAGAATGTCAGCGTGCTGATCCCCCACCCAATTCTGTAGGATAGTCTTTTTCATGCCCCAGATCCCCAGTAGAACAAATTTACTTTCCGCCTTGCAGATCTTTTGGGCATGCAGCGGCCCCTCATCACCCAGCATCAAAGGCCCATATATCCACTCTATGGTTTTTCCAATAACCCCCAGGTCTTTCAGCACTGGGCCCTGAAGCTCCACAAGTTGAGGACATTTTAAGAAGGCGTGTTGGAAAGTCTCCTCCCCAGCATAGTACTTCACACTGGCCCAAACTCCACATCCCCAGCACTGCCCCCTTTCCCCTGAGATAACAGCTATGTAAGATTTCGTATTGCATCTCCCGATAACAGACATTATAGGTTAACCCAGGGGGTGACTGGAAATAAGTGCTCTAAATGCTCCTACACAGATCAGTGATGTCCTCAGCCCATTGGCGAGGCAGCCCCTCCAAATGTGGCATGTTCAGCATATCCTGGAGCAGCCTGCTCCAATTTGATAGCATGTTCCACCAAGGGGTCAATTCATGCAAGTCTGTCACCCTCCGTGCTTCCAAAGCCCCCAGGGGAAGCACCGTTCAGCTGACGCCAATAGTGTCGCAGTCGCAAAAATTGAAAGTGGTGTGAAGCTGGCAGACAGAGCACCCCTAAGGCATTCAAATGCTGGAAAATATCCCTGCCCCCTTCGCAACAGGGGACCCTCTACTGCCAATCCCAAAATCAAGTGTGCTCTAACCCGGGCAAAAACATCAGGGTTATCAACAATCTGCAGAAAGGGAGTCACCTACCAGCTGTTATGGTCCCTCGCAACCCATCATCGCCAGCCCTTACGAAGGGGTTCTATGAAGGCTCCAAATTCCACAGCCTGACAGGCCACCTGGGGGTGATGGCCGATAGGGTTGGCTCCAATGATCAAGCAATCCTGAAGGAACACACCTGGCAGTACCCTTTACAGCCTCATGGATCCATCGCATGAGGGCAGCGGTGCTGTATGCTCAGATACAGGAACACCATCCCCCCCCCCCCAGTCCAATATCAATTTTGGCATATCCAATTCGAGCTTGGCACCCACGCCACAGAAAGGCATGGAACACCCACTTCAGCTGCTGCTCCTCCGCCCGTTGCACCCACAACGGCAACATCTGGAGCTGGTAGAGCAGTTTAGGGAAGATAGCCAGGCGGATCAATGCCATCCTCTCAAATGACAAGGAGAGATTGCTCCATTGCTCACAAAGATGTTTCAGCTGCCTGATCTTGTCCTGGATGTTTCTCTGATAGATGCCAAGATACTTGAGTGGTTCTGTCGACCAAGTGAATGGCTGGCCGTCAGGCCACCGCCCCCCCCCCCCCCCCCCCTGCATCTTTGGATTTGGCAGCATTAATCCACAGACCTGAGAACCAGCCAAACAGTTCAAGGTGGATCACCAGGCCCTAGAGTCCCTCCGGTGAATAAGGCATGCTGACTAGCATGTCATCCACAAAGAGGCTGATCTTGCACTCCTGCAAACAGACCCACACCCCAGGCAGATCAACCGCCTCACGGAGCTTAATAGCAAAAGGCTCCAGTGATAGAATAACCAATAAGGGGACAGCAGACAGCTCAAATGCCTCCATCAAATCGGCCATTCACCATAATGTGGGCCCATAGTGGCTCACAAAGCACGCTTCCAGCCAACAAAATGGTCTCCCAACCCGAACCATGGCAGCACCCAGAATTAGTCGTCCTAGGCCACCCAGTCAAACACCTTTTCTGCATCAAAGCTGATCACCACTGCTTCCTGGCCTGCGGGGCGGCGCTGATGGAACATCGCGAGCACTTGTGCTATATGACTCACCACGTAATGGCCCTTCACAAAACGCACCTGGTCCAAGTGACCCAGGTATCACCACCTCCAGGCAATGCTCCAGCACAACTGCCAGGATCTTGAGATCCTGGTTAATGAGCGAAATGGGCTGTTACGTGTTGACCCTTTCTGGATCTTTGCCAGGCTTAAGCAGGACCACCACCAGTGCTTGATTTGCCAGCAGGTCAAAGCTCCCTCTCCCACATGCAGCCTCTGCCATATTCCGCAGCGGAGGGGCCATGGCTACACCCAAAATTTTGCAAACCATTTGGGCCTGGCACCTTCACCGGTTGCAGGCTGTTAATACAAGAGAGAGTCTCCAATGCAGTTATCGGCTGATCACAAGCAGCCCTGTCCTCTTCACCCACTCATCCAAGGGACCCTTCTGGTAGAGGGACTGTAAAAAGTCAACAAACTTGTGCGCTACTTCCCGTGTGCCCTGGGCTATAGAGCCATCAGCATTACGGAGTCAGGTAACAATGTACCTGGACCCTGGAGGGCTTGTTGGCCAAGAGCTTCCCGGACTTGTCCCCCCATTGATGAAGTTTGTACTTACAGATCCTAATGCTTTGCACAGCCCACTGCTGCAACAAGGCATTTACTTTATTCCACTTTTCCTGGAGCAGCTTTTGGTGCGCTGCCATACCCGAGGCAACATACTGAGTGTGACCTTTCCACAGTTCTTGCAACGCCAGCAGGAGATGTTTATTTTATTTATTTTATTTAACACTTATTTATATACCGCATCTTCCAGCGATCAGTTGCGGTGTACAATTAACAACAGTTAACAATGCAGAGCTTGTTTTACATAGAACAATATAACTTTTTACATGGAACATCTTAACATGCACACATAGGGTTTAAAAACTAAGCAGAATAATTCAACACACACAGATTGTGTAACAATTTAAACAAAAGTACTGACTCTACCGCATAGGCGGATCATATCAGTTGCAACTATATACAAGTAGGGTATCAGTGCATAGGAGTGGAGTGTTCATTCAATTATGTTTTGTATGTTATCCCTTGTAAAAGGGAGTATACGCTTGATGTGGGCAGGTTCGTGTTTAGCCTTTATCTAAGTTGAGTGGAAGGTTTTCCATGGTATTATAGTGTTTTGTGAATAGATACTTTTTCAATTTTTTTTCTGAATTCCGTTCTCTGTTAGTGATCGTAAGTCCTCTGGTAACGAGTTCCAAGCTGTTGGAGCTATGTGGGAAAAGGCTCTATTTGTAATTTTGTGAGTTCTTATATATTCTTTTGGAATCTTTAGTTTATTTGATTGTCCCTTTCTATGAGTGGGCTTAGGTGGTTCTTTGCTTATTAAATTACATAGTGTCTTCGGGGCCATGTCATTTAGGGCTTTGAATGTAGTTATTATTGTTTTGTAAGTTATCCTGCTTTGTATTGGTAACCAGTGCAGGGATGCTAATATTGGTGTAATGTGTTGGAGTGAATTTATCTTTAATATAATTCTAGCTGTTGCATTTTGCGCAAGTTGGATTCTTTTGATGTTTTGTTTTGAAATGCCTATAAGTATTAAGTTGGCGAAATCGAAGTGGGGAGTTATGGTAGCCTGTGTTATATTGATAAAATCTTGCATAAATACAAGGGGGCGTAATTGTTTGAGGATTTTAAGTTTGAAGTAGATTTTCTGTAAGGTATTTCTAATGTGCGTTTCCATAGTAAGGTGTGTATCTAAAATGACACCTAGATATCTTATTTCATTTTTTATTTTAATTTCTTGGTTTTGTAGTGTTATGTGGGTTGGAGGAATAAATAATTGGTTTTTTGTTACGATTAAGACTTCGGTTTTAGCATGGTTTATATGGAGGTTTTGGGTTTTTAGCCAGTATGTAATTTCATTGTAGCAGTCTGAAAGCAGTTGAATCGGTAGGTTAGGAATCGTAAAAGGTATGTACATCATAATATCATCCGCATAAAGGTGATATTGTACTCCAAATTTTTTTAAAGATTTGCAGACCGGTTTTATATAGATATTGAAAAGTAGGGCTGAAAGCGCTGAACCCTGTGGTAAACCTATTTCTTGTTTGTATGTGTTGGATGTTTGATTACCTGTTCTTACATTTTGTGTTCTGTTATTTAAATATGAGGTGAACCATTTATGTACGGTAGAGTTTATGCCTAACTGTCGTAGGTTGTTGAGCAAAATTGAGTGATGCACGCTATCAAAAGCTGCTGATATGTCAACGAAAAGGAGGATGAACGCCTGTTTATGATTGTCAATTCCTTTTAGGAGTGTATCTATTAATACTGTTAGAAGTGTTTCTACTCCATGGCGGGGCCGGAATCCATATTATTGATCATCTAGTGGGTAAGATAAGTCTATAAATTCCTGTCTGTAGTTGCACTACCTTTTCAATTATTTTGGCCAAGAATGGTATGCTAGAGATGGGCCTATATGATGTAGGAGATGTTTTATCTAGTTTGCAGTTCTTTAAAATTGGGCGTATTTGTGCATGTTTGAGCGGGGATGGAAGGTATCCTTGGGTAAGTTTGAGGTTTACTATTGGGAGAATAAAGGATAGTAGAGTTGGTAGTGTGTTTTTTATCCATGATACTGGGCATGGATCTAAATACGAAGTTGTGGTATTTAGGCCGGAGATGATTGTTTTTAATGACACTTTTGAAATGGGGTAGAATTCTGACCATTCATCTACAGGTTGATAAGAGATGTTGGTATTTTCTGAGGGCATGGCGGGTTTCTTTGTTTTGTTTTGATAGTGATTAGCTAGGGTTTGAACTGAGATGTCTGTGATTTCATTGCTAGAAGTTTGCTCATTATTGGTTAATTTTCTGACTATGGAAAATAGCTCTCTAGGTCTATTGTATGATTTTGCTAAGGTTGCTGCGTAATAATTTTTCTTCGTGCTGTCTATTGTTTCCTTATATTTTGTTAGATAGTTATTGTATATTTCCTTGTGTACAGACAACTTGGATTTCCTCCATTTCGTTTCAAGTTTTCTTAGTTCTTTTTTCATTTGTCTTAGAGTACTATTAAACCAAGGTGAACTATTTGTTTTGGTGTATCTGGTTTTTTTATTTGGTTGGTTATTTTTAGCTGCATTATTAATAGTATCATTCCAGTTGTTAACAGCGTCATCCAAGTTAGTTGTTGATAAGAAGTAGGGGATTGTAGAATCAAGGAAGATGTTGCCCTTGCTGCTTCCGCTGGTGTCGCACGAAACCCATAATGCGACTGCTTTTGCAGCCTCCCAATTAACTATAGGCTTCACTTTCGCCACATCGTTCTCCGCCACAATCCTGCCAACATTTGCGGAGGAACTAGCAGAATTCAGGGTCATGGCTCCACACCGGGTTAATCCTCCAAACCTAGTCACCATGCTCCATGGACAGCACTAGGTCCACATGCACAGTGGCGTGATCAGATAGCAGCCGAGGTTGGATGTCTCCGTCCACCAGCTTCTTGAAGAGGCGCTCCAACAGAAGCAAGTAATCGATCCGTGCATGAGATTTATGGGGTATGGAGTAGTGGGTGTATTCCAAAACAAACTGGTGAAGAGTGCGCCACCCATCGGCAAGGAAGTTTATTCCCCAGGCAGTGGAGCCTCTGGCCACCGGTCGTGGTGGCTAGCAGTCTTGTCATAGGATCTTCTATGGTACCGAACTCCACCCCCCCCCCCCTCATAAGGGAGTACTTGGCTTGGTCTGCCAACTTTGCCACCAGTTCCACAAAGAAGGGATGTTGATAAAAATTAGGGGCATAGATACTACACAGCACCACCTTTCTCCTCTGAAGGGCACCCTGCACGAGTATGTAACAGCAATCAGCATCCTGTAATAATCTATGGGCATCAAAGGTGACCTGCTTCCCAATTAGGATGGCAACCTCCTGCTACCTGGACGCATAGGCCACAGAGTGGACTTTGCGTACCCTCCTCCCCTCCTGAGTTTTGAATGCCCCTTGTCTATGAGATACTTTTTACAAAAAGGCAACATTGGCCCCCAGCTTACATAAGTAGGTAAGAGTCTTCTCTCTTAACCGGAGAGTTAAAGCTGCTGACATTCAAGGTGACCGTTTTGGTTTCAGCCAGGAAACGAGTAAAGAGATGCTATACAGCAACAAACACACACACAAGTAGCTGACCCACAGAGCCTCCCAGCTGGACAATGGGGTTCAAGATGCCTCTAGGCACAGGTATATGATACCAGTCGGTCCGTAGGTCCCATCACCCCTCTATCTGTCCCCTCCCTCCCCAATAAACTCTCCTTGTGCTACCTACCTCCCCACCCTCCTCTCTCCAGCCCACCCCCACCCAAGCCAAGCCAAAACCCCCCCACACAAACTCCTATGCACACCAATGCAACATTCAGTCACACGCTCCACCCTCCTCCCAGCCCTCCTGGCTCCCATACTCCAGTCTCCTATCTCCTAGGCCCTCCCAGACTAGCAAACTAGCATCCCTGCCTGCATTGCGCCCTCCTCCCATCTCTCCCACAGGCCCAACCTTCCCCATTCTGCCCCCCCCCCCACCATTGTCAAAACTCAAGGGCAAAGGTAAAAGAAAAGAAAAGGAAAAAAAAAAAAAAAAAAGTCAGTCTCAGAGAGAGTCCAACAGTCACTGCCACCAGCTACCAGGGTCATTCCCTCTCTGGAGCAGGGGTTCTCAACCCTGTCCTCGGGACCCACCTAGCCAGTCGGGTTTTCAGGATAACCACAATGAATATGTATGAGAGAGATTTGCATACTCTGCCTCCATTATATGCTATATGCAAATCTCTCCCATGCATATTCATTGTGGTTATCCTGAAAACCCGACTGGCTAGGTGGGTCCCGAGGACAGGGTTGAGAACCCCTGCTCTGGAGGGTTGATCCCATGGTGAGCCACCATTCAGCAGGTTCTGGGTCACCCTCACCTTTCCCCTGGGTGACACCCCAAATGCAGTGCTAAAGGCACAACTGTGTCTCAAACAGTCCCGGGACTGCCCACCAGCTTAACGAAGTGTAAAGTTCCATACTATGGTGCTCAATCGCAACCAGTGCTGCTCAGGCGGCAGCCGCATGAAGGACTGTAGGGATTCAAGGAAAGGCAATTAGCAGGGAAGGCCTAATTACATCTTCCATATCATCCCTACAGTCCAAGCCAGACGCATAGGATGTAACATAGAATTACCTCCTATTGGGCGGGGTCAGTAAGGCCGGCCTGTAGCACCCTGGCCCAAAACACACGTCCTTCTGCTCGTGGAGATCCAGACAGTAACACTTGGTAAAAGTATGCAAGCACGCCCAGGTGGCTGCCCTACAGAATTTCTCCAGGAGGCACCAAACCCGCCTCTGCCCAGGAGGCCGCCTGCGCACTTGTCAAATGTGCATGCAGCCCAGATGAAACTGCCTTCCCATGCAACATATAAGCTGATGCAATCGCTTCCTTCAGTCACCGAGCAATGGTGGTTTTGGAGGCTGCCTCCCACGATGCCCTCCACTAAAAAGAATGAACAGGTGATCCGAACATCAGGTGGTCTCCATCTTCTTTAAGTAATCTTGCAGGACCTGTTTGGAGTCCAGTAAGCACAAGCGGGCGGCGCTAGGTGAGGCTGTTTCCTTGTGAATTACCGACAGAACTACCGGCTGATTAATTTGGAAGGGCGACACCACCTTGGGCAGAAAGGAAGGCGCTGTCCACAGCACCACCTTCACTGGATGGAAACTCAAAAACTGTTTCCTGCAGGAGAGCACCTGTAGCTCCAAGATCCTCCTTGCCAAACATACAGCCACCAAAAAATACCACCTTCATCGTGTGATCTTTCAACGAAGGGAACCCCCACGAGTGCCTTCAAGACCATGTTCAGGTCCCATGGAGGAAACACTGGTCTCCGAAGCGGTTGGACCAGTCTGACAGTACACAGGAAGCACACATCTGGATGGGACCCAAATCAAGAGACCTCTTATCCGTCCCCAATAGCACATCAGAGCCTGCAATCATAGGGAACCCAGCGCCAGCCTCTTATCCAGCCCATCCTGCAAGAAGACCAGGATCAGGGGTATGGAGGCAGCCAACGCTGACACCCCCTTGCCTTCGCACCAGTCATCAAAACTCTTATATGCAGGTGTAGAAAGTAAGTTTACCTTTTTTGAGTCCTAAGCAGAGTGGCCACCACTCTGGGTGAATAGCCTCTCTTGGTCAGTCGTGCCCGTTCAAGAGTCATGCTGTGAGGGAGGCACTCCACCTGAGGCATGCAGAGGTGTCCTTGCCGCAGCAACACAGGCTTCATGGGTAGTCTCCATAGATCACCCCCTCAGGAGTCAAATAATGTCTGCATACTATGGCCTCCAAGGCCAATCCAGTGCAATGAGAATCACGGTCCCCCAGTGTTTCTCTATCCTGAAGTACCTAACCTATGAGGGGCCAGGGAGGGAAGACATACAGGGGACCCTCCCGTGGCCACAGCTGGGATAGTGCGTCGAGTCCCTCAGACATGCGCTCTCTCCGCCAACTGAAGTGGGCTGCATTGACATTGCACGCCGATGCCATCAGGTCCATTACTGGCTGTCCCCAGCGTCTTACTATGCTCTGGAACATCCCTTTGCCCAGGGCCCATTCTGCTGGGTCCATCGAGCAACAACTTAGAAAATCTGCCTGGATGTTGTGCTTCCCAGCCACATGTGCTGCCGACAGTGCTGTCCCTCCCTGGCGGTTGATGTAAGTGATCGTCATGGCGTTGACCAAGAAGATCCCAACTGCCTGATGTTCCAGGAGAGATGCAAAGCTCACGACACAGCTCCAGCCAATTAACCAACCACTGAGCCTCCTCCGGCATCCAAGCGCCCAGGGCAAAGCTGTCCTGGCAAGGCACTCCCCAGCCAGTACTGTCAGAAATGCCCCATGGGAACCACGAAGCACAGAAAGCGCTGATGTTCTTGACGAATCGGGAAATACAAGCATGCCTCAAAGAGGTCCAGAGAGTTCAGGAACTTGCCCGGCTGTATGGCTACTATCACAGATCTCAACGTTTCCATGTGGAAATATGGCACATGCAGCGCCTTGTTCACGTGCTTGAGATCTAAAATGGGCCGGAAGGCGCCCTCCTTTTTGGAGACGATGAAGTATATTGAGTATCAACTGGATCCTCATTGGTCTGAGGGTACCGGACACACCGCCTTTATTTGGAGGAGTTTGTTCCAGGGTCATTCGCACCACCATCCTCTTCATCCATAAAACTTACAAAACGACACCACAAAGGCCTCGGGAATAGGGTGCACCAGTTCCAATGTGTATCCCCTCCCAGATGACCTCAAGGACCCACTGGTCCTGCGTTATGTGGGTCCAGGCAGAGGAGGACTGAAGCCTTCCTCCGATCTCAACCACCCCCTGGACCCGTCTTGCTTCATTGCGATTTCCTAGACGAGCCCAAGGAGGTGGACAAGAAACTTCTGCCTAAACCTCAGCCTTGAAAGGAGGGACCCCCATGAGAGGAGAAATGGCTCCTCTGGAATAGCATGAAGTGTGCTGCCTGGAATCTCCGAAAATCCCTAGGCTGACCCCTGGGGACCAAGAACTTAGCTCCCCTTGGTTTATTCCTCTGGTAGCTGGGACCCCCTGGTGTCTCCCAGGTCCTTGACCAGCTTCTCCAATGCTTCCCCAAATAGGAGTTTGCCCCACAAAGGTAAGCGCGAGAGGCGGACCTTCAAAGAAACAGCTCCTGACCATTTTCGTAGCCATAGCAAGCGGCACGCTGCCACGGTCGAAGCCATTGCCTTGGAGACCTACGAACTTGATCATAGCAGGCATCTGCTAGGTAGGCAGCTCTTGACTCCAGCATAGCTGCCTCCGCCTCAGCCCCTTCTACCAGAAGGGCTTGTGCCCATTGCAAGCAGGCTCTTGCCACATACACCCCACAGATGGAGACATGGCATTGGCCTCAAAGGCCTGCTTCAGCATTGTTTCTAACCACAGATCCTGCGGGTCTATAAGAGCTGCCCCACCTTCTACCAGAATAGGGGTCTTTTTGGTGACTGCCGAGACTAGGGCATTCACCTTTGGGAGCCTTAACAAGTCCTTTTCCTCTGGGGCCAGAGTATAGAGGCATGATAATGTCCTGTCACCCCTCAAGTTAGCCTTCCCATTCCGCATCTATCATCTACTTGATGACCTTATGAACTGGGAAAAAACAATCTTGCGGCATTCTGATCCCCTGCAACAAGGGATCATCCAATGCCACCGCCTCCAAGGGCGCCCCGCTTTCAAGTTCAAGGCACCCAGGGAACAGGCAATGAGTGCCGGAAGCTCCTCCCTGAAGAACAACCCTAGTCAGCACTGGCTTGTCAGGCATGGGACAGTCCTCAGATTCCCCCTTGAGACCCCAGGGAGCATCCCAGTACTCTGGAGCCTCCTCAGCAAACTCCAAGGACACAGACGCAAGGGAAACAGGCTGGGCCAAAGGTTCTCCTTTGGGGTGTGGTCTCTTTGCCTGTGAGGCCCCTCCCTGATCCCCCAGAGCACGTAGTTCCAAGGCCCGGGCCTCGAATGCTTGATGCAGCAGTAGAACAAATTCTGGGGAAAAGGGCAGGACCAAAACCCCCTTTCCCTGCTCCGAGCCAGCGCTACATTTTTTTGCTTTCTTTGCTCCTGGTGCCGAGGAGACCTGAACTCCCTGAGCTGTACCCCACATCGCCGCAAACCAATCCGGCCCCTGCCGATGCCATAGTGACTCGCAGAGAAACAGATGTCAGAAGTGGAGGCCTCCGACAATGTGTCTACCCCTGCTGCCTGAGATGCGCGCAGGGTCTGCTCCGCCATTCTGCTCGCCTCCAAGTAGAGCCAGTAAAGACCTGCTTGGGAAACTGAGCCCCTGCATGCGCCACAGGCAGCGCACACAGGCTTGCTCACCAACACTGTCCTGCAATCCCGGGAAACAACAAGAAAAAGGACGGCTGCCTCAAAATGGATGAGCCCGCGCACTCAAAGGGCTTCTCACACACCCGCAGTGTGGGAAACGGATTCTCCGTGGAAGGAGGGACTTGGGTCCCCTGAATTTGCACCCCACTGCTCCCGAGGCAGTCACAGATTCGGGACACTTCGCAGCACTCAGGGAGAGTCCTCAGTTACCATCCAATAGACCCCAAAGCGCATCAGAAAGACCACATGATATACAGTAGGTAGAAAGCAGAGAATTCCTTTCCCTCCATAGCCATCTTCAGATTGAGAGCTATCCGGGGAGGCTTGCTCTCCCATAAAAGTTTGGTTAACAATGTATCTTCTTTAACATACTAGTTCTTGGGACACAAGAATGGTAGCATACTTAACAAAATTCACTTGTGACAATACATCCATTTAATGACTTCCATCTGACCCTACCAAGAGATCCTAAGGGAATTCCACCATCAAGTTCAACTTTGAATCGTATTCATAATTTTATCCATGTTTAGTTGCATGTCTGTGCCAAATCCTTATTTAATATGAATTAAAAACACACACAAATATTTAAGCTGTAGAAAGGAATCCATTTCAATCCAATGTCTTCAATTGTGGTTTAGGTGTTCAAGGGCATAACCTATGTTGTCTCCCAACTAATCTTATAACCAGAAAAAGAGAGAAAACATCTGGAATACATTAACAGCAGCAGGTTTGGACATCTGAAGAGCTGACACAAAGACCAGTATGTCAGCAGCATATGCTGCCTATTTACACTGCTAGTCAGAGACAGCAATTTCCTTGATCTCAGACAAGTGTTCAATTGCTATAAGAGGGGGCTCAAAGGCTTGGCTGGCCAGTAAAGGGGAAAGAACACCTTATCCTGGTATCCTTGTACAAATGCATCCACTCTGAAATCCAGTATTATTAAATCAGAATTCTAGAGGCAGGCAAAGAATACAAACTGTGCATCCAAATAAATTCTGGACTGTATCAAAAATATTTAGGCACCCTTCCACAAATGGAGACATTTTTCCATACTTGCTAGTTTCCTTTCCTTTAATCCTGCTGGACTAGTCCAGCTGAGTGGGTTATGCTCCCCAGCCAGCAGGTAGAAGCAGACCATAGCAATTTTCAGTGATATAAACATTTGTATATACACTGGTACAGCACTGAGAGAAGCCCATATGATACTTCCCCAACAGAAAGCAAAATTAGCAGTTATGTAAAACTTCTCTTATCATCCTTCTAGACCAGTCCAGAAGAGTAGAACGTACCCAAGCAGTCAGGACCCAAGGTGGGAAGAAGATGATGCTCTGTAGAAAGCAGCTCTGCCAAAGGCACAATTCGCACCAGCTTCTACATACAGCCTGTAGTTCTTCACATAGGTGCTCAGAGATAACCAAGTAGACACTTTACAGATGCCCTTCAGAGATATTAAGGTGGACTCTGCACAGCAGGCAGCGGCTTGTGCACTAGTGGGGCAATTCTCTTGCACATGCGTTTCCCACACAAAGGATGACTGAACTAATAGACTCCTTAACTCAGTGGGCAACCGGAGGTCACTGCCTGATCCTTTCCTTGGACCACTGAGTAGTAAAAAGATGGTCCAATTGATAGTAAAATACCTGGATCCTACTAATTCATTCGAACGCCCTCCCTCAAATCCAATAAAACGCAGCAAGAGGTCCATCCAAAAGTCTTCCTCTGAAGCGAGCAGGATAACAAACTGATTAAGATAAAAGGAAGACAGCACCTTTGGGGGAAAGAACAGTACCTCAGAAAGACAGACACTGTTGAGATGACCAGAAACTCTAGGGAAAGGCTTGTAGTTCCAACACCCCCCTGGTAGATGTAACAGCTACCAAGTAAACCACTTTCAGGGTCAAATCCTTGAGAGAGGCTAGCCAAAGGGGCTCAAAGGGCAGACCTTTCAGTGTCTTCAAAACCAGAGAGAGACTCCATTGTGGTACAAATCGTACACATGAATCTGCTTCACTCCCTTGAGGGAGCAGGATACATCAGGGTGCACCACTAAGGAACTGACAGCACACAAGGCCACCACATGAACCTTGAGAGAGTTCAGAGCTAAACCCTAGTGTAACCTAAACTACAAGGAGGACAAAATGATAACTATCAGCCTTCCTGGCATCCAGAGAACACCATCTCTCAGACCCCCGAGACCTCACTCAGGCCAAAGTAGTAGAGGCCCTCTGGGCCTAAAATAGTGCATCAACTACTGCTTCAGAGAATCCTCTTAGACAGCTTATGCCTTTTAAAAGGTCAAGCCGTGAGCAAGAAAGGAACGGTATCCTCCATAACCAGGGGACCTCTTCTGAGGTAGCAATAGCCATTCAGAGCAGTGAAAGCACAGTTACTTACCTGTAACAGGTGATCTCTGGGAACAGCAGGAATTAGTCCTCACATATGGGTACGTCGGTACCGACGGAGCCTGCGCGGGAAAGCTCCCCAGCTTCCTAGAATGGAAGCTTTTGGGACCTCCCACTGCACATGCGCACTGCCTTCCCGCCTTCCTGAACAGCTCTCCTCAGTTTCGAGTTTATAGCTGAGTCAATAGAGAGAGGACAGGAAGATAGATAGATAAAAGATACAACTCCTAGGGGAGGTGGGTGGGTTGTGAGGACTAATTCCTGCTGTTCCCAGAGATCACCTGTTACAGGTAAGTAACTGTGCTATCTCCAGGAACAAGCAGGAATAAGTCCTCACATATGGGGACTCCCTAGCTTAGATGCGTGGGATCCCCTGTCAAGGTTCGCCATCTTCGTATGGATCTCAGGCATCCATCCTGGGAAGGTGGGCAGGAGTTGTCTAAGAATGGAACAGGTGTTTGAGGACAGCCTGGCCAAACAAGGCATCCCGGCGGGAGTCTTTGTCCAAACAGTAATGGGCTGTGAAGGTATGAACCGAGGCCCAGGTAGCGGCTCGACAGATCTGATCAATGGAAACAGAGTGCAGATGAGCCATAGAAGTTGCCATGGCTCTCACATTGTGAGCTGTGACATGGCCTTCCAGAGAAATGTTTTTACTCTGGTAAGCAAAGGAAATACACTGAGCAATCCAATTGGAAAGTGTACGCTTGGAGACTGGAAGTCCCAAATGTGAAGGATCAAAAGCCACGAAAAGTTGAGAAGACTTTCGATGTGGCTGAGTCCTATTAAGGTAAAAGGCTAGAGCTCTTTTACAATCCAGAGTATGAAGGTTCCTCTCTGCACTGGAGGCATGAGGAGCCGGAAAAAATACAGGTAGATATACCTCTTGATTAAGATGAAAAGGCGAGACCACTTTAGGCATAAAGTGGGGATTCGTCCTAAGGACCACCTTGTCATGATGAAATCTTGTATAAGGTGGATTAGCCACTAGAGCCTGCAGTTCGCTGATGCGACGAGCGGAAGTGACTGCAATTAGGAATAATACCTTCCAGGAAAGAAATTTCAAGGAGGTAGAAAATAACGGCTCAAAAGGTGGCTTCATAAGCTGACCAAGCACTAGATTCAAATCCCATGCGACCGGGGGGGGTCTGATGGGAGGTTTAGTGAGGGTCAGGCCTCTCATGAATCTTGCAACAAGAGGATGAGAGGAGATAGGTTGTCCATTTACAGGTTTCAGGGATGCTGAAATAGCACTTAAATGGACTCTTACAGAATTCGTCTTAAGGCCTGCATTGGAAAGATGCAGGAGATAGTCTAAGAGGGAATTCAAAGGAAGTGCCAGAGGGTCAAGGCCCTGCTGAGCACACCAAATGGAAAAACGTTTCCATTTGAAAGCATAAGACCGCCTCGTGGAAGGTTTCCTAGAGGCATGAAGGATATCTTTCACAGGTTGAGAAAGATTAAAGTCTTGAAGACTTAAGCCTTCAGTAACCAAGCTCGGAGATGTAGGGATTTGGGGTTTGGGTGCCATAAAGTCCCGTCCTCCTGAGACAGAAGGTCTGGTGCAGCTCCTAAGTCCAGGGAGGATCCCTGGGAGAGCTGTAGAAGCAGAGGGAACCACACTTGGCGTGGCCAGCGTGGAGCTATGAGGATCATAGAGCCGTGATCTCTCTGGAGTTTGAACAGAGTCTTGGGAATCAGCGGAATGGGTGGAAAGGCATATAGGAACGCCTGACCCCAATGGAGGAGAAAGGCGTCCGTGGCCTGAGCTTCCTGACACGGAGTCCTGGAACAGAACCGGGGAAGTTTGGCATTCCACGGACTTGCAAAGAGGTCTATGTCCGGGGTCCCCCATTCCTGAAAGATTCTGGTTATCTGGTCCACGTGTAGGGACCACTCGTGTGGCAGCAGAACTCGACTGAGCCTGTCTGCTCGAGAGTTTTGAACTCCTGGATGGTACACTGCTAGCAGATGAATTTGGTGCTCTCTGGCGAAGGCCCATAATCTGAGAGCTTCGTTGCAAAGCGACAGAGAGCCCGTTCCTCCTTGTTTGTTTATGTAAAACATGGCCACCTGATTGTCTGTCTGAACCAGGACAGTCAGGTTGGCAAGGAGGGTATGGAAGACCTTGAGGGCAAGGTAAATTGCTCGCAGTTCCAGGAGGTTGATATGAAGGGTGGCCTCCTGTGGAGACCAAGTGCCCTGAGTGGAGAGAGTTAGCAGATGGGCTCCCCACCCCAATTGGGAGGCATCTGTTGTGAGGGTTGCTTGGGGTAGCAAGGGCTGAAAGGGAGCCCCCAACAACAGATTCTTGGTGGATATCCACCAATGGAGGGACCAAGACAGACGGTTTGAGGTTTGTATTTGGTCTGAGAGTGCTCCCGACGCCTGAGTCCACTGGGTGGCCAGGGTCCATTGAGCTGCTCTCATATGAAGACGAGTATAGGGCACCACATGTACTGTGGAGGCCATATGGCCCAGGAGGCGTAGCATTTCCCTGGCTGTCAAGTGAGTACTGGACTGGGCTTGGGAGGCCAAGCTCAGCAGACGCTGACCCCGAACCAGTGGAAGGTAGGCTCTTGCAGTGGTGGTGTCCAACCGGGCCCCTATGAATTCTAGAGACTGAGTAGGGCTGAGTTGAGACTTGGGAAGGTTTACCACCAGTCCCAGATACTGCAGAAGGTTCCTTGTGCGGTCTAGGGAAATCTGGGCCTGCGACTGAGTTGGAGCTCGAATGAGCCAGTCGTCCAGATATGGGAATACGAAAATCCCCATGCTTCTGAGAAATGCGGCTACGACTGCCATGCATTTGGTAAAGACTCTTGGGGCAGAGGCGAGACCGAAGGGAAGTACTCTGTATTGGTAATGACTTCCCCTGAACAGAAAGCGAAGATATTTTCTGTGGGAGGGATGGATGAGTAGATGTGTATACGCATCCTGCAGGTCTAGAGAACAAAGCCAGTCCTGACTCTGAAGGTATGGAAGGAGAATGCCCAAAGAGAGCATTTTGAATTTCTCCTTGTACAGAAATTTGTTCAATTCTCTCAGATCTAGGATTGGTCTGAATCCCCCTGTCTTCTTTGGAATGAGAAAATAGGGGGAGTAGAAACCTGACCCCTGTTGATGAAGAGGAACCTCTTCTATGGCCCCTTGGGCAAGCAGAGAAGAGATCTCCTGATCCAACAGGGCTAGGAGAGGAGATGGAGAATTGAAGGGTCTCACCATGTGATGAGGAGGAAGGCTGGAGAAATGAAGTTTGTAACCCTCTCGGATGATAGAGAGGGTCCATTGCTCTGTGATCTGTTCCCATCTGGGAGCAAAGTGAGCTAACCTTCCAGGTATGGTGAGAGGTTCTGGTTGGTCCAGAACCAGGAATGGCAAGTTCTCTAGGGGCAAGTCAAAACCCCTGAGGGGGTGGAGCCTGTTGAGCTGCAGTAGCTGCTGCAGGCTTTGCTCTTGCTTGTTTCGTTTGCTGACGTTTAGCCGCAAAACGAGGTTGAGAAGATTGCTGGCCAGTATTGGAAGCATATCTGGCCTTCTTATAATAAGGCCTCTTGAAAGACTTCTTCTTAGTGGGAGTAGAAGTGGACTTAGAAAGTCTCTCTAAGGTGGCATTTTCAGCGTCCATTTGAGTGGCCTTAACCTGCCACTCTGCACCGAATAAGTTCTCACCTGTACAGGGCAGATTCCGTAAGCCATCTAGAACCCAGGGTTCCAGATCAGAAGCCTGGAGCCAGGCCAGACGTCTGGCTGCGATAGCAATGCCAGAAGCTCTGCTGGCTCCTTCGAAGGAATCAAAGGCAGCTCTGTTGGAGAACTTAGAAACATCTAAAAGTTGTTTCACAACAGAAAGGAAGTCCTCCTGTTTATCCTCAGGGATAAGGGAGGCAAAATGCCGTACTTTCTTGGCAAGTTCCCCTAGGAACATGCCCATATAGAGGCTGTAGGAATTAATCCTGGCTATAAGCATACTAGCCTGGAAGATTTTCCTACCAAAAGAGTCCAGTGTCTTACATTCCCTTCCTGGAGGTGTAGAAGAGTGCCTTTTAGTACTCTTGATCTTTTTCATTGCAGACTTTACCACAATGGAGTGGTGAGGCAATTGAGTTTTCTGAAAACCAGGAGAAGGAGGGACCCGATACATGGTGTCCAACCTACGGGAATAAGGAGACAGAGTTAAAGGGTTCTCCCAGAAATCCATCAATTGTTCCTGAAGGATTTCATGGATAGGCAGAGTAACTGCTTCTTTAGGAGACTTAGAGTATCCTAAAATATCCAATCTTTTTGACCTTGGTTCCCTTTCAGAGGAGGTAGTGATAGAAAGGCCTTTAGCCATTTCTAAAATAAAGTCCTGAAAGGACAAATCCTCTGGAGGAGACATTCTCCTTTTTGGAGAAGAAGGTTCCTCAGGAAGGTCAAGGGAGAGCTCTGCAGACTCATCAGAGGAGACAAAATCCTCAGAGGAATCGGTGTATTCTCTAGTTTCCTCCAACGCACGATACGCATACCGATCGGTATCGACATCGGGCGTACCGGGTATGGAAGCGGTATGGAGCGAAAGCCCATACGGTACCGATTTGCGTTTAGAAGAGGAAGGCCTGGGTTCCGGCATGGCGGACGATACCGGAACCGGGCCCGGAACCGCTGGAAGCGGTACCGATGGCGTTGCAGCTTTAATGAAAGCCATGACGGCCTGCTGCATGGATTGGACAGTATTGCCCATAGACGCCACGGCTGCCTGGATGTCGGTACCGGTATGGGCCGGTACCCCAGAGCAGTCCAACAGGTGATCTGTCGAGGCCGTGCCATCGATGTCAACCTGTAGCCCCTGTATTGGCGTTTTGGAAGGTAGGGCTTCCCGCCGGGGCTGTTTGGCTGGGGCAGGGTCCTCAAAACTAAGAGCCTCTCGATGCTTTGAAGGAGATTTGCTCTTTGAGGACTTGCCCACAGAAGGTTTGGTTACCTGAGATCCATCCGGGGATGATGACCTGGATGACTGTGATGTTGGATTCTCTGAAGCAAACAGCACATGGAATTTGTTGGCCCGGTTCTGCAGCCCACGCTTAGACATTTGGGAGCAGGAAGGGCAGTCCGGAATGGAGTGGTCAGGCCCCAAACATTTAAGACACCATTCATGGGTGTCTGTGACTGATATTACAGCAGTACACTTGGTACACTTCTTAAATCCAGGGGCTGGCTTCTCCATGTGGAGAATTAAAGTAGGCCTGAAGGCCTAACTGAAGTGACCAAGTGCTGAAAAAATAATAAAAGAAAATATTTTTTTAAGAAAGAAAAAGGAAGACCGGCGATACCGGTATCGGTATGGGAAGGCAGGTACGCGGTCTAAAGAAACAAAACAAAAAACTACAATTTCTTCAGCGGTGACAGGATACACGACCTGCTGGCTCCGCGGAAAAAAGAGAAACTGAGGAGAGCTGTTCAGGAAGGCGGGAAGGCAGTGCGCATGTGCAGTGGGAGGTCCCAAAAGCTTCCATTCTAGGAAGCTGGGGAGCTTTCCCGCGCAGGCTCCGTCGGTACCGACGTACCCATATGTGAGGACTTATTCCTGCTTGTTCCTGGAGATACAAACAAGTTCAAGAAATCCATGTCCCATGACCTGCATGGACAGTCTGGTGCCACTAGAATGACTAAGCTTGGGCGAGACTGAATTCTATGCAGAAATCATCTCACAGGGGAAAAAGATCCAGGAACCCTTTTTGCGCGACTCCTGAAGGCAGCCATTCCCCTGGGTGGCCATCAGATCAAGCTCGTTGGCATTTGTGAAGCCTCTTTGAAACACCTTTGTGGAATCTCCTTGCAACTTCTTAATCAAGAGTGGTGAACAAGGAAACTCTTCAGGGCCTCCTACAGTTGCAGGATTATTGTACCCATGCCCACTGCAGAGCAAGGTTAAGGATGCTATTCCATTTACTTTGTGGCACCTTCAGGTCCAGAATGGGTTCTTCTGAACCATTCTGGACCTGAAGGCAGTCTATGCCAACTAAGAATGCCCCATTTCAGAATGGAGTCCTTTAGGTTGGTCTAGCAATGGGAGTTTTCAGCTTCCTTGCACCTTTTGAAAGCATACTTTTTTAAATTTGATCTACTATAGCTTTGCTGCTGTGAATGAGCATGATTTCAGCTACTCTCAGAAGCTAAGCGGGATTGGGCCTGGCTAGTACTTGGATGGGAGACCAGCTTGAAATACCAGGTGCTGTAGACTTACTGAGCGGACGAAAGGCCTGGCAATCTACTTCTGGTCGTACCTTGACAAGAAAACCCAGGGGCTGAATTGCCGCAAGTCAGCCTTGATTTGATAGCACACACTTTCACTTTTCACTGGGAGCAACATCAGCAGTTCCTCCATTTCTGCATCCTGGGCCGCCATTTTCAGTTTTGTGCCCTGGCTTTGGCTTGGCCACAGTGCCTTGCACCTTCTTTGAAGGTCATGGTGGTGCTTGTGGCCCTTCTTGTGCAAGCAAAGAATCTGGGTTCATGGATACCTGGATGGCTGGCTGATTGATTCGGTTTGACACTATGGAGAGACATCCAGGGCAGACACCATCCAGGTGACCTAGTAGGGTGGAGAAATTGAGATGGGTGATCAACCACCCCAAGAGCAACCTAGATTCCCTTTCAGAGTATCTGGTTCCTGATTTCTCACTTTGGTAGGGGTCTTTATCAGCCCAGAAAGGCTGGACAAGCTGCAGCTCGGGGGGGGGGGGGGAGGGGTTGCTATCAGGCAACTCCAAGGGCCCAAAACTACTTGCAACTCCTAAGATTAATGGTGAGACCCTTCCAATGGTATCTTGGGCAGGGTGCAGATCATCCCCTGCAGGGACACTTTCCCACTTGCTGGTCTCCTTGTTCCCAGTTGTGCAAACAGTGCCAACTGCTTCCCTGGAAAATCAAAGGGAAATTGACCTGGTGGCTACAAGCTCACCCTATAATGAATGGAATGCCCCTGAAGGTACCAGACCAGTAAATCACCATGATGCCAGCATGCTGGACTGGGAGATGCATTGTCTGGGTCAATTTGTGCAGGGCATTGGTCACCTTAGGAGGCCTCCTGGTCAAATCAACAGGCTAGAGACTGGACTGGGAAGTTTTAGTCCTTCCTGGAGGACAAAGTCGCCAGAGTAATGTCATGGCAGTGGTGTACATCAACAAGCAAGGCAACACTTGCAGCACTGAGGTGGTGGAGCTCTGTTGGCATCCCACCTATTGGACATCAACATCCAGGCCAACTTCTTGGGTCAGCACACCATGGATCCCAATGAGTAGGAGCTAAGCCTTTGCGCATTTGGCATTAGGCCCAGGGCTCTCCTGGGAGGTTCAGACATTGCCGAAAAATGTGCCCCGAGCGCTTCTCTATTGCACTCAGGGTAAAAAGAGCTAGTCATGGAATTCACTCTATGGGAGCCGCAAGCAGCACATCTCTGTGCACCTGGCATCACAGCAGAGCTCAAACAGATAAAAAGGTGGGAAAAAAAAACCAACAGAAAAGATAACACACAAAAAAAAAAAAAAAGGAATTCTTTCCCCCCACCCCCATCGGTATGGTAATCCCTTCAACTGTCAGGCCTGCTGGAAAAAAACCAACCAAGGCAGGCCTCCTCAGTTTCCTCACACAGACCTGGGAAGGCCTGGCTACTGGAGGAGGTGAAATTAGACCTTACCTGCTGATTGCCTTTCCGTGAGCCCCTCCAGTCCAGTCCAGATGCAACCAGCAGGTGGAGACTGAGCATGGCAAAAGCTTTGCTGTCATCGTCCCCTAAAGGGCTGTATGCATCAGCTAGGTGGCCAGTATTTTCATCTCAACGCAGGCACAGATGTACCAAAAAACAAAATCCAACATACACCAGAACACCATAAACTATTCCCACTATATATTTTATTTTATTACTTCATACAGGCAAGGCAAAACGCATGAGCCTCCACAAGGCTCTACCCCCAAGCTATTCCAGACCACCAGCTGAGACCAGGACCATTTACACCCGTCCCCTTTGACTGAACGATCCTGGGCTCACTACGCAATGCCTTTCCCCAGAGAAAACCTGACTCACCAAAAAAACAGGGCGGGAACTGAACTGGGACTCAAGGAAAGGCAATTAGCAGATAAGGTCTAATTTCACCTTCCATTTCATCCCTCCAGTCCAGTCCAGAAGCATGGGATGTACCACAGCAGAAAAGACATGGGCGTGAACTGCAAGCCCGGCACGAACCTCCTTGCGCACCTGGACAGAGGCAATAATGCAACGTGAAGGCATGCAACGATGACCAAGTCACCACCTGTCAGATCTCTCCAGAAGGAATGAGGGTCACCTGCACCCTGGTCGAATGAGCACGCAGCCCAGACGGCACCACTATGCTCCTCAACAGATAGGCAGAGGAGACTGCCTCCTTGAGCGATCAAGCAATGGACTCCTTAAGAGGCCACCTCTCCCTTGCAGTGTCTCCAAACAGCACAAACAGGCAATCTGAACGTCTAAAACCAGCTGCCTGCTTCAAGAAGATATGCAGTAACCTTCTAGCACCGAGCAAGTGCAACTTTCAGTCCCTGTCTGAGTTGTCCTGCCCTACTAGGACCAGAAGAGACACCAGTTGATTAATGAGAAAAGGCATCACCACTTTCAGTAAGAAGGACAGAACGGTCCCACAGCACCATCTTCTCTGGGTGGAAGACCAAAAACTACTTGCAGCATGACATCTGCAGCTCTGAAATCTGATGCACCAAATAGATTGCCACCAGGAACACCACCTTCAGCGTGAGATCCTCGAGAGGCGCCTCCCAAAGCTTCAATGGAGGCTCAGTCAAGCAAGGACAGCACCAGGTTCAAATCCCAAGTGGGACCACAGGTCTCTGCAGTGGAAATACCTGTTTCACTCCCTGCAGAAAATGCACCACATCCGGGTGAGCCACCAGGGAAATACCACGCACCTTCTCACGGTAAGAGGCCAAGGCAGTCACTTGCACTCTTAAGGAACCAAGGGCCAAGCCCGCCTGCAAGAAAGACAGAATCTGCAGCACCAACGCCATGAGAGCCTCAGTCCCACAGCCCCCGCACCACCACTCTAAAATTTTCCACATACAAACGTATGAGAGGGACATCAATCGCTTCCATGCTTTCAGCAGAATGCTTAAGACCGCTGGTGAATAGCCCCTTCTCAGTAGCCTTGCCCTCTCAAGAGACAGGCTGTAAGTGAGAATCGATCCACCTGGGGCATGTGGAGCAGACCCTGAGTCAGGATGTCATCCCGCCCTGGGAACCGCCAGAGCGGCACCAACATCAATCGAATGAGGTCCACAAACCAATACCTTTGTGGCCAATTGGGAGCTATGAGCACTACCAGTCCCTGGTGTCTTGATTCTGTGAAATATCCTCCCGATTAACGGCAAAGGAAGGAATACATACAGGAGCCCCTCCTGCAGCCACGGTTGCGCCAATGCATCGAGACCTTCAAACATGCACTCGCACCACCAGCTGAAAAACCGGCTGGCTTTGGCATTGGCCACCGACACCATCAGATCCATCACCGGGGGGGGGGGGGGCCCCAGCAGCAGACTATGCCCTGAAAGAGAGTTTGACAGAGTTCTCCAGGGTCCATTCCACCAGACCCACCTGTTGGCATCTCAGGAAGTCTGCCTGAAGACTGCCCTTGCCCACTGTGAGCGGTCGACAAGGCTATGAGGTGGTACTCCACTCACTGGAGGATCGGGGCAACCTCTTCCACCAGTGTTTTGCTGACCATGCCCTCCCCTGGTGATTGAGATAAGCCACTTCAGTAAAGCTGTCTGAAAAGACCCACACTCCCTGATGGAGGAGGAGATACTGAAAATGCTGCAACGTCATTAAGATCGCTCTCAACTCCAACTGACTGATTGACCAGACCGCTTCCTCCGGTGACCAACTGCCCTGTGTGAACTTAGACAAGCAGTGTGCTCCCCACCCAGAGAGACCGGCATCTGTTACCATTTTCCAGGCAAGCATCTCCAGAGGCACACTAACCTACAAATGCTCTGCTCCTTGCCACCAGACCAAGCTGTCCCAGACCTTCAGAGGGCAGGGCAACCGCCATGTGAGGGGATCCCACCGAGGTGACCGCTGCAACAGTGCCTGCTATAGAGGTCTCATATGTGCCTGAGTGCAAGTCACCAGGTCTATTTTATTTAACAATATTTCTATACCGCCTTATCCTATAATCAAGGCGGTGTAACAGCAATACAATCAAAAGTAGTGGATGTGTATTTCATGCAGTGAAAGAAGTGTCATGATTTGCATGTGAAGAAGTTAGTGTATTAGATTAGGTTGAGCTATGTACATTGTGCGCTATTGTACAGCATGAGCTATAATACATTGTTCTATACAATTAGGGGTTAAGATATATCATGTGCCGTTGTACAATTTCTTATCAGGGTTGGAAGGGGTAAGTTGTTAGTTCCTGTTAGTATGGTTAAGTGACGTGTCCATAGTGTTCTATGAACAGTGTTGTCTTCAGCTGTTTGTGAAAGTCTTTGAGGTCCGTTGTCGATCTCAGTTTGTCTGGGAGGGAGTTCCATATTGTTGGGGCAGCCAGGGAGAGAGCTCTCTCTGTGGTGTCCTTGCGTGTTTTTCTGAAGTCACTCGGGGTGTTGACTCTGTTGGAGGTTCCTTTTCTTCTTGGGCGAGTGCTGGTGTCTGGTTGTATGAGGGTGTGCAGGCTGTTGGCTGAAGTGTGGTGTTTGATCTTGAATATGTTTATGATTGTTTTGTATTTGATGCGTGAACTGATTGGGAGCCAGTGTAGGTCTTTTAGAACAGGGGTAATGTGTTCATGTCTTGTTGATCCAGATATTATGCAGGCTGCAGTGTTTTGTGCTAGTTGTAGTGGTTTGAGTGTTTGTTTTGCTAGCCCAAGGTAGATGGGGGTTGCAGGTCTATGGTTGCTGTCAGACCCTAGCAGCTTCAAGCAATGCCAGGCTGAAGGTTGCTCAATCCCATGGAACCAGACCCCCCTGTTGGCGCACCTTCTGTGCAGGGTCTGGACGAAACACCATCAGGCCCTTCTGCATGTCGAAAAGGACCCCCAAATAGATAAGGCCGCTGCAAGGGGCAAAGGCAACTTGTCAAAACTCACCACCCAATTAGGCTCTATAGGAACTCGACCACCCTCCCGGTAGCAGCTTGACTCTCCTCGAGGGAATTTGCCCGAATGAGCCAATCATCCAGGTATGGGTGAATGAGCACCCCTTCTCTGGTGCAAGGCTGCCGCCACCACAACCAATCACTTTTGTGAAGATTCTGGGGGCCATTGCCAGACCAAATGGCAGGGCCTGGACCTGTTGGAACCACAAAGTGCAAATAGCGCTAATGATCTCTCCAGATGGGCATGTTAAAGGTAAGCTTCTGAAAGATCTAAGGAAGTGGGCTGATGACCAAGCAGAGTATTTCCAGTGAAAAACGAGGGATGCTTAATGCTCTGTTTACATACGTGAGATCCAGGATTGGCTGAAAAGTCCCCTCCTTCTTGAGTACTATAAAGTAAACCGAGTATCAACCGGTACCATGTTGGCCTACAGGCACAGGTCACACTGCATGCATCCAGATCAGTTTGTCCAGAGAGTTTCCTTTACCACCCACAACTTTGCCGGAGCTTTGCAGGGCAACAGCAGGAAGACCTCAGGAATAGGCCACACCAGATCCAGCGCATAGCTGTCCCTTATGACCTGGAGAACTCACTGGTCCTGTGTGATTTGGACCCAAGCAGAGTAGAAAAGTCAAAGGTGACCCCCTATCTGCACATCCACTTGGGCCCCCCTCGCTTCATTGAGCTTTCTTAGAGGAGCCCCTAGGTGAGGCATAGTAGAACTCTACCCACTCCTCTGCCACGAAAGGAGGAGTTACCTCTAGCTGGGAACCAGGACCTCTGAAAAGGGGTGAAACAAGTCAGAAAGTGACAAATCTCTGAACTGCCCCCTCGCCACTGAGGTCTAATTGCCCCTTCTAGGTTCCCCTAGGTCAGGGGTGGGCAATTCCGGTCCTGGAGGGCCAGAGATCAGTTAGGTTTTCATGATAGGTCAGACTTGACTGATCAAGTGTGATACTGTTTTAATGTAAACCGCACTGATGACAAAGAGCGCGGTATATAAGAACTGTTAAATAAATAAAAATAAATAAATGATGTCCCTAATGAATATTCATGGACCTATTTCCATACAATGGAAGGCGGTGGATGCAAATAGATCTCATGAATATTCATTAGGGACATCATAAAAACCTGACTGGTCTGCGGCCCTCCAGGACCAGAACTGCCCATCCCTGCCCTAGGTCATTGACCTACTTCTCTAGGTCTTCACCAAAAAGCAGCTTCCCCTTGAAAGGAAGCCTGTTGAGATGTACCTTGGAGGAGACGTTCATGGCCTAGCTACAAAACAAGTAGCAAGCAGCTACTACCGAGGCTATACTCTTAGATGTCCATATCAAATCATAGGTGTCTGCCAAGTAAGCTGCCCTGATTCGAGCTTCCCGGTTTCTGAGCCATAGGCCGCAACCGACCCCCAGTGCAGGCATGCCCTCGCCACATATGCCCCACAGATAGAAGTCTGCAGCATGAGAGGGTTCGCCTCAAACACCTGTTTCAACATAGTCTGTAGCCATCTATCCTAAGGATTCTTCAGCGTCATGACCCCCCCCCCCCCCCCCCCAGAATGGTGGTCGTCTTAGTTACAGCTGTCACCAGAGCATCCACCTTGGGGAGCTTGAGCACATCCTTCTCCTCTTGAGCTAGTGGACACAGAAGACCTAGTCCTGCCACTGAGCAGACCAGCCTCGGGAAGTTACCACCCTGCATCAATCATCTGCTTGATGGCCTTATGCACGGAGAAGCAGCTCCGAGACGTCCCTGAGATATATGGACAGCTTGGAGGAGTGGATCCTCGATCTCCACTTCCTCTGATGGAGAACCTGCAGACATGTTGAGCGCCACCAACTCTTTCCCTGCGAACAACCAAATCACATTGGGGTCCTTGCTTCTTGTGCACACACTTCTTCCATCTCAGCCCCCAAGGGATCCTCCCCGGATCCTAATTCACCTTCCAGGAGGTTCTTCAGCCAAAGAGGACCCTGGGAATCCAGCCCAGCTGACTGTTCAGTAACATCCTTCAGCCTCTTGGCCGGCAGACCTACGTCTGTCCCAAGTAAGGACAGCAAATCCGCTGATGGCCAAGAGGTAGCTGAACCATACTCAATCCCTCACTAAGATTTATGGCCTGAAAGAAGTGTCTCATTGTGCTAAGGCTGTTGCCTAGGGAGAGTATAATTATTGCTTTTGAAGTTGAATGGTTGTAAAGTAGGTTTTAAGGCTTCTAGTGGCTATTTTTATGTATCTAAAAAATATGAACATTTATTAAAAAATTTAAGGATTTAGTGATTGTGCTTATAAAATGGAGGTTTTTTTTAGGCCTGTGATGGTAAAGAACAATGAGTGCCCCTGCGGGCAAGCAATTGCTGTATAGAGGGACACTGTTGTAGTTTACCTAGGCCTTTTTCTCCCGCTTAAAATTTTGATTTGAGTATATCTGGTGAGAGGGTTTGCTCAGGAGATGGAATTCTGTATTTTGTAGAGAGGGATCGAGTATGGTTCCCCTTGAAAAGTAGGAAGTTGGCATTTTTTGACTTGATACTTTTGTGGACTAGGGCTTTTTTTTTTTTTTTTTTTAAACTATAGGTCTGGTATTGTATTTCCCTAGTGTGGGTGTTTTGTGTGTTGCCAGAGGTACCTGAACCATGTGGGACCGAAGGCACCAGGTCCTGCTTCATGCAAAAGGCCTGGTGAAGGAGAAGCACAAACTCCAGGGAAAATGGTACCTCCATGGTGTTCACTGGGGGCTGGGAAGGTTCTTACTGCTTACACCGCTTCTTGGACTTCCGAGAACCCCCTGCGGTCCCCAAATGCTCTCCCTTCTTGGAAACGTCAGCGCAGCCCAAAATGGCCATTCTACCTGCCCAAACCAGGCCGCACTGAATAGGGGACTCCGCAGTAGAAGGTCCTGCTGTCGGCACCTCTCGCAGCCATGAGGCTGTCTGACCCAATGAAAAAAAAAAAGTGTTGTTCCACCATCTTTCCCTCTTCAGCGCAGACTCTGTAGAGTCCTGCCACCAACAGCATGCCTCAGCATGCCCTGCAGGCCACACAGGCCAGCTTTCCTGATGACATCCTACACGCAGGTGTGCCAATGCAAACCTCGCTGCCGCCAAAGCGCCATAGGCCTGCCCTGCAGGGGAAAACACCATACAATCCTGCGCTTTCTGAAATCTGGATCTGCCCCCAAAACACCAAACCACTACCTATGATGCCACCAACACAGGTCCAAGCCAAACCATGGAGGGCCAGACAAAATGTATTGTCCACAACCTGCTGGAGATTGAGCAATACTGGCCACATAGCTGATGCACGTGGCTCTTTAGGGGATGACATCAGCTAAGTTTTTGCCATGCTCAGTCCCCACCTGCTGGTTCAGCAGCACAACCCATGCATCTGGATTGGACAGGAAAGACAAAATGGAAGAATGGTTTTTAAAGATACTTTATTCAAGCAGGAAAGAGTCAACTAAACAGGATAAAAATTTAAAACAAAGGAAAAATAAGTATAACCTGCAGAAATAGGACAGTGAGCGGGAAGGGGGGTCTGGGACCTGACTTCACCAAACTCCCCCTCAAGTCCCCATCTTGCTCTCTGGCCCACCAATGCTGGAACCAGTGGCTAACAGTGCTGAACACAGGGCAACAATCAGTTCAAGGAGACAATGGGAATGCCCAAGATCCAAGCAAATGTTTGGCCAAGGTCTAACACACACAGGGCCAGTGCGAGGTTATTGGGTGCCCTAGGCAAACCCTCAACCTTACACCTCTCCCCCCCTCAAGGTCAAAACACCCACCTCTCCCATCACAATCTTGTAAAAAAAAAAAAAAAAAAAAAAAGTCCAATAATTCATTTTGTTTTAAGTGCTGTCAAGTCAATGCTGACTCCTGGCAAGCCAGTAGTTCTTGAGTTTTCTTATCACTGGAAGTAGATTACCAGGCCTTGTCTTCTGAGGCAATGGAGGGTGAAGTGACTTGCCCAAGGCCACAATCAGTGCCAGTGGTTATTGAACCCTTGGGTTGTAGGCTGTTGCTCTAACTACTAGGCTACTCCTCTACTCATTGAACATCATACTGTACCTTTCATTGAAAAACAGTTTTGTTTTTAACAGTATGTAATGTGTGTGTGTGCCCACTCTCCCTGCAGGTAAAAGAATGTGCCGAGTCTGTGGGGCTGTCAGAATCTATAGTTTTGCTCTAACTGCTGCTCATCTCTGCTGCCCCTCAGAGGTTGTTGCCCTAGTCAACTGCCTAGTTTTCCTGATGGGGATTTTGCCAGCCAGGGATGCAAAGGCCACAAGATCTGGGACAGTGGAGACAGGCCTATCTGCACTGTTGCACCAGTCCACATACCTTGACACCTTCTAGAGGCGAATACAGGCTTCTCTCTGCTGCACCAGCTTATGCATCTATAATGACATCACTGAAAGTTGCTCTGGCCTGCCTCACCTTCTGGCAAGGGAGCATAACCCACTCATCTGGTCTAGCAGGATAAGAAAAATGAAGATTTTAGTCCTTAAATCCAATGCCAATTTTTTTCTCTGGCTCCACCATTACGCATATCCATTAAGGAACAGTCTTTCACATTTTTAAAAGCTAGCTAACAGGCACACCAATAACCAGGGTCAAAAGTACTATTTTTTTTCCTACATAGCAATGCTCAGACTTTTCTGCATTTGACTGCATTCTCGTTCTTTGAAATACTATTTTAGTGCAATGCTCTTCTCCTCGATGCTTGTATGTGCTCTGTTGGGCTCCATGCTTTCTCTTTTTGCCAGAGTGTCTTGTTCAAAAGGTATAAGATTCTTCTATTCTTCATATTTTGCTATCTAAAAAATACAGTTCAAAATGCATTACAGTAGAGGTTTCATTGATCTAAACACTCTACACCTCCAATGTGAAATAACAATTAATGAAATATTTGTAATTACTTTTTGAACAAGAAACCAGTCTTGCCTGCTTAAGTCTTAACACCCCTTGACTCAATGCTTGGTGGAAACCTTTTGCATCAAAAGCCATAAATTATTTAGGATAAGTGCCCCAGTGGATATTTTAATAAGCATGAAATTTTCTTACAGGCTTCCCCCAAGCCATACTTTAGAATGTTGTTTTCAACAGCTCCATAGTTGGCATTTTTTAGACCTTCGGTTCAACTTCAGATCCTACAAAATAGCTGATTTTTTATTTAAGGGTATTGAAATCAGCTTTGCTACTGTGACTGGACACAAGTTGGCCCCATTTAATTTATTAAGGGTTTTGTTAAGGCAATTTTTTAACAGAGCAAAATTTGAGCTTGCTATATAAAAGGGTATGAAGTTTTATACAATGAAGACCTTTTTGTTTCTTAATTACTTTTTGAATATTCCTATAATTGTTTTTTCATATTGAAGGTGTAGAATATGCTGTGTAGATCCATGAAACAAATTCCTACTTTAAAAAAAAAACAGTTCAAAATGCAGTAAACAGCAGCAACATAAAAATACACAATGTTGTTAAGACTTTAATAAAGCACTAAGTATCAGCATGCAAGGAAACATATCACCTTCTTCCAAGATTTATGGAGATAGACTGCTGCAATGATATAATCGATGAAAATCCAGAAAAACAAATTTTAAAGACTCCAGATCCAAGATGTCACTAAAACCTTAAAGAGTTGGCAGTACCAACTTTATTATACTGGAAGCTGAACCTCACCCTCTTTTTGCCTTCTCCATCACCCTTTAGAAACAAAATCTCCATTCCTTCATGTACTCACTACTTGAGAGTTTCTCTCAAAACATGTGCTTGTGGAGTTTATGTGATCCTTATTGATCTAACATTGTAATTATTCAAAGATGATGCCGTAAAGAAAGGACATATTTGTTTTCCTACTGTATGAATTATTTGGATAGTTATATTAATTCAATAAAAGAAATTGTGATCTGTAGAGCATACCTTGTTTCTCTAGGACCAATGTTATATTAAATCTCTGCACTACGATTTTGTTTTTTGAAATATTTTTTTTTTTGGGGGGGGAAGAGGGGTGAATTCCTCAAAGGTACGTTTTGGCAATTCAACTGGTGAAGACAAACAGTAATTATTCATACATGTCAAAAACATTCACAATATTAATGTTATGACCTGCTTGATATGTCTAAGCTTTATAAAGTAAGCTGCACACACCTAGAGTTTATTAGGAAATTAGGGGCTCTAAATGATATTAAGAAGCATTGTACCATCCACAGAAAATCTATCATTCCTCTTTCGAAAAGAAAAAAAAAAAATCACAAAAGTAAAAAAAATAAAAAATTGGAAATTGGCTTTATCAAAACTCTTACCTCAATGTCCTGTAGACTGAATTCATTTTGATCTTTAAAATTTGCAGCTCCAGCACTCAATTCCATCAGCATTTTTGCTATTTCTGGTTTTATTGCTGCTGTGAGTCGACTCGCTGCTTCCATGACATGTTCCTGCACGTCTTTTAGTTGCATAGCTGCCTTAGAGTAGTGCGAATTCTGGAAAACGCTGCTGAAAAGGTCTGTGAGGAAGGTGCTTGCACGGCAAAACACATTGAGCGCATCCAGATACTTGGAGATGCCCTGCTGAATGTCAGCAATGGGAGTGGTGTGCACTGCAGATGGAGCACAGTTGCCCACGGCAGCAGTGATAACAGGTGAGGAAAGCAGCGAGGGTGCCAAGGAAACAGAGGCTAGCGGCGCACTCAGAGTCCTGTTCAGATCAGGAATGACATACTGCTGGTGTTGCTGCACCTTTTGCTTGGACCCGCCAAGCAAAAAGCGCCGCTTATAGTCCATTTTACTTTCCTGTGCACTACAGCAATACATAAGGATTATCAAAAAATAAAGTTTCCTAAATAAACTAGGAGTTGTCTCACTCCCCCTGTCAACAAAACATTTATGTATAGCAATACTGGAGTAGAGTATACACAGGACTGGGAAAAGGCATTTCCCAAAGGTAGCAAGCAGCTGTCGAATGTTTAGCAACAGTGAGAAGGGTGGTAAATTTGCTGACTTAGGTTTTTGGTGAGTTTTCTTTATATTGTTTTAGTGCAGCCCTGCTGCATTTTAAACAATTCGCATGCCAAAAAAATAATATTTAAAAAAAAAAAAGCAGGCTGAATTGTCTAGAAATTGTCTATTTTTATACTAAGTTTTGCACTCTGTAAACTGACAAAACTGCAGAGTTTAAAGAAAGCAAACTTCAAATGTATCTCTGCGGCCCAATGATGGACATTCACTGTTAAAAATCTTTTACACTGATTTAAAAAAAAAAATCCTTTCATAACTTTGTAAAACTAAAACTTCAGTAGAGTATGTAGTTATACAGCAAAAGTAGACTAAAACACACTGATCAACAGTGATTGTATAAAGCAGTGCAATGATTTCTCTAGATAACCAAGATCCCTCTCTGAGCAGATTCATCAATCCTCTTCAGTGCTTCGGCAGATCCAGTCTGTCCACTACTTGTAGTGAATGGTCTTAATATTGAAAAATGGATTTCTGATTTTTTTTCCTGAAGACTTTGCAATTATAAGTTATTAAGAACTGGGGTGCTTTCTTATTGCAAGCCTCCTCCTTTTCTTCTGTTTGAGGTAGTTATTAAACATTATAACAAAAACCAGCAGCACTTCCAGATCCAATCTGCCTTCAATCGTAGTCTGAAGCAAGAATGCAAAAATGTGTATTTGTAAGGCCTCTAGGTCATTTCCTGTCAAGGAAAAAAAAAAGTTAAAAAGGTTATGGAACAATGAACAGTCTTGTTATGGTTTTAATTCCTTGTTGTGTCCTGATACATTTCTTTCAGGGATAATCACCACCCATAACACAAATTTCAAAATGAAACAAATATAGCTAGAATCAAAACAAGGATGGGCAGCTAAAAGGATATGTTCAAAAAATATTTGGTGGGGCAAATGGGCAAAATGTTAAAAAGTGTACAAATGCAAGAAAGTTAACACCGTAAAGTAACAAAAGAAAGGAGACAATTAAAGTTAACAAAAACAAAATTAGTGCATTGCTATTTCAAAATATGTAGATTTTTTTTCTAGTTCAGCTTTTAAGCAGCAAAACTATCAGACATGCATTTATTTTCAAGGCTTAATTTCTGGGGGGAATGGACTGAACAGTTCCAATACTTCTTTTCAGACTTTAGAGCAGCAGGGGCACAATTAGCCCAGGCATTTGTGGCTTGCGCTACCAGGGATCAGCATAGGTAGCGCAGGTGCAACTAACCCCACCAGCTATGGGAAGCATTAGTCGCACCAACAGTTGGTTTGCCACATTGCAGCATGGTATCTGCAGGGGGGATGGATGTACGCTGTCCCCTGAAGCACTGTGCTTGTAACATGGCCATGCATAGATTACGGTCTTCAAAAGGCAAGCAAAATAGGAATTCCCCTGCTGATTTCAAGACCTTTCCTGGGAGTTAGGAAACTATGCTTTCCTGCAAACAGGACAGCACCATCCCTTAGAAGCATCTGTAGACTGAAAATTATTCAAAAATCTTGCCACTAATCTGGCCACATCTTTGGTCAATAGTGCGAGGTACAAAGCATTAAAATAGTCTAACCAAGATGTAATTACTGACTGAATCGCTATCAAGTCCTTTTTTAAAAAATACTGAAATGCCTTATATACACAATGCTCTACATACGCAACTGAAAAAACGGCAACAAAAGCAGCCACAAGATCTTAAAAACACACAATAGCATTCAACACATGATCCATTTATCTATATAGTAAGTGAGACACGGCCAACAAGTTGGTCTCCATATTACTAAACAGGGGAAGCCAAACTGGGAAATATCCAAAATCTCCTTGGTCTTTAAGAAATTAATTGGAGTGCTACTACTCGTTCAGTCAATTTGCCCAAAACAGAATATTTGAGATATGGCATGAATTTCAAAGGAAATTCATGCCCAAAGAATGCTTCCTCAAAAGCATTCCAATACTGGTCTCCTTTAAGGAAGGCCAGTATTCGACTTCTGCCAATGATGCATTAATATCTTTAACCATTAAAACTAACTTGAGGTGGATAAATGCACTAACACAGCTGCCTGTCAAATCTAAATCACATTCCAAACAAGAACAGATTCTTAAGCCAATTCTGTAATTTGAATGCACTATAATCAGGAAGTTAAAGGTCAATCATATCATCACTTAACAAGTACTCTGCATGACCGACAAGTCATTAATGCTCTCACCATTTCTGGTTTGCTCCTCATGAGGAAACCTAGCAATCTGTCTTACAATCAACTGATCATTCAATACACAGTTTGGAAGCAATGGCACTCTGCTGGAAATCATCACTATCAATACAGTCACACCATGACAGCAACTCCTTATTTGTACTGTGTTTTATCAATATACAATTACAATGCAAACTGTAGAAGACTGACAAAACAAAAAGGGAGACAAGTCCTATTAAGGATGAAAACACACACTTTAAAATGTATTATGTAAAAAATTGTGCCTATACCATTAGTATTACTGTTCATAGGAATGTCCACACGTTTTATCATGGCTACAACAGTAATTTTTCCTATGACAAACTAAAATAGCCAGCAAGACTGGCTAGAGAGAGCATTATGTTCTATCAACCTATAAAACTAACACACACAATTATAGGCTATAACTAACAAACATGCCAACATAGTAAGGAGTTCCTCTCTACTATATATTCCATGCTAGGTGGTTAATCCCACAGGACAACACAGCCTCTGTGTAAAACATGAAAATATTTTCCATACCTGTTAATTTCCTATCCACGATTCTTGCCCGAGTGGGTTATGCTTCCCAGCCAGCATATGGTGACAGACCAGAGCAACTTTCAGCAACACTCCCAAGCAGAAAATGTGGCTAAAAGTATTTAACCAGAATAACTATAACAAGAATTTCTTGGCTCTCTTACCATACCTGGCTCTGCATAAGGTACCGATACTGACAATATTGATAAACAGGCAATCTTCTCCACGGCAGACCCTGGACTGGTCTAGCAGGAATCAAAAAAATTAAAACTAGCAAGTACAGAAAATGTCTCCTCTTATCATCCTGCTAGACCAGATGAGTAGGATGTACCCAAGCAGTCAGCACTCTGAATGGGAGGAAGATGATGCTCCAGACAATACTACTCTGCCAAAGGCACAATCTGCAGCAGCTACCACCCATAATATGTAGTGCTTCACAAAAGTGCTCTGGGATGACCAGGTAGTTGTCTTATAGATGTCTCCCAGAGGTACCAAGGTAGACCCAGTCCACAAGGAAGCTTGTATCCTAGTGCAATTTATTTATTTATTACAATCTTTTATATACCGCGCTATTTGGTATCAGCGCGGTTTACATACAACAACATCAACAAAATAACAGGCTATTCCGTGTTTACAGCAAACAGGTATATAAACTTGGGTAACATAAGGTTAACTTATTACAAACATGATTATATAAAAAGGTATCATGACAACACAAAAGTCCTAGTAATCTTACTGAGAAAGTGGGAGAGGCTATCTGAAGATAAGGCGTGTCTCTTACTTGGGGGGGCTTTTGCTGGGGGTAATGTTTGGTGGGTAGTATATGAGGAAAAGGTGATATTTAAGTGCTTTCCTAAATTGGGTTAAGTCGGTAATGGCACGAACGCTTGGTGGTAAGGCGTTCCAGCATCTTGGGGCGTAGAATATAAAAGATTTGCTTGCCGTTATCTGGGTGCATTTTGTTACAGCCTTAGGAAGTGTTAGTGTGTTTATAGCCGTCGGTCTTCTGGATCTAGTCGATTGAGTTACATGGATGAGATTTGAGAGTGAGGAGGATGAAAGTCCGTGGATGGCCTTAAAGGTCAGCAGTATGGTATTGTAAGTGAGCCTACCATGTATGGGGAGAGCCAGTGGAGTTGTTTTAATATAGGAGTCACGTGCTCAAATCTGGCAACTCCCTGAAGGACCCTAGCTGCGGTGTTCATAGCAATGGGTTCTGATCCTGTCTGGCACTTGTTTTCCCACATAGAATGTAGGTCGAATTAATAGCTTCCTTAATCTAAAGGAAATCTACGACTTAGCCATTTCTTGCTCTTTCCTCAGACCACTGAACAGGACAAAAGCTGATCCGACCAGCGGAAGGAGATACTTCAAACACCCTTCCTCATGACCAACATATATAATGAAGGGTCTTTCTGTAGACTGTCCAAGGAGGGGGGCAGGATTACCGCATGATTAAAGTGAAATGGAGATGGCACTTTCAAAAGAAAGGACAGCTTCATCCTAAGAGCCACAAAGGGACAGGGCTATAGTTCTGACACCTGCCTAGCAGATACAACAGTCACTAGGGAAGCCCACCTTCAGGTTCAAATCCTTGAGAGATTCAAATAGGGGGCCTTTCAGCACCCTCACCAATCAGAGAAAGACTCCACTGTGGAACAACCAAACCCAAAGGTGGATGGGATCTTCTTCACCACTTTCAGAAAATGGGATACATCAGGGTGTGTGGCCAGGGGCACACCCTGAATTCTCCCCTAGTAGCATGCAATGGCTGCCCCTTGGACCTTGAGGCAGTTCAGAGCCAAATGCTGCTCCAATCCAACCTGCAGGAAGATCAAAACAGTGACTACGCCGACCCTCTCAACATCTAGGGCCTGAGAGGCCCACCACATTTTGAAGACTTTGCAGATACTGGTATAGACCAAAAATGTAGAGGTCCTCTGGGCCTTAGGGAGAGTGTTTGACAACTACCTCAGAATATCCTCTCTAAGTCAGCTATCGCCTCTCAAGGGCCAAGTTGTGAGAACTGGACGTCCATGACTAGAGGACTCTGCTGCAGAAGTCCCCTTTTCTATGGTAACTACAGAAGCAGCCCCCACTAGCAAGCCCAAGAGATTGTATTCCATGGCCCGCACAGTTTGGCGCCACTAGAATGACTAAGCCTTGGCGAAATCAAATTCTGCGCAGAAGCCAGCTCACAGAAGACCACAGGTAAAAGACAGAGGAGCTCCTCCTGGGGCCACCTCTGAAGAACGGCTTCCAACCCTGCTGCTCGCAGATCCTTCCTGTGGCTGAAAAAGATCCTCTGAAGATTCTCCTCTGAGGAGGGTAGGATGACAGCATTTAAGATGGAATAAGGAAAGCACCTTTGTGGACAGAGTAGCCATCAAGAAAACCAGGAAAGGCTCTCCCATTCAGGGCAAGATCTGCAGCTCTGACATTCACCTAGCAGATGCTATAACCACAAGCAAAACCACCTTAAAGTAGGGCTCCACAAATCCCAGGCAATAGGTCACCATGGCACCCAGAAATCATTCACTGAAGCCAGGGATCTTCTTGTCCTATATATATGCATTTTTAACAGCTGTTGCAGTCTGGAACAGGAACAGCACAGTTACTTACCTGTAACAGGTGATCTCTGGGAACAGCAGGAATAAGTCTTCACATATGGGTATCGTCAGTACCGACGGAGCCTGTGCGGGAACGCTCCCCAGCGTCCAGTAAGAAAGCTTTTGGGAGCATCCCACAGCACCTCTCTCCAGTTCGAGTTTTAAAGCTGAGACAAAGAGAGAGGAAAGGAAAGATAGAGAGATACAACTCCTAGGGGAGGTGGGGGGGTTGTGAAGACTTATTCCTGCTGTTCCCAGAGATCACCTGTTACAGGTAAGTAACTGTGCTATCTCCAGGAACAAGCAGGAATGAGTCTTCACATATGGGGACTCCCTAGCTGCAGATGCCAGGGAGAAACCCCAGGTTGTGTGTCCTTGAAAAGGACTCTACCTCCCCCCATGGATCTCTGGCATCCGACCAGGGTAGGTGGGTAGGAGTTGATTACGAATGGAACAGGTGTTTGAGAACAGCCTGACCAAACGAGGCATCCCGGCGGGAGTCCTTGTCCAAACAGTAATGGGCTGTGAAGGTATGAATAGAGGCCCAGGTGGCCGCTCGACAGATTTGGTCGATGGACAGAGTTTAGATGAGCCATTGAGGCTGCCATGGCTCTCACATTGTGAGCTGTGACATGGCCCTCCAGAGAAATGTTCCTACTCTGGTAGGCGAACGAAATACACTGAGCAATCCAGTTGGACAGTGTTCTCTTAGAGACTGGAAGTCCTAAATGAGAAGGATCAAAAGCAACAAAGAGTTGAGAAAACTTTCTATGTTGCTGTGTTCTTTGTAAGTAAAAAGCGAGAGCTCTCTTACAATCCAAGGTATGAAGATTCCTCTCTGCATTTGATGCATGAGGTCCTGGAAAAAAGACAGGTAAATATACCTCTTGGTTCAGATGAAAAGGTGAGACCACTTTAGGCATAAAGTATGGATTGGTCCTGAGGACTACCTTATGATGGAACCTTGTATAAGGAGGATTAGCCACCAAAGCTTGCAACTCACTGATGTGCTGAGGTGACTGCAATGAGAAAAACAACTTTCCAAGAAAGGAATTTCAAGGAGGTGGTGGCTAAAGGTTCAAAGGGTGGCTTCATAAGCTGGCCAAGAACCAGGTTTAAGTCCCATGCCACTGGAGGTGGTCTAATGGGAGGTTTAGTTAAAAGAAGGCCTCTCATGAATCTTGCTATAAGAGGATGAGAGGAAATAGGTTGTCCATTGAGAGGCTTGAGGGATGCTGCAATAGCACTCAAATGGACTCTTACTGAATTTGTTTTCAGACCTGCATAGGATAGATGCAGGAGATACTCTAGTAGAGAATTCAGAGGTATTGCAAGAGGGCTTAGACATTTCCCTGAACATCAAATGGTAAATCTTTTCCATTTGAAAGCATAGGAACATCTAGTAGAAGGCTTTCTAGAGGCATGAATAACATCTCTGACTTGCTGAGAGAGATGAAAATCTTGAAGGTCTAGGCCCTCAGCAACCAAGCCCTGAGATGGAGCGACTGGGGGTTTGGATGCCACAAAGTTCCCTCTTCCTGGGACAGAAGGTCTGGTGCAGAGCCAAGTCCAGGGAAGGAGCATGAGAGAGATGCAGAAGTAGAGGGTACCACACTTGGCGTGGCCAATGTGGTGCTATGAGGATCATGGTCCCTTGATCTCTCTGAAGCTTGAATAGTGTCTTGGGAATTAGGGGAATTGGTGTAAAGGCATAAAGGAAGTCTTGACCCCAGTGAAGGAGGAAGGCATCCTTGGCCTGAACTCCCTGACACGGAATTCTGGAACAGAACCGGGGAAGTTTGGCATTCCACGGACTTGCAAAGAGGTCTATGTCCGGGGTTCCCCAAATTTGAAAAATCCTGGCTACCTGGTCCATGTGGAGGGACCACTCGTGTGGAAGCAGAACTCGACTGAGTCTGTCCGCCCAAGACTTTTGAACGCCTGGAAGATATACTGCCAGAAGATGGATGTGATGCTCTCTGGCGAAGGCCCACAGTCGCAAAGCTTCGTTGCAAAGCGACAGAGAGCCAGTCCCGCCCTGCTTGTTTACATAGAACATGGCTACTTGGTTGTCCATATGGATGAGGACTGTCCTGTAGCTGAGCAGGGAATGGAACACAGAACTAAGAATATTGCTCTGAGTTCCAAGAGACTGATATGCAGAGAAGTCTCCTGTGGAGACCAGATGCCCTGGGTGGAGAGATCCTGCAGATGAGCTCCCCAACCCATTGGAGAAGCATCTGTTGTCAGAGTTGCTTGGGGTAGCGACTGCTGAAAAGGGGACCCCAGCAACAGATTTGGAGGGGACTTCCACCACTGGAGAGACCAAAATAGGCGACTGGAGTTTGCTATTTTGTCTGACAGGCAACCTGATGCCTGAGTCCATTGGGTGGACAAAGTCCATTGAGCTGCCCTCATGTGAAGGCAAGCATATGGAACCACATGCACGGTGGATGCCATGTGGCCTAATAATTGTAACATCTCTCGAGCAGTTAAATGGGACATTAACTGTATCTGGGAGGCTAACTGCACCAAGCGTAGGCAATGGGCCTGAGGAAGATAGGCCCTTGCAGTTGTGGTATCCAGCAAGGCCCCTATAAACTCCAGAGACTGCTTAGGGGTGAGATGGGATTTTGGGATGTTTATTACCAGTCCCAAATACTGAAGGACATGCATTGTGCAGGTTAGAGAAATCTGGGCCTCTGACTGTGATGGAGCTCGAATGAGCCAGTCGTCCAGAAATGGGAAAACGAATATTCCTAGAGTGCTTAGAAATGCAGCTATTACTGCCATGCATTTCGTGAACACCCTTGGTGCAGAGGCCAGACCGAAAGGAAGCACCCTGTATTGGTAGTGCTTTAAAAGGAACCGAAGGAACCTTCTGTGTGTTGGGTGGATGAGGACATGGGTGTACGCATCCTTGAGATCTACAGAACAAAGCCAGTCCTGACTGAAGGTATGGCAGCAGAGTACCGAGAGAAATCTTGAATTTCTCTTTGAATAGAAACTTGTTCAATTCTCTGAGATCTAATATGGGTCTGTAGCCCCCTGTTTTCTTTGGAATAAGAAAATAAGGGGAGTAGAACCCTGAGCCCTGTTGAAGAAGGGGCACTTCTATTGCCCCTTGGGCAAGAAGGGTAGCAATCTCCTGACCCAGAAAGTTGAGGAGAGATGTTGGAGAATTGAACTTTCTCACCATGGTGTGGGGAGGAAGGTTTAAGAAATGAAGCTTGTATCCTTCCTTTACAATGGAGAGGGCCCATTGCTCTGCTGTAATTTTCTCCCATCTAGGAGCAAAGTAAGCCAACCTTCCTGGAATGGTGAGGGGCTCTGGTTCTTCCAGAGCCAGAAAGGCTAAGTTCTCTAGTTGCAAGTCAAAGGCCCTGGGGAGGCTGAGGCTGCTGAGCCGTGGGAGGCCTGTCAGCCTTTGACTTGGCCTGTTTAGGTGGTTGCTGACGCTTTGCAGCAAAACGACCTGCAGAAGATGCCTGCTGACCATAAGCAGGATAGTATCTTCCCTTTTTAGAAAAAGCTGTCTTTTTGAACAACCTTTTCTTAGCAGGAGCAGAGGTAGACTTTGAAAGTCGATCCAAAGCAGAGTTCTCAGCATCCATCTGAGTGGCCTTTGCTTTCCAATCCCTGCCAAAAAGGTTTTCACCTGTACAAGGAAGATTTCACAGTTCATCTTGGACCCAAAGTTCCAAATCAGAGGCTTGTAACCAAGCAATTCTGCGTGCAACTATGGCAATAGCCGAGGCTCTGCTTACACACTCAAAAGAGTCAAAGGCTGCACGGTTGGAAAATTTGGAAACATCTTGGGCATGTTTAAGCCAAGTGAGAAATTCCTGCCTTTTATCTTCTGAAATAAAAGGGGCTAAAGTCTGCAAATGATCTTTGACTTCTTTTAGAAACATACCCATATAGAGACTATAGGAGTTGATTCTGGCAGCAAGCATATTAGCTTGGGAAACCCTTCGGCCAAAAGCATCAAGGATCCTGCATTCACGTCCTGAAGGATTAGATGAGTGTCTCTTTGCACTCTATTTTCCTCATGGCAGACTACCACAATAGAGTGGTGAGGAAGCTGAGACTTATGAAAGCCAGGACAAGGAGGGACACGGTACATGGTGCCTAATCTACGAGAATGAGTAGAGGTGGTAAGAGGAGTCTCCCACATGCTCAACATGAGATCATAGAGAATCTCATGAATAGGTAAAGTAGCTGCTTCTTTAGGAGCCTTAGGATATTGCAAAATATCTAGTTGCTTGGCTATAGGCTCTGACTCAGGGGCCACTGTAATGGAGAGGCCCCTAGCCACTTCCCTAATTAAGTCCTGAAAAGACAAGTCTTCTGGAGGAGACATTCTTCGTTTTGGAGAATCAGACTCCTGAGGAAGAAGTACCGGTGCATCGACAGAAACCTCCGACTCAAGAGTCTTCGGAGGAATCGAAGTATCGCCTGTCTGGATGCTCCTGTAAAGTCCAATACGCGTACCTAGTGGGATCGACATCAAGAGTAAGCGGTACCGGTTCGGTACCGATGGGCATCATAGGACAGGGTACCGTTGCAGTCGACACTGAAGCCGATGTCGATGCAATCGGTACCGGCACCGGGAACGATGTCGGTACCGGCAACGGAGACTGTTGCGGTACCGGAGGCGTCGAAGCCTGCATAAACGCCGTTAGGGTGCGCTGCATGGACAGAATCTTCTGATCCATCGACGCCACCAGAGTCTGGATGTCGGTACCAGTGGAGGCCACCGGTACCCCAGAACATGGCAACAGGTGATCGGTCAAGGCCGAGCCATCGATGTCAACCTGTGACCCCATAGACGATGCTTTGGAAGCCGGAACTTCCCGCCGGGGTAATTTTGCCGGTGCGGAATCCTCGAGGACAAGCCCGGAGGCATCTCAATGCTTAGAGGGAGATTTGCCCTTCGAGGACCGGCTAGATTTATGTTTGGTTACCTGAGATCCATGGGAGGAAGAAGCAGCCCTGGAAGACGTCGATGCCACTGAGGCTGCATCAGAGGGAAACAGGGTACTGAGCTTGGCTGCTCGGTTCTGCCGACCTCTTTTAGACATCATGGTACAGGACACACAATCCATGATGGAATGGTCAGGACCCAAACATTTTAGACACCAGTCATGGGTGTCAGTGACAGAAATAGTACCACCACAATTCGTGCACTTTTTGAACCCGGAAGAGGGTTTCTCCATGAGGAGAAAATATGTTCAGGCCTAAGGCCCTAACCGAAAATGCACAGTTGAAGAAAGAAAAGTTGTTGTTTTTTAAGAAAGAAAAGAAAAGAAAAGACCGGCGGTACTGGTCTGACGTCGAAGAAGGCAGACGCGACACAGAAAAATAAAGAAAAAAATAAAGAATTCTTCTGCGGTGACAGGAACACGACCTGCTGGCTCCGCAGAAAAGAAGAACTTGAGAGAGGCGGTTGGGAAAGGCGGGAAGGTAGCGCGCAGGCGCTGTGGGATGCTCCCAAAAGCTTTCTTACTGGACGCTGGGGAGCGTTCCCGCTCAGGCTCCGTCGGTACCGACGATACCCATATGTGAAGACTCATTCCTGCTTGTTCCTGGAGATTGCTTGCTACTGGATCACATGGCTCTCTGTGCATTTAAATCAACCAATAAAAGCTCTTAAATTATAATACTACCACCTACAAATCAACACAACCACAATACTAACAAAGGCAATGTGACCTCAGGGATATTAGATATCTCACAAAAAGCGAAAATATCACTTCAAAGAGCAGCTGACGCTCACATCATCGGTCACAAAGCCCACCACAATCTCAACCACAATATTCACATACCAGAACTCACTACAACCCAACCAATTAACTCTGGGAAAAGTCTCTTTATCACAACATACATTCACATACTATCACACCACACATACAAAAGCGTCAAACATAATATATTTTTCCAAAAATTTTCCAAAATGCATCAATCTGCAACAGGATCCATCCGGACTGCACAGCAACCCCTATAAAAAAAAAGGGACAAATAAATACAAAGAAAAATCACTGGCCCAATAGGGTCTATAATTACTTATCTTTAAGATGGAAGACGTCCAGCAATCACAAACTGATCCATTAGTGGAAAACAATCTTCAAAGCTATCAAGCTATACATCCAGCGGGGAAAGAAATAGCATCCAAACATCCATTATCTTAGATCTAAACATAACCCTACAGAAGCTGCTGTTTCGCCAAACAAAAGGCGTCATCAGGGGTTAAACCATAACCACAAAGATACTTCAAAACTATCCACACCGCCAATCTTCCGCCGTCCAACAAAGACGGCGTGTGACGCACCACTTATCCTACACACCAACCAATCACAATCACCAACTCCAAATGACGTCAATATCTACACAATCAAACATCAATCACCCACCACTCATACATACAGATTGGAACCACATAGTGCCCTCATACTGCCGAGCACTAGCCGATATGCATAAAGAATCAAAAGAACAAGGTCCATTCTATTTTGTCATTCAACCCGTGAGGGTAAAGAGTCTTTAAGGTAAAAATCCACCATTGTTCTTTCCGCAAAAGCATTTAGCCATGCTATACAGGAATTCCAATGCTGGTCTCGGTCTTAAGTCTCATAGGACCGCATGCTAATGCCTGCATCAGGTGGCTCAAACATTCAGAGAGCTGCACAATCCAGTGAAGCAGCAGTACCTGCTCTGGTGGCAGCAATAAGACAAACAGACTAATTGGGAGGGGGGAGAGGAGAGGGTGACTGTCAGTTCAATAAAGTTTATTGATTTTACTGTTCACTTAACTGAGCTGCTTGACTTACTGTTATGCCCATGGTAGGAGAATGTTTGGAAATTTCCTGGGGGCATCATGTCCTCACAGAGGAAGGGTCCTTCTGATATTCCTCCCAAGGTCACCAGTTTTTTGGTTATAGCTTAGTTAAGATAATTGTTTTGATCATCGCTTCACTGCACCTCTGCCATATGCATCAGCTGTCTATTCAGTGCTTTGATTGTATTATTTTTCAGAGTTTTATTTGATACTTTATTCTTGTCCAATGTTTTCTGTTGGAGACTGAGTTTATAGGCTACAGAGTTTACAGAAGTTATGGGGGGAGTGGTATGCCCAAATGACCTTTTCTAACAACCACTGGTTATCACACAACTAAAAAATGTTTTTCAAATATAGTTCTGGGGATTCTCTTACTGCCATATGGCTGTAATTGCTAAGTTGCTTGACTAAGGCAGCACACAAATTTATTTTTCCCCACTATATTCAAACCTCTGAAGTTATTCACTTGCTCTATCAAATTTTTGCAGCCCCCCTTTTTCATTATATTTTTTATTTTATTTTATTTTGCATCACCTTTTCACCGACTTTGAAAATTGGTACCTTGTTGAAGACTAATAGGATTGTCAGTCCAAAAAGTGGTCCTTGGTAAAAAAAAATAAAGGGGAGGATGTGGATGCTATATGGGGGGGGGGGGGGATGGAAAGGTAGAGATATAGAAGAGGTGGCTATCTGGCTTCCAGGGTGGTGAGACTAGCTGGAGGGGATACGGCTGGCTAAACTGTGGGTTAAGGATTTAGAGGGGTGGCCAACTAGCTAGCTGTAGGGAGACGGAGAAGTGGCCAGTTGGGGGGTAGGGAGATGGTGAGATGGGAAGGGAGACTAATGGAGTAGAAGAGTAGCCTAATTGTTAGAGCACTGGCTTGGTAACCAAGAGACCAGAGGCACAATCTCGCATTCAAAGGGCACATAAGATGCATTGTCAGCAGTTGTCTCTGCAGTGATCAGCACTCTGGCCCATGGGACTAGATCCAGAGATGCTGCCATGTATCCCAGCAGCTGAAGATAATGCCAGGTCAAAGGAGAAGCCATGGACAGGAAGTGCCTCACTTGTTCCTGTAACTTCTGAGTATGATCGTGCAGCAGCAGCACCAGTCCTGCTTTGGTGTCAGTCCCCCCAAATTCACGAGATTCTGACCACCCAACCAAGGTCTGGAAGAAAGGACACCACCACCTGTCGTGTGATTCCATGCTCTGTCTGATTTTGCTCAGATCAGCCAATCGTCAAGATAGGGGTGAACTAGTATGCCCTGGCGATGCAGGAGTGCCGCTACCACCATCATAACCTTGGTGAAGCTTCTGGGTGCTGTGGCCAGGCCAAGAAGCAGTGCCTGGAACTGGAAGTCACCCATCGGCATTGTGAACTGCAAAAGCCTCTGATGATCAAGATGAATGGGAATATGCAGATACACTTCTGTAAGATCAAGAACCGTGAGGAATTCTTTCCTTACTACCAAAATCACCAAGCATATCGTTTCCATCCAAAAATGGGGCACTTTGAGGGCCCCGTTTACATGCTTGCGATTGAGAAAGGGCCAAATGGACCACCCTTCTTTCTTCAGGACCACAAAATAGATAAGAGTATCAACCTTTTTCTAACTGATCTTGCGGAACAGGCACCACTTCTTCCATGAGGGGCAACCTCTGTAAAGTGTCCTGTATCGCCAGCCACTTTTCAGGTGCTCTGCAGGGCAACATCATGAAGATTTCAGTGTAGTTACTCACCTGTGACAGCAGGAATCAGCCCTCACATATGGGTGATGTTGGCACAGAGAGCCTGCGTGGAAGCATCTCCCCAGATTTCAAAGAAAGCCTTTGGGAGATGCACCACACTGTGATCCCCTTCCCACCCAAGGGTGCCATCTTGTCTCAGTCAAGTGACATAGCTAAGACGGCCAAGGGGAAAAAAAAAATGAAAAGAACCATAAGGGAGCAACTCCAAGGGGAGGAGGGAGGGTTGTGAGAACTAATTCCTGCTGTCCCTGGAGAACACCTGTTACAGATGAGTAAATATGCTTTCTCTGGGAACAAGCAGGAAGTCAGCCCTCACATATGGGACTCCCCAGCTACAGACTACCAAGAATCTGTAAAGACGCCAAGGTGACCTGCAAAGAATGAGCCGTGATCAACAGCTGTTGAGCCACTACTGAGAGCCTCTCACAAGACCTAAGTGTCTGGCGGAGAACCAGCAATCCGGTAGCATGAACACAGAAGGGTCGGAGGGCAGGAGTTGCCCACACCCCCGAAGAGATTATGGAGTACGGACTGGCCGAAGGCTCTGTCCCATCGGGACTCCCTCTCCAGGCAGTAGTGAGCTGTGAAGGTATGGACTGAAGACCAGGTGGCGGCCCGACAGATTTCCGTCACGGGGATGGAATGCAGATTTGCCAAAGAAGTAGCCCTGACGTGGTACGTTGTGACCTTCTGGTCCATTGAAATCCCCACCTGTTCACAGGCAAGGGTAATGCAGTCCATTACCCAAGCGGACAGAGTTTGCTTAGTCACTGCGAGCCCCAGATGGCTGCAATCATAGGATACGAAAAGCTGAGGTGCTTTGTGATGATCCTGGGTCCATTGCAGACACAAGGACAGGGCCCTTTTATAACTCAGGAGTATGTAGAACAGTCCCTGCCCTACCAGCATGAGGCCTCAGAAAGAAGGTGGGGAGCAGCACCACCACCTGATTGAGGTGGAAAGGAGACACCACCTTCGGCAGAAACCTGGGGCATGTGCAGAGCACCACCCTGTTCTTGTAGGGGGGCTCTGCCAGCTGATGTGAGTGCTACAAGGAAGACAACCTTCCAGGAGAGGTACCGCAGGAGGCAACTAGGCAGAGGCTCAAACAGTGACTTAGGGAGCTGCGAAAGCACCACACTGAGGTCCCATACCTTTGCTGGAGGGCGAATGGGGGGGGGTTTGGACAACATGAGGCCCTGCAAGAACCAAGACACAAGGGGCTGAGCTGAGAGGGACTTTCCCTCAATGGGATGGTGGTGTGCTGATGTCTACTCTGATCAAATTAGACTTTAGTCCCACCTGCGACAGGTGGAGCAGATACTGGAGTACCACTTGTACCGAGCAGAACATGTTTGTCCATCTTTTGGCGCACCACATCAAGAATTGGCGCCACTTGAAGGCATACACCCTTCATGTGGAAGCTTTACAAGAGGCCAGAACCACCTCTTCCAAGTCCCATGGGAGAGTGAAGGGGGCTAACGTTACCTATTCAGCAACCAAACTGTGAATTTCAGGAACCCCAAAATTGTGGTGTAAGAGAACCCAGCTCCTGTGAGAGTAGCCTTAGGACATGGCCCAGGGGAATTGGCAATGTTGCCGATAGGGAGAAGAGCAGTGGGAACCAGGCCACCGGGGAGCTATCAGCATTAGTGATGCTCTGTTGTGCTGGACCTTGAATAGGGTCTTGGTGACCAGAGGTGTCAGTGGGAAGGCGTACAGGAGGCCTTCCGTCCATGGGATGAGAAACACATCCACTGCCACCCGGGATGGGTGCAGCTGATGGGAGGAGAAGTGGGGCAAATGCATGTTGTCTGGACTGGCAAACAGGTCCACCAGGGGGACACCCCAGAGAAGAAACAGCCAGGAGGCTACTTCGGGATCCAGGCACCACTCTCGTGTGACTGGAGGACTCTGCTCAGCTTGTCTGCCAGGGCACTATCTTGGTTTGGAAGGTAAACCACCCTTAGGAACATCCCTCTGCATGCTGCATAGGAGCAGAGGGCTACTGCCTCCTGGCAGAGGGGGTATGACCTCATTCCCTCTTGTTTGTTCACGTAGAACATTGCAACCTGGTTGTCAGTCTGGATCAGCACAGAGTGGTGCTGTAGCCAATGGCGGAAGGCTCAGAGCCAGAAATATCACCCAGAGCTCCAGCAGATTGATTGACATTTGGGATTCCATCTGGGACCAGCTGCCTTGTGTCTGGAGGCCCTCACAATGCGATCCCCAGTCCAGTAAGACAACGTCCATGGCGAGGACTTTCTGGGGTGTGGGTGCCTGGAAGGGCATCCCAGCCCAGTGACGTGGAATCTGCCACCATCCAAGATAGTCCGCCAGCAGGTGGATCACCTTCATTCTGTCCTTGAGCCTGCCTGTGGCTTGAGTCCACAGAGAGCAGAGGCACCACTGGGCTGCCCTCATGTGCAGTCTGGCATATGGGGTCATGTGAACCGTGGAGGCCATGTGCCCCAACAGGCAGAGTAGGAGCTGGGCGGATAGCGCCTGGCATCTGTGTACTCTGAGGCTAGCCTCCTCAGATGTTCTGACCTCTCCTAGGGGAGGAAGGCTTTTGTCTGGAGGGTATCTAGCTGTGCCCCTATAAACTCTTAAGAGCAAAGCCAGAGCAAGGTGGGACTTGGGGTAGTTTATGACAAACCTCAGGTGCTACAGGGCGTTTATGGTGCTCCCGGTGGCACATTGAGCCTCCGCAGCTTTACCCCCCTTTATGAGCCAGTCGTCCAGATAAGGGAAGACGAAGGCCCCTTGGAGTCGGAGATGGGCTAAGACCACTGCAAAAGCACTTTGTGAAAACCCTTGGTGATGAGGCCAGTCCGAAGTTCAGCACCCTGTATTGGTAGTGCTCTCCTCCCATCACAAACCAGAGGTATTTTCTGTGGCTGGGATGGATTAGGATGTGTGTGCAGGTATCCTTTAGGTCTAAGGAGCATAGCCAATCTCCCTGCTGGAGGAATGGCTGCAGTGTTCCAAGGGAGAGCATCTTGAACTTATTCCTCACCAGGAATTTGTTCAGGTACCGCAGGTCTAGGATGGGCCTGAGGCCCCCTGTCCTCTTGGGAACGAGGAAATACCTGGAGTAGAAGCTGGTGCCCCAGAGATGTTTCGGCACTGGCTCCACTGCTTTATCCTGGATTAGGCCTAAGCTAGGTGAGGAGCAGGGTCTGGTGAAGGAGAGGTCTGATAGGCTCTTCTGGAAAGTACAAGGGTGGCACCTGCTGTAGGTGGAGGAGGTAGCCCTCCCCGACAACTAGTAACACCCAGGTATCAGTGGTAATAGCTGGCCACCTGTGGGCTGCAGAGGACCCTCTGGGGGTGGGGAGATCACAACCAGGCAGTCAAAAGCTCCCCCTAGGCTGAGCTGGGGCTGGTGCCTGGGACAGGGCCATGTCCCTGGCAATGTGGGGTACTGCCAAAGCCCCTCCTTCTTCCTCAGGGCTTTCTTCTGAGGTTGTACAGAGGTCTTCAAAAGTCTGGTTTTCATCAGGAACTCTGTTTCTATCTCTGCAGCCTTGTCTGCCATGTGTTTTCAGAAGAGGCTCTTTCCCATGCAGGGGACATCAATAAATTTGACCTAGAACAATGGGTGCAGGATAGACTTCTGTAGCCATGCCTGGTGTTGTGCCCAGATGCTTGCGCCTGTCACCCTGGCCAAAGACTTGACGCTATCGTAGGCTGCTTGAGACACTTCGAACACACTTTTACCACCGAGGTCTGAGACTTAAACCTCTGCAGGGGTTCCCCATTGAGGCCTGCCGAGAATCCACCGAGCTCCGTAGACAGTTCCTTCAGATACATGCTGATATAGAGCTTGTAGGACTGGATCCAGCAAGTTAGCATCGAGCCCTGAAAGACCTTCTGGCAGAGGGCGTTGAGGGTTCGGGCCTTCCTATTGGGTGGCACCAATGAATGAGCTTTTTTGCTCTTGAGCCTGCGCATGGCTGACTCCATGACCATTGAGTTGTGGGGAAGTTGGGTCTTTTGAAACCTAGGCTTCAGTGCACTCAGTACATAGCGTCGAGGCACCTGCTGAAGATTGGTACCAATGCCGGTGCTTCCCACATCCGGAGGAGGTGGCAGTTGAGGATCAGAGGCACCGGTACCATAAGGGTTTCCTTAGGGGATGATTCATATTGGAGTATCTCCAGTTCCTCAGTGTGCGGGTCCTCAGCCTCCGTTTCAATGGTGAGAGCCTTGGCTATGTCCCACACAAAGTCAAGGAAGGCGACATCATTGGGTGGAGAACAGCATTGGGACATCGGGGGGAAGATGAGTCTGAGGGCATGTCTTGGTATAGTCGTGTGTCCAGGGACTCTTCGTTCTCAGTCTCCCATCGGACTCGAGGTCAGAGTATGAGTTTGATGCCTTGTGATCACCTCAGTCATGATCCACACCAGGTGGTCTGTGACCTCTGGAAGATCTACTGTCCGAACCGTGGGCATTTGCCAGAGAGGACCGGTGCCCTGAAGAACAGGACCAGGACCTCGTCTGGTGCCGAAGACTCTCTCGAGGCCGGTAGCATTCGAGGATCGGCTTGATGTCGAGGGTCCCATCGCCAGGGCAGATGAAATGGACGAACCAAATGCCTGCTGCATGGCCATGAGGGCAGAGATACTGCTCTCTAAGACTGCCATCCTGGACTCCATGCCAGCTGGCTCTGTAGCCTTTGACCCAGGCACAAAGGTCTTCGGGCCCGGTGTCGGCACAGTGAAGGGGGAGTCCTTGATGAGGATGGCCTCGGGGGCCCAAGGGAACAAAAGAACAGATACCAGGACTGGCAGTAATTTCAGGTTTTAAAACCCCTTCTTCTTATCCCCAGACAGCAGGTACAGACGATTCCTTGCAGGGTAGCTTGTGAGACCGCACCCGCTCAGACTCCTCAGACTCACACAGAGGACTGCAGGGCTTGGAATGAGATTTCCCCTTTTTCCCAGACCCAACCTCCGAGCGGTATTCGAGGGCTTTGTCTTCTTGCATTCCATTTCCAGGGATTTCCGCTTGAAGGAACCGTGGCCATGAGACTCCGAAGAGGCTCAGGCTTCGCGGGGCACAGAGGTACCAGAGGGGGCCTTGGAACGTGGTGTTGCCAGAGACTCCAGCACAGAGTCGGATTTCTAGAAAAACTTTTCCTGCTGCTGCTGATGGCTCTTTAGGGACTTTGAGGTCATGATTCTGGAGAGTTCACAGTCTGAGTTGTGTTCCAGGCCAAGGCACTGGAGGCAGCAGTCATGCAGGTCGGTGAGGGACATTTTGCTGCACTGATCGAACTTCTTGAAGGCCATTGGAAAAAACTGGGTTCCCGCTGTCCGGCATGGATCCGAGGCCTTCGGCTGAAAAAGGGCACAAACGATGGTCAAGGGACACCTCGATGTAGAAAAAGGGAAAAGAATGAACGAATCCGAGGAGCGACACCAAAGCGAGCTGGCTCGGGGGTGAGAAGTCGTCAATACACAGCCAAAAATGTATAAAAACAACCCAAACACTTTTTCCAGGGGAAACCGGACAAATGTCTGGAGGGCTCCGCAGAAAAAAAAGAGAAGACTAGGCAAGATGGCACCCATAGGCAGGAAGGGAACCACACGTGTGGTGCATTTCCTAAAGGCTTTCTTTTTTAAAGCTGGGGAAATGCTTCCACACGGGCTCCGTCAGCACAAACGTCACCCATATGCAGCACAGACTTCTTGCTTGTTCCTGGAGAATGAGAGGGGTCAAGCAAATTAGAGGAAATAACCATTGCAGACCACCTTGAGGACTCAAAAGGTCAGACATTACATTGGTCCAGGCAGAGTAAGAATAATGTAGCCGACCTCCCATAGTAAGCAACTCCACCTGGGCTGGCCTTGCCTTTGCCTGCCCCACCTCCCCCTCTGTGACCCCAAAAGAACTGACCTCTAGTCGCATACCTACCCCGTTGGTGAAGGGCAAACAGACTTCCCTAAATTCCATGAAGTCCCTCGGCTGCCCCTGCCAAAGATGGTTGTTTTGTCCCTTAGGACGGTCCTCTGAAGCTTGCTTCCCTTGGAGTCGCTCAACTCCTTGACCAACTTGTCCAACACCTCTCCAAATAAAAGCTTTCCCTTGAACAGAAGCAGAGATGCATCTTAGACGAGACATTAGTTGCCCAAATCCTTAGCCAAAGGAAATGCTGAGCTGCAATAACTGAGGCCATACTCTTAGTTGAGGCACATACCAGATTGTAGAAGGCATCAGCCAAGTAAGTCGAAGTGGACTCTAGCTTGGCTGCCTCCATTCCCAACGGAGACACCCCGAAACTGCCCCCAGGAATCCCTGGGCTCAAGGTATACAAGCCCTGGTCACATAAGCCCCACATATGGAGGCCTGAAGAGCCAAGACTTTGGTCTCGAAAGCCTGTTTCAGGAGTGACTCAAGCTTGTTGACCTGAACATCCTTCAAAGCCCCCCCCCCCACCTTCCATGGTGATTGTAGTATTCTTTGTTAACTGCTGACACAAGGGCATCCACCCTGGGCAGCTTGAGGAGATCCTTCTCTTCCTGCAGGATGAGGTAAAGACAAGACACAGCTCAGCCCTCTTTTAGGTCAGCTTCTGGACCTCCCTCTCTGCCTCTATCATCTGCTTTATGACCCAATGGATCAGGAAGTTGATTTGCGCTGATTTTATGCCCTGTAGGAGGGGATCCTCCAAGGGCTCCTCCGCTGCGTTGGGCAGATGAGCAATATTCAAAGCTACCAACAAATGGTCGATCAGAGCTGCCAATACTTCCCGTCTGAAGACACATACCACGTTTGGGTCTTCCCCTGGAGGATCTCACCCTCCTCCAGGTACTGACTCGTAGAAACGTCCCAGAGGTCCAAAGGATTCTCTCAAGGGTCATCCGAGTCCTCTGACCTAGGAGAAATCTGCTCATCCCAGAAGTCCCCCTCCACCTATCTCCTTTTCTGTGGAAGGTCTTTCCCCTGGGCCTTCGACTCCGATAAAGGCCCCAACAACCTCCAAAACTCTTTGAGAGTTCATTTTGCCCCACAGTGCTGTCCAGGACCTGCCGGTTTGTTTTGTTTGGTTTTTTTACAGTAGGCCTGGAGCAGCAGCAAAATGAAATGCTGAAAAAGTCACATCTGGAGCACTCAGGGACTCTAAGGTAGATAATGCTGAGGGTCAAGACTGAGCCGTCTGCAGGTTTTGAGAGCTTTCTGAATCCCATGGTAAAATGGCAGGAGAGAACATGGCCATGGTTTCCGCCAAAACCGTGGATGCTGGTAGCCGAGATAAAGCCTGCTCCAGAGAAGAGAAATCTGCCATTTCCCCAACACAGCTGCAGCCAAAGTAAAATGTCTCTGCCATCCTCCCCTTGTGGGTACAAGCCCTGCATACCCTCAATGCTAAAAAGGAGCCCGGACAGCCGCCACACGCCATGCACTGCTTCTTTTCCGCCAGCAAGCAGAGGGACCTAGCTGCCCATGAAAACCCCCTTAATCAGACAGCCTGAAGAGGAGAAAAAAAAAGGAAGGCAGAGAGGTAAAAACCACACACCGTAATTTGCTGGCAACCCTGCAGCTGATCACTACAGACTGCCAAATTCTTCAAAAGCAGCCGAAAAGTCTTTCTCCACTTTAGCTGGCTTAAAGAGGCAGCACTATTGAAAGGCAATTGCTGCAAATACAGAAGCACAGCCATTGTAATGAACACTACTGCTGCTCCTCTCAGCTGGGGGGAAAGGAACCTGGACCACCAGATATTTAGACCCCCGACTGGGCAATCTGACCAACTTAATGGCCCCAGTCCTCTGAGAGCAGCCTCAGCTCTCTAGTCTGCAAACAGACTTCCAGCTATGGGAAAACACACACCCAGTCACCCAAAGCTCTTTAACTGAAATGAACAGAACGTCCCTTTTAATGTCAAAATTGTTTTTTGTCTCCCCCCCCCCCCCCCGTGGAGTCCAGACTGCACGTGAGCTCCTCACCAGCAGCTGAAGACTGAGATAACCAGCAGCTGGAGACTGAGATACTGGTTTATTGAGTCAGTACAGGGGGCTATTCTACTGTGACATCACATACCTGACATGCTCACTCTCCAGCTGCTGGTTGAGGGAGACAACCCAGACATCTGGACTGGACGGACGATATGGAAACAAGTATAAATTCCTCACTGACTGCAGGACTTACGAACTTACCCTTTACACCTCTTCACACCCCACATTAAAATCCCAGCGTTGAGTTCATCCTTCTGCCTGCACAGTTAAGTTTTGTGCACTGCTGTCTGGCTCGAGGCTTTTAAAACAGTTGGCTTATATGCACAACTTGCTCTTGCACTGGCAGTGCACTAAATTGTGCACTAAAACTGAGCTAACCTGTGTGCAACTCCTGCATACTTTATTGGCCTTTTAGTGAATGCCCATCCACAACCAGTTCTGCCCATCATTGCAGTGGCTACCAGCTATATTCCTCAGCCTATAGTAGCCCCTCCTACCATTCCTCCCCTTTCTCAGCACCACCCCCATTCTTCACTCCAGAATATTTACGGTTTCCATATGCTTTCCAAGGTTAGCCTAGTGTCCTTACAGAGCTCTGTTCTCCCACCTAAAGCAGAAGCTTTACCTGCACAGCATAGGGGACTTATGACTCAAACACCCCCCCCCCCTTCCCGGACTAGAGCTGCTTTCTAGTACGTCACTCCCAGTGGTTTCTCATTAGTTGGTTCTTATCCACTGTCTCTGCTGCTAGTGACACTGGTAACAGGCAGAGTAGTGGGAGGGAGGAAGGACTTCAGAACTGCAGATCAAGGGCTTTTCAGACACTGACAATCCTTCTGACTTCCATTAATGCTAAAAATCAGTACCATCATGGTGAAAAAAAAAAGCCAAACTGGCAATCATAGCTTCCCGAGCCTTGAGCACATCTGGACAGGGGCCCCAACACAGAGGCCTCCTGCAAGAACCTAGTTTGTCTATGCCTTAATCTGGCCCCGATGTTGATCCCGAGGTGGGTTCCCCCCTCCCCCCCATTACAGAAGTAGCAGAAATGGACTTATATTTTTGCTTCTTCTGGATTACCACCAAAAATAAATTGCCCAAACATGGCTAATTCATCCTAAAAACACTAAACTCAGATTTGTGGAGGGAAGATATTTGTCTGAAAGAGGATGATTACTTTCCTAAGCATAACTGCCAAACAAGCCATTTACAAAGTCAGGTTGTCAAAACACAAGAGCTATGCTAAAAGCTGGAAGAAAAAGCTCACATTTCACAACTGTCACAAGGCTTCTGAAACCAGCATGTGCCAAGGTCAGTGTCTCACTGACATGATGCCTGAGTATTTTTAGAACTCATTTAAGAATACAGTCTAATTTTGTAGTTTAGATAGTGTTTTATGTAAATAAGACACATCTGCCTTCTGTAAAACCAGATTTATGTTAGCCGATGAGCAGTTCTAAAAAGTACTTCCTAACTTCTTTTAAGTCAAATGAGGGTTTCTAGAATAGCTACTGTTACAGTGCCAAAAAACATGGAGACTATCAAAACTTCTGCTAATACAGTCCAGTAATTAGTGTATAGCTTTTAAGCACTTGACAAAGATCTGTGTGTTTCAACTCATACAATTCATAGCTTTCACCATTCTAGAGATCATAGAAAGATTAACTGAATCATTTCAATATGCTTTACATGGTCCACAATTCATTTAGCATATTTAATAATCTGTCTGTTCAATAAGTAGGATATATTGGTAAGACCTACAGGAGCTCTCCAAATCAACCAACAGTAAGGATTTAAGGGTTTGTTTTATTATATTAAATTGTTAGCTCTCTGACTGGGAGCTCTTAAAAGGGTTTTTTGTACATTTTAAAGCAAGGTTACTTTCTTTTTGGTGCTTTAGTGGGACTTTCCTTGAGCACAGTAGGTGGTTGAACTCCAGTAACCTCCTCAGCTTTGGGAACTGCTAACACCTAATCAGATGTTAGTTCCCTCCCTACCCACCCAGACTCCCACCCACCCTTAGCAAGCAGTCTTGCTTTATAGGGCACCTACCCATTTGACAAAGCACAGAGAATTGGACCAGCACATTTTGAATATAATTAAGGAGATTTAACTGCTTTTTCTCTGAAAGGACAGCTGGGAAACCGGCTGGTACTTGGTAGATCTCTCTATTTTGCTTTAACAGATACCTAAGCTCCACGAACAGAACAATGGTAGGAAAAATCGTATCGCTAAAGCTGTTGCCCCCGTTACAGCTTCTGCCTCGGTCCAGACAGAGGTCCTAATGCCAGTTGAAGGACCGGTTCCATGTGCAGGGTGCCTGCATGCTGAAGCTCTGAGGAAACAAGTGGAGGAACTCAGAGAAGAGGTGGCGAGGCTGAGGAGCATTCAAGACAGTGAGAAGTACATTGATGAGATGCTTCTTGCAGCTCTACAGCAGAGGAGAAGATGGGTGCCAAAAGAATGTCGATGCTTGGACACAAGTCACCAGGGCCTGCAAAATCACCAATCCAACTTCTCCAGCCCTTGAATTGAAGAACCATTATGCAGCCTTGGAAGTGGAGGAGGTGAAAGCATCCCTGGCAAGGCAGAAACCAGAGCTCAAGTACCCCAAAGTTGCAGAATCAGCGACCACAAGGAAACAAAGGGTAGTGGTGGTTGGAGACTCTCTTCTGAGGGGTACTGAGGCATCCATCTGCCGACCAGACTTGATGTCCAGAGAGGTATGCTGTCTGCCTGGTGCCAAAACCCAAGATGTTACGGAGAGTTTGCCGAGACTCATCAAGCCCACTGACAATTACCCAATGTTGCTAATCCATGTTGGAACAAATGATACTGCCAGGTATACCTCGGAACGTATCAAAAGTGACTTCATGGCTCTGGGACAGAGGGTGAAGCAGTTAGGTGCACAGGTGGTGTTCTCTTCAATCCTCCCTGTTGGGGGGTAAAGGCCAAGGCAGAGAGGCTCGCATCCTGGAGATGAATGCATGGATGGTATCATCGAGAGCATCTTGGTTTCCCAGACCATTGGATGCTGTCCCAAGGGTTGCAGAGCAGAGATGGCATCCATCTGTCCAAGAAAGGTCAACGCATCTTCGGTAGTAGACTGGCTAATCTACTGAAGAGGGCTTTAAATTAGATTCGTTGGGGATGGGTGAAGAAAGCCCCCAGGTAGGTAATACCCATTTCCATAAAGTTATTTAATGTAACAGGGGTAACATATGGAAAGCAGTGTGTATAAATGCCCGTAGCATGGGAAATAAGATCCCTGATATTGAAGCTTTGGTGGGAGTGGCTGACTTGGATTTAGTGGCAGTTACAGAAACATGGTTCACAGAAAACCATGACTGGGATGTAACTATACCTGGCTATACTTTATTCAGAAAGGACAGGGTAGGAAGAAGGGGAGGAGTGGCACTATATGTAAAAACTACTATTAAAGCTTTGGAATTACAGAGTTTAAAAGGGAGAGAGGAGGCATTGTGGGTTAAACTAGAAAGAGGGAAAGAGAAATCTATTTGCATTGGTGTGATATACAGACCTCCCTCACAAGAGGAAGAGGTGGACAGAGCTAATTGAAGACATACACAGCATTGCTAGGAAAAGGGACGTGCTACTGATAGGAGATTTCAATATGCCAGATGTTGAATGGCACATTCCTGCTGCAGTATCATCTAGAAGTAAGGAGATCCTGGATTCTCTACAGGGAGAACTATTCAGGCAATTGGTAACAGACCCCACACGTGAACGGGCCATACTGGACTTGGTGCTTACCAATGGTGAAAGTGTTTCTGATGTTGTAGTGGGGAGATCATTTTGCATCCAGTGATTACCAGATGGTGTGGTTCAGTATTAGGACTAGGGCTGTTAGAATCCATTCAAAGGCGAGGATCTTAGACTTTAGGAAGACTAACTTTGCGAAGATGGGCCAATACCTCAGGGAGTCGTTAGTTGGATGGGAACAGCTGAGGGATGTAGAAAAACAGTGGGAAAAACTGAAATGGGATATTTTAAGGGCAACCAACCTTTTTGTTAAAATGGTAAATAAAAGGTAAAAGGAAAAGGAGACCGCTATGGTTTTCAAAAGAAGTAGCTGACAAAGTGAAGAAAAAGAGGGAGGCCTTCATGAAATACAAGAGTTCACAGAGAGGAAGACAGGCATCTGTATTTGGAAAAACTTAGAGAAGCTAGCAAAGTAGTCAAGGCAAAGATTCAAAAGGAGGAGGAAATAGCCAATGCAATAAAATGGGGGGATAAGACATTTTTCAGATATATTAGTAAGAGGAAGGGCAAGAGTGGTATTGTTAGACTCAAGGGTGCAGGGGAGGAATATGTAGAAGTTGATAAGGATAAAGCGGAATTGCTTAACAAATATTTTTGTTCTGTGTTCACAGATGAAGAACCAGGAGCAAGACCTCAGAAAACACCCACAAATAGGAACAGAAGCAAAGGACATCTTGAACAATTTTCAAAAAAAGACTGTTCGTGAGAAACTCTCTCAACTTAAAGTAGACAAAGTGATGGGACCGGATGGGATACACCCGAGAATACTGAGGGAACTTGGGGACGTTCTAGCAGCTCCACTGACTGACCTTTTCAATGCCTCGGAGTCGGGAGTGGTGCCAAAGGACTGGAGAGAGGCTCATGTGGTGCCTTTACACAAAAGCGGAAGTAAGGATGTGGTTGAAAACTACAGGCCGGTTAGTTTAACTTCGGTGGTGAGTAAATTATTAGAAACGCTGCTGAAAGAGAAAATAGTGAGGTTTCTGGAGTCCAGCTGATTACAGGATCCAAGGCAGCATGGATTCACCAGAGGCAGGTCTTGTCAGACAAATCTGATTGATTTCTATGACTGGGTGACCAGGGGAGTTGGACCGAGGGAGAGCCCTAGATGTGGTGTATTTAGATTTCAGTAAAGCCTTTGACACTGTTCCTCACAGGTGACTTATAAACAAACTGAGCACCCTAGGGATGGACCCTAAAGTTACTGCTTGGGTTAGAAATTGGTTGGGCGGGAGGCAAAGAGTACAAGTAAATGGAGCTCACTCTCAGGAGAGGAATGTTATCAGTGGTGTGCCCCAGGGATCTGTCCTTGGTCCGATTCTTTTTAACATCTTTGTCAGTGATATAGTGGAAGGGCTTTCAGGTAAGGTTTGCCTCTTTGCGGATGATACCAAAATCTGCAATAGAGTAGACACCCAGGAAGGGGTAGATAACATGAGGAGGGATCTAGCTAAGCTTGAAGAATGGTCTAGAATTTGGCAGCTGGGATTTAATGTTAAAGAATGTAAGGTCATGCATTTGGGCTGCAGCAATCCAAGGGAGCAATATAGTATAGGGGGTGAAGTACTTTTGTCCACTAGTGGGACCTAGGCGTGGTTGTATCTGATGATCTTATGTTCAACTCTGTTTTATTCAAATTCCACAGACAACACCCATCAGTAATACAGGCATCCAATTGCAAAAAGGGAAGAAAATATATAAGAGATACATTTGCAGCAAACCATCATAAGAGATTGGGGAGGAACAGACACCCATATCTCCATCATAACAGCATAAAATATAACAAACATCAGAATACACCGGAGGCGCAGATTACAAAACTGGATACTACACCCCCCTAGGTATACATCAGAGTGGCTCTCCCGGGAAAGTGTCAGTGACAGTCAGGGTCACAAAGCCCCCCACCCCTGTATCTCCATCAATAGCCTCGTACTCAAGCAAACAGATAAACAGGATATTGAGATCGAGATTACCCCAAAATGGGACCCCCCCCAACTCCTATACCCCCAGAACACAGCACAACACGCCCAGCTCAGCCACGACAGGCCCAGGGTGAGCTCTTCTCCCGGGCCCATCCTCAGACAGATTATAGCAAGCAACACCTCCCTCAGCCGTTCCCCAATACTCACACCCTCCCTAACCCGTCCTTCCCACCCCCCCCCCCCAGGTCACTACCCACTTCCACTAGGCCAGGTTTGCAGATAAGAAAGGATTGGCCAACATGACCAGACCTAACCGTCAAATCCCACCTAGGATCCGACTACGCACTCAAAGAGGCAAGAGAGAAAGATGGGGCCCCCAGCCTTCCAGAAACCGCTGCTAACGCCTCGGATGTCCACTAGCATATATCCTGTCCATGAGCAACAGCCCATATAGCTTCTCTCTCCAAATACCATAGGTGGGTCCTTTTGCATCCAGCCACTGCTGTAACAGTCATACAGGCAATCAACACCAAACATAGCCAACGCAGTGCTACTGGTCCCAAGTCACCTTTCCATGTGTCATCCCATACATCCAACACCACATTGCCAGCATTCAGGGGGTAAGGGTTGCTGCACACAGTTAACCAAATGGGTCACCACCTTCCCCCAGAAAACCTGAACCTGCAAGCATTTCCAAAACATATGCCCCAACGTGGCCCAGGGCTCCCCACACCGAGGACAACTATGGGTTGCAGCGACTCCCGCCCTCCATGCCCTATGAGGTGCAAAATGTAGACGGCGCAGTATTTTAAACTGAGCATCCCGGTGGAGCACCATCACACTCAATTCAGGAAGGGCTACCAAGCCTCGTAACAGCCCGTCCGCAGTGACCTCTTCACCAAGTTCCGTAGCCCAAGCGACCGCCAACTCATCCACAGCAAATCGGCAACACGAACTCCCAAAGCATTTTATGTAGCCACGAGACCCGCACCATTTGGTCTCCTCCCCGGAGCGCCACCTCCAATGCCGAACTAACCTCCCCTCGCAAAGCTTCTCGGGGAATACCACGAATATAGCTGCGGAGTTGCATATAAGGGAAAACATCCCATGTCTCTAGAGAGTATTGCCGACAGAGCAGGGAAAAGTCCTCCACCACTCCGGCCGACGTTACTACCTGTTCCAAGTTATCTAGCCCCAATTGCGCCCACCGCGCAAACTGATTCCCTTCCATACTCAGCAAAAAATCAGCATTACCCCGGATAGGAAGATAGGGAGAATAGCGTGCCGAGAGCTGACGCCCAACACAAAAAGACCTCCATGCTTTCCGCACAGGATCCAGTACAACCTCACGGAGGTCGCGGGTTAGCCCCCCAACCCTTTGAGCATGAAGAAGATACCGTGGATGAAAGGATTTGACCGCCTCCCGAAGCAACCCCAGAGGCAAGCAGTCTTCGAGATCCCAAAGCCAATCCCGCACATAACGCAGTAGGCAAGCTATGTTGTATTTCCGTATATCCGGGAGTCCTAGGCCACCTAATAATCTGGGATGCCGCAACACCTCCAATCGCACCCTGGGCCTCCGCCCACGCCAGAGAAATCGATTAAGGAGATCATTCAGTTTCCGAAGGTCGGAGTACCGTAAAAACAACGGGAGAAGCTGAAGCATATATAAAATCTTAGGAAACATTGCCATCTTATACAGTGCCACACGCCCCCCCCCCCGCCCCCAGGGATATCAGCAAGTCTCGCCATTTATCCACCGTAAGCGACACGGCTGCTACGAGTTTAGAAACGTTGAGACAGTAAAGATCCCCCAATTTCGCCAGCAGGTAAATGCCCAAGTACTTGAAATGCCCCGCAGCCCACTTCAGAGGAAATTCATCCGACCAGCCCTGCTGCACTGCAGGACCCAGCAACATTGCTTCAGATTTGTCCAGGTTTAGCCGGAACCCCGAGGGCACCCCATACTCCTTGATAAGTTGTAACAATTGGGGCAGCCCCTCCCGAGGGCTGCCCAGATGTACAAGTAAATCATCGGCGAATGCCGCAACTCTAACTTCATCCCTTCCCACAGAGACGCCCCGAAACCCCGTGGCATTCCGAATCTGGATCAACAATGGTTCCAACGTCAAAACGAATAAAAGCGGAGACAGTGGACAGCCCTGGCGAGTTCCCTTCTGAATGCAAAAATCTGCTGACATATTACCATTAGCCATAAGAGCCTCCTTCGGCTCAGCGTATAATAAAACGGACCACATCGACAAAAGAAATCCGAAAACCCCATCGCCTCCAAGACCTGGTACATAAACCCCCAGTTGACCCTATCGAACGCTTTCTCAGCGTCAAAGCTAATAAGGAGAGAACCATGCTCAGCCAACTGTCCTGTGCACATGGAAAGCAAGATCCGTTGCACACTATAGGCCGCATGACGGCCCCGCACAAACCCCACCTGGTCCCGATGTATCAAATCCCATAAGAACCGTGCTAACCGATCGGCCATGATTTTGGCCAAAATCTTAATGTCCACATTGAGAAGCGAAAGAGGACGATACGAACCGGGCAGAAGCGGGTCTCTCCCGGGCTTTGGCAGTATGGTGACCAGCGCTTTATTGGCCTCAAATGGAAACCTCCCCAACCTAACCAATTCTTCAAAATATCCCACAAGGGGTGCCACTATCGCATCGCCCATGGCCTTATAGAATTCACTCCGATAGACATCAACCCCAGGGGCCCTGCCAGTCTTCTTCCAGCCATCTTTCAGTCTGGAATAACTTCAAAAGCTTTATTCTCTCCTCCCCCGCCTTAAGTGCTGAATAAATAGAAAGGGCCTCTCTGAAATCCAAGGGCTCCGAAATCAGCGGTAATCTGACTCCTTACTCAACAGCTGCTATTCAGTAACAGCAGGAAATGCTGCAAGTGCAACCCAGAGAGAAGACAACGTGTCAGCCATGATGATGATGACGTTTCCGTATCTGATGATCTTAAAGTAGCTAAACAGGTAGAAAAGGCGACGGCAAAAGCTAGAAGGATGCTTGGGTGCATACGGAGAGGAATGGCTAGCAGAGAAGAGGAGGTGATAATGCCTCTGTATAAAAGTCTTTGGTGCGACCTCATTTGGAGTATAGTGTGCAATTCTGGAGACCGCACCTTCAAAAGGATGTGAACAGGATGGAGTCGGTGCAGAGGGTGGCTACTAAAATGATTAGTGGTCTTCATTATAAAGCATATGATGACAGACTGAAGGATCTTAATATGTACACCTTAGAGGAAAGGCGGGATAGAGGTGATATGATTGAGACGTTTAAATACCTCCGTGGCATAAATGTTCAGGGAGAGAGCCTCTTTCAATTGAAAGCAAGTTCTGCTACGAGGGGACATGGGATGAGGGTGAAGGGAGATAGATTCAGGAGTGATATGCAGAAATATTTCTTTACGGAAAGAGTAGTGGATCCGTGGAATAGTCTCCCAGTGGAGGTGGTAGAGATGAGGACAGTAACTGAATTCAAAAAAGCATGGGACAAACACAGAGGATCTCTAAAGGTAAAAAGGGGACTGTTGTAGTTGTTATGGAAGGACAGACTAGATAGGCCATGTGGTCTTTCTGTCGTCATGTTTCTATGTTTCTATGCAAGACCACTAGTCAACTGAGAACAAGAATTAAATTACAATGTCTTAAGAAGCAGCTCAAACCATCTCTCAGTCTTAAGGATCAAAATGAATTGTAATTTTTGAAATTCACTCTCAATCATACTACAATGACACTTGCAAGGAAATAGAAGCAGAAACTATTAGAGGAAGAACAAGATCGGCTTTCCTAAAGCTGCGAGAGTTAAAGAAAAAGTTCCAGCCTCGAATTGGAATGTTACAAGATGCTCAAGGTTCTATGCTGAATGATGCTGAGAAGATCAAGAAAAGGTGGAAGGAATATACAGAGTTTTTATATGATAAAGATCAAGTGGACCAACAGCCGTTTCAACCTATACCTTATGATCAGGAACCATTGGTGATGAAAGAAGAAGTTGAAGCAGCATTGAAAGCCTTATCAAAGAACAAAGCACCAGGCATTGATAGCATTCCCATAGAAGTATTGCAGCAATCTGATGCAGCTGTTACCGTACTTACAAGGCTCTGCCAAGAAATATGGAAGACAACATCATGGCCAACTGACTGGAAAAGATCTGTGTTTATACCAATACTAAAGAAAGGTGATCCAACTGACTGTGGAAATTATCGCACAATCGCTCTGATCCCACATGCCAGCAAGATTCTACTGAAGATTATTCAAAAGAGACTACAGCCATACCTAGAACAAGAACTACCTGAAGTGCAAGCAGGGTTCAGGAAAGGGCGAGGAACGAGAGACATCATTGCGGATGTGAGATGGATCCTTGAAAAGACTAAAGAATACCAAAAGGATATCTATTTGTGCTTTATCGACTATAGCAAGGCTTTTTGACTGTGTAAACCATGAGAAACTCTGGGCCACATTAAGAAGCATGGGTATACCAGAACACCTGATCGTTCTCTTGCGTAATCTGTACATTGATCAAGAAGCAACAGTTCGAACGGAACAAGGAGAAACAGAATGGTTTAAAATAAGCAAAGGTGTAAGACAAGGCTGCATACTTTCCCCCTACCTGTTTAATTTATATGCTGAACAAATCATCAGAGAAGCAGGACTGTATGAAGACAACAGAGGTGTGAAGATTGGTGGAAGACTCATCAACAACCTTCGCTATGCTGATGATACCACATTACTGGCTGAAAGTGAAGATGATCTGAAACATTTGCTTCTCACAATCAAAGAACATAGTCTCAAAATGGGCCTGCACCTTAATGTAAAGAAGACAAAGATCATGACAACTGGCATAATCAACAGGTTCATCGTTGAAGGAGAAGAAATTGAAATCGTGAACAACTTTAACCTACTTGGATCAACTATCAATAAAGAAGCAACAAGCAGTCAAGAAATCAGACGACGCATTGCTCTTGGCAGAATGGCTATGAAAGACCTAGATAAGATTCTCAAGAGCAGAGATGTCTCTCTCCATACAAAGATTCGACTTGTTCATGCCATGGTATTTTCAATAACATCATATGGATGTGAAAGCTGGACAGTGAAAAAGACAGACAGGAAGAAAATTGATGCCTTTGAATTATGGTGCTGGCGGCGAATACTGTGTATAGCATGGACTGCCCGAAGAACAAACCAGTCGGTACTAGAAGAGATCAAACCTAAGCTTTCTTTAGAAGCTCAGATGACAAGACTTCGACTTTCATACTTCGGACACATCATGCGAAGAGAGAGAGATCATTAGAGAAAGACATCATGCTTGGCAAGATAGAAGGTCAACGCAAAAGAGGAAGGCCAGCAATGAGATGGATTGCTACAACAACAGCAGCTACGGGTACCAGTCTGTCAACAATGAGCCGCCTGACTGAAGACCGAACACAATTTAGGATAGCTATCCAGAGGGTCGCCATGAGTCGACTCCGACTCGACGGCACTTAACAACAACATGTTCCTTTGAACAACAGGAGGTGGTGATAGGGATAAACAATTATTGCAGTTGCAGCAAAAAGTGTAGTTACTCACCTATAGCAGGTGTTCTCTAGGAACAGCAGGAATCAGTCCTCACCATATGGGTGATGTTGGCACTGACTAAGCCCACGCAGTAACCTCTCCCCAGCTTTCAAAGAAAGCCTTTGGGAGATGCGCCACACATGCGTAGTCCCCTTTCTGCCAAAGGATGCCATCTTGCCTCAGTCAAATGACATAGCTAAAGATGACAAAAATGATATGAAAGCAACTCCACGGGGAAGAGAGAGTTGTGAGGACCAATGCCTACTGTCCCCAGAGAACACCTGTTACACTTTCTCCAGTAACAAGCAGGAAGTCGGTCCTCACATATGGGACTCCCTAGCTACAGGCCACTGAAAACCTGTAGAAGTGCCATAGATGAGCCATAAGCAGCAGCGAGTCTTAAGACGACAGATTCTCAAGAGACTCAAGTGTCCAGTCAGAACCAGCACTCCAGTAGCCTGAACACAGAAGGATCGGAGGGGTAGGAGTTGCCTACACCCCGAACAGATGACCGAGTATGGCCTGGCCAAAGGCGCTGTCCCATCAGGACTCCCCTCTCCAGGCAGTAATGAGCTGCGAAGGTGTGGACTGAAGACCAGGTGGCAGTCTGGCAGATGTCAGAGAGAGGAATCGAATGCAGATTTGCCACAGATGCCACCATGGCCCTGACGCTGTGCGCAGTGACCTGGCGCTTCAGCGAGAGCAATGCAGTCCACCACCAAAGTGGATAGAGTTCGAAAAGTTGAGAGGCTTTACAGTGGCCCAGGGTACACTGAAGGTAGAAAGACAGGGCTCTCTTACAGTCCAGGGTATGCAGCATGGTCTCAGCCCGTCTTACGTAAGGCTGCAGAAAGAAAGTGGGGAGCACCACCTCCTGATTGAGGTAGAAGGGGACCACCACCTTAACAAGAAACTTGGGGTGTGTGCAAAGCACCACCTGTTCTTATAGAACCTTGTGTACAGCAGATCAGCCACTAGTGCCTGAGCACGCTGACCCTGCGAGCAGACGTGAGCACTACTAGAAGATGACCTTCCATGAGAGGTACCGTATGTGGCAGGTAGCCAGGGGCTCGAACTGCGGACCGGCGAGCTTGGATAGTGCCACACTGGAGGTCCCACTCTGCCGCTGGAGGGCAGATGGGGGGTTTGGATAGCAAGCGGCCCTTCAAGAAGCATGTCACAAGAGGTTGGACAGAAGGGCTTGCCCTCGATAAGATGGTGGTGGGCTGCTAAAGCACTCAGATGGCACTCTTACAGAGTTGGACTTCAATCCTGCTTACGACATATTGAGCAAATATTGCAGTACAAGTTGCACAGAACACGAAAACAGGTTGACTTGACGTTCTGTGCACCACACTGAGAATCCGTGCCATTTGAAGGCATAGGCCCATCACATGGAGAACCTATGGGAGGCCAATAGGACCTCCTCTACCTTCCCCGAGAGGTTGAATGGGGCCAAGGCTACCCTTTCAGCAGCCGTTAGCAACAAGAGGTGAAGGAGGGAACCCTCCTCCTGTGACAGTAGCCCCAGGGGGACCGGGATCACCGTAGATAAGTGGAGAAGCAGCAGGAACCATGGTTGCCTGTGCCACCGGGGGGGGGGGGCAATTAATATCAGCAACGCCTTGTCGTGCTGAGCCTCGAACAGGGTCTTGGCTATCAGTGGCGTGGGCAGGAAGGCGTAGAGCAGGCTCTCCATGCACGAGATGAGGAACGCATCCTGCTGCCACCCATGAAGAATACAGTTGGTGGAAGCAGAATCTAGGCAGTTGAGAGTTGGTCGGACTCGTGAAGAGGTCCATCAGGGGAACTCCCCAAAGCTGGAAGAACCAAAAGGCCACCCTGGGGTCCAGCCGCCACTCGTGCGGTTGGAGAACACTGCTCGGCTTGTTTGCTAGTGTGCTGAGCTCGCCCGGCAGATGCTCTTGCGGGCAGCGGATCCTATTACAGAGCGCAAACAGATATAGACAGAGGACCCTGTGTCTCCCTGCTTGTTCATGTAGAACATCACCACTTGATTGTCCATTTGGACTAGCACAGACTGGTGTTGCAGGCAGTGGCAAAAGGCTCGGAGGGCCAGAAATATGGCCCGAAGCTCCAGCAGGTTGATCTGGAGTTGACTATGACCAGCTGCCCTGGATGCAGCTATCTTCGCAATTTATTTTTGCTTACTAACCGCCTTTCCTGAACCAAAGTGGTTTACATTGAACTCAAAGAAAAGAAAAGTAAACTTAACAAATTACATTTAACAAAATTAGACATGGAACATTGTAAACAAGGAGTGATGGGGATTAAAGGAAAAAAACTCTTAACATAGCAAACTGCTGATTTCAGCTAATAACTAAATAAAGGGGACGAAGCATGTTTAATACACTGTTCTTAACCATTGTGTAATGTGAATAAGACTATTGATTTACTTGGAAACTTTCAAACCAAGTAATTAGTTCGCCGAAGTGTTCCTTGAACAGAAATGTTTTTAGAAGTTTACGGAAAGAATTTGGATCCTTAGAGTCTTCTGGCATCGGGTAGGGAATTCCATAAGAGTGGGGCATAAAGGGAGAAAGCTCTCTTGGATGTAGTTGAATTGCAGCTCCTGAATTCACTGGGTACCACAAGTGAATTTTTATTGCTACTTCTCCATGGTCTGTTTTCCGGGGTGATTCGAATAAGTGCCTTCAGGCAAGTGGATGATTCTGTTTGGAGGGATTTGAACATAGCTTTGAATTTTATTCTGCTCTCAATTGGCAGCCAGTGAAGATGTTTTAATATTGGGGTAATGTAATCTTTGATTGGGACTTGCAAAATTACTCTAGCTGTTCTATTTTAAGCTAGCTGAAGGTGGCGGATGGCTTGCTTTGGGAGGCCCATTAGTATGGAATTACAGAAATCTAAGTGCTGGACTGCTGTTATGACGTCACTTGCAGAGAGGAGATGTCTGAAATGTTGAAGCATCTTCAGCTTAGTGTAGATGGCCTTTGTTATGTTGCTCTCATGCTTAGTGAAATTGAGCTGGTGATCTAGCGTGATGCCCAAGTAATTCACCTTTTTTTTTTTTTTTTTTTTTTAACTTGGATGCTTGCTTCTTTTATCTTAAATCGATGATTCTGGTGGAGTGAAGGAGTTGTCTCTTGTAATAAATAAATTTTAAAAAAACAAACCAGAAATTCTATTTGAAAGTTGTGTTTTGCCAACCAAGTGATGATGCTATTGAAACATTCCTCTATTTGTTTTTTTAAGTATGGCTGTTTGGTGTTGATTTGGGTGTATAACATATCATCAGCATACAAGTGATATTAAATGCCATGACCCTTGATTATGCTGCAAATAGGTTGAATGTATAAGTTAAAAAAGAAGTGCTGATAATGCAGAACCTTGGGGTATGCCTTTCTTTTGGTAGAATGGGTTTGACATGTTATTACCCATCTTTATTTGGATGGTTCGGTTTGATAGGTAGGACCATGACAAGACTATCTTTAAGGCCGATTTCTTGCAAGTATGAGATAATCATATATTATGGAGTCATACTTTGCTGTTATGCCTAGGAATATTAGGATGAATCCAGAATTAGCTTTTTGAATTCCTTTTAGAAGCATGTCTGTTAATGCCATGAGAGTTTCCACTCTGTGATCAATTCTAAACCCGTGTTGTTGAGGAACGAGCAGAGCAAAGCTGTCTACGTGATTTTGTAGTTGGAGCCGAGCTGCCTTTTCTAGGATTTTTGCCATGAATGGCAGACTTGAAATTGGCCTGTAAGAGCTTGGTTTAGATGAGCCCACCAGCCCAGCAAGGTGGTGTCCATAGTAAGAACCCTCTTGGGATCGGGGGCCTCGAAGGGCATCCCTGCCTAGAAGCGCTGCAGTATCTGTCACCAGCTGAGGGAGTCTGCAAGTTGACAGGTCAGTCACCCTGTTCCAGCGCCATCCACCGGCATGGGCCACTGGGAGCAGACACCATTGGGCCACCCTCATGTGGAGACAGGCATCCGGGTGACGTGGACAGTGGATGCCACATGGCCCAGCAGGCATAGTACGAGGCAAACAGACACTGTACATTTGCATTGTACATTTGTGGCCAGCACCAACAGACTGGACAAACAGAAGTTCCGGAGGGCAAGAGTTGCCTCAAACCCAAACAGATGATAGATTACTACCTGACCAAAGGAGCTGTCCTGCCAGGACTCCTCCTCCAGGCAATAATGTGTTGCAAAGGTGTGAACTGAGGATCAGGTGGTAGCCCGGCAGATCTCCAGCAAGGGAACTGAGCAGAGGTTCGCCATAGATGCTGCCCTGGCCTGAACGTTGTGTACCATGACGTGACACTCCAGCGAAAGAACGGCCTGCCCATAGGTGAAGGCGATGCAATCCACCACCCAAGGTGGACAGAGTATGCTTAGAGACAGCTATACCCAGGCGATTACGGTCGTAGGAAATGAAAAGTTGCAAGGAGGGTGATGAGGCTTGGTTCGCTCCAGATAGTAGGCCAAGGCCTACTTACAGTCCAGAGTATGGCATCTACCCTATCAGCATGGGGCTGCAGAAAAAGTTGGGATGCACCACCTCCTGGTTGAGGTGGAACGGGGGAAACCACCTTAGGCAGGAACTTAAGAGTGACTGGAGCATGATCCTATTCCTGTGGAACCTGGTGTAGGGGGCATGAGCTACCAGAACCCGGAGCTCACTGACCATGCATGCAGATGTGAGGCCATGAGGAAGACCATCTTCCAGGACAGATATTTGAGGTGGCAGGAAGCCAGCAGCTCAAAGGGCGGAACAATAAGCTTCGAGGGGACCACACTGAGATCCCATGCTGCTGCCGCCGTCGGCCGGGTGGGTGGTCGAGAGAGCAGGAGTCCCCCTCAGAAAGCGAGTCACAAGAGGCTGGGCAGAAAAGGACTTCCCCTCAATGATGTGATGGTGTGCCAACAGTGCACTGATGTGTACTCTGATGGAGTTAGACTTCAGACCACTGTTGGCCAGATGCAGCAGGTACTGCAGCACCAGCTGAACAGAGCAGGAGAAAGGGTTGGCACCCCTCTGCACACCAAACTGAGAAGTGATGCCACTTGAAGGTATACGCTCATCGGGTGGAATCCTTGCAGGACGCCAAAATGACCTTTTCCCATCTCCAAGGGCAAGTCAAACTGGGCCAGGGACTCCAGGCTGAGGTGGAAGCCAGACCACTAGGGCCAGGGACTCCAGGCTGAGATGCAAGAGAGCCATCCTCCTGCGAGACCAGGTCTGGAGCACATCCCAGGGGGACTGGGGGCACCTGAGACAGGCTGAGAAGAGGAAACCATGACTGCTGGGGCTACTGGGGGGCTCTGAGGATCAGCATGGCCTGGTCGAGCTGGACCTTGAGAAGAGTCTTGGCAATGACTGGCATGGGAGAATAGGCATAGAGAAGGCCTTCTGTCCATGGAATGAGAAACGCATTGTCGCCACCCAGGAGGGGTGCAGCGTCCTGGGGCAGAAGCATGGCAGCCGAGTACTGGCTGGGCTGGCAAAGAGATTCATTGCAGGAGGGCCCCAGCGATGGGCAGAAATGTTGGTTGGCCAACCATGGGTCGAGCCGTCACTCATGGGGCTGGAGAACCCGGCTGAGCCAATCCGCCAGGACAATGTCCTGTTTGGGAAGGTACACAGCCTTGAGGCGCACCCTATTCTCACTGGTGAAAGTGCAGAGGCAGACCACTTCCCAGCACAGGAGGGACAACCCCGTGCCCTCTTGCTTGTTAACAGAACATTGGCAATTGTCTGTCTGAATCAGAATTGACTGGATCTGCAGGTGGTGTTGAAAAGCCCAGAGTGTAAGCAAAGGCTCTGAGCTCTATGAAATTGATCTGCTGGAGGCTCTCCAAAGCCAACCACAAGCCCTGAGTGTGGAGGTTGCCGCAGTGGGCCCCCCAGCACAACTTGGAGGCAACCGTGGTGAAGACCCTCTGAGGGGTCAAGGTGTGGAAGGGCATTCGCGCCAAAAGGTTTTGTGGTTGCTGCCACCAGCCAAGAGACTCGGCAAGGAGATTGGCGACAGTCACCAGGTCCTGCAGGCAGCCCATTGCCTGAACCCACTGGGAGCGGAGAGTCCACTGGGCTGGACGCATGTGGAGACTGTTGGTTGTGACATGCAGTCGCAATCATCTGCCCTGGGAGGCACAACATGAGCTGGGCAGAGGCCGAGTTCCAGCCCTGCAGCTCCCCTTGCAAGGGCCGTTAGGCACTGGGCCCTGTCGAGAGGGAGGAAGGCTCTGGCCTGACCGTGTCTAGCAGCGCCCCTATGAATTCCAGGCATTGGGTCGGCTGCAAGTGGGACTTGGGATAGCTGATGACAAACCCCAGGTGCTCCAGAGTGAGAATAGTGCAGTGTGCCACCTGCTGGACGTTGACAGCTATGCCGCCCTTGACGAGACAGTCGTCCAGGTAGGGAAAAATGAACACCCCTGCAGCCATAAGTAGGCTGCAACCACTGCTAGACACTTGGTGAACAACCTTGGGGCCGAATCCAGGCTGAAGGGTAGGACTCTGTACTGGTAATGGCATCCTCCAATGACAACGTGGAGGTACTGTCGGTGTCAAGGATGTACATGTACGCATCTTTGAGATCTAAGAAGCATAGCCAATCTCCCTGCCAGAGATAGTAACATAGAAACATGATGACAGAAAAAGACCACATGGCCTATCTAGTCTGTCCTTCCATAACTACAACAGTCCACTTTTTACCTTTAGAGATCCTCTGTGTTGGTCCCATGCTTTTTTGAATTCAGTTACTGTCCTCATCTCTACCACCTCCACTGGGAGACTATTCCACGGATCCACTACTCTTTCTGTAAAGAAATATTTCCGCATATCACTCCTGAATCTATCTCACTTCACCCTCATCCCACGTCCCCTCGTAGCAGAACTTGCTTTCAATTGAAAGAGGCTCTCTCCCTGAACATTTATGCCACGAAGGTATTTAACTTTCAAAAATTAAGCGTTAAATATAACAAAATGGGAAATACATCCAAAAATCAATCGCTGTTTGGGAAAAAAAATTTTTTGTTATCTTAACTGTATCAAACTTCTACCGGATGGTCTCAGAACTCTAGAGCTTCTATCCTGAAGACTCAAAGGTCAAACTGAAAGGGACAGAAACTTTACTATTGACTTCCACATGCCGTAGGGCGGGGGGTGATGTTGACAAGAGTAGGTGCACTGCTGCTCCATGCAGGTCACCCCTCCCCATTTATTTATTTCTTATTTGTGTGTTTTATATATCGCTATTTCAGGTAATCATAGCAGTTTACATTTCAAACAGATACAAAAAACAATATAACTGGTGGTGAACAAAGATTTACATAATTATATATTTAAATAGAAATTACACTTACCTGGTAATTGTAGTTCCTGGAGGGTCCAGTTTAGTCCTCCACATCTGGGTAGTGCACCTCCGCCTGGAGACTGGACCAATCAGAATCTTCACCACCTCAGGGTGTATACTGCAGGAGCTCCCATCAGCCCCCCAGTGAACTATTAACAAAGCAGACTTGAAGACACAACACAAGATAGAAACACCTATTAAAACAGAACTTATTCCCTCTACCCAGAGCTTGACCCCCACCCCAAACGAGGGAGCCAAAACTCTGCACATTGCCTCTGTCCCTTCACCTGCCACAATTGCAAGTTACTGAAGAAGCCAGAAGAAACGAACAATCAAGAGATAATCGGAAGACCCCCCAACCCGGAGGACCAAAAACATTGCTTACCCAATACTCCCTGTCCGTACTAAGCGCGCCGCGACAAAGCAAATCTGTCTGTTGGGAGGGAATGAGGACTAAACTGGACCCTCCAGGAACTACAATTACCAGGTAAGTAATTTCTATTTCCTGAGCGGTCCTCCAGTTTAATCCTCCACATCCGGAATGTACCAGAGCAGTTATCAACGGGAGGGACCCTGCCATCCGGCATGCAAAACCGCTGAACCAAAACTAGAATCCCTGGATGCCAGTACATCCAGCCGGTAATGCCTACTGAAAGCATGAAGAGACGACCAAGTAGCCGCCCTGAAAATATCCACTAGCGGAACCAGGCTATGCTCCGCCCACAACATTGCTTGCGCCCTAGTAGAATGGGCCCGCAACCCCAATGGAACCGCACGGCCCTGCAGAATGTATGCCGACGCAATGTCCTCTAATCCATCTGGAAATGGAGGACTTCGCCACTGCTTCCCCCTTTCATCTCCCACCAAAAAGAACGGTCGGTCCGTCTTGCAGAAAGTCTCTGAAACCTTCAGATACTGATGCAGCACCCACCGAACATCTAGCCGATGCAATCCGCTGTCTGACACGTCCGCTGCCTCCTCGTTAAACACGGGGAGAAACCACCTTGGGAAGGAAGGAACAGGCCTCAACACCACTCTATCCCTTGAAAACGATAAGAATGGTTCCCTACAAGAAAGTACCTGCAACTCCGAAATCCGCCTAGCTGAACAAATTGCCACCAGAAAAACTGTCTTTAACGTCAGGTCTTTAACAGACGCCTGGCGAAGAGGCTCAAAATGTTTCCGAACCAAGGATTGTAGCACTAAATTCAAATCCCACGGAGGAATCACCACTCTGCGCGAGGGACGCAGACGGAACACTGCCTTAAGGAAACGTTGCACATCCACGTGCGCCCCCAGGGGCACCCCCAGGATCCTACCCCTGAAACACGCGAGAGCTGCTAACTGGACCTTTAGGGAGCTGGCCGCTAAACCTTTGTCAAAACCATCCTGTAGAAAACCGAGTATCACTGACACGGAGGCTACCGCCACCCGAAGGCCGTGCCTCGAACATCAGTCCTCAAAAATTCGCCACACCCGGACATGCGCTAGCGAAGTGGAGGACTTCCGTGTCTGAAGAAGCGTGGCAATGACCGCCAACGAACCACCTTTCCTCTTCAACCTAGCCCTCTCAATGTCCATACCGTAAGCGAGAATCGATCCACCTGAGGCATCCGCAATGGACCCTGACGCAGGTGGTCCACCAGAGGGGGAAGCCGCCATGCCACTCCGTCGAGCAGCCGCACCAGGTCCGCATACCACAGCCGCCTTGGCCAATCCAGTGCCACCAGTAGCACCTTGCCTCTATGCGCTGAATCACCCGACCTATCAGCACCCACGGAAGAAAAACGTAAAGGAGAGCGGACTCCGGCCAGGGTCGAATGAGGGCATCGATGCCTTCGGACATCCGTTCCCTCTGCCTGCTGAAAAATAGTTTCGCCGACTGAAATGTCGCCATGAGGTCCATGACCGGCGGGCCCCACCGGCAAACGATTTGTGCGTATATCTGCGGGTGAAGCTCCCACTCCCCGGCATCCACCTGCACTCTGCTGAGGAAATCGGCCGTCACGTTGTCTTTCCCTGCAATGTGAGCCGCTGAAATGCCAGAAGACGAACTTCCACCCACTCGAAGAGCCGCTCTGACTCCTCTTCCATGGCTCTGCTCCCTGTACCGCCTTGTCGGTTGAGGTACGCCACAGTCACTGAGTTGTCCGAGAAGACTCGCACCGCTCGCCCCACCACAGAAGACTCGAAGACCTGCAGCGCCCGCAGCACTGCTCGTAGCTCGAGGCGGTTGATCGACCACAAGACCTCCGGAGCCGCCCAAGTCCCCTGTGCGAAGCGATCCCCGCAGTGGGCCCCCCAGCCCACCAGACTGGCATCCGTTATCAAGGGAATCCAAGCTGGCTGTTCCAGCGGCAGACCCGCCAGCAACAACTCCGACTTCAGCCACCACTGCAATGATTGACGCACTCGGCCCGGACAGGGCAAACGTTTGCTCAACGAGTCCGTTTGGTTCGAACAGCGACGCAAGAGAGCTCTCTGTAGCGGACGCATATGAAATCTGGCCCAGGGAACCACTTCCAGAGTTGCCGCCATCGTCCCCAGCAACCAAAGATACCACCAGGCCGTTGGCACAGGGAAGCCTAAAAACGTGCGCACCAAAAGTTGTAGAGCATGCGCTCGGCGATCCGGCAAAAACACCAATCCTTTCGCTGTGTCGAAGTGAACCCCGAGATATTCAAGCGACTGAGTCGGAACTAGGTGACTCTTCTTCGCGTTTACGACCCAACTGAGACTACGCAGCAAGTCCACCACTCTGCTGGTGGCTTGCAAACTCTCCCTCTCGGACTTTGCTCGAATCAACCAGTCGTCGAGGTAAGGGTGAACTAGAATACCCTCCTTTCGCAACGCCGCCGCTACTACCACCATGACCTTGGTGAAAATGTGCGGTGCCATGGCTAGATCGAACAGCAGCACCTGAAATTGGAAATGTCCCCAAGGAAACGCGAATCTCAGAAACTTCCAATGAGCCTCCCTGATGGGAATATGCAAGTAGGCCTCCGAGAGATCCAGAGTCATGAAAAACTCCCCTTGGTGCACCGTCACGATTATGGACCTTAGGGTCTCCATGTGGAAATGAGGCACCCGAAGGCAACGATTCACGCCCTTGAGATCTAAGATGGGGCGGAGCGAACCGTCCTCCTTTGGCACCATGAAATAAATGGAGTAACGACCCAGTCCGCGCTTGGACTCTGGGACGGGCACCACCGCCCCCAAGGCCACCAAGCGGTCTAACGTTAACCAAATTGCTAGCACCTTGTGCTGACTTTTGGTTGGCAACAGAACAAATGAATCCCGAAGAGGACAAGCTAGCTCCAAAGCATACCCCTTCCGGACTATCTCGAGCACCCACTGGTCTGACGTTATCTGGGCCCAGAAGGAAAGAAAGTGATGAAGGTGCCCCCCCCCCTATAACCAGGCTTTCCTCCGGGGCCCCCCTCTCTTCATTGTGGCTTGCGATTAAAGGAAGAGGAGGGGGAGGAGGAGGCAGTAGAAAAACCTCTGCCTGCCACTCGAAACCCTGAGGCTCTAGATCCAAACCTTCCACGCTGGAAACCACCAAGCCGGGAAGAGCGGAACCTATGAAAGTCCCGAAATTGACCCCGAGCTGCTGCTGCACTCCTACCCTGCCTAGGCTTATCCTCCGGTAGCCTACCGCCTTTAGATTCACCGAGGTCCTTAACCAATTTATCCAGATCCTCCCCGAACAACAAATTGCCCTTAAAGGGGAGCTTGCTTAGGCGCGATTTAGACGACCCATCGGCCGCCCAATTACGCAGCCAAATAGACCTCCGCACCGCCACTAGGGAAGCCATGTGATTTGCCAAGGAGCGGATCAAATCATAGTGGACATCCGCCAAATAAGCTGACCCCAACTCCAACCGGGTCACTTCCATCAAAAGCTGCTGACCTAGGTGAGAATCCTGCCGCAAGCGCTGAGCCCACCTCAAACAGGCTCTGGACACCCAGACCCCACAAATAAGACGCCTGCAAAGACAAAAGCATTGGTCTCAGACGCCTGCTTCAATAAGCCATCCACCTTTCGGTCTTGAGTATCCTTTAAAGCTGCACTCCCTTCTACCGGGATCGTCGTTCTCTTGGTCATCGCCGAGACCGCTGCATCAACTCGCAGTGACCGGAACTTCTCTCTGTCCTTGTCCGCCAAAGGATAAAGCAGGTTCATTGTCCTAATACCCTTCAGTCCTGACTCTGGTTGATCCCACTCAGCCTAAATCATCTGATCCACCACTCTATGCACCAGGACCACCACCTGAGATTCCTGAACAGCTTGAATAAGTGGATCTTTGAGCCCGTCGCCATCCACGGGACGCACCGTAGCGAGATTGAGCGCTTGGAGGGATTCCGTAATTAAGGGGACTAACTCCTCTCTACGAAAAACACGGATGATCCGAGCCTGATCCTCCGGCTCCGGAATCTCCCCTTCCTCCAGGTCGTCAACCCTGTCTTCGGGATCCCCCTCAGACAGCTCTGCCTCTTGCCAATCTAACTCCATCTGCTCCATCTCCAAAGCGCGAAAGCATTTGGCGGCCTTGAGCATATCTGCTCTCACCTCCCCCCCTTTGGGAGACGTAAGAGGCGGCGGAGACGACCAAGTCTCAGGAAACTTACCTAAGCGTCCCATTCGGAAGGCCTGATGCATCAGTAGCACAAAATCTGGTGAAAAATCTCCCCATGATCCTTCAACCGCCACCGGCTGCGCGGACGTGGAAGAAGAAGAATCTGATGGAAGATCCCCTGGGGTGGACTCTTCCCCAGCCGGGACTGCCGCGTCCAAGGGTTCTACCAGTGTTCTGCTATCCATCTGCCGCTCTGGCTCAGAGGAGAGCAAAGTACAAGCCCTGCAAGTCCCTGAGTCCAGTATCGTGCCTTTGCGGGAGCTGCATATCACACACTGCGACCTCACAGCCATGAGGGGGGAAGGCAACGACAAATGCAATCCGAAGGAAAAACCAATGAAACAAAAATAGACCTTTAAATAGAAAGAAAAGGAACACCCCCCCCCCCTTATCCTTTCCCTTATCGATTTAGTTTAAAAAACAGACTGACAGCAACGAAAAGAATTCGGAGCCCAACAGCCTGCACTGAGCTCCCGGGTCACGCCGCAGCACGGAGCACCGCAGAGCGTGGGAACCGCACACAAAATGGCCGCCGCAACTGACCCGCGCGAAAAACAAAAGAAAGAAAAATAAAGAAACTGCACTAAGCGCTCATCGAGCGGCTACCGGGACCCAAATTCCATAAAACCTACCCCGGCAGAGGGGAGCTAACAGCGGGACACCGCTCAAAACTGGAGTGCCGAATGCAGCAGCGCCCAGGTGCTCCAGAAAGCAGCCGCTGGTGAGCCGAGCACGCTAATCTCCTTGACATCCTGGACACCCTGCTCTGACAGCCGACGGAGCAGCGCCGGAGATTAGGCTCGCCAGATCTCTCCTCTGTGCCTTCCAGGAGGAGTGATCTACGGTCTCTTACTGACCCGAAACTGCCGCTAGCAAGCAGGAAGCAGCAGGGCAGTGAAGGCTCAGCTCCCCCGTTTAAAAAAAGTAAAAAAGGTACATACACCTAACCAAAGGAAAGAAAATAGAGAGGGAAGAAAAGAAAATCAAAAAACCTAGTGTTGCCTAGCAGGCCCCTACGTGAGCCCCGTGACAGGCTCACACGTCCCCCTGCTGCAAGGAGACTGGACACACTGGGGGGCTGATGGGAGCTCCTGCAGTATACACCCTGAGGTGGTGAAGCTTGATTGGTCCAGTCTCCAGGAGGTGGTGCACTACCTGGATGTGGAGGACTAAACTGGAGGACCGCTCAGGAACTTATTTACAATTGAGATAAGAGGAAGTCATTCAGTGTGAAGGGTAGTTCTAGGGGGAATGAGGGGAAGTTAAAGGGAACGGCAGGGTGCTAACAAGTGGATTAAGAGATTGAGGGCCTTGATGTAGAGAAGATTGTAGTTTATGTGGTCTTCATAGGTTTGAGGCTTCATTATGGCCAAAATGTTCTATGAAAAGGTGAGTTTTTAGATGAGAATGAAAGGATAAGTCTAATATTTGAGGCTAAAAGGTAAAGCATTCCAGAGCTTTGGAGAAATATACTCAAATGCTCTACTACTTGTGCATTGTTTGGACTTCCAGAATTTGGTATAGTTAGGGAGTTGATCGTATTCTCTCCTCTTTGCCGATAGTTGGATGCAGTTTTAACTAATTGGGAGAGAGCTGCAGGGGTCATCAGTATCTTGTATTTTATGCGGCTCTGTATGGGTAACCAATGTAAGTTAAATAGAATTGTGTTTGTGTGGTCAATCCGTTGTGAGTTATGTATAATGCGAATGGCAGTATGTTGAGCCAATATTAGAAGGTGGAGGGACACTTTGGGTAGACCATGCAGTAGATTACTACAATAGTCTATATGTGAGATGATCATGGCTTGCATAAGTGTTCGAAAGTCAGAATTTTGGAGCAGGGGTTTTAGGTGTTGAAGGAGACTGATTTTGTTAAATATTGTTTTCATTGTATTCTTAATGCGTGTCTGAAAAGAGATGTTTATCTATTACGCCTAGGTATTTAACCTAGTCTTTGATTTCAAGTTTAATATCAAATAGTAAACATTGAGGTGGATTGTTAATATTTAATTATCACCAGAAACCAAACTTAACTACAAAAAACTGAGGTGCTAATCTGAAAGACTTTAGCCAGTTTGCAATTTCCTTGAAGCAGGATGTTATAGGACTGAAGTCGGGGTAGTTATGTTGAAGGGTATGAATAGCATTATGTCATCAGCATAGATGGTAAAATCGATCTTGAATTGTTTTTGAATTTGACAGACCGGTTGGAGGTATATATTAAACAGGGTGGACAACGCAGATCCTTGAGGAAGGCCTGTATGTTGTAAGTAAGAGAGCATATGGGTCCAATATTGACCTGCTGGGATTGTTCAGAAAGGTATGATGTAAACCATTTTAGTATTATATAAAAAACTTAGACCTCTGTCATAATCTTTGCCTTTGTTTAGGGGTGTACCCACCACTCTGTGTAGGTCACCCCTATTTGTTCAGATATAAGAGATAGTTATGTTTATTTTGATTTTATCCTGTAGCTAAAGGGGATCCAATGTGTCTGTCCCGTGCCATTTTGAATTCTGTCACTGTATTTGCCCCCATCACGTCCATCGGGAGGGCATTCCAAGCATCCACTACCCTTTTCAGTGAAAAAGTATTTACTGACATTGCCTTTCAGTTCACCCCCTTTGCAGCTTCTTATGTCCTCTAGGTTTGCAGCTTCCCCGTCTTTGAAAAAGGTTTGTTCATTAATACTTTAAGTATTTAAAGCTCTGTATCATATCTCCCCTGTCCCTCCTCTCCTCCAGAGTGTACATATTTAGGTCTTCAAATCTCTTCTCATAAATCTTCCAACGCAGGCTCCAAATCATTTTGGACGCCTTCCTCTGAACTGCTTCCAGCCTTTTATATTATTTGCAAGATATGGTCTCCAAAATTGAACACAATATTCCAAGTGAGGCCTCACCAGCAACTTGTACAATGGCATTAGTGTACCTCTTCCTTTCTGCTGATAATTCCTGTCTGTATGTAACCCAGCATCCTTCTGGATTTTGCTGCCACCTTGTCACACTGTTTCACCACCTTGAGATTCTCAATCACTCCAAGGTCATTCTCCTGGTCCGTACACACCAACCTCTCACCCCCTATCGCATACAATTCAGTTAGATTTCTGCTTCCCAAGTGCATGACACCGCACTTCTTCACGTTAAATCTTAAGGGTCTAATGCTTGGCAGTTCAAGTTTTTGTAGATCTTTCATGTTATTCACTCCCTCAGGGGAGTCCACTCTGTTGCAAATTTTCATGTCATCTGTAAAAAGGCAGACTTTTCCATTCAATCCTTCAGCAATCACTCAAATATATTGAACAGTACCAGTCCCAGGACCGAACCCTGGGGCACACCGCTAATCACCTTTTCTTCATCCAAGTGAGTTCCGTTTATGTCACCCTCTGTCTGTCAACCAATTTCTGATCCAGTTCACCACCTTGGGACCCATCCCCAAGCTGCTGAGTTTATTGATAAGCCTCCTATGAGGAACAGTATCAAAGGCTTTGCTGAAATCTAGATAGATTACATCCATTGCATGCCCTTGATCTAGTACTCTAGTTACCCTGTCAAAGAACTCAAATTTGTTTGGCAAGATCGTCCTTTGATAAAACCATGTTGCCTCAGATCATGCAACCTGTTGGTTTCGAGGAAGTCTACTATTTGCTCTTTCAGAAGCACCTCCATTACTTTTACTGTCACTGAGGTAAGGCTTATTGGCCTGTAGTTTGTCACTTCTTCCCAACTATCACTTTTGTGAAGAGGTACCACATCAGCTCTTCTCCAGTCCTGAGGAACTTCTCCTGTCTCCAAGGATCTATTAAAAACATCCTTTAACCACCCTGCATGAATCTCACTGAGCTCCTTCAGTATCCTGGGATGTATCCCATCTGGTCCCATAGCCCTGTCCACTTTCAGTTTTGCAAGCTGTTCTAACACATCATCTTTTGTGAATAGTGTGGTATCTACTCCATTCCCATTTGTATATTTGTCACACAGGTGGTCCTTCTCCAGGATTTTCTCAAGTAAAAACAGAGCAGAAGTACTTGTTTGTTTATTTCGTTTTTTCAATGTCACTTTCCACGAATCCGTTCCAGCACTTGAGTCATACAATTCCACCTCTGATTTTCCTCCTCTCCCGAATATACCTGAAAAAAAAAAAGTTGTTGCCCCACTTCACATCTTTAGCCATCTTTTCTTCTGCCTTTGATTTTGCTATCCTTATTTCTTGTTTTGTCTTAGTTTGATCCTGAATTTTGTGAAAGCTGGTTTTTTTTTTGCATTTGTGCAGCCACTTCTTTGGAGAACGAAATAGGTTTCCTTTTTCTCTTGTTTTTATTTACTTTCCTTACATATGTATATGTTGCACCTTTTATTGCCCCCTTTAGTTTAGCCCATTGCAATTCCACTTCCTTATCCCCTCCCACCCTGCCAACTCCTCCTTCAGGTACTTGGCCATTTTACTAAGTCAGTGTTTTTGAAATCTAGGACTTTGAGCTTGCTGTGACTGAATTCTACCTTGGCTTTTAGACTGTAAGCTCTGATGAGCAAGGACTGTCTCACATGTCTGTACAGTGCTGCATACGACTGGTAGCACTATATAAATGCTCAGTAGTAGTTTTATCTCAAACTATACCATATCGGCAGCAACTTTCCCAGGGAAAATATTTTGAGCTTCTCCTTCACGAACTTGTTGAGATCTTGAAGATCCAGAATAGGGCGAAAGCCGCCGGTCCTCTTGCGAACCAGGAAGTACCGGGAGTAGAACCCCTCACACCCGAGATGGGATGGAACCAGTTCCACCGCCTTGTTGGCCAGGAGCCCAGTGAGCTCTCACTGTAGTAGGTCTCAGTGAAGGGGAGTCATAGGGAGTTCCCCTGGAAAGATCAGAGGTGAAGTCTGATCAAAATGGAGGAAGTAACCCTCCCCCACCACCTGCAGGGCCCAGGTATCTGTGGTGACGCTGGACCACTAGCTGGCATAGAACACCAGATACCACCCCCCCCCCCCCCCCATGTGCTGTGGGCTTAGAACTCTCAGGGGAGGAAAGGCTATGCCCAAGGAGTCAAAAGTCCCCTCCAGGTTGCAGCTGGGGTGCCGCCTGGGGCTTGGGCTTATGCAGGTCTTACCCCCGTCTTTGCCTGCTGGGGAGCTGGGAAGGCCTGGTACTGGGGGTAATTTCTGTAAGCCGCCTTCAAGTGTAGGGGCTTTTTCCCCGAAGCCTTCTGACAGGCAGGGTCAGCGGTCCTTCTGGAGAGCCTGGTCCTGGTCACGAACTTGGACTCCAGCTGGGTGGCCTTGGTCCCTGATGGTGGGCACTATTGCCCACCGCAGCTACTCTGGCCACTGACTAAAAGCCATCATAGGCTGCACGAGTGATGAACTTGGAGCACTCTTTGACAGTCGAGGTCAGGGTCTGGAACCACTGAAGAAGTTCCTCTGACAGCCCAGCCAAGAACCCAGCAAGCTCCCTCACCAGCTTCCACAAGTATATGCCCATGTACAGCTGGTAAGCCTGGATCCAACCCAAAGAATCGAGCCTTGGTAGCACTTTCTGCCAAAGGCGTCCATGGTGCGAGCCTCCCTGCCCATCTTCTGGCTCTTGATGCTGCGCATGGCTGCTCCACAACCATGGAGTTATGAGGCAGCTGCGCTTTCTGGAACCCAGAGCTCTTGCAGACTCGATACATGGAATTAAGCCACCTGCTCATGATTGGCACAGAGGTCAAAGACGCCCACATGTGGAAGAGAAACCATTCCAGGATGGGGGGGGGGGGGGGGAGACAGGCATCATGAATGCCTCCTTCGGAGGGACCTCATACTGGAGGATTTCTAGGTCCTCTGCCAAGACTCCTTCTCGGGCTCATGGTAAAGGTCAGGGCCTCCACCATATCCCTGACAAACTTCCAAGGAGGAGAGGTCCTTGGGCAGGGACTTGCGGCAGTCCTCCAGAGAAGAGGGTTTTGAAGGGACATCCTGATGGAGGCGGGTATTGGGGGACGTAGTCAGTTCAGAAGAGACCTAGAGGACCCCTCTGGGCATTGGGACCATGAGAGTCACTGGGACCACGAGGGCCCCAGAACCCCTGTGCTCCAACCCAGAGGTGCTAGCAGGGGAGGTCCTCCATCCCAAACGGGACCAAGATGGGTGCCAGGAATCGTCCAGAGGCTGATGGTGCACAAGGATTGGCTCCACAACCTCGAGCGATGCCCTCATGGTGGAGGGGCCTGTTGTTGGGCCGGTGACCTGGAGGAACCAGGCATAGGCCCCTGCTGCTGGGCCAAGAAGGCAGCAAGGCTGCATTCAAGGGTCACCATCCTGAACTCGAGACTAGAAGGCTGCGCAGCCACTGGTGTGGGCACCGAGGACCTCAGGCCCTATGCCGGCACCGTCAAGGATGGGTTTGGGTCGAACTCCCGACACCGATGGCGTCTTCTTCCACCGGGGCTGCAAGGAGGACTGCTCTCAGACATCGCCCTCAGCATTGCATAGAGGACTCTGATGCCGGTAACAGTGGAACTTACCAGCAGTTCCAGCATCGCCGCCTGATGCCAATGACTACATCCGACTCTTCAGGGAACAGCTCTTAAAGGACAATCCCTGCTCTGATGCCCTGCGACCTCAAGACGCAGATAGGGCACAGCTGCCACGCGAGGCAGAGGCCACTGTAGCAGCCCCCCCCCCCCCCCCAGGGCACCAGCTCCACGAGCGACACCTGAACCAAAACAGAGGTCTGGTCAAAAATGGTCTCTCAGTTCCTCATGGTTCCTTCATCCCTTGTTCATCATTTGCTGACAGAGCCCACAGAGGAATCAGTCAGCACCAAAGGCCTCAGTCATGCGGATCCGTGCAGGACACGGTGTGCCCGCAGTGGTCGCACTGCTTAAACCCACTGCCCGAGGACATGGTCGCACTGCTTAAACCCACTGCCCGAGGACATAGCGGGGAAGACAGCACCTGCGAGGTCAAACTCAAGAGTCCTGGCCAGGGAGAGCGTGAGGATTCCCACACACTGAGACAAAATAATGATGAAGGGAAAAAGGATCTGGGAAAAACATGGTACTGAGGCGGCTGCGGTCTTGGGAAGCGAAAAGGCACTGGTACGCATACCGGAGAAGAGAAAAAAAACACACATATACATACATACACATATACATATATATATAAAAATAACTAAATATAAAAAGAGAACAAAGGAAAAAAAAAAAACAATCTTTTCTAGGGTGCAGAATCCACCACTCTTTTCCATAAAGAAATAATTTTCACAAATTACTCCAGAGTCTATATCCATTCACCTTCATCTTATGCCCCTTCGTTGCAAAGCTCTTTAAATTGAAAGAGGATCTCTTCCTGTGCATTTATGTCATAGAGGTATTTAAAAACATGCCCATCATATCTTCCCCCTCTCCTGCCTTTCTTCCAAAGTATACATACTGAGATCTTTAAATTATAAGATATGCCATACTGGGTCAGACCAAAAAGGTTCACCAAGCCTAGTATCCCATTTCCAATGGTGGCCAATCCAGGTCACAAGTACCTGTCAGGATACCAAAAAGGTATACAGATTACAAGTACATGCTGCTTATCCCAGGGGTAAGCAGTGGATTTCCCTAATCCACTTTAATAATGAACCTCTTATAAGCCCTGCTACACTAACAGCTTTTACTTTGAGTACATCCTCCAGCAATGAATTCCAGAGTTTGATTACACGTTGAGTGAAAAAATATTTTCTCCAATTAGTCTTAAATATGTTACATTGAAGCTTCATTATGTGCTCCTCTAGTTTTTCTATTTTTTTGAAGTAAACCACTGATTTTACTTTCACCCATTCCACGCCATTTATTATTTTATAGACCTCTATCATTTTTCCACACAGCCATCTCTTTTCCAAGCTGAAGACCCTAACCTTTTAAACCTTTCCTCAAAGGAATACTCTTCCAGCCCCTTTATCAATTTGATCACTCTTCTCAGTACTTTCTAATACCAACATATTCTTTTTAAGATATGGCAACCAGAATCACACAGAATATTTGAAGTGTGGTCACACCATGGAGCGATGCAGAAGCATTAAATAATCCTTGGTTTTATTCTCTATTCCCTTTGCTTTCTTAGCCACCGCTAGACCAGTGCTTTTCAAGCTTTAATCTCACTTGGCCTCATTTTAACAGAAAATTCACGTGGCCCCAGATGATGAAATGAAAACAGTAGGTCTCCATTCTCCTTCCTTTCCTTCCACTCATCCAAAGCAGGAAGGAAACAGCAGCAGCAAATAGCACACAGTCCCTTTTGTCAGTGTGCGCTTACAGAGCTCGGTACTTAACATGGGTTTCTAGTTTAAGAGGAAGTATACCTAGGAGGGGGTAAGGGCCTATGAATGTTCACTGGCTCACAGGCCACATGCTGACTGGTGACTGCCACTACTTGGCCCAGGTCACAGTGAAAGTACAAAGAGAAGGGGAAACGGCCATGTTTCTGTGACCCCCCATCCACTGATGTAAAGGCTCATGTGGTGCCTTTACACAAAAGCGGAAGTAAGGATGTGGTTGAAAACTACAGGCCGGTTAGTTTAACTTCGGTGGTGAGTAAATTATTGGAAACGCTGCTGAAAGAGAAAATAGTGTGTTTCTGGAGTACAGCGGATTACAGGATCCGAGGCAGCATGGATTTACCAGAGGCAGGTCTTGTCAGACAAATCTGATTGGTTTCTTTGACTGAGTGACCAGGGAGTTGGACCGAGGGAGAGCCCTAGATGTGGTGTATTTAGATTTCAGTAAAGCCTTTGACACTGTTCCTCACAGGCGACTTATAAACAAACTGAGCACCCTAGGGATGGACCTTAAAGTTACTGCTTGGGTTAGAAACTGGTTGGGTGGGAGGCAACAGAGTACAGGTAAATGGAGTTCACTCTGAGGAGAAGGACTTTATCAGTGGTGTGCCCCAGGGATCTGTCCTTGGTCTCTGATTCTTTTTAACATCTTTGTTAGTGATATAGCAAAAGGGCTGTCGGGTAAGGTTTGCCTCTTTGCGGATGATACCAAAATTTGCAATAGAGTAGACAACCAGGAAGGTATAGATAACATGAGGAGGGATCTAGCTAAGCTTGAAGAATGGTCTAGAATTTGGCAGCTGGAATTTAATGTTAAACAATGTAAGGTCATGCATTTGGGCTGCAGCAATCCAAGGGAGCAATATAGTATAGGGGGTGAAGTACTTTTGTCCACTAAAGAAGAGCGGGACCTAGGCATGGTTGTGTCTGATGATCTTAAAGTAGCTAAACAGGTAGAAAAGGCGACAGCAAAAGCTAGAAGGATGCTTGGGTGCATACGGAGAGGAATGGCTAGCAGAAAAAAAGGAGGCGATAATGCCTCTGTATAAGTCTTTGGTGTTACCTCATTTTGAGTCTAGTGTGCAATTCTGGAGACCGCACCTTCAAAAGGATGTGAACAGGATGGAGTCGGTGCAGAGGGTGGCTACTAAAATGATTAGTGGTCTTCATTATAAAGCATGAGGACTTAAGGATCTTAATATGTATACCTTAGAGGAAAGGCAGGATATAGGTGATATGATTGAGATGTTTAAATACCTCCGTGGCACAAATGTTCAGGGAGAGCGCCTCTTTCAAATGAAAGCAAGTTCTGCTACAAGGGGACATGGGATGAGGGTGAAGGGAGAGATTGAGGAGTGATATGCAGAAATATTTCTTTATGGAAAGAGTAGTGGATCCGTGGAATAGTCTCCCAGTGGAGGTGGTAGAGATGAGGACAGTAACTGAATTCAAAAAAGCATGGGACAAACGCAAAGGATCTCTAAAGGTAAAAAGGGGACTGCTGTAGTTGTTGATATGGAAGGACAGACTAGATAGACCATGTGGTCTTTCTGTTGCCATATTTCTATGTTTCTATTTGGAGTCCTGACCCCAAGATGGGAAACACTACGACATAGGGTTTCAATATAGGGAGGAGTGGCCTAGTGGTTGGGGCAAGGTACTACAGGCCGGAAGGTCGGTGGTTCAAATCCCACTAGAGGACAGCAACCTTGGGCCGGAAGGACTGGGGTTTCTAGTCCCACAGGTGCTCCTTGTGGTCTTGGGCAAGCCACTTAACCCTCCACTGCCCATGTTCCCTGTAAGTATTAGTGTATGTGTCTCATATCCCCTCGTGTTAAAATGTATCCCCCAACCGCTTTGACCCGGTGAAAAGCGGGATATAAATGCAGCTAAATAAATAAATAATCCATGAAGACGCCCATATCCTCTTGCATCATGTAACTGTAGTTTAGGTTGTTTCTTCCCTAAGTGTATAAACTTAGCATTTGTCCACATTAAATTTAATCTGCCATTTGAACACTCATTATCCCAATTTCTCAACGTCCTCTGGCAATTTTTCACAATCCTCTTGTGTTTTAAGAACTTTCAATAATTTTGTCTCAATTGCAAATTTGATCACCTCACTTGTTATTCCCATTTCCAGGTCATTTAAGAATATATTAAAAAAGCAGCAGGCCCAGCACAGATCCCTGGGGTATTCCACAAGTTACGTTTCTCCATTGAAAAACTTGGCCATTTAGCTCTACTCTGTTTTCTTTTAACCAGTTACTGATCCACAATAGCACGCTGCCTCCTATCCCTTTACTTTTTAATTTCTTCAAGATTCTCTCATGAGGGACCTTGTTAAAGGCTTTCTGAAAATTGTCTACCTTGCTTGAAGGCACACATTGCATTGCACCGCATTGACACCTTCAAAAAATTAAAACAGATCAGTGAGATGAGACTTTCCTTGGCTACTTTCCAATCTTCAAGGGCTACAGATGATTTTAATGATAGTTCAGAGATTCCCGATAGCACCCTGGGATGTATACCATCCAGTCCAGGTGATTCGCCACTCTTTAGTTTATCAAATTGCTATAGTACTTCTTCAGGGTTTATCAAGATTTGTTTCAATTTCTCAAATAGATCGTCAAATATAATTTCTGGCATGGTTAACTTCCCTATATCTTCTTCCGTTAAGACCAAAAGCTAAGGAATTCATTTGGTCTCTATGGCCTTGTCCTCACTCACTGACTCTTTTACCTTTCTATCTAATGGTCCAACTGACCTACAGGATTTTTGCTATAAATCAGGGGTCTCAAACACGCGGCCCGCGAGAGCATCTTGTGCGGCCCGCGAAGTACCGGCGAGTAAAAAAAAAAAAAATTCCAAACTTGCCGCCACAGCATTAAGCGTCCCGCAGGCCCCTCTGCCTGGTCCTCTCCTCCCTGCAGCATTCAGCTCCAAAAGCGGCGGCTTTCAGAGCCGCGAAGAGAGAGAGAGTTTCTCTCTCGCGCGGTTCTGAAGTCTTCAGAACCGCGCGAGAGAAACTCTCTCTCTCTTCGCGGCTCTGAAAGCCGCCGCTTTTGGAGCTGAATGCTGCAGGGAGGAGAGGACCAGGCAGAGGGCCCGCGGGACGCTTAATACTGCAGCAGCAGCAAATATACATTTTTTTAAAATCTAATTTGGCTAATGGTGGGAGGGGGGTTAGGACTGGTAATGGGCTATGGGGGGGGGGCTAGGACTGGTAATGGCCTATGAGGGGGGTAACTGAAAATGGGGTGATGGGGGTAACACTGAAAATGGGGTGATGGGGGGGGCTTAGGACTGGTAATGGCCTATGAGGGGGTAACACTGAAAATGGGGTGATGGGGGGTTAGTACTGGTAATGGCCTATGAGGGGGTAACTGAAAATGGGGTGATGGGGGGGTAGTACCGGTAATGGCCTATGAGGGGGTAACTGAAAATGGGGTGATGGGGGTAACACTGAAAATGAGGTGATGGGGGGGGGTTAGGACTGGTAATGGGCTATGAGGGGTAAGACTGGAAGTGGGCTATGGGGGGTTAGGACTGGTAATCGGCTATGGGGGGGCTAGGACTGATAATAGGCTGGGGGGTCTGCTAGGACTGGAAATGGGCTGAGTGGAAGGGGGGCTTGAACTGCAAATGGCTGATGGGGAGGGGGGCTTGGAATGGAAATGGGCTGTGAGGGGAGGGAGCTAGCACTGGAAATGGGCTGATGGGGGGGAGCTACGATTGGAAATGGGCTGATGGGGGGCTAGGACTGAAAATGGGCTGATGCAGTGACTAGAAGGGAGGGGTGCTGTGTGGGACTGGAACTAGAAGGGAGCTGATGTTGGGGGAGGATTAGAATGGGATGGAGCTGGGAGAGTGAAATGGAGAGGGGAAAATATTTTGTGTGGAGGGAAGACAAATCTACAATTGGCCAGGTAAGTGGGGATTGAGGATGGAGGGGTAAAATTTGAGTGGATGAAAATAGGAATGAGGAAAGAGCAAAAGGAGAAAGATTAATATGTTAAAGCAGATGTAGAGGGAGAATGGAAAAAGCTAGAAGAGAGAAGGACAAATGGACAGCAGACGATGCAGAGTTAGCAGAAGGCACGAAGAAACCAGAAGAAAGTGGCTGGAACTGAAAAAAAATGCACAAAAGGTAGAAAAATATCTTTATTTTGAATTTATTAACTGGAATATGTCAGTTCTGGGAAATGTGCATCAATAACGTCTGCGCTTTGTTTAGTACAAGAGGAAATTAATTTATAGTTTTATTTCTACAGTGTTGCTGTACATTCCAAGTTTGGCTTTTGGGGGGTCCCAGTTTAATTGTCTTGTTTCTAAATTTTGATTCCTTGTTTGGTGATGGTGTATTCTGCATGTGTAACTGAGCTGAGGTATTCTGTTTATGTAATTCCTATTTGACATTGCTACTTGTTCTCTGTCCCCAGTAGGTCATGTATTGTTATTCTCTGAAATGTATTGATTTAATATTTGCAGTGTTGCCTTTTGATAGGTAGGGTATGGTGCTTTGTGAGTCCTGGTAGTGCTGTTAGGATATGGTGGGTTTGCTATGGGTTCTAAATGGGCAGTGTTTTGTTTGTAGTAGTTCCTAATGTGCCTGGCGGTTGCCACTGGATTATAGTAATGTAGAAATCTTTTAGTCTTTCTTTATTCATGCACTCATTAAGAGGCATGTTTACTAAAAGTTAGGGTATGGTAACATTATGCAAATATTTATGCAAATGAGGTCCCTTATGCAAATGAGGTCCCACGTCTCATGCGGCCCCCGGGTTATTTTACAAGTCCTCATTTGGCCCTCAAAGCAATTTGAGTTTGAGACCCCTGCTATAAATGTTGTTGAAAACCTTTTAGTGTGAGACTTTCCTTCCACAACAAGATTACTTTCAAATTCTCTCGTCTGCCTTATCAATGCCTTGCATCTAACTTGCCTGTGCTTATATCATTTCCTGTTTTCATCATTTGGCTTCTTTTTCCATTTTCTGAAAGATGCTTTTTTTTGGCTAAAACAGCTTCTCTGACCTCATCTTTAAACCATGTTGGCAGTCGTTTGGCCTTCCTTCCATTTTTCTTAAAATGTGGAATACATCTGGTCTGGGCTTCAAAGATAGTATTTGCAGCTGCTCCTTTTAGGTTTTTCTTAATCATTTTCCTCATTTTATTAATGTCTCCCTTTTGAAAGTTAGATACTAGTGCCATGGATTTCCTTGCTGTGCCCCCTCTATTTTTTAGATCAAATGTGATCATGTTATGATCACTACTGCCAAGTGGCACCACCAGAGTTATCTGTTCCCATATGCCTTATGACAGACCACCAATCATTTTGGTAGCCACTCTCTGCACAAACTCCATCCCGTTTATGTCCTTTTGAAGGTGTGGTCTCCAGAATTGCACACAATATTCTAAATGAGGTCCAATCAAAGACTTACATAGAGGCACTATCACCTCCTCCTTTCTGTTGGCCACTCCTCTCCCTATGCACCCAAGCATCCTGTTGGCTTTTGCCATAACCTTATCTACCTGTTCTGCCACCTTAAGATCACCAGAAACAAATCACCCCCAGACAGACATACTTTGTCCCCTATACTGTACCACGCCCTTTGATTTTTACAACCGAAATGCATGACCCTACATTTTTTTAGCATTAAATCTCAGCTACCAAATTACTTACCATTCTTCAAGCTTTGCTAGATCTTTCTTCATATTATCTACTCCTTCCTGGGTGTCTACTTTACTGCAGATTTTGGTATCATCCTCAGAGGCAAACCTTACTGAATAGCCCTTCTGCAATATCACTTACAAAAATGTTGAAAAGAATTGGACCAAAGAGAGATCCCTGTGGCACACCATTGGTAACATCCTTCTCCTCAGAGTGAGCTCCATTTACCTGTACCCTTTGTTGCCTCCCAATCAACCCAATTCAATTTATTTATAAGCCACTTTAGACATCCGTAAAGCCTTTGACACACTAAATTCACCACATCTAGCGCTCTCTCTTGGCCAAACTCTGGTCACCCAGTCAAAGAAATTAATGAGATTTGTCAGACAAGACCTGCCTCTAGTGAAACCATGCTCCCTCGGATCCTGCAAGCCACTGGATTCCAGAAACTTCACTATCCTCTGTTTTAGCTGTATTATTAATCTCTGTGGGTCCCTACAGCAATGTACCTTCCCACAAGAACAATAGAAGCTCAGCCGCACAAAGACAACTGAGCTACTTCGGTTTTGGTGGGAGGTTTGCCGCCATTTACTGGGCCCAGTGGTGTCTGTCATACTACCCTGAGCAAGCGCCGATGCCAACAGTGATCGAAGGACAGGCTTGATCACTGATCGCTGCAGGGCAGTAAGTCTTCACTCCCCAGGCAGCAGATGGCAGGCTACTTTGTATTTTCCCCAGTTAAAGGGTTAAATTGACTCATCACAGAAGTTAAACTAACCGGCCTGTAATTCCCAATCTCATCCTCCCTTTCACTTCTTAGTAAAAAGGGATCACATATACCCTTCTCTCCAGTCCTCTGGGATCACTCCTGACTCTAAAGAAAAAGTATGGAAACGATCAGACAGTGGAGACACTAGAACTTACCCAAGTTCTTTTAATACTCTCAAATGTATCCCCATCTGGCCGCAATGCCTTGTCTACCTTTAGCTTAGCTAGCTCTTAATGAAGGTAATCTGAAACTCATCAAGATCTGCCTCACTTCTGTTCCTATTTGTGGATGTTTTCTAAGGACTTGCTCCTGGCCCTTCATCTGTGAACACAGAGCAAAAAGATTTGTTAAACAATTCTACATATTCCTCCCCTTCAGTCCAACAATACCACTTTTGCACATCCCTCCTCTCACTAACATCTGAAAAATGTTTTGTACCCCCATTTTACTGTATTAGCTATTTTTAATTCCTTTTTTTTTTTTTTTTAAACTTTTCCCCGACTCCTTTCTCTCAGCTTTTCCGAATATTGATGCTGGCCTTCCTCTTTCTGTGATCTTATATTTTATGAAGACCACCCTCTTTCTTCACCTTTTCAGCTACTTCTTTCAAGAACCATAGTGGCATCCTTTTCCTTTTACATTTACTTACTTTCCTAATAAAAAGGGTTGTTGCCCTTAAAATATTCCCTTTCAGTTTTACCCACCGTTTTTCTACATACCCAACTGTTCCTATCCTGCTAACGACTCCTTGAGGTACTGCCCCATCTTAGCAAAGTTAACTTTCCTAACATCTAGGACTCTGATTTTTGAATGAACTATATCAGCCCTTGTCCTAATATTAAGCCACACCATCTGATGGATTACCGGATGCAAGATGATCACCCACTATAACATCCGAAAAGCCCCCCCCCCCCCCCAATTCGTAAACACCAGGTCCAATTTGGCCCCCTTCACATGTGGGTTTTGTTACCAATTGCTGGAATAGTTCTTCCTATAAAGAACCCAGAATCTCCTTACTTCAAGATGATACTGCAGCAGGGATGTCCCATTCAATATCTGGCACACTGAGATCACCTATTAGCAGCACTTCCTTCATAACACTACTGCAAATGTCTTCAGTTAAATCTCTGCCCACTTCTTCTGCCTATGAAGGAGGTCTGTATACAAACACCAGTACAAATTGATGCGCCATTCCCTCTTTCCAGTTTAACCCACAGTGCCACCTCCTCCTCTCATAGGCCCCGTAATTCTATAACTGTAGTATATGCACCACTCCTCCCTTTCTTCCTACCTGAATAAAATTATAGCCTGGTATAACATCAGTCATGTTCTCCTTGAACCCATGTGTCTGTAACCACCACTAAAATCAGTCATCCTCTTCCATTAAAGCCTCAACATCTGGAATCTTATTTCCCATACTACTGGTATTAATACATACCTCTTTTGAAATGCTGCCTTTTTTACCCATATCTGCAGTAGCATTTAATGTTTTACTTACCCGAGAGCTTTCTTAACCTACTGAAGAGGGCTTCAAATTAGATTTGTTGGACGGGTGAACCAGACTGCTGCAGAAGATACTTTGGCCCTTCTTGGATAGGCGGACACCATCTCTGCTCAGCAGCCCTTGGAAAATCATCCCATGGCTCAGGAAACCAAAATGCTCTCAATGACACCATCCATGCATTCACCTCTAGGAAGGACTGAGGAAACCACCACCTGCACCCTCTCTCCCAGAGCCATGAAGTCACTCTTGATACATGCACAGGGATACCTAGCAGTATCCTTTGTGTTGACATAGATAAGCAGCATCGGATGATAGTCGTTAGGCTTGATAAGTCTTGGAAAACCATCCATACAATCTGTTTTTGGCATATGGCATACAGCACACCTCCCGGGACATCAAGTTTGGTCAATGGATGGACACCTCAGCACCCCTCATGAATCAACCACCACTACTCTTCGCTACCTTGTAGTCATTGATTCTATAACTGCAGGGGTTTGCAGCTCCTTCCTGTTCCTGAAATGTTTCTGCCTCCTCCATTTTCAAGGCTGCATACCAGTTCTTCAATTTGAGGGATTGTGAAGTTGGAATTTCGATTTTGCAGGCTCTGGTGACCCATGTCCAGCTCTCCTTCTGTAGCACACCATCTTCACCTCTGTTGGAAAGCTTGGGTATATCAAGAAGCATCTCAACGTATTTCTTGCTGTTACGGGAAGCTTCTCAGCCTCTCCACTCAGTTCCTCCACTTGTTTCATGAGGGATTCAGCTTGCAGGCATCTTGCATATGGAACTAGTTCCTCTCCTTGGATCAGGCTGTCCATCTGGACAGAGGCAGAAGCTGTAATGGGGACAACAGCTTTGGCAACACGATTTTACCCAGCCAAAGTTCAGCTGTTGGAGATTTGATACATGTCGAAGGAAATGAGAGAGACCTACAAAAGTCCCCCACTTTTCCTCAGCTGTCCTTTAAGACAATAAGCAGCTAGCCTCTTATGTGAAATCTAACAGCTCTGTTCTATATCCCTGTGTGTAGTCCTGCTTGCTTGCTAAACAGTTATTTGGATATGCAGCAGTTTTTCTGTTTATCATCAATTTAAACCACTAAGACGTAATATGTGTCTGAGGTGTGTGTTCTTTTTAAAATTACCTAAATAAAGCTCCTTCAAATATATCAAGTTGCTTACTTTTAGCAAATATTCAAATGCTGAACTGTTAACTTCCTAGATTTTTCCTTCCAACCAACAAAATTGTTATCTTTGGTCAACAAGTGATAGGCGAGTTGCCCTATATGATGAAATTAAGCCTTACCTGCTAATTACCTTTTCTTGAATCCCTCCAGTCCAGACGCATGAGTTGAGCCCCCCAACGAGCAAATGGAGACAGAGCATGACCAGGAAGGCGAAATTAGACTTACCTGCTAATTGTCTTTCCTTGAGTCCCTCCAGGCCAGACCAGTTATGTATGGGTAGTCAATCTCCTCCAGCAGTTGAGGGCTGAGCATGTCCAAGTTCTGACAATCCACTACAAGAGCTCCCCCTTCAGCTCCAGACTTCAGTCTGTTACCGACAAAGCAGACTCCAAACACAATGGTCAAAACCGATAAGCCCTTCCTCAAGAGCGTCAGCTGGCACAAGAGGCAACAGATGAAAGCTTGGAAACAACTGCGCTAAACTATCATACTATATCTATCTATATCTATATCTATATCTATATCTATATCTATATCTATATATATAATATATATATATATTATAATATATATATATATATATATATATATATATATATAATCGTAAGCAATCACATCATTTATAGACTAAGGACAAGACATGTGAACAGGACTACACTTGCCAAGACGCCCACCCCCAAAAGGGGACACTCCGCCACTGCAGTGCTGTACTTCACAAAAGTCATTAGCGATAGCTAGATCCTTCTAGCCAACCAGAAGCACTCCCCCCATCCTGCTGGAACATCTTAAGGAGTATGCAAGATGTAAGGGCAGGTGCTGGACTGGCCTGGAGGGACTCAAGGAAAGACAATTAGCAGGTAAGGTCTAATTTCACTTTCCTAATTGTCCCTCCAGGCCAGTCCAGTTCAGTTACATATGGGATGTACCAAAAAAACGCAAACATGGAAGGGCCCCGTGAGTCTGGCTTGAAGCACTGAGGCCCCAAAAAACGCATCCCCGGCCTCCTGGACATCCAGCTGATAATGCCTCATGAAGGTATGGAGACACGATCACATTGCTGCCCTGCAAATGTTCACCAGTGGCACAAGGCTGTGCTCAGCCCAAGATGCTGCCATCGGTGCGGTCTTCCCACGAGCCGCATAGGTAGAGCAGATGGCTTGCTTCACCCAACGGGCAAGCGAGACCTTGGACGCCGCTTCTCCCTTACGAAGGCCTCCAAAGGAGGACAAACAACCAATCCAATTTTTGAAGCTACTCCATCCCCTTATGATATGTCCGAAGCACCCTGCGCAGATCAAGAGGGTGAAACCGATGGTCCTCTTCGGAAGCAACAAGCAAAGGAAAAGCCAGCAAGGACACTGGTTGATTCATATGAAACCAAAGACACCACCTTAGGAAGGAAGGTACCAGTCACAGGACCACCTTCTTGGAAAACTGTAGAAACTGCGCTCTCCAAGAAAGGGCATGAAGATCAGAGATCTGCTGTGCATAACAAAGTGCCACCAAAAGGGCACGATCTCTCAAAGATGCCCTGGAGATGGGTTTGAACAGTGCCCCACTTAAGGCTGCCAGCACCAGATTCAGGTCCCACAATGGAAATCACAGGCCGCAAGGGCGGGTAGACTTGCTGAACCGCCCTAAGGAACAGAATCACATCCGGATGTGCTGCCAGGGAACGCTCCTGCACCAGTCCCAGATAGTATGATAGCGCCACCACCTGAACCTTAAGGGAGCTGAGCATCAAACCCTTTCCAGGTCCCACTACAGGAATAGTAAGATGTGAGAAGCGAGCAACCGAAGGGACACATGTTCCTAGAGGAACACCAGTCTTCAAATAGCCGCCAAACTGATGTAAGCCACTGTGGTTGAGCGCTTCCTGCCCTTTAGCAGGATGGCAATGACCAGCTAGGAGTATTCCCGACTCCGCAGCCTTGCCCTCTCAAGAGCCATGCCTTAAGCGAGAATCGACCCACCTGCAGCATCAACACTGGGCCTGGAACAAGCAGGTTGATCCTGTCAAGAAGCCGGCAGGAAAGATTGAGCAGGAGGTGCATGAGATCTGCACACCATGGCCTCAGAGGCCAGTCTGGCATGATGAGAATCACCGGGCTGCTGTGCACCTATATCCACTGCAAAAGGCGTCCAATCAGCGCCTATGGTGGGAAAACATACAGAAACCCTTCCACCGGCCAGGCCAAGTGCATTGAGACCCTCAGACACGTGTTCCCTGCGTCTGCTGAAGAAAAGGGCTGCCCTGACGTTGGGCAGAGTGGCCATATTCATGGCTGACGTCCCAACATACTGCGATGCCATGAAAAACACTGCCATGTTCAGTTCCCATTACTAATGTACTTCTCTGAGGTCCAGGATCGCAGTTTAAACTAAAGAGTCCATCCATTGGCAGTGGGTCAGGGACTGGATTGGAGATACTCAAAGAAAGGCAATTAGCAGGTAAGGCCTAATTTCACCTTCCTCATTGTATCCTCCAGTCCAGTCCCAACATGGATGGGATGTAACATAGTAGTACTAGCCCTGGGAGCGACCAGCGAGCCTGGCCTGAATCACCACCGCACCGAACTTCGCATCCCTCAGTGTTTGCACATCCAAACGATAATGCTTTACAAAAGTATGTAGGGACGCCCATGTCATGGCCCTGCAGATATCTGCTGGTGGAATCAGGCTCAATGCTACCTGTGCCCTTGTCAAGAGGGCCCGCAGCCCCACTGGCACCACTTTATGCTGCTTCAGCAGATAAGCAGAGGCAATTGCCTCTCACCCACCGGGAAATAGAAGCCTTGGACGCTGCCTCTCCCTTGCGAGGGCCTCCAAAGAGAACATACATATCGATCTTCCTGAACTGATCTGTGACTTTCAATGCATGCCGGAGGACGCAACGTACAACCAGGAGCCATAGAAGGGGTTCCGACTGGGAACCTCCCTCACCCAAGAATACAGTAAGGGAAACCAGCTAATTAACATGAAATGCAGAAGTCACCTTTGGCAGGAAGGACAGAACCAGATGCAGTACTACCTATTCCTTAGAAATGGAAAGAAAAGGTTCTCGGCAAGATAAAGCTTGCAAACTCAGAGATTCTCCTGGCGGAACAAATGGCTACACCAAGAAAGCATAGTTACTCACCTGTAACAGGTGATCTCCGGGAACAGCAAGAATTGAGTCTTCACATATGGGTATCGTCGGCACCGACTGAGCCCGCGCGGGAACGCTCCTCAGTGTCCTATAGGAAAGCTTTTGGGAGCATCCCACTGTGCCTGCGCTGCTACCTTTCTGCCTCTCCCTCTTCAGTTGGGTTTGTAGCTGAGACAAAGGAGAGAAGGAAAGAGAGAGAGAGACACACAACTCATAGGGGAGCTGGGTGGGTTGTGAAGACTCAATTCCTGCTGTTCCCAGAGATCACCTGTTACAGGTGAGTAACTACGCTATCTCCAGGAATGTAGTCTTCACATATGGGGACTCCCAAGCTTAGAGATGCCAGGGAGATGACCCCAGAAAGCTGCGAAACCCAGGTGAGGTGGGTCATGCTTCCTCCCAAGGACCTCTGGTATCAAAACCCAGAACGGCAGGTAGTTGTTGTTCTAAGTTTGAAAGAGATGCTGAAGAACAGCCTGGCAAATGAGGCATCCTGATGGGAGTCCTTGTCTAAGCAGTAATGGGCTGCAAAGGTGTGGACCGAAGACCAAGTGGCTTCTTTGCAAATGTCAATCGACACCAAGCAAAGGTTGGCCATAGAGGTAGCCATTGCTCTCACATTGTGAGCTGTGACATGACCTTCGAGAGAAAGTCCCTTACTCTCCTAGATAAAGGATATGCAGTCTGCAATCCACTTATGAGTTCTCTTGGAAACTAGTAAACCCAGGTGACTGGAATCAAAGGCAACAAAAAGCCGTGAAGTTTTTCTATATTGCCTAGTCCTCTGAATGTAAAAAGCTAAAGCTCTTTTACAATCTAGAGTGTGAAGATTCCAATCTGCACTAGAGGCGTGAGGCCTAGGGAAGAAGACAGGAAGGTAAACTGACTGGTTCAAATGAAAAGGCAAAACCACCTTAGGCATAAAGTGAGGATGAGTCCTAAGGATTACTTTATCATGGTGGAACCTTGCATAAGGAAGAACAGTCACTGAAGCTTGTAGCTCACTGATGCACCTTGCAGAAGTGAGGGCAATTAGGAAGATTACCTTCCAAGAAAGAAGCTTCAGAGATGTAGTGGCTAAGGGCTCGAAGGGTGGCTTCATAAGGACAAGATTTAAATCCCATGCCACAGGTGGTAGTCTAAAGGGAGGCTTAGTTAAGAGTAGAACTCTCATAAACCGCGCTACAAGCGGCTGAGAGGAGACAGGTTGTCCATCAAAGGGCTTGTGGAAAGCTGCAGTGGCACTAAGATGGACCCTTACTGAATTAGTCTTAAGTCCAGAGGACGAAAGATGGAGGAGATAATCCTTTTTCAGTTCCAGTAGAGGCATTACTGGAGTAAGTTCCTTTTTTGAACACCAGATAAAGAACCTTCTCCACTTAAAGGCATAGGTATGCCTTGTGGAAGGTTTCCTTGAGGCCAAAAGGATATCTTTAACCTGTTGAGAGAGGTTGACACCCTGTAATTCTAAGCTCTCTGTCACTATGGAGAGAGTTCACTGCTGCCACCTCTTGGCAAAATGACACAGTCTGCCTGGAATGTTGAGAGGCTCTGGACTCTAAATTTAGAGGTAGGATGACTAGGTTCCCTAGAAAGGAGTCAAAGACCTTGTAGAGGCTGTGTCTGCTGAGCTGGTTGAGCTCTGGGGACTTGAGCCTTTCTTTGTTTCGGCTGCTGCTGCCCCTTTTGGGAAGCATGGACTGGGCAGTAGACAGTTTGGGTGTAAGACAGATAGAATTTATTGTTCTTGTTGAAAAAGGGTTAACTGCTTTTTTCTTAGCTGGGTTGGCAGTGGTCCTGGATGGTCTAATTCAAGGTAGTGTTCTCGGACTCAAGCTAAGCAGCTTTATCCTGCCAATCCTTTCCAAAGAGGTTTTCGCCCATGCAAGGAATATTTCCCAGCTTGTCTTGCACCGACTGCTCTAAAATCAGATGCTTGTAACCAAGCAATCTGACGTGCACCGATAGAAATAGCAGAGGTTCTTCTAATGCATCCGAAACAATCAAAGGTTGCCCTGTTCGTGAACTTAGAAACATTTTGGGCATGCTTAACAAGAATAAGGAAAATCAGCCCTCTTGTCATCGGGGAGAAGAGAAGCCATGAGTTCCAAATCTTTAGCAACCTCTGAGAAACATACCCATGTAAAGTATGTAAGAACGTATTCTGGCCAACAGCATAGAGGCCTGAAAACATCGATGACCAAAGGCATCAAGAGTCCTTGCCTCACGGCCCGGAGGATTAGAGGAATGTGTCTTGGCACTTTTGATTCGGCACATCACCGATTCCACCACCATGGAATAGTGTGTTAACTGCATTTTTTGGAACCCGGGACACTGTGGTACCCGGTACATTGTATCAAGCCTTCGAGAATGTGGCAACACCGCTAAAAGTGTTTCCCACATCTTAAGCATGAGATCATGCAAAATCCGACGATACCCATATGTGAAGACTACAATCCTACATCGAAGTTCTTCAAAAGTATGATTGACTGTAATACAATGCTGAACTAATGGAGTTTCAAGCCTGGCCTTGATAATACTATATTTATGCTCTGCTAGTCTCGTACGCAAGGGACGCGTAGTCTTCCCAATATATACCTTAGGGCAAGGACACCATAAGGCATACACTACAAACGAAGCGTTAAAATTTTATGTTGTTTCAACTTATAACTTATATTTGCATATTGAGCACATAATTGACTTTCCATCATATTGCAGAACGTACAGCATCCACATTTACTATGAGAATACACTAAAAAAGAAGAATTACTCTGTTTCGGAACCGCTGAACACAGCTGATCTCTCAAGTTTCTGCCTCTACTATATGCCACACGCAGAGTATGGCTTGACAAAATAGGGTGGGACGAAAACAATCTTACAACGTTTACGAATAGAGGCAGCCATTCGACTTGAGACTGGAATATGACAAAACACACGTAATAGGTGATGTAACTGAAGACAGCAGAATCTTAATTTTTCGGCTTCAATAGCCATTCACGATGATTTCGCCCGTTTGTAGGCTCTTTTCAAAACTGAAGCAGGATAACCACATTCCTGAAATTTTGATAACATTTTACTAGCTTGTATCTCAAAATCTGTATCAGATAAACATATGCAGCAGCATCGAAGTAACTGTGAAAATGGCAAACTGTTTCAAATGAATGGGATGAAAAAAACACTTTGTTGCATTTGTCTAGTTATCAGTGGGTTTAGTATAAACCGTTGTATTGAATCTGTCTTGACATTTCGTAACTTGCACATCTAAAAAGTGCACCATTAATTCTTGAATATTTATCTCAATGTTGCTACTACAACTATTTAGATAACCAAAAAATTCCTCTAAAATATCAAACTGCCCACTCCAGAGCAAAAAGATGTCATCTATATAACGATGCCAGCGCAAAATATGAGAAGCATAATTAGAGCGATAAATCCACTTATCTTCAAAAGCATGCATGTAAAGATTTGCTAATGATGGTGCAAACGTCGCCCCCCTAGCAGTTCCCGAAATCTGTTGAAAAAACTCATGCTTATATATAAAATAATTCCTTTTCAGTGCCAGTTCAGCCAAGGTTACAAAAATCTTGTTGGAACTTTGTGGTCCCAGCCTAATATTCCATAGGTGGGTCAACACTTGTAAAGCCTCATCTTGAGGAATAGATGTATACAATGCTGTTACATCAAGAGTTGCCATCCAAGTAATTTGTTCAGTAGAGCCATACTCTTCCAAAATGGTTAAAAAATGTGCATCATCTTTAATATAGGAGGGGATTAGAGGAACCTCATCTTTAAGAAACATATCTAAATAAATACTGACTCTTTCCAACAAAGAGTCGTTACTTGACAGAATTGGACATCCCGGTGGACTCATTAAACTTTTATGGACTTTCAGTAGACTATAAAACGCCGGAATTTTTGGATGTAATGGGTTCAAAAATGCCTTCTTCTCAGTCAAATATCCGTTAACAGCAGCATTAGTTGTAACTTCTAGAACAATCTTCTGCAATTCTTCAGTCGGATCTGTGTCATGACATACATAATTTGCAGCATCACCCAATTGTCATAAAATTTCAGCATCATAACTAGATGTATTCAAAACTACAACTGCACCTCCTTTATCTGCACGTTTTATTGTAATATCTTCCATACCAAGAAGTTCTCGTAATGCTTGAAATTCAACCATAGACAAATTCTTAGGACAATTGATTTTAGTTTCCATCTTGCTCAAATCCGAAATTATTAGATGTTTAAACAAAGCATGATACCATTAACATCACCCCAAGAAGAGCAGCTAACTGCTCTGCATTATCTGCTTCTCTAAAGTGCAGTGATAACTTCTGTATTAACTGTAAAGTGCAGTCCCTGTCCACTCCACATCCCCTTCCCCATTAGCTATTTTAATGCAGGAATTACCACATGTTAAGGCATTGTGTTAACTTTTAGCACACTGATTCCTGCGTTATGACTAGCATAGGTGGCTAACTTGGCCCCTAAAGGTCTTGTTAATAAAGACCTTAAAGACCATTTCTGAGAGACATATAATGGGATAAAGTTATTTTTGAATAAGGCCCCAAATCTTCATGCACCAAAGAGGACACTGGCAGCAGCTGCTCAACAGGGGTATAGTAATGAGTGTAAACAGTATCAAACAATTTTGTTTTTTTCCTTCCCTTATCACCAAAGCACAAAGACTATTCATTCCTCTGCCACCCTGGAAAGAAATTTATTTTGATAAGTGATATGTGACGCTCATATTAGTACAAGTGTGAATCCACAGCAATACGCTACAATTATAGAAGCTTAATTGTGGGACAGGCTTATTAGCAGCAGTGTACTGAACAAGACTAATTATCAGAAAGTTATAAAAAAGTTGATTCTTGTAATGTTTAAAAAAAAAAAAAAACAGTTTTCTGAATAGGAACACAAGGATCTAACTGACAAAGTCCTTAATTTTTTGTCCATCAGATTCCCTAAAAACAAAACTGAGGGAACTAGTTTGTATGGCATGTAATTATTTTTTGGCCTTGCTTGGTTAAGGGCATTTTCCTCAACAAAGATAGCATAGTTACTCACCTGTAGCAGGTGATCTCCGGGAACAGCAGGAATTTAGTCTTCACATATGGGTATCGTCGGTACCGACGGAGCCTGAGCAGGAACGCTCCCCAGTGTCCAAAAGGAAAGCTTTTGGGAGCATCCCACAGCGCCTGGGTGCTGCCTTCCCGCCTTTCCCAACTATCCCTCTCTAGTTGAGTTTAAAGCTGAGACAAAGAGAGAGAGAAAGAGACAGATAGAGAGATACAATTCCTAGGGGAGGTGGGTGGGTTGTGAAGACTAAATTACTGCTGTTCCCGGAGATCACCTGTTACAGGTGAGTATGCTATCTCCAGGAACAAGCAGGAATGTAGTCTTCAAATATGGGGGACTCCCTAGCTGCAGATGCCAGGGAGATGGCCCCAGAAGTTGTGTGCCCTTGTGAAAGGGCTCCACTTCCCCCCCATGGATCTCTGGCATCCTACCAGGGATGGTGGGTAGGAGTTGATTAAGTATGGAACAGGTGTTGACGAACAGCCTGACCAAACAAGGCATCCACGGTGGGAGTCCTTGTCTAAACAGTAATGGGCTGTGAAGGTATGAAGCGAAGCCCAAGTAGCTGCTCGACAGATGTTGTCGATAGACACAGAGTGAAGATGAGCCATAGAGGCTGCCATGGCTCTCACATTGTGAGCTGTGACATGGCCTTCAAGAGGAAAGTTTTTACTCTCATAGGCAAAAGATATACACTGTGCAATCCAGCTGGACAGTGTTCCTTTGGAGACTGGAAGTCCCAAATGACTAGGATCAAAAGCAACAAAGAGTTGAGACGACTTTCTATGCTGCTGTGTCCTTTGCAAGTAAAAGGCCAAAGCTCTTCTACAGTCCAAAGTTTCAAGATTCCTTTCTGCATTTGAGGCGTAAGACCTTGGAAAGAATACAGGAAGGTAAACCGCTTGGTTTAAATGAAAAGGTGACAGCACCTTTGGCATAAAGTGTGGATGAGTCCTAAGGACTACCTTATGATGGAACCTTGTATAAGGAGGATCAGCCACCAACGCTTGCAATTCACTGATGCGACGTGCTGATGTAATTACAATAAGAAAGATGACCATCCAAGAAAGGAATTTCAAAGAGGTAGTGGCTAATGGTTCAAAGGGCGGTTTCATGAGCTGCCCAAGAACCAGATTTAAGTCCCATGCCACCAGTGGTGGCTTAATGGGAGGCTTAGTTAAAAGAAGGCCTCTCATAAATCTCGCTATGAGAGGAAATAGGTTTTCCATTTAGAGGCTTGAAAGAAGCTGCAATAGCACTCAAATGAACTCTCACTGAATTAGTCTTAAGCCCTGCATTTGATAAATGAAGAAGATACTCCAGTAATGATTCCAGAGGTATCAAAAGAGGGTTAAGACCCTTCTGCGAGCACCATATGGTAAACCTTTTCCACTTAAATGCAAAAGAGCATCTTGTGGAAGCTTCCTGGAAGCATAAAGAATATCCTTTACCTGCTGGGAAAGGTTAAGACCATTAAGTTCTAGGCTTACAGCAACCAGGCCCTGAGAAGCAGAGACTGGGGATTGGGATGCCACAGCATCCCATCCTCCTGAGAAAGGAGATCTGGAGCAGATCCTAACTCCAGAGGCAGAGCATGAGAGAGATGTAGGAGCAGAGGGTACCACATTTTCCGTGGCCAATGTGGAGCTATGAGAATCATATGACCTCTGTCTCTCTGAAGCTTGAACAGAGTTTTGGGAATTAGGGGAATGGGTGGAAAGGCACACAGGAAGTCCTGACCCCAATGGAGGAGGAAAGCATCCCTGGCCTGTCAACCCTGAGCTGGAATTCTGGAACAGAACCGGGGAAGTTTGGCATTCAGCGGACTTGCAAAGAGGTCTATGTCCGGGGTTCCCTAAATTTGAAAACACACTTTGGCCACCTGGTCTGCATGGAGACCCCATTCCTGTGGAAGCAGAACTTGACCGAGTCTATCTGCCCAAGAGTTTTGAATGCCTGGAAGATACACCGCAAGGAGATGAATCTGATGCTCTCTGGCGAGGGCCCATAGTCGCAAAGCTTCGTTGCAGAGCGACAGAAAGCCTGTTGCGCCCTGCTTGTTCACACAGAACATGGCTACCTGATTGTCCATTTGAACTAGGACTGTCTTGTAGCTGAGCTGGGTGTGGAATACTCGAAGAGCAAGGAAGATTGCTCTGAGTTCCAGGAGATTGATGTGGAAATAGGTCTCCTGTGGCGTCCAGGTACCCTGGGTAGAGAAGCCTTGCAGGTGGGCTCCCCAACCCACCTGTGAAGCATCTGTTAGAGTGGCTTGGAGTGGCGGTTGCTGAAAAGGAGACCCCACCAAAAGGTTTTGGGGCGACTGCCACCATTGGAGGGACAAAATAAGGCAATCTGAGTTTGCTATTTTGTGTGACAGGCAACCTGACGCCTGAGTCCACTGAGTGGATAAAGTCCACTGGGCTGCCCTCATGTGGAGGCGAGCATAAGGAACCACATGCACGGTGGATGCCATGTGGCCTAGCAACTAACATTTCCCAAGCAGTGAGGTGAGGCTTTAGCACTGCTTGGGAAGCTAACTGCATTTGCGAAGGCAGCGGGGCTGTGGGAGGTAGGCCCTTGTCTGTCTGGTATCCAGCAGAGCTCCTATAAAAAAACTCTAGGGACTGAGTGGGAGCAAGTTTGGATTTTGGGAAGTTTTATGACACGTCCCAAATACTGAAGGATGCGCATTGTGCAAGAGAGCAACCCTGGCCTCTGGCTCTGCAGGGGCTCGAATGAGCCAGTCGTCTAAGTAAAGGAAGACTAATATTCCCAGGGTGAAATGCTGCTACCACAGCCATGCATTTTGTGAACACCCATGGTGCAGAGGCCAGGCCAAAAGGAAGAACCCTGTATTGGTAGTGCTTCCCTTGAAACAGAAAGCGAAGGAACTTTCGGTGAGTTGGATTGATGAGAACATGAGTGTAAACATCCTTGAGATCTAGAGAACAAAGCCAATCCTGACTCTGAAGGTATGGCAGCAGAGTTCCTAGAGAAATCATTTTGAACTTCTCTTTGAACAGGAATTTGTTCGATTCTCTGGAGTCCTAAAATGGGTCTTTGTCCTCCTGTTTTCTTTGGAATAAGGAAATAGGGGGAGTAAAACCCTGTACCCCTTTGGGGAATGGGTACCTCTTCTATTGCCCCTTGAGCAAGGAGCACAGTGACCTCTTGACCTAACTGGTCGTTGAGAGAGGTCTGAGAATTGAACTGTCTTACCATTGTAGGAGGGGGGCATGCTGAGGAAATGGAGTGGCCTAGTGGTTTGGGCAAGGTACTTCAGGCCGGAAGGTCGGGGGTTCAAATCCCACTAGAGGATAGCAACCTTGGGCCGGAAGGACTGGGGTTTCTAGTCCCACAGGTGCTCCTTGTGGTCTTGGGCAAGCCACTTAACCCTCCATAGCCCATTTTCTCTGTAAAATAGTTATCTCCAAGTTATAATGCCTGTTCAATGTAATTTCAGTTTGTTCAATGTAAACCGCACTGATGCAGAGTAGCGCGGTATATAAGAGAATGTAAATAAATAAATACCCCTCTCTTACAATAGACAGAGTCCAATTTTCTGCTGTTATCTGACCCCATCTGGGGGCAAAATGAAATAACCTTCCTGGGATGGTGGAGTGTTCTGGGCCATTCAGGGCCAGGAAGGCAAAGTTCTCTAGATAGGAGTCAAAGCCCCTGTGGGAGGCTGAGTCTGCTGAGCCGGTTGAGGCTTAGCTGCTTTTGTCTGTTTGCCTAGGTTGTTGCTGCTGTCCCTTTTGGGCAGACTGACCTAAACAATGTCCCTGCTGGGTATAGGAGGGATAAAACTTTTTTCTTCTTGCTGAAGAATGGTTTCTTAGAGGATCTTTTCCTCGCAGGATCAGCTGTAGATTTAGACAATCTATCCAAAGTGATATTGTCACCATCTCTCTCATTAGCTTTTTTCTGCCATTTCTTGCCAAAGAGATGCTCTCCTGTGCAAGGTATATTCCCTAGTTTGTCCTGTACCCAAATTTCCAAGTCAGATGCCTGGAGCCAGGCAATCCTACGTGCACCTATGGCAATGGCAGAGGTTCTGCTTATGCATTCAAAGCAGTCAAAGGCTGCACGATTCACGAACTTGGAAACATCCTGAGCATGTTTGACAAGAGCAAGATAGATACCGTATTTTCGCGCATATACCGCGCGCGTTATACACTTTTTTTACTTACCGCGCATCCCTCCCGCGCGGTATTTGAGGGCGCACTATACCAAAACTTTATTGCAAGTAGCTGATCCCCAAAAAAGAGGCACCACAAGAATATCTTGGTACAAAAATATATTTAATTACTTTTCATCATCCGATTCCATAAAACCTTCGAAATCACTCCCCTCATCAACATCATCATTGAAATAATTTAAAACCGTCTGAAGACGCTCTTCCGTAACATATGCACTTTCATCGTCACTACTTTCGACGTTTTCATCGTCATCTTCGTCATCACTGCGCACCCCATCCTCGTTCTTATAAACAATCCCTGCTTTTCGGAATCCATTTCTGATGGTTTCAGGGGATATTTTGTCCCAAGCAGAACACAACCAATTGCAGATTTCCATTAATGTAGCCCTCTTTAATCGTCCCGATGGAGTGAATTCATGAATTCCATGCTGCATCCAATTATCCCACTCTCGTCTGATGAACGTTTTGAAGGGGTGATTAACAGCTATATCTAGCGGCTGCAGTTTGCAAGTAAGACCACCCGGTATCACTGCGATATGGGCACCTGCCGAATTAATATAAAATTTTGCACATTTGTTTCTTTATGGGCCAGCCATGGAATCGAAGATCAACAAAGACCTTTTAGAAAAGAAACCTCCAGGCCTGGCCCGATAACATTTATCAATCCATATTTTCATGACCTCAGAGTCCATCCATCCCTTTTTGTTACAGTGGACAACAATACCTTGTGGAAATTTTTCACGGGGCATGGTTACTCGCTTGAAAATAACCTTCGGCTTCAATTTATGCCCACTAGCTGTGCAACCCAGGACTACAGTGAAGCAAGCCCTCTCGTGTCCAGTTGTTATTGCGACAGTTTTTGAACCCGAAGCAGCTACAGTCCTGGTTGGTGGAATGTCAAAAGACACAGGAACCTCATCCACGTTAATAACATCCGTTGCCGAAATGCCGAACTCAGAAATTTCTTTGCTGACAAATGTGCTGAAATCCGCCATCTTTTGTTCCCAGTCATCCGGAATCCTCTGGCCTACAGTTGTTCTTATTCGCACGGAAAGACCATTCCTCTTCATAAATTTGCAAATCCAGTTGAAACTAGCGTGGAAACTTGAAATTCCTCTTTCATTGGCCAGCAGTTTTGCTTTGAATTGCGATAGTTGAGACAGCTTGATTTTGCTCCCTTCTAGACAGAATCCACTTGTTTAAGTCACTCTCTAGCTCTGGCCACTTTTCTTTTGGACCTCGATGCGCACGTTTTCACGGGTTCATCTCCTCTAGCGCCGTTCTCTCTCCTTTCTCCAGTCGCGAACAGATGACTCACCAACATCAAATTCTCTTGCTGCTGCTCTGTTGCTTGTTTCTTCTGCTCTTGCCACAACTTTCAGCTTGAAGTCCGCAGTATAAGACTTGCGCTTAATTCCTGGCATGATGACTGGATTATAATAGAAGAGATCGCAAAATTTTTTATACACTTCAGTGCAGTCGACACATGCGCGTTATACGCAACTGCGCATTATGTGAGAAAATCAATGCGGGACAGGCAGAAAATTGCACTTTATATGCGGGTGCGCGTTATATGCGGGTGCGCGTTACATGCGCGAAAATACGGTATTCTTGCCTTTTATCATCAGGAAGGAGAGGGCTCATAAGCTCTAAATCTCCTGTGACTTCTTTAAGGAACATTCCCATATACAAGATATAGGAACTAATCCTAGCAGAAAGCATCGACGTCCAAAGGTGTCAAGAGTCCTACATTCACGTCCTGGAGGATTAGATGCATGCCTTTTTGCACTCTTTATCCGTCTCATGGCTGATTCCACCACCATGGAATGGTGTGGTAATTGAGTCTTCTGAAATCCCAGACAAGGAAGAACTCGATACATGGTGTCGAGTCTTCGAGAGTGAGGAGATGTGGTTAGAGGCGTTTCCCACATCCTTAATATAAGATCATGCAAGATCTCATGAATAGGCAAGGTAGCTGCCTCCTTGGGAGCTTTAGGGTATTGTAAGATTTCTAATTCCTTTGCCCTAGGCTCTTTTTCAGGAGCCACTGTGGTGGAAAGACCTCAGGCCACATCTCGGATAAAATCCTGAAAGGACATATCCTCTGGTGGAGACATCCTACGCTGAGGAGAAGAGGAATCCTCAGAAAGGGCGGTATATAAAGTGTTAAGATAAAGATAAAGAAGTACTCTGGTATTGGCAGAGCTTTCAGAGTCTTCAGACTCATCCGAGGATTCGAAGTATCTCCGATCCGGGTGATCATGCAAGGCACGGTACTGGTACTGATCCAAGTCAGCATTGGAGTGGTCTGGTACCGACCTGTCGATGCCGGATAGAGACACATGACTCGGTCCCGGTAAAATACCTGGCGATGTCGATGCAGTAGGTGCCGGTACTGTAGTTGGAGCCGGTACTGGTTGAATTGTCTGAAGCGGTTTCAGGGGTATCGAGGCCGTAAGAAGAGCTGCCAGACTGCGTTCAATAGCCAAGAATCTCTGGTCTATCGACGCTGCCAATGCTTGGGTATCAGTGCCGGATGAAGCGGCCAGAACCCCAGAGCATGGCACCAGTAGTTCTGCAGAGGTTGAATCCTCGAGAACATCCTGGAGCCCCGTTAGTGCTTTGGAAGCCGAAGCCTCCTGCCGGGACAATTTTGCCAGTGTAAGTCCCTCAAGGGCAACGCCAGAGGCATCTCTATGTTTAGAAGGAGATCTACCCTTTGAGGACCGGCTAGATTTATGTTTAGTTACCTGAGATCCATGGGAGGAAGACGTTGATGCCACGGAGGCTGCATAGGAGGGAAAAAGGGTGCTAAGTTCAGCAGCTCGGTTTTGCCGGACCCTTTTCGACATCATCCCACAGGCAACATACTTTGAAATAGAGTGGTCAGGACCTAAACATTTAAGGCACCACTCATGGGTGTCGATGACGGAGATGGTACCGCCACACTTAGAACACTTTAAAACCCAAAGCGGGTTTTTCCATTCTGAAGGAAAAAGTTGGGTCTAGTGCCCAAAATGGCGCGTGGCACCTGAGGAGAAAATTACTGGAGAAGAATCCAGAAAGAAAGTTGTTTTTTTTTTTTTTTTTTTTTAAAAGAAAGAAAAACACCGGCGGTACCAGTGTAGCATCGAGGAAAGGCAGAGGTGACCACAAAAAAGAAGAATGTTGGGGGGAATTTTTCCTGTGGTGACAGGATGTGCGACCTGTCAGCTCCACGGAAAATGAAGAACTGGAGAGGGACAGTTGGGAAAGGCAGGAAGGCAGCACACAGGCGCTGTGGGATGCTCCCAAAAGCTTTCCTATTGGACGCTGGGGAGCATTCCCGCGCAGGCTCCGTCGGTACCAACAATACCCTTATGTGAAGACTACATTCCTGCTTGTTCCTGGAGATAGTTTGTTTTGTATCACATCAACATGACACCTAATGACAGTTTCACATTTCAATACGCAATACAGCTGTAAGTTAACGCAGGTTGGAAATACGATTCTTATGAATGCAGATAAATTTTATACCTGATAAATTTACTTTCCTTGAATCCTCTTAGGCCAGACCAGATGAGTAGGTTATGCTCTCAGGACAAACAATTGCCAACCCTAGCCTTCTCAGCCAGTGTTCACCAGGCCTGTATTGCATCTGGCCTTCACCAAAGAGACTAACCGGACCAACATAATATGTAAGTATGGGCAACCCAGGCTCTCTGCATACAGAAAAGCAGCACTTTACTCTGGAAAAAGGTAGAGAGAGCAGTGTCAAATGCCTGCAGATTCTTAAGCACAGAGGGGCTCCCTCTACTGGGATGGTCGTCTTCTTTGTGACAGCCGAGACTGCCGCATCTATTCTAGGAGAGTGGAACAATTCCTTATTTGTATCCTCTTCTGGATCAGGCTGAGTGAACACCCTCAGGCCTGCCTCCGGCACGTTCCACTCATCCTGAATCATCTGACCACTCGATGAAAAGGAAACACCGTTTGAGTCTTCTGCACCGCCTGGAACAATGGGTCCTCGAGCGGGTCCTTCTTTCTCTTGAACACTGAGATCTGCATTTAGAGCTCGAGGAGTGTGCTATGAGTGCTGATGCCTCCCCTTGAGGTATCTCCCCTACCTCAAACGTCATATGCTCAGAATCTGCAGCGGTCCCCCCCCCCCACCTCCAGGTCCTCCAATGTGTAGATGCCACAACCTCCCAGGTGTAGCTCTCCACTTCCCATCTGCTAGCCTCAGGGCTCTCCTTCCATACTTACCCTGGCCAGGGAGCAGTCATCCCCCATTTCTTGGCTCTTCCACAGGGTCCTACAGACCCGAGGGTGTCCTCTCTGCCTCATGCATAAGGAGCACAAACTCAGGTGAAACCCCCTGGGAGTTTCCCCTCTGAAGGGCTTGCAGAGGTGGAGGGTTTGGGGGGGGGACCACATTTTGTTCCTGTTCTGGGCTCTCCTTGTCTCCAGCCAAAGAAGGAGTGCCTCTGAGAAGATCCTTCATCAGGGTCCTCCAGAGCCTGCTCCCCTCTGTCATCCCTGAGGCCCTGCTCCAAAGACCTGGACTCTGCCTTGCAGTTCCAGCAGGATCTACAACTGAGGCACATGGGTCTGGAGGGCATCATGTGCTCACCAGGACACTGCTGGCACCCTCTACTGAAAACAGGATAAGAGCAGGCTTGTGTCTATGCCTTGTTCCTTTTGTTTTTAAATAAATGCTAGCTTTCCAGAACAAGTAACTCCAATAATTGCAAACTTCTGAACCTTTGTTCAGTATTCGGGACTTAGAAAAACAAAAACGTGTAAATAGACCCCGGCATTCGGCCCATCCCGGAGACCTCCCTACACGTGATGATGTTTGTTACCAAGATGGCAGCAGCTCCTGCTCAGAATGGGAATAAGTTGCTCCCGACCATGGCTTCCCTGTGCTGCCGTGGCTCCAAAACAATCAAATGCTAGCAGTCCCAGGCTTACTTGAGCAGGAAACCCCTCTGCTCACAGCAGCACTCTGGTGCGGAGAGACTCCCTGACAGCCATGCTCTGAGCATCGGCGGTGTCTGGTGCAGAAGCACATCAATTTCCCTGAGGGCAAAAAACTCACTGGTCACTGCTGCCATTCACCCCCTAAAATGCCGGTAGCCACTTGCAACAGAGAGAAGTACCTGCTCCACAACTGCTTTTCTACCTGTCCTGGCTTACTTCATTTCGTTTCTTCCTCCCCCCCTCCCAAGTGAACTTTATTCAGATTTCAATGAGCTCCAATGCAAGTCTTAAGTTCTCAGCATTAACTGAAAGATTTACAAATCTCAAACCCTAAAAACTTCTTAGTTGTTCCTCTCGGTGAGTTCTAGTATAGAGGTCACGTCTCACCACCTGGAAACTGAGAAACTGGAGCTGGTGGGAGGAGCCAGCCAGCCAGCTATCTATGATGAAGTCAGAAACTGTGACATGCTCAGTCTCCAAGCTGCTGGTGAGAAGCGACAACCCACAAGTGGGGACTGGAGGAACGATAAGGAAATGGTTAATGCTGTTCACAGTCGGAAAGCAACAAATGCAATAGTGAAGTCCAGATGGTGAGGAACACCCCCACCTGACTGATGCAACAGACCCAAAAGGACCTCATATAAAAATGAAAGACTGAAACTGAAAACATGTGGCTTTAGGTCTGGGACATGCTGGAAGGAACTTACCTTCCTGGGTACTCATAAATCAGGGATAACATCCGTGCCCCTGCAGAGCACTGGAAAATAACCTGCCATTGCAGGAGGCACTGAAAAGCTTTTACAAATGCCATCCACAGAGCGAGATTCTATACCGACTAGCTCTTAAAAAGTATTACCATACTTCAAATATTGCACATCAGAATTCCCAGGCTGGCCTGAACCAGAAACTTTAGGGACAGAAAGCAGGTAGCTTGTAAAAAGAACACACACTTTTCTGACCTTGCCTAAGGATCTTAAAGGCCTACTAGCCTAATGTGGCACAGGCGCGCCACCAAAAGAATAGCCCAAGTTACACCTCAACCAGCTGTACCTCAGGAGGGACCACCAGAGCTCAGTGAGAGGGATTAAAGGCTGCCAAAGAAGTCATGGTGGCAGCGCCAGCATAACAAAAGTTCCACAAAGTTTGCCCCTACTGCAACCAAAGTCAAAGGGCTCACCACATTCCTAGGGCCTCTAGGCTCTACAAAGAGCCTTACAAGGCCTCTTGGCCCTTCTAGGCCCATCTTCCAGGAATCTCTGTCAGTGAGCTTCTCCTCCCAGAGAGAAAGTGACCCCTAAGGGAAACTGCTCTGCCACAGATCACAGCCAAGGGTAATGCCAGCACTGCCAACTGACCAATACCACTGCCACCATGGAGCTGAGAGAGACAATTAGACTCAGCCAGTCACCTGGGCAGTCCACTACAAAGTCTACTAGTATTTGAAGGAGGCTAGGCTTAATGACCATTTGGCCCAATCAATGTTAGATATTCCTTGCCAGCAACCTTGCAAAAGAAGGTGCCACAGGGTTACTAGCAGAGGATGGATCCCTCATCCTAGGGCTAACATTCAGGCATTCACACAGCACTATCCAAGAACCTAAAGGTGGCCACTGCCAAGGCCTTCTTAAGAGCCATGACCTTCCAAAACCCGCACATGCATCTCCTCCTTCCACCGGGATGATCATGCACTTAGTCACAGCCATAAACTTAACTCCCATCCCAGGGGCCCCAAACAGATGATCCTGCTCACCTTGGAACCAAGAGAACAGCAGAGAGAGGACCTGAGGGCCCAGTTCAGGAGTCTTCTCCCTAAAATCCTATGCAATGCTGCCTAGGGTCAGAGAGAAGTATGAATGCAGCAGATCACCATATCCACCAGGTATCAGAGGACCCACCTGTTAAACTCACCCAAAAGCTGGCTCCACAAGCTACGGAGAAGCCATAATGTCCTGAAAAGGGCCTAAACAGGGCCTGGCAGAGAAAAGCTGGATCACAAAAGATCCTAACCCAGCCCCTGGGGGAACAACCAATCCATGCTCCTCAGACTTACCTTGCGGTAGCAGGAATTTCACATAGAGTCCTTCAACCAACCTCAGCAGGGGAAAAGGTTGGGCTCCCAGAAGAACAGAGGATCGCAAGGACAAAGCAAGGGCTGTGAACCCTCTAGCTGACCGTGAACGGAGCGCTCTGAGCCCAGGCCTCAGACCCTCACAAAGGGGGCTAATGAGCAGATAGTCAGACCAGGACTTTTTGAATGGGCACCGCTGCTGATTTTACAGACCAGCTAACAATCTCATGAACTGACATGGCAAAATAATGAGTGGGAATGGAAAAAATGATTAAGTGATTTTGAAATTAACACTTAAAAAAAAAAAAAACAGTAACAGTATATGTAAAATATAATATGAATGAATTAGACACAAATGAATTTGAAACAAACAGTGACAAATAAAAGCATGGTCTTCCTAAAAGATGATTAGCTACGTTGTCTGCTGCTAACTGGCTTATAGAGCGGCCCCATACAGTTGAAAAAATGTATTGGGAGAGCACTGCAAACTGAACACAGTCCATGACTCTTTCAGGAGTGAGCTGCAGCTCAGGTCAGCTGACAAGTAGGACCCTGGAGCCTCAGAGAGCCCCAAGGGGCCACTAGGCATGGGGCTAGGAACAGGCCACCATGCTCCACCTCCACTAAGCCCAAGCAGTCACCTGAAGTGACTGCAGGGCTTACCGGCAGAAAAAGAAAAAGGAGCAGCAGGATCAGCATAAGAACCTAGGATTCCCATGGGGGGGGGGGGGGGAGGGGAAAAGGTGTCCCAGAATGCCGAGAAAAAAGTGCCCCAGGCTTTGCAGCCATAGTAGGGGCAAAAAGTAGCAATTGAGGTATTAAAAAACTCAAATCACTAAGAGCTGCAAGCTTGAAAACTGCAGTGGCAACAGCAAAAAAACAAAAAACCCCACACTGAAAAAAGAAGCAGGGTCGCACAGAATAAGAGGTCCTGAAAAAGCAATCCAAAGGTCTGTCAGGCTGAGCAAGAAAACCAAAGTAGTGAAGTCTCAGACACCAGGTATGAGGGTGAAGGGAGATAGATTCAGGAGTGATATGCGAAATATTTCTTTACGGAAAGAGTAGTGGATCCGTGGAATAGTCTCCCAGTGGAGGTGAGGACAGTAACTGAATTCAAAAAAGCATGGGACAAACACAGAGGATCTCTAAAGGTAAAAAGGGGACTGTTGTAGTTTATGGAAGGACAGACTAAATAGGCCATGTGGTCTTTTTCTGTTGTCATATTTCTATGTTTCTACCAACACATGCCTGGGAGGCCAACTGCTGATCAAGGCTTGTATTTTTGTTGCTTATTTGAAGCTGCTTTGTTAAAACAGCAGCAGAGAGCCAAATGCCTCACATTGAAACCAATAGGGGAAAAAATAGGAAAAAACCACAATGCATAAGATAAGGACTGCAAGACGAAAGGGGGCCTGAGTTCAAAATTATAGAACCCTCTCAGAGGCCCCATAGGTCCTCCTGATTCTCTTCAGGCCCAAGTGCTAAAATTATTGCCTTGCTGGACAGACTAGATGGACCATACTGGTCTTTATCTGCCATCATATACACCAGTCCATGCCTCCAGGGCAGCTGTCAGTTCCAGGAGACATGGGCAAGCCCATGCTCAGAGTCTCAATCCCAATGATTACTGCAACCTAGTGTGGGCCAGGACAGTGAGGCTTATCTGCACTGCTGCACCAGGACACACAACTTGCCACCTGCTGGAGGCAGAAGCTACTGCCTTCTCTCAATACTGCAACAGAGGATATACCAAATGATGACATCACTGAAAGCTGCTCAAGTTTGCCTCTTACCTGCTTGCAAGGGAGCATAATCTATGTTTATGTTTATTGAGCTTAATATACCGCCCTTCAGTAAACATCAGAGCGGTTCACATGATACAATAACAAAGAAATCATATCTGTAAAAAGGGAAAGGAAGTTACAATAAAAACAGGAAAGCAAATCAGCAGAATCTACTCACCTGGACTGGTCCAGTAAGATAAGGAAGCTAAAATTTGCTTTTGTTCTAGGTAACATACTAAAAGGCATTTGCTGTACTAAACAGATGTCTTTAAAAAATCCTGTCTACTACCCCTGCTTGCAAAAGCTAAATATTCCTTCTTACATCAACAAAATAGCTGGCCAACTAATTCATATCATTTCTCTAAATGACTCACTGTATCTTTAACCAGGAAACACATGACGATAAAGGCCCTAGTGTATGTTTTTGCATAATTCCATTCCAAAATGTATCTACTATTCAAGTCTAATATTTTAGCCTACCATACCATCCTGAATTACAGATGCTAATGAGTCATTCTACTGGATTTTTATCACACTTGAACAAGTTCAAGTCTCATTCTTTAACAAAAGCATAAGACTTCTTTTCCTCTGCAGTAGTTTCCTACTTTTACCATCAATTATGGCCAAAGTTCTCTCTTTAAGTGCTAAAAATGGTTGATTACTTGTGTATGTGTTTGAGCTGTTGCTTGTGTAATTCGGTGCTCAGATCTGCACTAAAAAAATGTATGGCTGTAGATGCTTGGAAATTATCAATTGTATATTAGCTTTTTATGGAGAAACAGCAGAAATAAAAGGTAAACAAATGGCCACTCAAGGATGCTTATTCAACATGCAAACTTTATTGGGGAACTCGACTCAGCTGAGTTTCAGCAAAACTCGACTGCATCAGGAGTCTATGGTAATCAACCATTTATGAAACTTGAGGTTTAAAACAAGTTCTGAAAAGGGGATGTTATACATGCCTGATCATTAGGGTGGTCCAAAAAAATAAAATTAACAGATTTCAGTTCTCTGCAAGGCTGGTTTTGCTCTTTATCATATTTATAACACACATACACAAATTTAATGAAAAAAAAAATATTTAGAGGTCACCATATTTAGCAGTTTTTATGTCATCTGAACTAAATAGCAGACAACTGGAATGTCTGGTAAGGGCAGCCATTGAAGGTTCTGCACCATCTTTCTTTTTTCTGCCGAGACTCTGCCAAATGCTCAGACTAAAAATAGTGGTGCCTTGAAAAAGCAACAGCCTGATTTTGGTAAGTCTTAATTAAGAACTGATAAAAATCTGATGTCATTGAGAGGAGCTCGGATTGCAAATGGTACTTCATTCCATTGTTTGATGTAAAAAGACTGACAGAGCCAAATCTTACTCATGTGCAGTCCTCCTGACCTGAGCCTTAAAAATAAATATTTTCAATATATAAGGTAAAATTAGGACTTACTGCTAATTGACTTTCCTTAAATGCCTCCAGTCCAGTCCCGTACTGTACCTGGGGGTAGTCAGACCTCATCAGCAGCTTGGAAATTGAGCATGTCAATGTTGATGACATCACTCCTCATAGGCAGTTGCCATCTTACCCATCCCCAGTATACCACTGACAAAGCAGACTCATCTGAGCAAAAAACTAAGAAACAAAAACTACTCTATATTACTGACCAATAACTATCCCAAGCAAGGCAGGCAACAACGCCTCGTCCTGTGGAGCACAAAAGAACCATCTGAAAGGGTCAGGTCAAGTGACCACGAACATCCTGTATTACTGATGAGCGCCTCTGAAACTCTTCTGTTTGGTGCAAGTTTGAAAACTCTATTTATCCTGCCAACTTGAATTGGGAGAAGATGGAGTCCCACAGCACCCATGCAAGGTGTACCGCTCCATCCAAGGTCTGTCCTCTCAATCCAGACCAACCATAACCAATGTCTATCTTAACAGCTGGATCACTCCATTGGCAAATAGTATGGATTATGGGAGGGTTTCTGGACTAGGCACTCAAGGAAAGCCATTTAGCAGATAAGTCATAATTTCACCTTCCTTATCCCTCCAGTCCAGTCCTGTACCTGTAGGATGTACCATATCAGTACTAACTTCGAGAGGGACCTGCGAGCCCAGCGTAAATCACTGCTGCACCAAATCTCACATCCCTTGTCACTTGAACATCTAGGCGATGACCACACACAAAAGTATGTAAGGACAATGAAGTAGCTGCCCTGCAGATGTTCACCAGCAGGACTAGGCTAGCCTCTACCCATGAGACGGCCTGTGCTCTGGTGGAATGAATCCATAGCACTTTGGGCAAAGCTTGATGTTGTAAAAAAATACGCAAAGGAGATGGCCACCTTCATTCATCTCAAATTGAATGCCTTGGAGGCTGCCTTTCCTTTGCGTGGTCCCCCAAACAGCACAAATGGTTTGACTTATGAAATGGAGCTGTGCATTTGAGATAGTGCTTGAGCAATTGGCAGACGTCCAGAAGATGGAGCTGAGCATCTTCTGCACCTGCTCTTAACTCGGAAAATACCGAAGCGAGACCGATTGAGGTGGAAGGCTGAGACTATCTTAGGCAAAATGGAAGGCACTGGTCTCAAATATGACCTTATCTTTGGATATTGTGAGGAAAGGCTCGCGGCATGAAAGCATCTGCAAGCGGAACAGATCACCACTACAGAGACCAATGTCAGATCCTTCAGGGAGCAACTGCTGATTGGTTCAAAGAGTACCTCTATTAATGCCGCCAAAACCAAGTTGAGGTCCCAAGGGGGTACTACCGGCCTAAATGGCAACCAGAGTTTCTGTACCGCAAGAAGAAAAAACGCACCACATCCTGATGAATGGCCAGGGAGACTAAGTACCTTTCCCCGGTAATACATTACAGCCGCTACATGTACTTGCTGGGGCTTGTAAACGGGGGTGCTGGGTGAGAATGTCCACAGTCTTGCAAAGGCAAATACTATTATGACTTGCAAAGGATTGTGGGGAATGTAGTCCATTCATACCAGAATCAGCCGTTCACAAAATAAATGAGTTGTGTTGCTCGAATGTAAGCAAAGAAAATATATTTTATTTATGGGGTTATTTCTCCCACACAGATTTACTTGGTAGCACAAAAGAATACTTGCTTTCAGTATTATACTTAGGAAAAACAAATCATGATCAGCAACTGAACTTTTTAAGCAATCAAACAATAAAGACCTTGATGAGAAACAGAAAGGTCTTTCTGAGGGCTCCTGCTAATACCTTTTAGCAGTGCTCCAAAAGCAAAAACAAAAACCCAAAAAGTAATCAAAAAAACTGTTTTTTCAAGGATAACTTTCTTGTATTTTCACACACACAGAAGTTTCCTTTCCAGAGCCCACGTGCAATTATGCAAGGCTTAATTGCCAACAATTAACCAGCTGCAAACCTCTTGGCTGGTTTACTTTCTATACGTGGCTCAAATCCTACCCTAAAGCTTTCTTGTAAACTTTTCTGGATAGATAAAAGAACAAGTTATATTTCGTTTTGATGGTTGTTGTATTTGTGAAAGTATTTTACCACAGTAGCCTAGACAGAGAGCAATCTATGTAATCACTCTGATCATTTAAAATATCTCCTCCTTCTTCAACTATCATAGAATCAATATCATGGTCTGGCTCAGAGGAAGTCCTTAATGGAGCACTCTCAGGACAATACTTGTTTCCCTGCTGTCTTCCAAGTGAAGAGCTAGGGCATAAATCAGTGTTCATACCTGAGCTTCCTTTGCTGTTAGGGTTCCTCTCCAGATATCCTGGCCAATAAGTAGTCCAGCCTTTATGTCCAGCCTTCCAATCAAGATCCCTGGACACTGGGTCTCTCTTCACGTACCTTCTTGCACTGGTCTTAGGGCCCCTTCCAAATGCAGCCGTCTCCTTTACAGGTGCCGTCCGGGGATTCCTGGCTCTGTAGCCCCACTCATCTGGCTTCCTCCAGTCCAATGGAGTATGCTTGATTCTGGAATGACTCCCAACACACGTACTGCTATGGGCTCCTTCTTTAGACCTCCAAGATGTTTTCCTCTTCTTTCTTCCACGCTGCTTCTTGCTCTCTGTCCTTGAGCTCTGGGTTCCTCATCAACTCCAACTCCGTCTCGGTCTGCAACTGCTCTCTGGTCTGATTCTGTGTAGAATAGGTTTTACTTTTAACTTGCTTAGAGGGATACTCCACCCTAGCACAGCTCAGCTGTGCTGAATCAAGCCCTGCCCTTGGAGATGAGTGACTGGGGATTACCTTATAGCTCTCCTGATTGAACACACGTTTCCCCACTTCAGCTCTTCTAGTGGCTGTTTGAAACCTGGTGCATTCTGGGACTGGTAGTCTTATGAAAACATTCTGTTTTATTATTTCTACCAGCAAAGACAGGCTGCTTGTTCAGAGCCAATTCACCTCTATTATAGCTCCTTCCTGAACTATGATAAGCTTCCTTATCACAGGCTATAGGAGAGTCCCTTATCAAAACCGTATTGCAGGAATGCTAACCTCCCGGGACAGATGTTGCTAGGGGCCAACAGTGATGTTCTTCACACCAGCCAGATAGCAACCAGAAATCAATCCATCCATCCATCCGTGGCTCATTACCAGCACACTCAAAGAACTTCGGGCTGGGTTTTAGTAGCTAATTTCCCCTGGACATAACTTATCTTTGTTTGCTACTAATAATCCCTACAGCTCATTAGACAGACCCCTCAACAACGGGGACTAGGATAATCACAAAATATAGACAGGTGATAAGCAGGAGAATAAAGAGATCAGGATCCCAACGCATCCTTGAACTCTCCATCCCATAGCACAAATGCATACTTCCATCTCTCCCTGGTTTGTCTTCTTTCATTAGCTACTAAAACTTAGGAGCCCTTACTGAACATTAGCATGAACTAATAGGAATCAGAGTGTGCTCCCACTATGTCCATGTTACTCCTATTAGTGTGGTGGCAAACAGCATGTGCTAATGTTTACTAAATGGGCCACTTAATCTCCATTTTGATTCATCCAGAGATGGGCAGTCAGTCATCACCTATGTATTAGCCTCCATAGATGCAGAGTTCAGTGCAGTGTAAGACAACTGAATATGAATCTAGAAAACATAGGATACCTTCCAAAAATTACCCAACTACTATAACATGTATTGTCCTATAATAGGCCAAAATGATCAGAATGAAACATATCAGCAAACATTCAAAAGGTGACATTTTACTTACCAGATAATGTCCTTTCCTTGAGTCCTGCTGGACCAATCCAGACAAGTGAGTTGTGTTCCCCTACCAGCAGACTGGTGGAGACAAAGACCAATGAAAAGCCCAGGTTTCAGTGACATACTCCATGTCTTTATCAGCCTCAGCCACCAGAGGTCTCTTCAGTATTCATCCCAAAGCATACAGGAGATACAGAGCAAGCCTCACACTACCCAATTGTTCCCCATATTTGAGGTTAATCAACAGTAGCAAACTATGTACAGGAAAGTAGAAACAAAAGGCTGCGAGTAGAAGGTGAGCCTCCAGAGCCAAATATGGACCCAAGGGTACCACAGCAGGAAAAAAAAAAAAAAAAAAAACACACAAAGTAATACAGTCCCAGGGTCGGGCCCTGGCTGGTCTAGCAGGACTCAAGGAAAGGAAAATTATCTGGTAAGTAAAATGTCACTTTCCTATTGTCCTGCTAGACTAGTGCAGACAAGTGGGATGTACCAAGGTTACATCTCCATTGGGCAGGAAGAAGAGACAGCAGCTTGTAAAACTTCTATGCTGAAGGCCATGTCCACCCACACATGGTCATCCAAGTGGTAATGCTTGACAAAAGTGGAATAAAATGGCCTTGATAGTGCCCAACAAGTATCTCCAGGGGCCACAAAGCTCTGTTCACAAGGATGCTTGTGCTCTGGTCAAATGGGTGCACAAACCCTCTGGAATTGACCAGTTCCGTAACAGATATGCTGAGGCAATAGCCTCCCTAATCCAGCACCCCAAAGTCGACTTGGCCGCCGCATCACCCTTGCATGGGCCAGCAAACAGCACAAAAAGATGGTCAGACTTGCAAAAAGGAATTCATAATCTCCAGATACCAGAGCAGTAGCCTCTGGACATCCACAAGGCGAAGATCCTTATCCTTCCCCTGACACTGCTCCTTAGAGGAGTGCAGGCAAACCACCTGTTTCACATGAAAGGGAGAAATCACCTTAAGCAAGATGGAAAGCATAGGCAGAATGGAAACGGTGTCCTTTGAAAAAGATGGATCTCAGCAAGTCTGCAACAGAAATACACCATGCAGAACAAATCACCACCAAGAGGACCGTCTTGAGCATCAAATCCTTCAAAAGTAACGTGCTTCAATGGCTCAAAAGGTACTGTCATCAGGGCCCTGAGCACCAAACACAGATCCCAGGAAGGGACAACAGAGAGGACACAGATGCTGAACCCCCTGAAGAAAAGCACGAAACATCTAAGGCTAGCAACTTACCACCACCAGACCTTTGAAACAGGCCAAAGCTACCACCTGAACCTTCAGGGAGCTGAGAGGGGCCCCTTTTGTAGACTTTCCTGCAGAAAGGCCAGCAGAGACAGCACCTTGGCCACCTCAGGGACTAGCTGCTATGTGCTGCACCATCACCCAAAAATGCTCCAGACTCGCGCGTATACCAGCTTGGTAGACGACCTCCAAGCAGAGTGGAAACCATCGCCGGATAGAGGCTCTTACGTGCTAGTCGTCTCCTTTCATGAGCCAAGCCATAAGCAAGAATGGAGCCAGGTCCTCCAGGACGATCAGTCCCTGAAACAATAGGCCCCGAGATGGAGGCAAACGAAGAGATGGCCCTTGCAGAAGCCACATCAGATCTCCAAACCATGCTCTCCTCAGCCAATCCGGCACCACCAGAATAATCTTTACCAGGTGGAGCTCTATTCACCAAATCACATGCCCCATCAGGGAGGAAATACATACAGCAGGTGTTGACATGGCCAAGGCTGAGCCATGGTGTCAACATCCTCAGATGCCATCTCCTTGTGGCGAATGAAGAAGCAGTCCCCTTTGGCATCAGAGTGGGTCGCTATCAGATCCATCTTGGGGCAACCCCAGTGGCATAGAATCAACTGAAATGCTTCCTGACTCAGCTCCCGTTCTCCAGAGTGTTGGCTGAGAAAATCCACTTCCACATTGTTCACCCTGGGAAATATGCTGAGCCAACAAAGCTACGAGATTCTTCTCTGCCCAGACAAACAGGAGAGCCAACTCCAGGGCTATCCTGGCACACCTCATGCCACCTTGCTGATTAACATAGGCCCCTGCCATGGTACTGTCCAAAATCACTCTAACATAAGATATGCCATACTGGGTCAGTCCAAGGTCCATCAAGCCCAGTATCCTGTTTCCAACAGTGGCCAATCTAGGTCATACATACCTAGCAGTTTCCCCAAATGACACAGGTTCCACAATGCTTGTACTGTGTCAAGCATAGATATCCTGGGTCCCTTCTTAACAATGGTTTATGGACCTTTCCTCCAGGAACTTGTCCAAACCTTTTTTTAACCCAGCTACACTAACAGCCTTTATTACATCCTCCGGTAACAAATTCCAGAGTTTGATTACACGTTGAGTGAAAAAATATTTTCTCTTATTAGTCTTAAATAGTTTACCCTGTAGCTTCATTGCATGTCCCCTAGTCTTTCTATATTCTGATAACGTAAACAATCGATCTATGTTTACCCGTTCCACTCCATTCATTAATTTATAGACTTCTATCATATCTCCCCTCAGCCATCTCTTTTCCAGGTTAAAGAGCCCTAACCTTTTTAGCCTTTCTTCCTAGGAGTATCCTTTCATCCTCTTATCATTTTGGTGGCTCTTCTCTGAACCTTTTCTAATAACGCTATATCCTTTTTAAGGAAGAGCTACAGTGGTGTGCAAAAGTCTGGAATCACTTGTGAGTTGTGCATTTTTCGTACTTTAACTTTTTTTTTTTTAATTTTGCGTTAGCCCAGCATATTCATCTTTCTACCATGTTAAAAGGGATACATTTGGCTATTAGAGTTGACTTTTTGCATTTCTTGCTTCCAATTTAAATACTTTACAGACACTGGGAGATAGCTACTGCTATTTTGTGGATCCTGCGTCAAAACTGGATCGAAAATTATCCAACATGCACACGTTATTTCTGACCAATCACAATGCAGATAACTAGCCAACAATGCAGCTATAAAAACACGCAGAATTTTTGAATTTCACACACTTTCTGGATCGACCATGAAGATGACTCGGAACCTGACATTGGAGGAGCGTGTCCGTGTGTCCTTTATGAGCGAGGAAGGATTTTCAAGCAGCCAGATAGCCAGGAAAGTTGGCTGCAGTCAGAATGCTGTTGTTAAGATTGTACAGAAGAAAGAAACGGGTTCAGTGGTGGACAAGCCTCGTTCAGGTCATCCACATGCATCACCACCATGCCAGGACCACGCACTATGACACATTGCACTGACTAATCGCAAGTTGACCTCTCCTCAGCTACTTTGAGAGTGGTCAGACAAGAGTGAGGTCAGTGTCAGCTCATCAACAGTTCGTCGCCGGTGCCTGCAGTTTGGTCTCCGGGGCTGCAAAGCACGGAATAAGCAACTGATGACTGACATACAAAGGCGCAACCGGATCGTGTGGGCGAGAAAGCACTCAACCTGGTCAACTGAAATGTGGGAAAAGGTGCTATTCAGCAATGAAAGCACCTTCTGCCTGTTTGGTAACCAGGCCCACACCTATGTGAGGAGATTTCCTGGAGAGGAATTCAAGCCTGAGTGTCTCAACCTCACTGTGAAGCATCCTTTGAAGGTCATGGTTTGGGGCTGCATGGCTGCCAGTGGCGTTGGATGTCTTCACATCATCGATGGAATGGTCAACAGGGCAAAGTACATCACTATACTGCAAAAGTGCATGGTGCCATCAGCACACCAGCTGTTTCCTGGACAGTTCCTGTTCCAAGATGACAATGTACCCTGCCATCGCTCCAGACAGGTGATCAGCTGGAAGCAGCAGAACATCAAGTCAATGGACTGGCCTGCCCAGTCTCCAGATCTGAATCCAATCGAGAACCTGTGGCACAAGGTGGCCTTGGAAATATCCAAGAGGCATCCGACATCAAAGCATGAGCTGACTGAGTCACTCATTGCAGCTTGGAACCACGTTGTCACCAATGATCACCTTGTCAGACTGGTTCATTCAATGCCGATAAGGTGCAGTCAGGTGATCAAGAAAAAAGGGTGGCCCATCAAATACTGAGCCATCACTGACACATAAAAATGGCCTTTTTCAAGGCCATATACATTAATAAAAGAAACCTGGCGTGCATCCATAATATTTTAAAGCATACTTACAATAATATCTCGTTGGCCAACGATGTACATTACGCAATTTTCACAGAAAATCTATCTACAGGACAACTATGGGGAACAAACTCATAAGGGCCAAACCAATACTAAAAGTTGGCCCTAATAGCCAAAATCTATCACTTATCATGAGATACACAGAAAAAGCCACTGGGAGGAAAAAGAAATTAAGATATAAAGTCACGAAGTTGAAAAATAGTCAAATTTACAAATGATTCCAGACTTTTGCACACCACTGTAACTTGATGTCCCTTGATTCTAGACGGTTGATGGGCCACACTGCTTTCCTGTCTTTCAAATGGCCCTGGGCCGTTCAGCCTTGGCAATGGGCTCCCCAGCCTGAGAGACTAGCATCCACTGTCAGAAGGATCCACAAGTAATAGTCCAGAGGCACACCCTTCCTCAAATTGGGCTGCTGCTACCACCACAGGCTGGCCTTCACCATCATTGGGAGCAGGAGCCTAAAGCTTGAACTCCTGAGAATTCTCAGGAGCACAGAGTCAGCGAGGACCACTGGAGCAGCCACAGCAGCATCTCAATTGTTGCTGCCATCAATCTGAGGAGCCTGCTGTGAAATGAACAGCACCAGGCACCACGAGTATTGAAATGTGCTTCCAGGACCTCCAGGGACTAGGAAGGCATCAACTGGCTCTTTCTCCGATTGATCACCCAGACAAGGCCTTCCAAAAAGGACACCACTCGGGGCACTACCCAAGATGCCTCTGAAGGGGAATGAGTTAGTCACAGATATGGGGGCACACAAATCCCTTGGCACCGTAGTGCCACAGTCACCACCACCATGACCTCTGAGAACGTTCTCAGGGCAATGAAAAGTCTGAATGGGAGGGCAGCAAACTGGAAATGAGAGCCAAGCATGGCAAAAAACACAGATACTTTTGCTGATCCTCCTGGATAGAGATATGAACCCCCTTAAGAACACTGCCTTAATCACAGATCGCAGTTTCCATCTTGAAGTGCAGAACACGGAAGAGTTCATTGACACCCTTGAGCAGTCTTTCAGCACCACAAAATAAATGGAATACCTGCCCTTGCCCCAATTGTCCAGGGCAAAGGGCACCACAGCCTGCAAGAATAGCAACTTGTCCAATGTGATTCGTACAGTGGCCTTATTGTTCTTATTGATGAAGAAAGCGCCTGGGATCGGCTCTTTCTATTACAGGACACAGCCATACTGAATGGTGACTAGCAACCAGTGATCCTTTGTGACCAGAGCCCATTCCGGAAAGAAAAGGCAAAGCCTGCCTCCAACTGGAGGCACCAGGGAATGGTCCCTAAAACCTCACTGCGAAGCCTGGGAGGAACCCCTTCTGGAGGGGGCTCCAAGAGCTCCTCGAAAGGGCTGAGAACAAGTCTGAAATCCAGAAGTAGAGGGGAAGAAAGGCTTTCCAGGCCAGCAGCAACAGTCCTGAAATCCCTGGGAATTCAATGAGTGTGCCCGTGAGGAGCAGGCAGAGGCTGATGGAAATGGGACTCCTGCCCACTTTACAGGCCCCCTGGACCTATCCCCCAGAAGGCGGTAAGATTTCATCTCACCCAGATCCTTCAACAGCTGCTCCAAATCGGTCCCAAAACAGAAGCTTCCATTTAAAAGCCTACTGGGTCAACTGGGCTTTGGAAGATGTGTACACTGACCAGTGCCAGAGCCAAATCCAACACTATGTTACTGTCAGACATTGTCCCTGGCTGTTAGGCAGACAGTCATCCATGGCAACAGAAAGCCATAGCGGATTCCAAGAGGGGGAGTATCATCCAGTGGAAGAGACTGAATCCATTGGAGCAGGGCTTGAGACGTCAGGCCTGCATATACCACCAACTGAAGAATAGCAGCCGCTGTGACAAACTGTTTCTTCAACAATGAAGCCACCTTGCAGTCCAGAGCATCCTTTAAGGCCAATGGTGGTCCATCATAACAGCTGTGACCTGCGCATCCACCCTGGGAAAATCAAATCACACAACGCACGCCTCCTCCGGGAGAGCATACATTGTCTTATACACAACTCCTCAGGTGGGGGGGGGGGGGGAGGGTGTCAGACTCCAACCAGATCATGTCCTCATTCACCTCCAGGAACTGGGATAATAGTGGATTTCCACACCACTTGCAGCAGTGGATGCACCTTCAACTCCTGTTCCGAGCCTGGAGCATCCACCAATCTCAAGGTGAATAAGACCCTGGCAATCAACTGCCACCAGTTCGTCCTTCCGGAACAGGCGGGTAACACCAGCCTCTTCACAAGTCTCCAAAAACGAAAGTACTTACTCTACATCAGAGCCCAGAACCGAAATATTTGAATTCAAATCACCAACCAAATCTCAGATAGATCCCAGCTGATCCCCATCTCCAGAGGGTGCCCTTCGCCAGGGACACTTAGCCAAAGGCAATAGAACAGGGCTTCTACTCTCAGCCAGCCCCTCACGAGCCTGCTCTTGGGGAAACCCAGAGATTGCAAAGTCTGAATTTCCACGCTAGAATGATCAGGCCTGTTGCAAAAAAGGAAAAGAAGTCCTGAGAGGACAATCCGAATTCCAGCAGCTCTCTTCACAGAAATGCCCCTCCTACACCAGGGGACAGAGCCACCACAGATCCCCTAGAGGATGGGGAGTGGCCCACAGCATGGGCACCGGAACCCCTGGCCGGGTGAACATACTTATCCACAGCACCATCCACCATGTCCTGCCCTAAGGCAAGCAAGGTCAGACTAACTGCATCTCTCGGCTGGGAGAGGGGGAGCAAGCCCTGCAGGGATTACTCAAACTACCATGCAGGAAGAGCAGGGTCCAGAAGCCAGAGAGATGAGGCCAAACAATGTTTCCAGGAAGACAGAGTATTAAGGCAAGCATCACAACAGCACACACTAAGGCCGCAATGGCCTGAAGGTGCACGTTAATGGTGCTTACACAGTAATGCATATTACAGATGCTCAGGCAGAACAAAAACATACAGACCATGTGACTGCCAGGTGCACAATAGTAAAAGATGCTAATAATGCATGTAGAAAATGGCAGGAAACCCCAACGCCACACGAATGGTCGACAGCAGTCCACCTGAATTGCACTCCAGATGGATGTAATCGAAAGCCCCAAAACAATGGCGAGGTCAAGCCTCTGTATTCACCCCAAGAGCCCTAGGCAGAGATCCGTGCCGGGCTCAACTCTACTCCCCTAAAACGGTTTCTCTGCTTTGGAGGCTCTGCATTTAAGATGGCTGGCAGGTAGATTCTTTTGGAGAGCCTTCTGTAATCTTCAGGAGAGAGCAGGGAGGGGAAGAGAGGAAGGGTGGGGTGTTGAGCAGCTAGAAAACTGGAAGAGTTCAGCAGCCTCACACAACTTCAACAGGCTCTTATCAGGATAGGAGCACGGAGCTGAACCAGTTTTCCCTCTTCCTATGGTTACCGAAAAGACCATCGTCTAGTGGAGCCTCCCACATCACGCTCAAGCAAGAGAATCACCCTCAAGGCGATTGATTTAAATGCTTGTAAACAATCTTTTCCTCTCAATTATTCAGATTTTCTTCAGTGGAGAAAATTCATCAATCTGCTGGAGACAAAGAAATACTGAAAAGAACTCTGGTGGCTGAAGCGGATAGAGGCATGGGAGCGATGTCATTGAAACCTGGGCATTTCATCGGTTCTTTGTTTCCACCAATTTTCTTGAAGGGGAATAAAACCCACTTGTCTCGACTGATCTAGGAGGACGATATAGAATAGAGATAGACACACACAAACACCACATAAAGGGAATGCATATAGATACATAGTATATGAAAACAGATAAAAATCATTATGGCCCATCTAGTCTGCCCAGTAAGGTGCTTTTACTTTGAGTTGTACTGCTATTCCTTGCCTTTTCTGAAATGTAGACGTCACGCTAATGTAGACGTCACGCTACCTAGGGATCACTCTGGACCAGCATTTCGACTTTAAGGAGCACATACGAACCACCACCAGATCTGTCTACAATAAAATTAGAACGCTAAGGCACCTCAGGCCCATGTTACCTCATAATGGCTTCCGGACCATTTTCCAGGCCCTCATTCTACCACACTTCGATTACGCAAATGTTGCCCTGTATGGACTCCCCAAGAACACCCTTAACCCACTACAGCTCGCTATGAATGCGGCTGCGCGTGTGCTCTGTGGTTTAGCAAGATCAGACCATATCACCCCGATACTCAAGGAACTACACTGGCTACCAATTCATTGCAGATTAACATACAAAATCCTTCTCATCATCTTCAAGATAAACAACCTAGCCCCTACGACACTCAGCGAACTTATCACCTCCACACCGAATCAGAAGGTCAGTAACTGACAACACCTTGATCATCCCCAAAGAATCCATCAAGTGCACCCAGACGACCAGGAAAAGAACCTTCGCCTTCTACGCCCCAAAATGTTGGAACGAACTTCCACCAGAAATTAGAGCCATCAAAGACCCTATTCAGTTCCGTAAGGCAATCAAACATCACATCTTTCTACTTCACTTTGCACAAGCATCCACCCCACCTCTGCTCACCCACTCACCAATGCCCACAAACCTTTCATGCTCAACTTAAATAACCCTGTTACATGTACTTCTGAGCTTGTCTTAGCCCTTTTTGTATATTCCAACCTAATCTAATTGTGTTTTTGTACATATGTCTATAGTTACCCTGTTGCTCCAAGTTTAAACTCCTGTTATAATGTAAGCACAGTACAGCCTTCTGACTGTGCAACCTTTTGTTAAATGTAAACCGCACTGATAACAAATAGTGCGGTATATAAAAGTTGTTAAATAAATAAAAATAAATAAATAAATTTAAGTTTTGCTTTGAGCAAGAATGCTTTGCTTGCTATCTATGGATCCTCTCTGTTTATCACATAACTAGGATGTGCGCATACTTATGCACACCCAGGATGGAAAGAATTCCATGAAGTATGCACTGCATGTTTTCCCTACTTCTGTTCCTAAAGTCTAGCTTCTACCACTTGCTGAGAATATAAGCAACACAATAGCAGGAAACCACACCCCCCTCTTGATATGTTTCTAGTCAGGCTATACTTGGCTCTCTCTCTACTGCTGTGCCCTGTACTATGCTCACAAAATGCAGGCATACACTCTACATTTAAGTCTCACCAAATTTGACTTTAACACCGCAAGCAATGCACTTATTAAAGTATCGATGTCAATACCAATTTTTTTTTGTTCACAATATCTGATGTACTGAATCAACAATTATAGTTTTCTTGTACTATTTTGTTACCTACTGGGGAATCAAAGCAACTAAAAAATGATTAGAAACGTGTGAACATAATAGTTTTACCTCTTTGCATAAAACACTAAAGCTCCTACTTTATTCAGCATATAAACCCAAGAGAAGAAACCATTAGTAACCATGAAGCTTTCTATAAAAAGATTACTCATATTCTGCACCTCACTCTAAACTGCATTGACCGAGGCACCGAAGAGGCCTCTCCGGTTGCTCAGCAGAGGATAAATACATCTTTCGCACGGCGCTCACTATTTCGCAGGAAGGTGCATTGGAATTCCCGCAGGCGCAGTCAGGCGAGTTTCACCGAAACTGCCGAGGACTTCTCCGAGGACCTTGTTGGGCAAGCCCATCAGGGCCCTTCACCGGACCACCACCCCAGAAACTAAAGCATACTAGATTAATAAAACAGACCACCAGAAAAGCACAGCGTCTCCCGACGGCGAAATACTCCGTCGACCTTGGTTTCAAAGGTTCTCCACAGCGACTGCAGCGAGAGGAGACCGATACCTCACTCGCAGTTGCGGGTAAAAGGGCTGAGAGCGTCCCGCACGCGTAGAGTGGAAGGGTTACCTCGGAGAACGAGGACGCCCGCTGCACAGCGCCGGGGCGGCGTCTCCTCAGCACAACTAGAGGGGTCCACCACAGCGCTCCCCTATTACGCGACCTACCTCCCCAGGTCCGGGCGGGTAACGACGCCAACACAACGCCACCGCTGCTGCTTCCCTACGACGCCCGCGGCAGCGGCACGGCTAATCCCAGTCTGTGTACACCGGAAGTGACGTCTGAACGGCCGGGCTACCGCGCGCCGCCTGCCTGCGCAAGAAGTGGATGCGGTGCAGGAGGAGGTCGGAGCTAAGGGTGTAAGCCGCTTTGCGGTCCCTGTTGGTGTTGGATCAGAGCAAAAAATTCAAACCGAAAGGAGCTTCTGAATTTATCGTTCCTAAAATTTTCTTTCTTCCAGTGCACTGCAAGTAGGGGAAGGTGGGGAACAGTGTGTAAACATGTTCTTCTGCTTCAACCCCTTTCGTCGACACACACCAAAAATATAATTTATATATCTTAACGGGGCGGGGGAAATGGCTTTATTCAGTCGGCCGCCTGTCTACTCCAGTCCATTTCAATTGATGAGTAACACCTTTGATACTGTTTCCCAGGCGTAGTTCAATACAGGTGTGTTCATGTTTCTATAAATCTTTCTATCAGTCCTCCTCGAACATGAATGTCCCATCTGCTCATGTTCAAGTGCGTGACTTTTTTGTGACTTCCCGTAGCTAGCTATGAATGAATAATATGATTTAGGTTACCCTTGCTAAACGCAATAATTCTAGGAATGTCACCTGCACGAACGAATGAGCTGTCAAAGTATAAAGCAACGACTGCTCCTCCTAAAATGTAGAAAAGGTATTACACAGCAGTCTGCTAGTATTGATTTAACTACTTTATATGTTTCTGGCTATTAGATCTGCTTTCTTTACCCACCCAGTATCCAAAAATATCTGTGATTCTATCTTCTTGCCTACCTATAAGATTTTATGTTGATTTTAGCTTTTGAGAGGGCGAGCAAAGGATTTTCTATTTTTTGCATTTTCATTAGGTCTCTTTACATAGATGACCCAATTTACAATATCTTCATCCTTTATTGCTTTCCTGTTGTCCAGCCAGATAGTTACCTTTGGCTTCAATGAAGAAACCCTGTGCTAGAGCCCACCACTAAAGCTCTAGTGCAGAAATTTTGCTCAGTGATACTGTAAGCAAACAACATGTAAATGATCTATGCACTAAATAAGGAGAGCAAGCCAGGCACATGCTCACTGGGTTTTGCATTAGCAACCCTTGTATTTTATGTATTTAAAAAAAACAGCTTGGCACTTATGTGCATGTGTTGGGATGCTATGCGGTCTATAAAGCCATGTTATTCTGCACAGAAGTTCTACTCGGAATAATATTGGTGTTCATAAACATAATTTCTGTGTAGAATAGTATTGCTGTTAGGTGCCACATAGCATTCCAGCATGAGTGTTTAACATTGTTCCAGCTCATTTCCCCAACCATTTTTTTTTAGTGCTGGTTTCAGCAAAGCCAGAAAAAAGTTGTGGGTGCTGTATACTCAAGAAACAGCCATAAATTCCTCACCAACACTGACTATAGACCTATGAACTAACCCTTAATGTCTTCAAACCTTGCATTAAAATCCCAGTGCTCAGCTCAGCCTTCTGATCTTCTGTGCACTTATCTGCATCTGTGCTGTTTAGCTAATTGATTTATTACCATCATTTAAATAAATTTAAATGCACTTTGTGTTGCAGTTAGCGAGAGTGCATTGAGTACGCTTGGATTAGATTGCTTCCTGCATTCTGCGCAAGCACTGCGCTATCCTGTGCCAATAACAACGCACTTTGCTGCATCAACCTCTTTATCTTAAGCTGCCCTTCTTTCAACACCTCTTAAAACTTAGGAGTTGGTGCAAACTAGACAGCAGCAGGTATTTCCTATTTCTGCTTAACCTCCACTAGAGGCTAGTTTCTCAATGACAATCATCCAATTACAAATATTCCAAAATCATGGCTGTTTAAATTAGCTCTTAGGGTGTAATTTGGGTTTCTAGTATTGTTAATGAACTTGATATGGTTAAGTTTCTCTGGGGTTGGAAGATGGAAATTTAGTTTTTATTTCTCATCTAATTAGGTGTTTTGGGAGGATATTTAAACTAGGGGCCCTGTTTAATAAGTATTTTCTCCATAGACACAAAATGGGAGAAGGCTTTTAGTAAACAGTGTTTGTTACTGTTTTCATCGTGTAACCTAATAGATACATTTTTCTGTGGATTTAGTTTTAAAAAGCTTACATCCATTTAAAAAAAAAAAAAGAATTAATGAAAACTGCTCCAAGGGCGCTCTTCAGGGTATATATTCTTTGTATGTCAGGAGGGTGTGTATGTTCATCTGTATGAGTCCCTGTATGGAGAGGATGTGGGGGAATGCCACTAAACTCCTACCTCCATATATAGCAGTTCCCTCTCTGTTTCCTTCCCCTTCACAACCTTGTTGCTGTTTCCGTTTTAATTCCCTCCAGCAGTGTCATGTTCCCTTCCTAGTCTTCCTGCCAGAGCACTTCCTCTCTATCCCTCTCCTACCTCACCAGCTGGAGTTCAGCCCTATAGCCCTTTCCCCTCTCCTAGCTGTGCGACTGCAGTGAGGCTCTGGCATGCAGGACTCAACTATAACTCCCCTATGTCTTTTTGGCCATGTGAGTTGTTTCTTGCTGCCTCTCATCACTAACGCTCTATGCTGCAGCAGCATGCCTTTGGCATGGGAAGTTGTACAAACTCATGGGCCGACATGTCCTGTTAGAGAATCAGATTGTGAGCAAGGGTTCAAATTTGGCATCTCCCACTGATGTTCTTTGTGACCTTGGGCAAGGCACTTCATCCTCCATTGTCTCAGGTACAACCTAGATGGTGATCCCATTTAGACAGGAAAATAACTCATCTACCTGAATATAACGCACCAAAAAACTGCTGTGAAAAACTTAGTAACCTATACAGTACTCATAATATATTTTAATTATTACTTTAAAATCGTATATTCAAATTATTTGGCAAAAAGACCTTAAATATGGCTAAGCCTTCATATTTCATTGAGAGACTTTAGCTTAGCTCATCATTGGTTTAAAAAATCCTAAATAGTGAATTATATTAAAAATGTCCTTCATTAAGTCAGTTATTAAATAAGTCACATAAATAAGTGAGAACTTAGGTGCATGTTTGCTAAGCCCCACCCTAGTAATGCTTGCGTGGGCTGTGTTAGTAGTGCGGGGCTGCACGCTTACTGCAGGGGGCAGGTATATCTGTTCCCCTGCTGTTACTATGCCGTGGGTGCAACTAATGTCATCCATTGAGGTGGCTTTAGTTACACTCATGCTATTTGAGCTGAGCGCAGGTAACATGGGCTACAAATGCCTGCACTAACTACACTGCCATGGGAACGCCCCCATCTTGCTCATTTGCTGCCCCGGTTCTTGGCACGCAGCCCTGTGCTACATTTTAGCGGAGCGCCCAAACTGCTCGCTTTAGTAAGCATGCCCCTTTTACTGACACTTAGCTTGAGCTATCTGTCACACAGCCCATAGGAATAAAATGGGCCATGCAGCAGATAGCTTTGAGCTAAGTGTTAGTAAAAGAGGCCTTAAAGTGGCATTTTCAGCCATCGCATAACAAAAATTCGTACTCATTTAGTTAATTTAGTTGAGTTAACGAAAGATGCTTTTTATAATTCACTATGTAGAGGTTTTTTTTAGTCCAATGATGCACTATGCTAAAGTCTCTAAATGAAATATGAGGGCTTAAGCCACATTGCAGGTCTTTAATCCGAATAATTCAAATGGAAGATTTTGAAGCAATAAAGAAGTTCTGTGTATGTTACTAAGGGACATGTTTACCAACGATTAATGAGTGTAAGTGCCACTATGGCCCATTTATTTCCATGAATGTAGTAGCACTCAGTGCACATTAACATTCATGAACATGCATCAACCTTTAGTAAACAGGCCCCTAAAATTTTCACTGCAATTTTTTTGAGTCTAGAAGGTAACACCTTGAGCTTGAATTTGAGAAAAGACAAATAATAAATCCAGGCCTTTTGGGGGCTTTTCAGTTACGACAAAAATCTATCCTTTACCAGGAGTAGTTTATCAGGGTTTTTCTAATTGAAAATAGGAAGCCCTAATTATATTAGTTTTATATCCGGCCACCAGCATTGCATAGCCGGGTCAGCCGGAAGCTGACCTGTCAGCGGCAATATTCAACCATTGCCCAGTTAGCTTCAGTGGCAAACATTAGGACAGCGTTTGCTGCGCCTAACCTTTGCCGCTGAGGGATAACTGGACAGTGGCTAAATATCGCTGCTGACCAGTTATCTCTGGGTAACGCCCCTAAACACCCCAATGATAATCGCGTAGCATCGTGGCATACCCAGTACCCAGGGATGTTCAGCGGCACTAACCATGTTGGGCCTGTACTATTTACTGTCTCGGGCCATGTTTACAAAAGCGCTTTACCTGGTAGCATGGGGCTTAGCATGGTAGCATGCTTTGAGGCAGTGACTGGGAGAGATGGGGCATTCTTACTGTGATGCAGCTAGCATGGGTGTTCGCAGCATGCGCTTGACGTCAGTAGTGCAAGTGCAGCTAATGCCATCTTAATAGGTGGCGTTAGCTGCACCCACGGCCATTCTGCTGTGCTGAAATGCGATAACTGCAGGAGGACAGATGTACCCGTCCTCATGTAATTCATTTGAAGCCCCACACTGGTAACGTGGTTTAGTTTTACATAGAAATCTGAGAGGAACCATTAGCCAATCCAATGCAGCAGCTGAATAATATGCTTTTACTATATGGGGCATTCATTCATCAAGTTCTCTATCCTAAAAATTTAAGAGATGTGCAAAAAATGTTGTCCAAGCATCTCTGCAAATCAGTATCAAATATCTCTATGCGCAACATGGAAATACAATGTTGTGGGCCAAATATTTCCAGATTTTTTGCCTTTCATGAGACCCAGGAATTTTACAGATCAGAGGCCTCCTAAATAGGATGGCCACCATGCCTTTGAAAGCAACAGTATTTCCTGCTTACTGTGGAAGTTATATCTTCTGTGACAAATGAAGAACATACAGCGTATAATGTAAAATAAATTTCTCCAATAAAGCAAAAAACTAAACATACAATATTCAAGGGGACAGATGGTGCTTAAATATCTGCAGTTATTCATGGCACTATCCAGGCAGCGGCTGCCATTGAACGTCCAGGTAAGTGCCAACCTTATACTGTATGGATAGCACCGATTTTCACCCAGCTTTATCTGCATTGCAGTTTAGGCTTGCTTTTCAGGTGGACTAAATATCTGTATAAGGTCGACTGAGAATTAGCACTATTTGGTTAAGGTCAGCATTTATCTGGATATTGTCCACACCACCCTTGCTGCATCCATGGACTACCCCCTGCACTAACCGGATAGTGCCAGGGCAGTCTCTGGAAATATTTGCTCCCCTGTAGGCTATCCGGGTAAGTGCTTTGAAAATTGGGCTCTAAATTTTCTAGGACATGAGAAAATGTAAATTGCAGCATCTTTTGACTCCTCTTGGAAATTCTCTGGAATTAGTTATTCTTCCAGCTACCACGTTTTAGTTCCCCCCCCCCCCCCCCATATAGATATATTCTAAAATATCTCTGAGGGGCATAGAAAGGAGATCTAGGAATAAAATCAACAGAAGTGGATTATACACGCGAAAAACAGGCAATATGATATTTGAAGGTCTGTCAGTAGAGCAGTACTGCTGCCCTAAAATACATGCCATACTTTTTTTTTTACAATTTAATCTTTACTAAAATTTTTCAGATTTACACCAAGATTCCTCTTGTATATATATGACTTAACAACACAAAATAAAGAAAATTCGGAAAAGGAGAATAAAGGAAAACCATACAATGTTGAGTTATCTATGTAGTCCTCAAGGGATAAAATGGGCAGAACATCTAGGTAACAATCACATACTACCTCTTTCATTGCTAACTTGTTGCAATTAGAGCTTTTTTTATTAGGTTTTTATAAATTATAAAGTTTTAGTGTTTATTTTTCTGAAAATTAAGGGTTCTTTGAGGATACACAAAAAAATCAGTTTTTTTCACGCCACAGGTAATATTGCTGGATCCCTTCCCAATGAAATCAAATATGTATGTCTGCGTCACTCAGGAGTTATCAGCAACGAAAAGACACAAAAACTGAGTTGGGGATACAAGACAAGCCAGGGAAGTGGTGAGCGTGTTAGACACCTATTTTTATGTTTTTGCATGGGGATGTTTTATCAGTTGAGACCAAAAATCAGCAGCCCTCGTTATAATATTGACCAGTTTACCAATAACTAGGAATTGTATTAAATACACTAAAGGTCATTTTTACTGAAGTGCGCTACCCAGTAGGGTGGGGTTTAGCATGCACTTTGTGCACCATGCTAAAATGTAGCACAGGTACCTGTGCTAAAAATCCAACATTAACTGGTGTGATAAGGAAGCTTATCATAGCTCAGGAAGGAGCTATAGAAAAGGTGAAGTGACTCTGAACAAGCAACCTGTCAGTGCTGGTAGAAATGAGAAAACAGAATTTTGCCATAAAAGACTACCAGTCCCAGAATGCACCAGGTTTCCAACAGCCATTAGAGGAGCTGAAGTGGGGAAACGTGTGTTCAATCAGGAGGGCTATGAGGTAATCCCTAAGCACTCATCTCAAAGGGCAGGGCCTGATTCAGCACAGCTGCGCTGTATTAGGGGGGAGCACTCATCTAAGCAGAATAAGAGTAGAGTTTATTCTACAGATGACCATCTTCATGATCACCTTGGATATCCAGAGAATTGTCCTCAGTATCCTGAGAATCAGCTTGAGTTTGATCATCAGTTTCATCTGAAGGATCATCAGAAGCAGAAGCCAAACCGGACGGACAGAGAGGGAAAGAGACCCTTTGGAAGAAGGAAAAGCCTTTGAGAGGTCTAGAAGAGTCCAAAGCAGTACGTATACTGGGAGGTATTCCAAGGGCCAGCATACACCATTGGACTGGGGAAAGCCAGAGGAATGGTGCTGCAGAGCTAGGAATCACCAGAGGCTACCTGTGAGGGAGACGGCTGCACGTGGAAGGGACCCTAAGACCTGTGCCAGAAGGTATGTGAAGAGAGATCCAGTGTCCAGGGATCTGGATTGGAAGGCTGGACATAAGAACTGGACTACATACTGGCCAGGCTATATAGAGAGGAACTCTAGCAGCAATGGAAGCTCAGGTATGAACACTGATCTATGCCCTAGCTATAACCTTGAAAGACAGCAGGGAAACAAGTATTCTCCTGAAAATGTTCCATTGAGAGATTCATCTGTGCCAATCCATGATATTGAACCCATGCTTGTTGAACAAGGGGGAATAATAGCAGATGAGGATCCTGTTTATATGGACTGTTCTCTATCCAAACTCCGTTGGTAACTTTCTGTTATAAAGTACAGCAACCATCACAAAGAAATACAAATTTGTTCTTTAATCTACTCAGAAAAGCTCCTGAAGCAGGATTTGACCCACACAGTGGAAGGCAAGCCAGCTAAGGGGTTTCAGCTGGTGACTGCTAGCAATTAAGCCTTACCTAATTGCTTGTGAGCTAGGAGAGAATCACTTCTGTATCTATGTTGGAAGTAATCAGAAGTTAACCTGAAAAGAACAGTTTGTTTCTTGCTTTGTGGCTTTTCATTTGTTGTTTTCCTGATTTTAACTTTGTTTTTCCAAGTTAACACTGAAAGCAAGTAACCTAATTTATGTGCTACCAAGCATATCTGTGTTGGGAGAAATAACCCCATAAATAAATATCTTATTGGCTTTACCCAAGAGCACAACTAAATTATTGTCAGCAGCTGTGTCTGGTGTGAATGAACTACATTGCCCACAATACCTTGCAAATCATATAGAAATATGCACTTGCCAAGAGTGTGAAGATTCTCACCCAGGCAGCCGTCTGACACTGGATAGTGACAATGTGGCAGGGACTGGGTGGAACAGAGGTGCAAATAGCGCTTCGTAACTAGCATGGGTGTTAGCGGCTTGCGATAGTCTCCATTCTGCCCTTAACGCAGGTGCACTTAACACCACTTCAAAGGCTGGCGTTAAGTGTGGCCTCGTGCTGGCTTGCATGTTGCTACATCTTTGCACCATGCTAACTGCAGGACAGATGCATACGTCTTCTGAAGTTAGCTGGGGCCCTCCAAGCTGGTATTGTGGCCCGCACATGTGTTACTGGTGCAATCTTTAGTAAATATGCCCCTAAGTAAGCTAGAAATGTATGTTACAGTAGCACTTATTTTTACTAAACCTTCACAGAAACATGTTGTGTAAACTTTTATTTGTGCTCTTTTTGTAACCCACCTAGTTCTCTTTTAGGGTAGAGAGCTATTACTACTTATCTTTTCAATAGCACTTCAAGATCTGAAGCCTTTGGACTTTTTCAACATCTCCTATTTGTTATTACAAAGGATTTTCCTTGTGTGTGTGTGTGTGTTCTTTTTTCCTGCGATCTGTTGGGATGAGCACTGCGGAGATTTACTTTCTGCATTGTTGGAAAGGCTCCCAGATGACCAGTATTATGGCTATAAGAGAACTTGGAAAATTAAGACCATATTTAGAATTTGTTTTCATGCCATGCCACATGAATTTAGTATCAATCGCTGAGCTTGCATCAGTTGCTTTTGTTCAAGCCCTTTCACTCTTTTGACTCCTGTTCTACTGACTGGATAGTTTAATTCCCAAATGATTAACAGTATTAGCTTGAATCCATCCTCTGGACTTTGGGTATCCTATTCTGTTCCACTTACTGTAGATAAATCAAACTAATTTGCTAAGAAAGGTGAACTTTTATATGTAAAATATCCTAAAAAATGATTTTGGTTAATGGGCACATTTGTTTATTTTAAAACAGGAGAAAAAAAGTTATCTATGTTAATGTTTTTATTGCAGGAAACCAGAAAGTAGCTTTTCTAAGCACATGGATAACTGTTTTGAAGGGCTGGTGATGATTCATGTCTGGAAATCTCTTTCTGTTTTCCTTCATGAAAGAATTCGGAAAGGAATTAGCCTGCAAAACCACAAAAATGCAGTTTGTGACCAAGACTGGCTGAAAGAATAACGAAAGTGGTTATATGCCTTCCCAAGTATTTGAAAACTTTCCTGCTTTTATCTGATTTCTGCCTATATATTGGCAGAAATAGAAGTACTGTTTATCACGTATTATTCAACTCCTGCATTGGATTGGTTTATGCTAGTGTATTTTAAGGCTGTTACAATTTTATTGTGGACACTTCTTAATTGAGTTTTCTTTTTAAATCTGGCTGAGGAAAAGCACTGCTTCAAACTAAAGCTTGAAATGTAAATCTCTACTCAGGAGTTCATATGGACCACAGTAAGAAAGTTGAATGAAGTCCTCGCATCAGTCTTTATTATACAGCGTCATGCGTTTCAGGGGTTAAATTGTAAGCACTGGCTCAAAGACGAAAGAGGAGGTTCTGGAGAAAACTGTTGCATTAAACAGTAGCAAGTCAGCAGAACCTGGAAACTTCGCCAGAGAGTTCTGAAGGAACTTAAATAGGAAACTGCAGAGCTGCTAACAATAGTATGCAACCTATCGCTGAAACAAGCATGGTGCCAGAGGACTAGAGGATTGGTAATATAACACCCGTTGCTAAAAAGGGCTCCAGATATAACCCAGACCAGTAAATCTAACTTTTGTTCTGGGGAATTTGGTTGAGTCTATAATAAAAGGAGAATATTTGTCACAGAGTTAAATGCAATATGTTGGGTAAGAGTCAACATAGTTTCTGTAAAGGAAATTCATGTCTGATTTGTCTGCTGAAGTTTTGAGAGTGTCAGTACTCACGTGGATAAGGAGGATCCAGTTCTCTCAACAAAAGTTCATGTTGAAACTAGCAAAGAGCAAGATTTAATGGTCAGTTCTCATATTGTAGGATGGTAAACATTCACATTCCACAAGGATCTGTGCTGTGCTGGAATCATTGCTGTTTAATAATACGTACTGGCTAACGTAATAACATAGCATTAGCTTTAATGCAGATGTTTAAACTTTTACATTATTTTGTACTTTACTTCTCATGTGATAAAGTTGTGAGATACATAGATGGTTTATGGCTTAGGCACTTGATATACCGTCCTTTACTTGCGCATCAGAGCTGTTTACATGTATGTATATACTAATAGGTACTTTTTATTCCCTTGTCCCCGAAGGGCTCACAATCTAAGATCACAATAGTTATGGTTGTATGCTAAATCTGAAATATAGTACTGTTTAAAAAAATGGAATGAAAATTAACTTTAGAAATTAACTCTAACTTTCACATTTAATTATTAAAGTTAAAATTGGAAGTAAGAACTTCTAATCGTTGAATTTGTTGGTGAGGAGTAGGTGAGAAGGTTGATGGGAGGGGGGGGGTAGGTAGGTAGGTGAGATGGTGGGTGAAGGTACGTGCAGAGGTGCTTGGGCGCAGGAATCTTTGAATAGGAACAGGAACCTCATCTCCAGGAGACCCCAAACTTAGGGATAACAGATTGTTGGTGGCTGATTTTTAAAATTTCCCATTGACTTCTGTTGAAATCAGTGGGAAGTTAAACTTCACATCCAGAGATGAAGCAGATTCAGAGTGAAGCTGCAAGTAAAATATGTGCTGAAATTTAGCACTTTTGCTGCAACAGATTTTGTAATCAGCTTATTAGCCTGTATTTCATTTATTTCAACTGTACCACTCCCTCAATACTATGGCCACACCACCCTAGTATTTGCATACAGGCATTTCAAAGTGTTTTTTGTTCATATTTACAATCTGTTTTTTTGTTAATATTTACAGTCAGTTGACAGGAGTAATTTGGAATCTTTCAAATCTGTCTGCTCTTTATTTAAAGGTATCTGGGTTACTTTTACTTTTTTGGAACCTCTCTATCAGGATGCACTAACTTCCTTGTTTTGCTAGTAATCTTCAAATTGAGGCGTCAGAGCTCTGCCTGCCTCTTGGGTCCTGTGTGTAGAATGGGAAGAATTTCTGAGAATGCTACCCTGGAAGTTCTGGATTTCAGCTTTCTACCTAAAATCCTAAATTTGGCTTCCAGAACCTCCCTCGCATGCTTTCCTATGTCATTGATACCAACATGTACCAAGACAGCAGGCTTCTCCCCAGTACTGTCTAAACCTTATCAAGGTGGCGCATGACATCCGTCACCTTCACACCAGGTGGACAAGTTACCAAGCGATCCTAACGTCCACCAGCCATCTACATCCCTAATGACTGAATCACTATCTATAACAGCTATCCTAAGCCTTCTCTCATGGGTCAATGGTCCTGGAGACACACCCTTAAAAGGAGCCTTCATCAGCAGAGTAAAAACAATATTGAGTTCCCAAGACATTATGGGTGGCTTTAGAGGAGGCTTCAGTAGAAGCAAGCCCCACATGAAGCAAACAACTAAAGGCTGTAGAGAGATGGGTTTCCTTTCTGCACAGTGGTGGAGCTGGTACAGAAATTAGACTACAAGAGGTACAGAAGGTCTTCAAACAGTTTTTGTGTTGAATAGGAGAAGGGATCTAGGGCCTGTTCCTCATACCAGATGGCAAACCTCCACCACTTGAATTCATAAGACCTCCTAATGGAATCTCTTATGGAAACCAAGATGATATTGGCTATCCCAACTGGCAGGTACAAAGGGTTGAATCCTAGCTTCTCAACATCCAAACTGTGAGGGCTGGAGCCCAGATGTGGGGATGTAGAAGTCTTTCCTGATCCTGCAAAATCAAGGTTGGTGAGTCGCCCAGACATATGGGCTTCTGAATGGACAAATCCAGGGGCAGGGGAAAACAAGGCTGCTTGGGCCAAGAAGGCACAATGAGAATCATGGTGTCTTTGTCTTGCTGGCGTTTAAGGAGAGTTCTCACTATCAGAGGAATAGGATATGTGCATAGAAGACCTGTCCCCAGCGGAGGAAGATAGCATCCAAGGTTGTTTTGTAGAGCATCTCTGCTCTGGAACAGAACTGAAGGGCTTGTTTGTTCTGAGGCATGGCAAAGAGATCTATTAAGGGGGTGCCCTACTTTGGAAAGATAGACAATCATAACTCCCTATCCAGAGTCACTTGTGAGATGAAAGGACTCAACTCTATCTGCCAGAGTATTTTTCTCCCCTGCCAGTATGTGGCTCTTGAGTGTTATCTCATGAGAGATGGCAAAGTTCCACAGCCTGACAAATTCCCAGTACAGGACGTACAAACACATCTCTCCCTGATTGTTGATATAGAACATAAGATATGCCACTCTGGGTCAGACCAAGGTCCATCAAGCTCAGTATCCTGTTTCCAACACTGGCCAATCTAGGTCACAAGTACCTAGCAGTTTCCCCAAAGGACACAGGTTCCACAATGCTTGTATTTTCCGGGTCCCCTTTAATAATGATTTATGAACCTTTCTTCCAGGAACTTGTCCAAACCTTTTTTTAAACCCAGCTACACTAACAGCTTTTACTACATCCTCGGGTAATGAATTCCAGAGTTTGATTATACACTGAGTGAAAAAATATTTTCTCTTATTAGTCCTAAATAGGTTATCCTGTAGCTTCATTGCATGCCCCTTAGTCTTTCTACATTTTTATGGCATAAACAATCGATCTACATTTACCCGTTCCGCTCCATTCATTAATTTATAGACCTCTATCATATCTCCCCTCAGCCGTCTCTTTTCCAGGTTGAAGAGCCCTAACCTTTTTAGCCTCTCTTTATAGGGGTATCCTTCCATCCCCTTTACCATTTCGGTGGCTCTTCTCTGTACCTTTTCTAATAATGCTATATCCTTTTTAAGATATAGCGACCAGAATTGCACACAATAGTCAAGGTGCAGTCGCACCATGAAATGATACAGAGGCATTATAATATCCTTGGTTTTATTCTCCATTCCTTTCCTTATGATTCCTAGCATTCTATTTGTTTTCTTGGCCACCACTGCACACTAGGTGGAGGGTTTCAATGTATTATCCACGATGACGTATAAATATTTTTCCTGGGTGGTGGTTCCTGATGTGGAACCTTGCATTCTGTAACTGTAGTTTAGGTTGTTCTTTCCTGGGTGCATAACTTTGCATTTGTCCATATTAAATTTCATCTGACATTTGGACTCCAATCTTCCAATTTATCAAAGTCCTCTTGCAATTTTTTACAATTCTCTTGCGTGTTAACAACTTTGAATAATTTTGTGTCATCTGCAAATTTGATCATCTCACTCATTATTTCCATTTCCAGGCCATTTATGAATATGTTAAAAGTAGCAGACCCAAGCACAGATCCCTGGGGTACTCCACTATTCATCTTTCTCCATTGAGAATATTGGCCATTTAGCCCTACACTCTGTTTTCTTTCTTTTAACACAATAGTACATTGCCTCCAATCCCATGACTTTTTAATTTTGTGAAGAGTCTCTCATTAAGGACCTTGTCAAAGGCTTTTTGAAAATCCAGATACACTATGGGCCCGATTCTGGGATGCGGCTTGCAGGGCTGCATGTCCCGATGGGACGTGCAGCCCCACAAGCTGTCCAGGCCCGATTCCTCCTCTGGCTCTCCCTGTACGTCCTGGGCATCAGAACAGGGAGAGCCGGCGAGGTGCGTGAGGGGGTGGGATCGGGGCAAAGTCATGGCGGGCCAGCATGGCAGGACGTACAGGGTCGATTCATGTCATGTCATATCCCTATATGTCTTGCCGGGCCCGTGAGGACATACTACTTATTCCATCTCAAAGGTGGAATAAGCAACTCAGTGGGGGGTCTCCGCCGCCAAATCCAGGCCAGCCGTGGGTTGGGCAATGGGGAAAAGGGGGCTGAATCTGTGGGAGTCAGGGGCGCCTGTGTGGGGAAGCCATCTTCGCAGGCAACAGGGGCACACTGGGCCGTCCTCGGGCCCAATTCTGGTTACTGCGGGAAAGTTTTGTTCCCACAGTTCAGAATCGTGTCCAAACGGGCCTGTCTTCCTTGGGGATGTCCAGACGTCCCCCTACCTGAATCGGGCTCCACATCAACTGGCTCAGCTTGGTCTACCTATTTATCCACACCTTCAAAAAAATATAACAGATTAGTAAAACAAGACCTTCCTTGGCTAAATTCATGTAGGCTTTCTCCCATTAAACCATGACTATCTACATGTTTATTTTATTTTTTTTTTATAATAGTTTCTACCATTTTGCTTGGTACTGACGTCGGGCTCACCGGTCTGTAGTTTCCCATATCACCACTGGAAACCTTTTTAAAAATTGCCATTCTCTAATCTTCAGGAACTACAGATGTTTTTAGTGATTGTTCACAGATTACTAATAGTAGATCTGCAGTCTCATTTTTCAGTTCTTTCAACACTTTTGGATGTATACCATCTGGTCCAACCAATTTACCACCCTTCAGTTTATGAAATACTTCTAATCCATCTTCCCAGTTTAGTGATATTTTTTTCAGTTCTTTCAGTGTCACCTTTAAATATCATTTCAGGCATGGGTAGCTTTTCTACATCATCTTCAGTAAAGACCAAAGCAAAGAATTTATTTCAGTCTCTCCGCTATGGCCTTGTTCTCCCTTAGCGCCCCTTTTATCCCTCTATCATCCAATGGTCTAACTGACTCTCTCACAGGTTTTTTGTTACGAATGTACTTGAAAAAGTTTTTATTATGCGTTTTTGCTTCCACGGCAAGCTTTTTTTCAAATTCTGTCTTTGCCTGCCTTATCAATGCCTTGCATCTAACTTGCCAGTGTTAATGTTGTTTCCCATTTTTGTCATTTGGCTCCTTTTTCCATTTCGTGAAAGATACTTTTTTGGATACAACAGCCTCTCTGACCTCTCCTTTAAAGCAATTTTTTGGCCTTCTTCCACTCTTTTTTAAAGTGTAGTCTGGGCTTCCAAGATAGTATTTTTCAACAATGCCCATGTTTGATGTAAATCTTTAACCTTTGCAGCTGCTCCTTTTAGTTTTTTCTTAACTTTTATCTTTATTTTTATTTCATCATTTGATAGACCGCCCAAGTAGTATCGTCAGGGCGGTTTACAAAAATCAAGTTAGGCTGCAAGAAGAAAATAGAAAAGAGCACCATTGGTAGATAGGAAGGAGAAAGAAACGAGCACACAGAAGGCTAAAGGTTAGGAAGTATAGGAGCAGGCACAGTGTTAAACATAGAATGCGGAGATAGGCCAGGTGGAGGAGAGGGAGGGGTAGCCGGGTGGGGGAAGGGAAGGTCAAAGGCAAGGTGGAAGAGATGGGTTTTGAGCATTGTTTTGAATTTTTGAAAAGACAATTAAACGCAAAGTGTTGCTGGCAGTGAGTTCCAGAGTGCGGGACCCAAAAAGAAGAATGCAGAGTGGCCGGTGAGCTTGAGGCATTTATCATAGTCTCCCTTTTGAAAGTTAAAAGGTAGTACAGTGGATTTCCTTGCTATCCTGCTTCCATTTATTAAATCAAATTCGATCATGCTATGATCACTATTGCCAAGTGGCTCCAACACCTTTATCTCTTGTACCAGATCATGTGTCCCACTAAGGACTAGGTCCAAAATTGCTTCCCCTCTTGTCGGTTCATGAACCAGCTGTTCCAAGAAGCATCATTTATTTAATCTAGAAACTTTATTTCCCTAGCATGTCCTGCTGTGCCATTGGATATGTATCAGTGGGAATAAGTGACTGCAGAAATAAGTGGGTTTTGAGAACTGTTTTGAATTTGTCATAGGAGGATTCCAAACAGATAGTAGAGGGGGAAGGGGGTTGGGGGGAAAGACTTCCATAGATAAGGGACTAGAAAATAATTCTGTTAAGGGGAGGAGAAAGTTGGACTGAGTAACTATTCTTATTCATAATAATTTTCCAATCATATTGAAAGATATTTACAAAGGGCTCGATATTCAAAGTGATTGAGGTGCTTAACAGACCTGCTAACCACATTAATTGTGCTGATCAGGCTATTCAACAGCACTAACACAGTATCACTGAATATCTGCAGATGCCGCCGATGCTAACCAGCAAGAATCAGGGCGCTGCGGGGGTGGCACCCGCAGATAACCAGGCGGTGACGATATTCAACCACTGCTTGGTTATCCCTTGATGGTAAAAGTTAGGCACATTAAAGGAAATGGTGTTATATTCATAATTAAGAAGAAACTTGCAAGAACTGTATTGAAATACAGTGCAATCAGTGAATGTTTCATTTTTATTCATCTACAAGGAATGCCCATTATTCAGGTATTTGCACCAACAACAGCTGCAGAAGAGAAAGAAGTTGATCGGTTCTATGAACTACATGCTGAAGTTGACAGAACATACAAACAAGATATACTGATAGTCATGGGCGACTGGAATGCAAAACCTGGAAACAAACAAGAAGGTAAAGTGGCCAGAAAATATGGGTTTGGCAACAGAAAAAAAAGCTGGAGAAAGTCTGATTGAAATGAATAGATTATTAGTTTTGCAGAATTCTAACACTTTCTTCCAGCAATACAAGTGGCAACTTTACACATGGACTTCGCCCTGTAGGGATTATTAGTAGCACAAAAATAAGTTAGACTCTCTGTTGTCCAGGGGAAATAGCTACTAATACCCAGCCCAAAGTTCGGTGAGTTATTCTGGCAATGAGCCACGAAAGAAGTATGGTCTGCAGATAAATATTAGACTTTATTATAGGCAACCAGGTAGAAAAATATACAAACACACATATAGCTAATTAGAAACATGAGGTAGAAATTTGTTATAGTACAGATGTACAATTGGACAACGTAATAAATCAATAATTAGTAACCAGACGTCACGGATTCGCTCTGCACTGAGGAAAAGTAAGAAATATATTGCTAACCCCTTGCCCATCCAGGAGAGGAGAGATAAGCCAGTACCTTAGCTCCGTCGGGCACTCAGGAACAGCACAGTCCAAGGAGGCAGCTGCTAGCAAAATGCAGGCTCCAGCCCCGTCAGGCGAGCCGCAGTAAGTCCGAACCGGAGGTATCTGTGAAAGTCTTATCTCAGACCTTTGGAGGACGGCCTAGCCCACACTTAGTGGCCGTCCTGCGGAAGGCTCAGGTCGCAGGAATCAGGTACGCAGTGCACAGCCGGAAGGGACCGGTGCAGAAGTCTGTATGAACAGGTGGACCAAGCCCCCAACTCTTCTTACTAAAGTTCCAGTGCAGACTGCATTATTCTCTGTAAGAATATTCCGTCATAGGTCCGATGATTGGTTGGCACCAGGCAGTCTGAGGTGTTCTCAGCGAATCAGGAGGTAGATGATGGACATCTTCTTGCAAACAAAGGATCCATAGTAAGAAGTCATGTAGAAGCAACAGTATGTAACTTATGAGCATGTACAAGTGTCCAAGGCCAGTAGAACTAGCTACAGATAACACCAGAGGAGCAGATGTTCTTGCATGTGGGCAGTGAATTAGCCACGGACAATAGCTTCTGTATGTATGCACACTTAGAAACGCTGCGCAAGCAGTTGCTTGGAGGTCAGGTTAGCAGCTGAACACAGCAAAAGTGTAGTGAAGAATCCATCTTGTCTGTTCAGTTTGGTTCAGGCCTGAGTTGCTGAGCAGGCCGGAGATTTGCATGTAGAAGTGCAGGGGTACCAGCCCTACAGCCCAATGGATTGTACAAAAATCAAATTGAAGTCAGTGATGGAAAAGCTCAAATACATCAGCAAAGTCAGAACCTGGAACTGACTGTGGTATAGATCACCAGCTATTAGTATGCAAAAACTCAAGCTAAAGCTGGAAAAGAGCAAGCTACTCATGTATGTAGCAAAATATGATTTTGAAAATATACTACTGGAATTCAAAGGCTGCCTGCAAAATCGATTCATCACTTTGGATACAAATAAAAGAGGACCAGAAGAGTTATGGAATGACATTATGAAAATTGTGCTAAAAAAAAAATGAAAAGTCTCTGCAAAAGGTGAAGAAGCCAAAATGGATGACCAAAAAAATCACTCAGAAATGCAGAGAAGTTAAAGTCAGAGGAGAGAGGTTAGCATGGAACTTAACAGAGATTTACAACATGTAGCAAGACAAGACAAAGAGAAGTACTACAATGATGCATGCAAGGAAGAAGAATCAGAAACTATCAGGGAAAAAACAAGATCAACTTTCCTAAATCAACGAGAGTTAAAGAGAAAATTCCAGCCCTGAATTGGAATGCTAAAAGATGGTCAAGGATCCATGTTTAACGATGCTGAGAAGATCAAGGAAAGGTGGAAAAAATACAGTCATTATACCAAAAAGATCAAGTGGATCAACAGCCTTTTCAACCTGTAGAAAGCGAGTCGAAAGTGAGACCAAAGTATTACAAAAGTAGTGTCTAAAAGTGAATCTATTCAGCATAGTGCCTGGTGTATAATTGTCCTGAATTCCTCGTCACAGCAGGGTGATTGGCTGGCTTTAGGTATTGTGTGACATCTTTCATTGAATCAGGTAGTAGTTGTCAGGTGATCCTTCTCCAAACAAAGGTCCATGTTGAAAGATGCTGGTATGCAGGTTCATAAATTGTTGCAAATGTAGGACCAACCTGTCGATGAGAAACTGCTTCAGCAGTGAGTTCTCTTGCACGTAGCCATGGCTTGAAACAATGGCTTTGCTGTATGGTATATAAACTTGGTAGGCAGTTGCTTGAAGTCAGCAGGTTTAAAGCATGAGCACAGCAGAAATTACTTGTACCAGGAATCCATCTTGGGTTCAGGCTTTGGTTCATGCTTTTGGTGTCTGAGCAGACCACAGTGGTTCAGAACAGGCCCCAGGTACCAACCCTACATCTCCCCCCTTTTTTAAGATGGAATAGCTACAAGGGAGCATATTTCTTCTTAAAACCATTGAAAGCAATACTGCATAAGTAATCACACTGTGAATACACACAAGCAATATGGAAGTTAAAACTGAAATGATATAGGTGAGATCAAATCAACTCAATGTTATGAGTACAACTTCAAATCTAGTAGTATGGTGTACTTAACCTAACCTCCGTGTATAATTTGGTATATAAGTTATACAATATAATGTGCCAGTGTAACTTCAACTGAACACCTAAATGCATAAGTGTGTTAGTAAAATAAAACACAAACTATCATTGACTGGTATGCTCAGATCAGGCCCCAGGTACTAGCCCTACAGGTTGCAATGAAAGCAGTGGTAAGGGGTGTTTTTATAAAGTGGAGAGCTAGAAAGAAAAGGTTTTGAGAGCAAAAGAAGTGGGAATGGATGGGACAATTAAGATGGACAAAGCTCATAAAGTAAAACCTACAAAAATTTGAATGAAAAATTGAAGCAGGTGCAGCAAAATCTCCAGGGGCTTCAAGTAAAGGAAATTGATTTCCAGCTTAGATTAGGGTAAACAATGTATGAGTTTGGTAATAAATCCAGTTGAGAGTTGGTCAGGACTTTGGTAGGTAATATCCAAAAAATCAAAGGGAGGGAGGTAGAATGTACTACAGTGATAGGGAAATCTGGGGGCAATTCACCTTTTATAAGAATTTATATTCATGGAAGAGGATGGGGGCACCTGGGGGCAATTGGTCAATATTTATCAGAGATTCAAGCTACTTCAGTTATCTGAGAAAGTGAGAAGTAGATTAAATGGCCCAAGTCTGGGTCTGGAAGTGGAGTGGGTAAATAGGAACCTACCCAATGAGAAAGCACCAAGGCTAGATGGAATGTCAGGGGCTTTTAATAAGAAATCTTGAGGGAAAACTGGTAGGGCGCTTAATGTCATTGTTTAATTCTCTTATGGTTGGAGGCTCATTACCTTCCTCTATAAGAGGATTAGTGTTGCTTAACCCTTTCCAGGCCGAGCCCAAAACTCTTGGGATCCAAAATTCTGACTAAATATTCCTATCAAATGGTATATAATACATGACCATAGGAGAAGGAAAATCACTATTAGAACTTATTGAATAAGACGGGTACAATTTTCCTGAAATATGCAAAAATTAACCCGGCTGCAGAATGTGGATTAAAAATTTAAAGTAGGCCTTGAAAGGGTTAAACTGGGGAAGGATCCAGCTCAGTGTGGGGCATACTGCTTTATCTCTCTTCTCAATGAGGATGTAAAAATCTTGGCAAAGCTTTCAGCTCTGAGGTTGACATAGGAAGTTCTTGGATTGATTATCAAGATCAAACAGGGTCCATCCCTGGGTGGCAGCAACAGATAGTATCAAACAGACATTGCAGCTGATGTAGGCAGTTCATTGGGAAGGGAGGCCCGCATGCTCTTAGTGATCGATGCCAAGAAGGCCTTTGATCATATGAATTAAAGGTGTTTTTTTGTGAGGTATTTAAAGTAATGGGGGTGAGAGATAATTTTCAATGTTGGGCTCAGAAGCTATGAGTCTCCAGTGACTTGGATTAAAGTAAATGGGGGATATTTAGATGCTTTTGAATTGGAGAGGGGAACCAGACAAGACAGCCCATTGCTCCTGTTGTTTGCTTTATCTGTGGAACTCACTGGGAAAAAATTAGAAGTAATGGGGATATTAAAGGGATTGTAGGTAAAGGACAAGAACATAAAATAACTCTTTTTGTGGCTGACGTTTTGTTGTATATTGGATAACCGCTACTGGCATTGCCAGTGGTGTTAACTGAACTTCAAAGGTTTGAAGGGGCCACTGGATATAAGGTAAATATGGATATGACTGAGGTGTTAGATATCAACATGGATCCTGAAGGAATGGAGCAGGTACAGGGGGTCCTTCCCTTTTAAATGAAGGAAAGGGTCTCTTAGATATTTGGGGATTCAAATTGGATGGACTTACTGAAATTGTTTTTGGAATAATTATGGGAACATTTTATGGAAAATTAAATTGGATTTAGAAAGATGGCATAAAGGTTGCTTGTCTTTGAGGGAAGGATATTAGTCATCAAAATGAATATGCTACCAGGGTTGTTATTTTCTTTTCAGTCATTGCCCATGGAGATTCCCAGGAATATTTAGAAGTGTGCAGAGTGATATAAGAAGGGTCGTATGAGGGAAAAGGCATCAAAGAGTGAATATGGTGATTTTATATAAGGGGAAAAAGGCTGGGAGGTTAGCAGTGTCCTACTATAGAAGATACACACCCCTGGCTGTCAAAATTTATTTTTAGCTTTAAATATCCTGCTCTTTGCCGCCCCCCCTCCCCCCCAGAGGTTGCTGTCCTAGGCAGCCATCTAGTTTTATTTATTTATTTGTTTTTATATACCGCTTTGTCTTCGAAATCAGAGCAGTTTACATGGAACCTTTGAACTACTGCACAATGCAGCTTACATGGAACATGAAACACTTCAATATAACAATTGTAGTTAACAATAGCAATAAATAATGTAACTATTTACATGCTCATGTATTCTTATTATTTTACAAGAGTCATTGTAATGTAGACAAGGTAAATATGAAATTTATTGCTGTTGATCACATTTACAGAAGTCCGTGAAGATGAAAGTCTTGAGATGTTTTTTAAATTGGGTGAGGTCTTTGATTTCTCTTAGAGTGTTGAGTATGTTATTCCAAAGGACAGGTGTATAGAAGGAGAAAGCTCTGTTGGTGGCTGATTTGCTTTTCTTGCATTTTTTGGGATAGATAGAGTGTTTTTCAGGTTGTCTCTTGTTGTCCTTGTGTATTGATGCATGTCTATTAGTGTGCTGAGGTATGTTGGTACAATGTTGTATATTATTTTATAGATGTTTGTAAAGGCTTTGAATTTGATTCTTTGAAGAATTGGGAGCCAGTGAAGGTGGAACAGAATGGGTGTTATGTGGTCAGATCTTTTGGCATGCATAATTATATATGCAACCGTGTTTTGAGCACGTTGTAATAGCTTTAGTGTTTTCTTGGGGAGTCTATGAAGTATGCTGTTGCTGTAGTCAAAGTGTGGGCAAATCAGTGCATGAGCTACTGAGCGGAAGTCGGAGTGGGAAAGCAGTGGTCTCAGGTGCTGTACCATTTTGGTTTTATGGTAAATTGCACGGGTGGTCATGTGGATGTGTCTGGTCATGTCAAGCTGTTGATCCAGGTAGATTCCAAGATATTTTATTTCTTTTTTTATTTCCAGTGTTGCATTGTTTACATGGAGTGAACAGGGAGGGATGAATGCTTTCTAGTAATAATGAATGCTTCAGTTTTCTTCAGGTTGACTTTGAAGTTGACTGAATTGAGCCATGCAGTGACGTCATTGAAGCAGTTGGTGATCTTCTTATAGGAGGGGTCTGAGGTGTCAAAGGTTATGAACAACATTATATTATCTGCATAAATTCTGTAGTCGACATCATGTTCCCCTGAAGGTTAGGCTGGACCTGTCTGAACTGGGAAGTGGGCAAGGACAAACTGGCAGTGCATTTAGAACAGAAGTGGCTAACTATTGTGAAATTTAAATAGTTACTTTGGCTTTTGGGGGAGGGTGTGTGAAAATTAGAAAGATCCCAAATCCTTTTACTAGACATTTGATGGGGATATGGCGGAAGGGGCTGTGAGGTGAGAGGTTTGCATTAGTCCCTATTCTGTATGATTTAAGATTTCTGGACAGAAGGAATCAGGGAGTGTTTAGGCAGTGGGTGGAGGTCAGGCTGGTAAGGTTTGGGTAGTTGATGGAGGAAGGGGAAGGTTACCCTTTATGGCTTTACAGGAAGAAATTTATCTCCCAGGGGGTGATTTTCTCTTTGTTTTACATGTACAACAATATATGAAGAAATGTAAAATGGGAGATGAAGATAAGGAGGGGTGGCACAATTGGAGAGGCTGTAGGGTTCAGTGAAGGGAATGAATGGAGCTTTTACTAAATGGTACCAGTATTTGGAGGAGGAAGACTTTAAGAAATATACTTTTATGGAAGCATGGAAGAGGAACTTAGGGATGAACTTTTCAGAGAAGGCTTGGGAAAAAATATTTGGGAGAGCAGAGAAGATCTCTGTTAGTATTTTGATTAAGGAGAATGCTTATAAAACCGCTAGTACTATACGACAGATGGGATCAAATCTATTGGGGGGATATTCGGTGGTGAGGTTAGCGCTTGTAAAGTGGCTAGCCATCACTGCTGAATTGTGGCCCCAGATATTCAATGCTGGGGCAATATCTGGCCACAGACATTGAATATTGGGGTCAGTCAAAAAGCGCTGCAACTAACCAGGCAGTAGGGCCAGCTTAAGAAGTGAGCCAGTGAGGCACTGACTCAGGGAACACCACAATAGGGGTGCAGGAAGCCTGCCTCACAGACTCACTCTCTGCCTTCAGGGCTGCAGCTGTACTGAACATTAATACAGCCAAGGAAGCATTTGGTTTTACTCCCGCGGCTGTATTAATGTTCAGCACAGCCACAGGAGCATTAATACAGCCATGGAGCAAAAGCAAATGCTCCCTTATCCGGGGGAGCATTGACTTTTGCTCCTGCAGCTGTATTAATGTTCATCACAGCCGCAGGAGCATTAATACAGCTGTGGAGAAAAAGCAAATGCTCCCTTGGCAGTATTAATGTTCAGTACATCCGGGGGAGCATTGACTTTTGCTCTGATGGTTGTATTATTCAGGACAGCTGTGGGAGCAACCATTGGCTGCATTAATGTTCAATACAGCCGGGGGAGCATTGGCATTACTCATGAGGCTGTATTAATTTAATACAACGGTGGGAGCAAAAGCAAATGCTCCTGCGGCTGTTTTGCTGAAGGGAAGGGTAGGGTAGGGTGGCTGATACTGGGTTTGTGGGGGGGCTAGAACTGGACTGGGGGGCTAAGAGGGGTTTGAGGCTGGCAATGAGCTGAAATTGGGGATAGGGGGATTGGAAATGGGCTGATAAAGGGTCTGGGGACTGGAATTGGGCTGATACTGGAGCTGGGGGGCTGACTGATACTGAAAATGGGATGATACTGAGGCTGGTCCTGGAAATGGGCTGATATTGGGCCTGGGGGACTCCTAATGGGCTGGAAAAGGGTGGGGACTGGAAGGGAGCTAATTGTAGGGCTGGGGGGGGGGGATGAAAGGGGGCTGATGCTGGCAAATGCTAGGGGGAGTAAGAAGGGAGAGGAGAACATATTCAACCAAGGGAATGTTGAGAGGGAGGGGTATAAGAACTCATGCTGGGGAAAGGAGGAAAGACAAGGTTATTGAATATTGGAGAAGGAAGTAAATGGGTGAGTGCTAGGAAAGGGGAGTAGGAGACAGGAGAGTAGGTACTAGAGATATGGGATGTGAGAAAGCAGGGAGTTTGATAGGTGGAGACTTAAGATTGGGTGAGAAAACAGAAGAAAGACTAAGATAAGAAGACTAAGAATTTGAGAAGAAGCTTGCTGCGGAAGCAAAAACGCGAAATAAAGACTTTTTCAAGTACATTTGTAGCAAAAAACCTGTGAGAGAGTCAGTTGGTCCATTAGATGATAGAGGAGTTAAAGGGGCACTAAGAGGCGACAAGGCAATAGCGGAGAGACTGAATGAATTCTTTGCTTCGGTCTTTACTGAGGAAGATGTAGGGATGTTACCCATGACTGAAGTGGTATTTAAAGGTGCGGAAGAATTGAAGGAAATATCGATACATCGGGAAGATGTATTACAACTATTAGATAAACTGAAGAGTAGCAAATCACCTGGACCAGATGGTATACATCCAAGGGTGTTGAAAGAACTGAAATATGAGATTGCAGACCTGCTATTAGTAATCTGTGAACTATCATTAAAATCATCTCTAATACCTGAAGATTGGAGGATCGCCAATGTAACACCAATTTTTAAAAAGGGTTCCAGGGGTGATTCAGGAAACTACAGACCGGTGAGCCTGACGTCAGTACCGGGAAAAATGGTAGAAACCATCATAAAGAATAAAATTACTCAGCATGTAGATAGTCATGTTCTAATGGGAGACAGCCAACATGGCTTTAGACAAGGAAGATCTTGTCTTACTAATCTGTTATGTTTTTTTGAAGGTGTGAATAAACAGGTGGACAAAGGTGAGTCAGTTGATATAGTGTATCTGGACTTTCAGAAAGCCTTTGACAAGGTCCCTCATCAGAGACTTTTGGCAAAACCAAAGAGTCATGGGATAGGAGGCAGTGCACTACTGTGGATCAGGAACTGGTTAAAAGATAGAAAGCAGAGGGTAGGGCTAAATGGCCAATTTTCCCAATGGAGAAAGATGAATAGTGGTGTACCCCAGGGATCTGTGCTGGGTCCGCTGCTTTTTGACATATTCATAAATGACCTGGAAAGTGGAATAACGAGTGAGGTTATCAAATTTGTAGATGACACAAAACTATTTAAAGTTGTTAAAACCCAAGAGGATTGTGGAAAATTGCAAGAGGATCTTGATAAATTGGAAGACTGGGCATCAAAATGGCAGATGAAATTTAATGTGAACAAGGGCAAAGTTATGCACCTAGGGAAGAACAACCCAAACTATGGTTACACAATGCAAGGTTCCATATTAGGAACCACCACCCAGGAAAAAGATTTAAGCATCATTGTGGATAACATGTTAAAACCCTCGTCCCAGTGTGCAGCGGCAGCCAAGAGAGCAAATAGAATGCTAGGCATCGAAAGGAATGGAAAATAAAACAAAAGATGATATAATGCCTCTATATCATTCCATGGTGAGACCGCACCTTGAATATTGTGTGCAATTCTGGTCGCCGTATCTTAAAAAGGATATAGCATTATTAGAAAAGATTCGGAGAAGAGCCACCAAAATGGTAAAGGGGATGGAAGGATACTCCTATGAAGAAAGGCTAAAAAGGTTAGGGCTCTTTAACCTGGAAAAGAGACGGCTGAGGGGAGATATGATAGAAGTCTATAAATTAATGAACGGAGTGGAACGGGTAAACGTAGATCGATTGTTTACGTTATCAGACTATAGAAAGACTAGGGGACATGCAATGAAGCTACAGTGTAAACTATTTAAGACCAATAAAATAAAATATTTTTTCACTCAACGTGTAATCAAACTCTGGAATTTGTTACCGGAGGATGTAGTAAAGGCTGTTAGTGTAGCTGGGTTAAAAAAGTTTGGACAAGTTCCTGGAGTTAAGGTCCATAAACCATTATTAAGAAGGGACCCAGGATATCATTGCTTGACCCAATACAAACATTGTGGAACCTGTGTCTTTTGGGGAAACTGCTAGGTACGTATGACCTAGATTGGCCACTGTTGGAAACAGGATACTGGGCTTGATGGACCTTGGTCTGACCCAGTATGGCATATCTTATGTTATGTTCTTAGGTTAGGTATGGGAAAGGTGGGAGGGCTCGAGGCTTGGGTGGGATTGTGAGTAGGAACTTAGAATTGCTTGGGGAGATATTGGGGACTAAGAAATTGACCGGCGATTGAGTTCAGTGGAGACAAAGTAGTAGAGTGAGGGGTATGAGTAGGGCTGTGAGATCAAGTGCAAAAATATGAGGAAGAGAGAAGTTTTGGGGACTTGGAGGGTTTGGGGAGGGGAAGGGGTTGTGGGGCAAAAAGGACAGACTGCTATGGAATGGATGAGAGCCATAGGAAGGGGAAGATCTTCCTGGAAGCAAGTGAAAATGGTAGAAGTGGGGGGAAGTGAAAGGGGAAATGGAAGCCTAGATGGGGCTAGAGGTGAAGAGACGATAAGTGCTGGAGAATGAGCTGGGGCTGATGATAAGAAGCAGAAGATAATAAATGAGACTGGGGAGGAGATGAGCACAGAGACAGGAAATGGCAACTAGAAAGTGGGTAAAAGACAGGGTTGGGGAGGGATAGGATGCTGGCTAAAGAATGAGACAGATGTGGAGTGGAATGGAAGGAGTAGGGAAGTAAGATTAGGAAATGGAAAGCTGGTAAGTAAGTGCACGGTGAAAAGAGGAAGACTGAAGATTGGAGAAAGGAGAAAGAGGAATGTAATGAAATTATAGTTAGGTAAAAGGTAAATGAGAGAAATAGAAGGATCAATGTTAGAGAGAGATGTAGCGAAGAAAAAGCACAAAAAAACCCCAGGAAATGTAAAGAAATAGCAAATAAAAATGGGATCTTGGGAAAGGACTTAGAAGAAAATCAACCAGAGGAAGTAGAAAAGAGAGTCTGAGACCAACTGGAAAAATAAGATGATCAGATGAGACTGGTACAAGAGTGTCCATTTTTAGAGAATGAATTATGTCAGCTTTGAAAATATGCATGTCTTATAGTAACAAGAGGGAAAACATAAAAGTTTTTTTTTCTTTTGTTTGATTTTACTTGCTAGTAGTGCTGCAGGTCTGGGGGTGGGGGCAAGAACCTGTTTTGGAGAGGTGTGCCTTGAGGTCTCAAGTTCTGGGAAGCCTGGCCGCATCTAAATTAAATTTTTACTTCGGCTATGAATCTGGACGTAATCGCACATGTACGATCGGCATGCATGTGTAGAGTGTACTACGGGGGGGGGGGGGAGCAAGTGGCAGGAGTAGGGCAGCCCTGAAAAATAAAAAAATCTAAATTAAATTAAAAATCATACTGGGGAAAGCCTCAATTTAGGCTCAGACCAGGGTAATAAAGTTAAACCCTCGGGAGTAGGATTTTGGGATCGAGACTGGCTGGCAAATAAAAAATAAAACGGAGTGGGAATGATTTAAAAATCATAAAATGAAGAATAAATAAGTTAAAACAAAGTTTAAAAAATATAGATAAATTAAAGATAAACGATTCCTGAATGAATGTGAGAGTGACTGTGTAGAGAGTTTGTGTTTGTGTGTATGTGTGAGGTCAGACTGCAGAGAGCAGTGGAACACTGAAAGGGTTAACTAGAGCAAGCGTGAATACTGTAGCCAACATATGCAGAAGCATGCTGGAGGTGGAGAGATATCTGATTTGGTGCTAAGGTCCCTGTAGCGAAGGAGGGAAGCATGAGAGAGCCTCAGAAACCTGACATATGCGCCGATGCAGAAAATTAGCGTGGCCCTTAAGCACAGATAATGCCATTTTTAAGCACACTTACTGCTATTACCAACTGCAGAAAAGAGATGGGCGAGCGCGTAAACAGTAAAGGAAAAACTAAGCACAATTAACTCCAAGAGTATATAAATGTATTTAAATTATAGACAAATGAGCTGCACATAATAAGATGGTATGCTAATATTGGCTGCGCCCGATGCAGAGAAACGTGTAGAGAATTTCACAACCAGCCTTAGCACCAATATCTCTAGGCCTGGGTCTGAGGTGGCTTAAACATCTAGCGCGTGCCCCCAACAGTATTTTGATGGCATCGGGTGCTTTCCCTGATGCCTGGATCATCTGAGGAGAAATGTCAAAGATGTTCCAGGCATTGGGGAAAGCCCCTAATGCCATCAACATATTGTCGGGGGCCAGTGCACCCAACAGAATGTGAATCACTGGTGGCCCAGCGGCCCTGATACCCCCCCCCAACTAAAAATATATCTAGTGACCCAGCAGCTCCAAACCCCCCCTCCCAACTAAAAATATACCTGGTGGGCCAGTGGCTCCAAACCCCTCACCCCCCTCTTGGTACCTTTACAAATGAGAAGAAGCGCTGTTCACGCGCTCCAGCTCTTGCCCTGCCATCTTGAAAAATGGCGCCTGGCCTCGCGTGGTGCATTCTGGGATGTACCAGGCAAGGTCAGACTGCCATATATGGTAGAATATGCCTTATGTGGCAGTCTTAGTTGGGAGTGGTGGGAGTTTCAGGGCTGCTGGGCCACCAGGTATATTTTTTGGGGGGTGGGGGGTTCTGGGGCCTCTAACATAAGAACATAAGATATGCCATACTGGGTCAGACCAAGGTCCATCAAGCCCAGTATTCTGTTTCCAACAGTGGCCAATCTAGGTCATATGTACCTAGCAGTTTCCCCAAGAGACACAAGTTCCACAATGCTTGTACTGGGTCAAGCATTGATATCTTCGGTCACTTCTTAATAATGGTTTATGGACCTTTCCTCCAGGAACTTGTCCAAACCTTTTTTAAACCCAGCTACACTAACAGCCTTTACTACATCCTCCGGTAACAAATTCCAGAGTTTGATTACACGTTGAGTGAAAAAATATTTTCTTTTATTAGTCTTAAATAGTTTACCCTGTAGCTTCATTGCATGTCCCCTAGTCTTTCTATATTCTGATAACGTAAACAATCGATCTACGTTTACCCGTTCCACTCCGTTCATTAATTTATAGACTTCTATCATATCTCCCCTCAGCCGTCTCTTTTCCAGGTTAAAGAGCCCTAACATTTTTAGCCTTTCTTCATAGGAGTATCCTTCCATCCCCTTTACCATTTTGGTGGCTCTTCTCTGAACCTTTTCTAAAATCGCTAAATCCTTTTTAAGATACGGCGACCAGAATTGCACACAATATTCAAGGTGCGGTCTCACCATGGAACGATATAGAGGCATTATAATATCTTTTGTTTTATTTTCCATTCCTTTCCTTATCCTCTGGGCCAACAGGGATTTGCTTTCGGTCAAGGGCACCAGCCCCCCACAGTATTTTGATGGCATCAAGGGTTTTCCTCAATGCCTGGATCATCTGAGGGGAGATTGACATTTCCCCTCAGATGATCCAGGCATTGGAGAAAGCCCCCGATGTCATCAAAATACAGTCGAGACCCATATGCAGATTAGCCAGGTGGTGCCCCTGTTTCTCTGATAGAACATGCCAAACTTGCTCCGACTTCTGTGCGCATGTGTTTGACTTGCTCTCCTAGTTTAATGCTGCCATTTGCACACAGTTTAACGAATGGCTAATTTGCATATGAGTCCCTTTCTGCATACCGGCATTAAAGTCGCACGCTATCAGTGCACTGCAAATAGGCATAAAATGCTGATCGCGCACGACTTCAGCACCAGCTTTCTGCATCAGCCTGGTAGTTAGTATGCAGAGTTAATTACAAAACAGGCATTTGTTCTAATTTTTTAAAAATCATATTTCTTAGGAGTTAGGTCTGTCTGGACCCTGAAAATATTTTCTTTAGCCTGTAAGTATGAAAATGAAAAGTTGTTTGTTTGCCTGTGGAGGAACACTAGTTTAGCAGAAGAATGTTACAGTACTGATGCTGTTAGCTCTGGTTGTTGGAGATTGGACATTGATTTATTTATTTAACTGGGTTTTTTATACCGCTTTATCATTTCAGTCAAAACGTTTTGCATTGTAACTTAAACTTGGTAATGCACATTAAACAGGGACATGAAAGCAGGTGGAAGTATGTATGATATGTGTGTAAGAAAAGAAGGACATTTGAGGAAAAGGTGAATTAATTTAGTTAAGCAGACACATCTGAATGTACTTATGTGGAAGGAAGTGTTTTAAAAGTAATTTTGGAGCTATTCTCACTAATGATACTGAGAGAAATAAGTGCTTATATCTGCTAATATCTTTAAGAGTCCTTTGACTGTTGTTGAATAACATTTAATTCACACTGCTCAGTAAAGAAAAAAAATAGCTAATTGAAGAGCAAGTAGATTTATTCTCCAGAAAACAGGGTTTGCTGTTTGTCTGAGTAAATTTACAAAGCGAGAAAGTGAGCCGTCTCCGCTGACCTCTAATCCTGGATAGTCAATGCCGTGGTCATATGTGGCCCCAGCATTGAATATTTGGGATAACTGCACATGCCCCGGAGCTGTAGAAGCTAACCAAGTAGCGGCAATATTGCACCGCTGCCTAGTTAGCTCCCGAGGCTAAAACTAGACCACGTCATTAACCGGGTAGCAGTGCAATATTGCTAATACCTGGTTAGCGATTGTTGCCACCTCTGCTCCAGCCCAGAACGCCCACGACATGCCCCGATGCTGAGCAGTAAGAGGATCATGTAGGGGAGATAATCGGGGATATTCAATGGCACTAACCCACAGCATTTACACGGTTCACAAGTGTAAACCTGTAAACTGTGTAAATGCCTTTTGAATATCGGGCCCTTTGTTTTCATATCTGAAAAAGTGCTGTCAGTTTTGAGCCCTGTAAGAGGGACAGCGCTGCAAACACTGCTTTTGAAGTGTTAGTGAATGCTGTGATGCAGCACTGTTGGCCGGTTCTCCTGTAAAGGAAACTAAGCTTCAGGTTTTCTTATTTTTGATCATTTCGACCTGAGGGAAGCCTAATAGATTAAAGATTGTTTATTTTCTTGTGAAAAGAGGAGAATTGGGAAACTGAGTGTGAAAGTGTGAGTGAGGACTGAATGTGATCTAGCAGGGATTAATAATGATCATTTTTGTCTCCTAGCTAGCAAAGGAAGATCAAAAACCTGGAACCAAAGGACTAGACTGGACCAGATGACGGGTTGACTGGGTGACCATCCTGAATCCAGAGGGATGTCTTTATTTTCAACAACGGGCCCCTATGAAAGAAAGAGAAGGAGATAAGTAAATTGTGCACACACACACACACACACACACAAGGACTGAATACAGAGACAATCTATTTGAGCTCAACTAGAGAAAATAGGAAATGTAATGTTTTCATATAAAGGAAAGAAGCAAGATAAAATATACTCATCTGAGTAATTTCAGAGTGACTTTCAGAGGAATAAAAGAAAAACACAGATTAGTTGCATGCTAATGAAACATTTTCTTACTGGGGACTTACCTGAGGTAACCCTAAGTTCACCATGACACTTATGATATTTAGTATGGTAGGGTAACACTCCAGTGAAACACCTGGTTTACTTTAATCTCCAATTGATGATGGTCTGTGTTTTTCATATACAGCCAAAATAAGGGATTCTATTAACATGAAGTTCTCTCTAGGAATCTGTAGTAGTTCAGCTTGTTCTCTTTTTCCAACTGGGTGTTACCAATGTTCTAGAATATTTGCAGTGCTAATTTTTCATAGGTAGGGTTGGTGCAATTTCAGTTTTTGATGCCGGTGTCAAGTGTCCATTTGCAGGATTTTGTGTTATGACACACAGGTCCCATGGGTGTAGTTTGAGTGGGGAGGGGGGCAAGGGGGGCATTGCCTCTCCAAATTAATTGGCCCTCCGCCTATTCAGTGACAGGCTGTATCCCCACCTGTGCCGCTTCCGCTACTGCCTGCCTTTTCTGTGCCAGCAGTGGCAGAGGCAGACTGGCCTCCGATTTGAAAAACGAAAGAAAACACAGGGATAAGCACTTCCTAGCTAGGAAGGCTGGTCTGATCCCACCTTTCTTTGGCATGAAGCATGTGTTGGAGAGGAGTGGCACCAGATCAGCCTTCTAGCAAGGAAGTGCTTACACGGCGGGTTTTATTTTTTTCTTTAAATCGGAGGCCAGTCTGCCGCTGCCACTATCGCTGCTGCTGCAGGCACAGAAAAGGCAGTGGTAGTGGAAGGGACAGTGGGGCGGGTGGGGAGCAAGGGGCAGGAGGGTGTGTAGAAGGCCAGAAGGGAAATGCTAAATATATTGACAAGGGGGAGGGGGGGGGGTGAAATAGCCAGAAGTGAAATGCTAGGCAGATGGGCACAAATGGGGGAGGCGGGGTGTAAAGAATGGCGAGAAAGGAAATGCTGGTTACAAGGGTGGGGGGGGGGGGGATAGAATGGCTGGAAGGGAAATGCTGGGCAAATGTTGCACATGAGGGGAACAGAGGGCAGATGTTAAATAGGAAGCGTGGAGGGGATGACACAGGACAGATGCTGGACACAAAGGGAGGGTGAAGCCAAATATTGGGGACACAGTGCAGGGGGTGGAAGGCAGATGCAGGACAAAGATAGGGGGTGATGGACAGATGCTGGTCATAGGCTAGAGGGGTAGAGTCAGACATAGGGTAGGGATATAAGGGGATAGAGAGCAGATGGTAGATATGGAGTGGGGATATATGTTGGGCATATGGTTGAGGGTTTAGAGGGATAGAGAGCAGATGCTGGACAAGGGATAGGGGTCATAAAGGGATGGAGGGCAGATGTTGAACACAAATAATGGCAAGTGCTGGACATGGGGTGGGCAGAGAGGGGATGCTGGACATGGGGTGGTGTGAAATGAGGAAATGCTAGACACAGTGAGGGAGAAAGAGGGAATGCTGAACATGGGGGGGATAGGATGAGAAAAAGGGGAGAAGTGTGAGACTGGAGAGAGGGAAAGACAAGACAGGGCAGGAGAGAAGGGGATAGATACTGTACACAGAGAGGGTGGAAGAGAGAAAGAAAAAGGAAAGAGTTAGACTGGGAAATAAGTGGCTGGGAAGGATAGAGAGATGGAGTGCGAGGGTTGTAAAAAGAGGGAGATTGAGAACTGGATATAAGAAAGAGAAATTAAATCTGAATTGATAAAGAGAAAAATAAATGGAAGAAAGCTGAAAGGAAAAAGATCAATGTCAGCAGGGCCGGCACTACCTGGTAAGCTGAGTATGCGTGGCAGGGGTCGCCAACATCAGGAGGGCGCCATCACTGGCCATCTGCCCCCCCCCCCCTCACTGATTCGCCACTTTGAAGATGATTAAAGCAGTTGCTGGAATACTTTTTCTTGCTCCCGCAGCTCTGCTGCCTTACAAGCTGCTGGACCAAGACATTTCTAAAGGCAGTAATAAGCGTTTCCTGTTGCTTGCCAGAAGAGCGGAGTTCCCGAGAATGGGTGTAGGGAGAGATAAGAGAAGAAATTGGTTCAGCTCCATGGTCTTTTCCTGTTAAGAGCCTGTTGAGCAACCAGAAAATTGGAAGGATCTGGAAGAGTTCTGCAGCCTCACACAACCTCAATATCTCTTCCCTCCTCCTCTGTCCCCCCTGCTCTCTCTCAAAGATTGCAGAAGGCTCTTAGAGGAATATGCCTGACAGCCACCTTAAATGCAGTGCCTTCAAAGCAGAGAAACAGTTTCAGGGGAGCAGAGCTGAGCCCAGCATAGATTTCTGCTTGGAGCTCTCAGGGGGGTGAGTACTAAGGCTTGACCTTGTCATGGTCCTTATTGGGGGTTCCCAATTCTGTCTGTCTGGGGCGCAATTCAGAGTGGACCACTGGCAACCGTTGGCACGGTGTGGGGGTTTCCCACATTTTTTGCACGTGTTAATAGCGTCCTTAACTATTCTGCCCCTGGTGGTTGTATGGTTGGTACTGTGGTGAACAGCGCCCTCCTGAGCCTATGGAAACGGATGAAAATCCTGAGGTTCAGCAGGATTTATGCCTATTTGAGAAACCAAGGAAGAAAGAGAGACTCTATTCCACAGAGCTGAGCATGGAGACCAGCCCAGGGGAGGAGTCCTGCAGTCCTGATTGGGCACACCCTGCCCTTGGAAGGGGCGTGTCCAGGAGAGAGAACGTGGTTTTAAACCAGAGCATGGCTTTGCTAGTCAGATGGAGAGGGAGAATGAGAGAAAGAAGGAGAGGAGGAGGAATGATTGGAAGTCCAGAAAACAGTATGCTGATACTTGGGAACCTGGCATTGGAAGGAGACCTGCAAAGTTCTATTCAGAGGCAGTGAGTAGAAGTCCCAAGGAGCGAGGACCTAGCCCTGAATTAGACAACCGTTGGAAGGCACAGCCCTGGGAAAGGAAGACTTCAAGGCAGGCACAAGAAAGAAAACAATCATTCTGTGAAGTACCGTTTGAGCCAGAGAGCAACAAACATTCTAACAGCTGGAGAACGTTGGAGCCATCTGAAGTCAGAACGGCATGGCAACAAGTAAGTGAATTGCCACAAAGTTTCCAGGCTGAACGTAAAGCTAACTCTCCTGTGTGTGAAACATTAGCAAAAGAGACTAGCAGTTACTCTGACACAATTAATCTAAGAGAGGAGAAAATAAACAGCCTTAAGCCAGAGGGAAGTTGTATAGCTGATAGCAATTCCCTATCTCACAAACGGCAGATTGAATTGCTCCTACAGAGTTTTAAGCAGTTTTTAGAGTTGCAAGCTAGAAGACAGCCATTGTTACCAGAAGCCAGTAATTCCATACAGCTTGAAGAGTTAACACAAGATAATACAGACTTACCAGATTGTGAGAGCATGGATTGCATGGTCTGCTGTGTAGAGATGCCAAGCTGAAGGAAACTGCTTTTTTACCGTATGTGAATTGAATGCTACGGAGCTGTTGTATTGCCTTGCTGAGAAAGCTCTAATTATGTGCACCTGATTTTCCCCCAACACTGAAGGTAACAGTGGCTGAAAGAGGCTGCAGTGAATCTAACTGACCTCTTGGGGCAAAGTGAGTAATTTGCTTAGAAGTGAAAAGAAGCAGTTACACTTTAAGTTGCCTTTATCCTAAGTTTTCCTGTTAGCATTTGAAGCACCTATTTTGTTTGCATTTATTTGCCATGTGATGGAACAATATCCTTTACTATAATAAAAATACTGGAAACCCCATAACTACAACTCATTATTTCGGAGCGAGAGGAGCAGGAACTACAATACCCAGCATTCCCTGGATACAGGTTACTCTCCTTCCTCACGAAGCATCAGACTGCCGCTCCTGTCTTTAGCCCCAAGGCCGGGCAGGAGCGCCGCAGTACATGCATTCTGACCATGCGGCTCCAATGAATGTTCCTACCCAAGTGCCCATAACATGTGTTGCTTTGTGTGCGCCATTAACACGTGTTGCTATGTAAGCACCGTTAACACATACCTTTCAGGTTGCTGAAGCCTTAGGAGGCCATTCACGTACGCAGGTTGCAGGGCTGCACATCCCGATGGGACAGGCAGTCCCGCAAGGTGTCTATGCTTGGTTCCCTGTCCGGCTCTCCTTGTACATCCTGTGCATCAGGACAGGGGAGAGCTGGCAGGGGGGGGGGGGCGGGAGGGGCCAGGAATGAGGCAGAATGAGAACAGGCCAGCATCTACCTGTACAGGGCCGATTCAGGTCGCTGCCCTGTATGTGCTGCCAGGCCCGTGGGGATGTGCTGCTTATACCACCTCAAAGGTAGTATAAGCAGCACTTTTAGTTCGATCGGGCTTGAGGATCCCCCACCGGGCCTGGGTACAGGGGGGATCCCTACCGGCCGATCCAAGCCGCGGCAGGCCAGCTATGGGTCGGGCGGTGGGGAAATAGGAGGCCAGAGCCAAAGATGTCGGGGGCGCCTGTGGGGAGGATATCCCCCACAGGCGGAAGGAGCATGCCGGGCCATCCTTGGGCCCGATTCTGGCTCCTGCGGGAATGTTTTGTTCCTGCGGACCAGAATCGGGTCCACACAGTCCTGTCTTAATAGGGGACGTCTGGACGACCCAGATGTCCCCCTCCATGATTCGGGCTCTTAGTGTGCACTCTTTGTCTTTATCTTTATTGATGAATTTGATATACTGCACTTTTTACACAGGAATAGTGCGGTGTATAATATTGAAAACAGATGCTAGAGCCCAAAGAAGGAAAAGAATGCCAAAATTGGATAGGACAGGATAGGTTCAATCATACCATTGGATGAGAGAGAGTAGGAAGAGGAGACAGAGAACTATGGCGTGGGTGGTGAGAGGTCAAAGGCACATAGGAAAAGATGGGTCTTCAGTTTGGCTTTAAATTTGTGGAAAGAAAGCTCAAGCCATAAGTTGGAGGAGAGGGTATTCGAAAGAGCGTGACCAAGGAAAAAGCAGAGTTGCGAGTGGATTGTAGGAGGGCTTGGGAGGCAGAAGGGAGGTATAACTGGTTAACATGAAGGGACTGGAGGGTGTGATGGGAAGAGTGGAGATGAATGAGCTCTGAAAGGTACAGGGGGTGCCAGTAAGGATGAGCTTGTGGACTAGAGTCAGGATCTTGTACTGAATGCAGAACTGTATGGAGAGCCAGTGGAGTTGGATATGAATGAGTGTGATATGGTCCATGTAGGAGGTGTGGGTGATGATGCAGGCAGCGATGTTCTGGAACAGCTGGAGGAGGTAGAGTTGATACTGGGGAAGACCGGCAAGGGCAATATTGCAGTAATCAAATTGTGAGGTGACAAGAGAGAGAACCAGGGTGGTGAAGGAAGAAAGGGGTGAATGGCACAAATCTGGCATAGGGAGAAGGAGTGATGGATAAGTATAGAGAAGTGCTCCCAAAAGGAGCACTTCAAGGAGGGATCTAGGGTCACACCAAGGTAGCGAAGGGAAGAAACCAGGGGAATAGGAGTGTCAGAGAGCATGGGGGCCAAGGATGGGCAGGAATCACTGAAGATAAACCAAATGGCTGGAGATTTTGTTGGGTTGAGATGGAAGAGGTTGGAAGATAACCAGGAGCTGACAGCTGTAAGACAAGAGTTGAGAGGCATGAGATCGGGAGCTGAGGGGGAGGTGCAGTGGAGGAGGATAATGTCATTGGCATATAAATATGCTGAAATGCCATGCTGTTGTATGAATAGTAGCAGGGGGCTAAGACAATATTAAAGAGGAGAGGAGCCAAGACAGACCTTTGGGGAACATCACAAGGGAGAGACACAGGGGGAGAAGAAGAGGTGGTGGACAAGACAGAGAACGACCTGACAGAAAGAAAGGAGTGAAACCAGCGAAGAACCATCCCTCAGACACCAGAATCGTGAAGCCAAGAGAGGAGAATGGAGTGATCAACCAAGTCTAAGACACATGTGAGATCCAAGGAAACAACAAGGGTGATATCACCGGAATCATGAGCGGTGTGCAGCTCATTAAGAAAAGAAAGTAGGATGTTTTTGGTACTATGACCAGGGCAAAAGCCGGACTGGCATGGATGAAGGGTGTGAGTAGCAGAAAGCTGTGAAGAGAGTTGATCAAACAGAAGCTTCTTCAGCACCTTAGGAAGGAAAGGAAGGTTAAAGATGGGGCACCAATGTGCTAGGATAGAAGGATCCAAGGTTGGCTTCTTAAGGAAGGGGCAAACTAGAGCATGTTTCCAAGGGGACAGGAAAGGTGCTGGAGGAGAGATTGGTGTTGAACATGGCAAGTATAGGAGGAAGGAAGACCAGAGAGAGTTTGGACAATCAGTGGGAAGGGATGGGGTTGGAGCAGCAGGTAGTTTCGTGGGAGGAGGAGAGGGCCCTAGACAGTTTGACTGAGGAGATGGGGTGGAAGGAAGACCAGCTGTGGGAGAGGAGATGATAGGGGAACAAGGGAAGGCTCAAGGGGGAGGGGGGTAAGTTGGGAAGGTAGAGCGAAGGGACTGAATTTTATCAGAGAAAAAGGCCGCAAGCTGGATCGGATCTGGAGAGGGGGAGGTGGTGGCCGTGGAAGATGAGGCATGAAGGGCCGAGAGGGAGTGAAGAACAGAGTAGAGCTGACAGGTTGAGTTAGACGAGCTAGTGATCAGATCCGTATAGTAAGACTGTTTGGCAAGATGGAGCAGTGAGCCGTTGTGCCAGTGGCAGTGATGAAAAATAGAGAGGGACTCAGGGAGCGATGTTTGTGCCAGAGGCGATTGGTATGGCGAAGATGGGAGCGATGATATAGAGACCGGGGTGAAACCAGGGGTGATGGCGGGAAAGGCAGAGAGGGGGGACTGGGTGAAGAGGAGCCAAGTGATCGAGTGCAGCAGCCAAGTAAGGAGAGAAGTAAAATCAGACGGAAGGATAGTATCAGAAGAACGGAAGTGTTCAAGGGTAGAAGACGTAATATGGCAGGACATGGGGTGTAAGGGTATAAAGGGCTGCTTCATTATGGGTACAGATCATTGTGTCTTGGTGGTGTGTAATTTGTTTTCTGATAATGTGCGCCAGTGCTGTATAAGAAGTAGCGTGCTATTGTTATGTTGTTTATACTGTGGATTTTCTTAATAAATCTTTAATGGAAAAAAAAAAATATGGCAGGACAGACGAGATGGGATGGGAGGAGCAGACTGGACCAGTGGGGAAGGGGAGGATAAGGGAAGCTGCAGGAAGAAGACACAGAAGTGGTCTGACCAGGACAGGGAGACAGAGAGGGAAGTGGGGATAGGACATGAACCGACGGGGGTAAGAATGAGAGTGTGCCCTGCAATGTGAGTGGGGCAAGTGATGTGTTGGGACAGGATGAGATCATGTAGGAGGGCCATGAAGGCTGAGTCATGAGAACTGTGGGGATGGTCGAAGCGTATATTGAAATCTCTGAGGACAAGGAGATAAAGGTAAAGGAGGGAAAGTTCAGAGAGAGTTAGGAATAATGAATCCCACAGATGAGGGCAAATGGAAGGTGGAACATAGAGTTGAAGAAAGAAGAGAAAGGGTGATGCATCCAGGTGGAGGACAAGGGCCTCTGGGTAATGAAGGGTAGATGAGTGGATCTTGTGCAGGGGGACTGAGGAGCGGAAGAGAATGGAAACTCTGCCTCCACTACAGCACAGGCAGGGTGCGCAGAAGGCTGAGAAGCCCGGGGGGATATATCGATTGAGAATGGTGTCCTCACTCTCACAAAGCCATGTTTCAGTTAGAAATAATACATCCAGTGAATGATCTTAATTGTAAGACCAGACATATGTATTTTTGTCGGATGTTTCTGTTCCATGTAAACCGCGCTGATGTCAAATAGTGCGGTATATAAGAAATGTTAATAAAATAATAATAAATAATAAATAAATCTGAGATGAGGTCATGGACAAGGAGGGACTTCGAGTGGAGGGATCTGCAGTTCACAAGGGCCAGGCTAAGCAGAAAGAACTATTGGGGAGTCAGGGGACAGTGAGAGAGGAGGGAAGGGCAGGGAAGGCATGGAACAAGAATGATGGGAATGCATGAGAGATAACCAGGGAGAGGAGGGGCAGGTTGCATGGGGATCCAACTCCAATAGATTCGAAAGGACGTCATAACTAGAGAGGTAGACAGAACAGCCATGAATAGGCAGAGAGACAGAAGAGTGGAAAGCCTGTGATACTTACTGAAGGAGAGAAAGGTGGATGGATGAGGGACCATGAGAATACACAAGCAGACTGGCAGCGGGGAGCGGGGATCCAGAGTAGCCCCAAGGAGCACAACCTGCTGCTGTTGTGATACTTGCCTTAACTCTTTGTGTCTTCTTCCAGGAAATGTTGTTTGGCCTGTGGCAAGAGAGACACCTCATCTCTGGCTCTGACATTGGACAGTGGACTCACCTTCCAATGCCCAGTTGCACATCTGGCCTTAGAAGGATGCTTCTGCTGGGTCCGATTTGGAGAAGCTGGTGAAGGACCTGGGTGAGATGAAATTTTTCCGCCTTCCGGAGGGCAGGTCCAAGGTGCCTGTGAAGCGGGCAGGAGTACCTTTTCTGTCAGCCTCTGTCTGCTCCTCATGGGCACGCTGGTCAGACTCCTGGGGGTCTTGTGACTCCCGTCGATATCATCATGGAAAGCCTTTCTTCCCCTCTACTTATGGACTTCGGGCTCATTCTCATCGGGAGGAGGACCCTCCCAGACTGCACAGTGAAGGTTTGGGGGCCCATTCCCTGGTTTCTCCAGTTGGGGACAGGCTTTGCCTCTTCTTACAGGAATGGGCCTGGGTCTCCAAGGATCACTGGGTGCTAGTTCCTGGAATGCAAAGAGCCAATCCCGGTCACTTTCATCTTCTCCCCTTGTGGGTCTGCAAACATCAGGACTGCTGTGCGGATCACCTTGGACAAGTTTCTTCTCCTAAAGGCAGTGGTGCCCGTTCCCCTGGACGATCAGGGCAAGGGCAAGTATTCCATCTACTTCATGGTGCCGACATGGAAGAAACATTCTGGCCCATTCTGGACCTCAAATATGTCAATGAGCACTTGCATGTCGTGTGCTTCTGGATGGAAACTTTGCAATCCATGATTCAAGTGGTACACCAAGGGGAGTTCCTGGCATCTCTGGATTTGGCCGAGGCACATTTTCATATCCCAGTCCAAGGGATCAGCAAAGTAACTGTGTTTTGCTGTGCTTGGCTCAGTTCGCCTCCCTCCTTTTTGGATTCTCCACTGCCCCAAGGTCATGATGGTGGTGGCTACGGTGCCAATTACTTGTGTGCACCCATATCTGGACTACTAGTTCATCTGAGCCCATTCTCTTTCATAAGTGTCTCACGTAGCTCCCCGAGTGATGTCCTTTCTGGTAATCCTCGGCAGGGTGATCAATAGGGGAAAGAGCCAGTTGTTGCAATCCCAGTCCCTGGAGTTCTGAGAGCACGTCTCGATATGAGTGTGCAGAGTCTTCTTTCCAGAGGAGAAAGTGAAAGGCTGTTGGATTGCCTGGTGCTGTTCTGTTTGCCTGGCGCTGTTCTGTTTCTCCTTGGACTAATGGCGGGGACAGTCAAGAAGGTGTCCTGGGCGCCTGCTCCTATGTGGCCGCCCTAATGGTCCTTGCTGACTCGGTGGTCCCAGAGTTCTTGGCAGTTCGAGCTCAGGCTCCTGCTCCTAGTGATGGTGATGGCCAGCTTGCAGTGGTAGCAGCAGCCCAATCTTCCGAGGTAGGGTGTGCTACTGGATGACTGAGTGAGACTAGCGATAGATGCCAGTCGGGCTGGGATTGCCAAAGTCAAATGGCCCAGGGCTATTGGGACCGCAGGGAGGTGGTGTGGTCCATCAACTGCCTTGAAGTGAAGGTTCGCAGGTTGGATTTTCTGCATTTATGATTCTGGTCAATGGCCGGGCAGCTCAAGTGTTCTTGGATAACTCCACGGTGGTGGCTTTTGTCTATTGGCAAGGTGGCACAAGGCATGCTGGGGTCGCTCTGGAGATGGTTCTCCTGTTTGTCTGGGTGATGAAAAACCTCCTAGTTTGTCAGCTCTGCACAATGCCAGGGTGGATACTGTGGAAATTGATTTTCTCAGCCAGCACTCTCTGGTTCCAGGAGAATGGGAGTTGACTCAGGAAGTGTTTCAGTTGTTTCTGCACTGCTGGAGTTGCCCCAAGAAGGATCTGATGGCACCCCATTCCAATGCCAAAGTGTGTCGCTTCTTCAATCACTGCATGAAGATGGGGTCCGAGGACATCGGTATCTTGGCTCAACCTTGACCAAGTCAACAACTGCTGTATGTGTTTTCCTCTGTGGCTCCTGGTAGGGCATGTGATCTGGCATATGAAGTACCACCTGGGAAGAATTATTCTGGTGGCACTGGGTTGGCTGAAAAGAGCGTGATTCAGAGATCTAATGTGGCTCCCGCAAGCGCCACCTCTTCATTTGCCTACATTTCGGGGCCTATTGTATCAAGGGCCACTTGTCCTGGTGGACCTGGCTACCTTCTTGCTTATAACTTGGCACCTGGAAGGAGACAGTTCATGTGTACAGGCTACTCTCCGGTGGTGGTTTTCTACTCTACTCAGAGCCCAGAGGAGGTTTACCAGTCCGGCATAAGTGCCGGTCTGGGGCCTTGGGTCATGGTGTGGTACATGCAACTGGCTCCTGAGGTGGCCAAGATGCCATCTCTGTTGGCCTTTTCTGCAGGATGGTCTGGAGAAGGGCCTTTCTCTTAGCTCCCTGAGATTTCAGGTGGCAGCTTTGGCCTGTTTCAGAGGTCTGTTGGCTGGTAAGCCTCTAGCCTTACACCCAGATGTTTCACACTTTCTTCAGGGGGTTCAGCATCTGCGTCCTCACCTCCGGTCTGTTGTCTCTTCCTGGGATCTGTCTCTGCTGCTCAGGACCCTGATGGTGGAGCCCTTTGAGCAGTTGAAGCGTGCAACTCTGAAGGATTTGATACTCAAGATGGTGGTCTTGGTTGTGATTTGCTCCACAAGGAGGATTCTGTTTTGCCGGGTCTGTCTTGCCAAGATCCTTACATATCTTTTTCTGAGGAGGCCATTTCCATTTGGCCTGTACCTTCCTCCTTCCTTCTTCCTTGAGATGATTTCTCTATTTCATGTGAATCAGGTGGTTTACCTGCCCTCCTCTAAAGAGCAGAGTCTGGGGAATGGTAAGTATCTTCACCTTGTGGATGTCTGGAGAGTGCTTCTCCAGTTCTTGGAGGCTATGAATTCTTTTCATAAGTCAGACCATCTTTTTGTGCTGTTTGCTGGCCCGTGCAAGCGAATGTGACGGCTAGGTCTGCATTGGGATGCTGGATTAAGGAGGCCATTGCCTCGGTTGATCTGTTGTCTGACCAGCTGGTTCCAGAGGGTTTACATGCCCACTTTACCTGAGTGCAAGCATCTTCATGGGCTGAGCAGAGTTCGGTAGCCCCTGCAGACATTTTTCAGGCAGCAATGTGGGCATTACTTTCCACTTTTGTCAAGCATTACCACTTGGATGTCTATTCTCAGGTGGACATGGCCTTTGTCTGTAAGGTTTTGTGAGCTGCTGTGTCTTCTTCCTGCCCATTGGAGGTGTAGCTTTGGTACATCTCACTTGACTGGATTGGCCTAATAGGATGATATGGAAGGTGACATTTTACTTACCAGATAATGTCCTTTCCTCGAGTCCTGCTAGACCAGTCCAGGGCTCGCCCCCTGGAACTGTATTTGCTCTGCCCCAAATCAGAATCGGAGGATTTTCTTTGACAAAATATTACTGGAACTCTGGATTTACAGATGGGAATGTTATACTAGCAGGAGATTTCAATATAGTAACAAGCCCAGAACTAGACACAATGGGAGGAAGAAGTGGGGGAGAGTATATACATAGGATAAGAATGAGAGAAATGATGGCAACATGGCAGCTACTTGATGCATGGAGGGAACTTCACGCCAAGAACAACCCACCCACGTGGAACAAGCTCCTGTATTTATTTATTTATTTAACATTTTTTATATACCGCCTTTCATGATATCAAGGCGTTTTACATTGAACAAACTGAAATTACATTGAAAAGGGCATTATAACTTGGAGATAACTATTTTACAGGGAATATGGGCTATGGAGGGTTAAGTGGCTTGCCCAAGACCACAAGGAGCACCTGTGGGACTAGAAACCCCAGTCCTTCCGGCCCAAGGTTGCTGTCCTTTAGTGGGATTTGAACCCCCGACCTTCCGGCCTGAAGTACCTTGCCCCAACCACTAGGCCACTCCTCCACTCATTGATATGATATTGGTCTTAACCCCATTAGTAGCAAAAATAAAAGGGGAGGACTATGAACCAATCATGTGGACAGATCATAAGATGGAATGGATAGAGTTGATGGGCAGGGGACAACAATCCAGCTCCGGCTTTAGGTGAATGAATGATAGTTTTTTAAGGGACAAAAAGATGATAGATGAAATACAGGAGGTCATTGAATATTTTTTTGAAAACAATGCTCAATAGGGAACGGCAGAGAATGTGGTATGGGATGCTTTTAAGGCAGTTTTCCAGGGACATTTCATAAGATGGGGAGCAAAGAAAAAACCCCAAAGAGAACAGAGCAAGCCATAACAAGGAGGAACAAATGGGGCTCAAAGTTAGAGGAGGCTAGAACTAAAGTCAGAGACTTACAAGCTGAAACATGTCACGTGTCCCTATCCCCACCCATGTGCTTAGGGGATTAGGGTTGCCATTTTAGTCCTCTTTAAAGGGTTTGAAAACTATTTCCTTCAGGAGCAGTGCCCACTGGGAGTGGTAGTTTCCCTCTTAAAAAGGATAGTCGTGGAGACATCGAGTGAAGGCAAACATGACATAGTTTATTTCCCCAAAATATGCACAAATAAGGTTCAAACGCAAAGTATCTGGATATTTCCTCCAGGACAAAAAAGTACAGAAAATATTTACATCCTTAAGCTGAGTAACTTCTCAAAGGCATTAAACAGACGCAGACGTTTCATCAATCAAAACAGGCAAATCAAAAGTACAGCTTCTTAGGTTCAGCAAAGTAAAGAATGTCTTTCTGCTTCCTTAGTGAGATAATATACAGTGCTGTGCAAGCTTGTCTTACTTAACCTGGTTCCTACCTTAGCAAGGTTAAGTTTTCTTGGTAGTGCTTTTTCTCCAAAAGCATTTACTCAGGCTGCTACTCCTTAACCAAGGATTCAGTAGCCTCTGCACGACACAAAGAACAGTCCATTGGCAGCTCAGTAATCAAGGGGTCTGGTTCATTATACTCCACTTGCATTTCCTCCTGCTCTGGAATTTGTCCCCAGGCGCCCCTACTGGCGTAAGAAATAAGGGTGTCCGGTGACATTTAATTTATATTAAGGAGTGGTTGAGCTGAAGGACCAGGAGGATTCTGGTCCTTGTAGTGCAGAACTCCTTGTAAAGAACAGTCTACGCCAAAGTGTAGGGTAATAAGGCTTTATTTCCCCGGTCAATGCTTAGGTTCAATAAGACACAAAAGAAAATGAAGGAAATTCTTTCCTCTAACAAAAAGGTTCCACCGTTATATAAACAGTTAAAGGTTGTAGGCTTCACAATTAACTGTTTAACTGGGTTAAGGCTTCTTTTAAATCAATAGAAATTAACATCAGGAAACAAATGGTTATCAACTTCACCATATGCAGAGTTCTCTTTCTCTATACATTTAGTAAGGCAATCAAGCTAGTTCTTGAACAAAAGTTACATTCCATTGGTTCACTCTGAGGAATGGGAACACTGGTTTCACAATCACAGTCCATTGATTCTGGGTCACTACCTTCTTCAATGCTATGACTGTCTTCAGAATCTGTTAACTCCTCACAGGGGTTCTTCTGTTTCTCATACAACTTCCTTATCCCACTGTTGGGAAGTACTTTTAAAAGGTTAGCTTTACTTCTTCTAACTTTCTGAGGCTTATCGAATTTTTTTTTTTTTTTATTTATTTAGACAGTTTTTGTATACCGCCTTATCCTTCAATCAAAGCGGTCACAACACAAGTGGGGGATACATTTAACACGCGGGGATATGAGACACACACACTAATACTTACAGGGAACATGGGCAATGGAGGGTTAAGTGGCTTGCCCAAGACCACAAGGAGCATCTGTGGGACTAGAAACCCCAGTCCTTCCGGCCCAAGGTTGCTGTCCTCTAGTGGGATTTGAACCGCCGACCTTCCGGCCTGAAGTACCTTGCCCCAACCACTAGGCTACTCCTCCCTCCATAAGGTTTTCATCACTTAAACTTTCCCTTATAATGAAAGGCTTTTCATACCTTGGCTTCTGTAGGCTGCCACACCCAGGACTCAGCTTGGTACGTAGCTTCTCAGGCTGACAAGCTGTTCTGTGCACTGCTATACAATCAGAGTTACCAGGAAAACCTGCCGTGGATTTCCCCTCTCTGTGTTTCTTGGCAAAAGTATCACTGTAGAAGGAATCTCCTTTTCTTGTGCCTTTCTGGTTTAGCACAGGAGACTTACTTGGGCTAGGAGAGTTGCTTTCATCAGGCAAGCTGCTTCTTTGGTTTGCTTGGCTTTGGACTCCGTTCCAATACCTTTTGGCCTCTCTGGACTTTATCCCTTTGAGAATACCTCTTTTGGATTCTGTCTCCTTGAGTTGGCTGCACATGGAAGCCTTCCTCTTCCAGGCTTCTCTCACTGGTCCTGCTGCCGGTCCTTCTGACCTCGCTCTTGCCACTTCCCCAGCACTTGCCTTCGTCTCTGCCTTTGCCTCTGTCTCTCTCCTTCTCACTGATCATCTGGTTTCCTTTATAAAGAGATTTCTGGGTTGCACGTTCTGAGTTTGAGGACAGGTGAAACTGCTTGTTGTTAATGTGATCAATGCTAGAGCACGTTGCTTCAGGTACTGTGTAATTGTTCATGCGCCCTCTGGCTGAGCTGCGCTGGAACTCCGCTCTCTGCCTTTTCTGAGTTCCATGAAAATCAGGAGTTTTTTCAACACTGTTTCTTTTCTAGCTCCAGCCTCATGACAAATTTATAATATCCTGAACTGAGCCCTCATGACCTGCCTCTGGTGGAATTCTTGCTGAGGATTCCTGTAACTCCCTCCAGGACTTCTCTACCCGGTAAGGAATATGGAGAACGGTATTACTGGATATCTTTCTTTGGTTCTCCTGCCCCAGCTCCTCTCTGAGGTTTAACCACGGCTCTCTGTTGGAGGCTGGGTTCTTCTGCCTCCTGGTGTGAAACCTAGGCATCCACCTCTGAGTGTTGTGAACCTCTTGGTCAGGAACAGAAGTTTGGAACCTGCCCTGCTCTCTCCGCCTGAGCAGCTCTTGCCTGGTTTCCCTTGTGCCAGACTCTTTCCAGGTCCTTCTTCTTTCCTCTGCTTGGAACTATCTTTCTAGGAACTTCCAGCTCAATTTCCAGTCCTGCTCTGAGTCTGTCTCTGACTCTGTCTTCCTGGACTCTCGCCTTGAGTGTTTGCTTGCTCTGCTCTTCCCTTCTGAGCAACCTTTTCCTTCTGAGCAGCTCTTCTCCCCTCTGCTTTTCCCTAAGCAGGGTTTATAAAGGTGCTTCCTGGGCAGTGTTTCTCTCTGCCTTAACAGGTGTTCATAATCATGCTCCAAGCCTGCTACTCCGTCAGCAGAGCTTGGGTGTGGCAACCTAGCCTCAGAAACTCTAAGCTTGCTCTGAAGCCTGTGCACTGCTGGAATGTTTTTAAAGGTACAATCACTGATTTTCTCTAACTCTGCAGGCTCACCAGTGCCTTCCTCATCACAAACATTAGCATTCCAACTCCAATGCAGTCGCCAAAGATTCTATGAATATGGAGACAAACCAGGGAAGATTTTAGCACAAAATCCAGCAGGCACAAGTGTCGGTGGCCAAGCTAAGGAGAGCAGGGAGCAGTTGGATATATGGGGATGAGGCAATAAGAGAATCCTTTAGGACCTTTTACCATCAGCTATATAGCAAAGAGGGTGGACAAAATGAGGAAGCTAAAAAGGAATACCTGGAGGGGATCCCATTTCCCAAATTAACAATGGAAGAATGAGCCCATTTAGATCAACATATTAGTGAAGAGGAAGTCTGGAGGGCTATTGGAGCTCTGTCAAATGATAAAGCACTGGGAATAGATGGACTAACTGCTTGTTTTTTTTTTTTTAGTGCCATCAAGTCAGTGTTGACTCATAGTGACCCAGCTACCTCTGTGTTTTCTAGGCAATGTATCACTGGAAGTAGATTGCCAGCTTTTTCTTCCAAGGCAATGGAGGGTAAAGTGACTTGCCCAAGGTCACAAGGGGTGCCAGTGGGAATTGAACCCTTGATCTTCTGGGTACTAGGCAGTTGCTCTAACCACTAGGCTACTCCTCCACTCTATGGACTAACTGCTAGAGCCTATAAAACCTTTAAGGAACAATTAGTGCCTAGGCTGGCACAGGTCTACAATGGAGCATTAATGGAGGGTCAGCTCCCTCAGTCAATGGGGCAAGCGGGGATAAGTATACTGTTGAAATCCGGGAAGTTACCCGAGCATTACGCCTCATATAGGCCAATCTCACTAATAAACTTAGATGCGAAAATACTCACACATATCTTAGTAGCAGCACAAACCAATGTTTATATGCCTAAATTAGTAAACAATGATCAGACAGGCTTTATCACAGGACACTTAGCAGCAGATAATGTAAAGAGGTTGGTCAACCTGTGTTGGTGGGTAAAATAAAAAAAGATACCAGCTATAGCAGTAGCATTCAATGCCAAAAAGGCATTCGATAGAGTAGATTGGAAATTCCTATGGGAAACATTAAGGGCCTTTGGGGTGGGAGAGAATTATATAAAGTGGATAAAAGCACTATATGCAAAGCCCATGGCAGCAGTAAAGGTAAATGGAGGATACTCAAACTTCTTTACTCTAAAAAGGGGAACTAGGCAGGGATGCCCTCTATCCCAACTTCTGTTTGCGCTCTCCATAGAGCCGTTTGCGGCTAGAATTAGGCAACAAAAAGATGTGAAGGGGTTGTGGTTAGGTGCACAAGAGTACAAGATCACCTTGTTTGCCGACGACATCCCATTAACACTTACCAAATGAAGAAGCTCACTAAGAGGGCTAAGGGAGGAGCTGGAAGTGTTCCAGGAAGTTTCAGGATTTAATGCTAATTTAGAGAAAATGGAAATTCTAAACCTTACTCTGGAAGAAAGGGAAGTAGGAGCTTTAATGGAACAGTTCCCATTTAGATGGATAAAAGGTCCCTTGAGGTATCTAGGAGTCCAGATTTGCGCTGATGTGACTAGATTGTACCAAATCAAACTATGAACTGCTTTGGAAAAAAATGGCCTATGATCTTGAGCGCTGGCACAAGTTCCCACTATCGTGGCTGGGATGAATAGCAAGTGTTAAAATGGTAATTTTACCTTGAATACTATATTTGTTCCAAACACTACCCATAGTGGTACCAAAACAAGCTTTGATCCAAGCACAAAGAAAAGCGTTCCACTACATTTGGAGCCATAGGCCCCCAAGAGTAGTTAGAAAGATACTATATAGATCAAGAAAGGCGGGAGGGTAAGCGGTCCTGAACTTAATGTGGTACCATTAATGTGGCACAGCTAACTAATATTATTGGGTGGCAAGAAGGCACTAAAAGAAAATGGGTGGAATTATTAGAAGGAGAAATACCTCTAGGGCGTATACCATGGATGGATCAAATGGAAGGTACTATTCGTAACCCTTACTTGCGATATGTGATAAAAACATGGAAAGGGACAAGGGTGGGGAGGAAATTGCAGAGAGCATACTCCCTGCTGCAGCCGATGTGCCGGAACCTGAACTTCCCACCAGGTTTACATGATCCATTGTTCAAGAAGTGGAAAACAAAGGGCTTAATAGCAATCATTCAGCTAATAGAGAAAGGATTGCTGCTTGAGTATTAAAACCTTCGGGAGAAATATGGGCTGCCCCACACGGATATTTATGGGTACTTACAGGTGCAACATTGGCTCTCCAGCAAAGAATGGGCAAAGTATAAATATGGGATTCACAGATTTTGAACGAGTATGCTGGAAACCAATGCTTCGCCTTAAGGTGCTATCAAAGATATATCAATTAATCAGGGATGAACAGGAAATTGGAAGGTTACGATGGCATCAACAGTGGGAAAAAGATATAGGGAAACTATTAGACTATACGGCATGGGGGGAAATCTCCAGAAACATGGCTAAAGGGTTTATAGCCGCAAAGCATGTAGAGCACATCTATAAAATGGTATATCGCTGGTACCACACACCAGCACGGCTGGCACATTTAGGGAAGGATCATTTAGGAGAGTGTTGGAGAGGATGTAAAGAGAAGGGAGATTACATGTGGTGGGGATGCCACAAACTCCAACCATTTTGGGACAAAGTACATCAAGAAATTCAAGAGATAGTGGGGCATACAGTTAATTGGAGCAAGGAGAACACACTGCTGAGATTTTGCATGATTGCAGCAAGGTGTGTAATAGCGAGAATGTGGAAAGGGGAGGATATTCCCACACAAGAGTCCCGGTATAAATGTATTCTTGAGATCTATAGATATGAGCAAGTAACAGCCATCCGAAGAGAGAAGCAGGAGGCATTTGAAGAGTGTTGGGCACCCTTCTGCAAAAGGCATCTTTTAAAAGAGTGAAGAGATGGTGGAATGGGTGAAAGGTTAGACCCAAGAATCCTGTAAAAAAAAAAAAAATAGAATTGTAAAGGATAAAAGATAACAGGGAAGAGGATAACCAAGGAAGCAATGATAAAGGGGGGGGGGGGGGGGGTAGGAGTGGGGAAGTGGAGGGAGAAGGAAAAATAAACGTGTAAATATATCTCAAATGCAAAAATAAGTGAACAATGTAAGAAAGTATTTGGATGTGATTGTCAAATAAAAAAAAATTGGCATCACCCTTTAGAAAGCTCAGTAACCAGGGTAATGAGATTAGTGCGGGATTGCTCAAGGTTCCAAAAGTGCTGGTTACTAATGATTGGCTTAGGGATTATATACTGTTGCCTAATAGTATTTATTTATTTAATTTATTTTCAGTTATTTACTGTGATAGTTGAAACTGCTCCTTGCAGTGTAAAAGGCAACAAGCCAGCAAATGGTCAAAGTACAATCAAGCTCAACCCTAATCCCTCCTGCACTTCAACCCCACCTACTCACTCCCACCTCTCCTCCCTACCTGGAATCCTCCAAACAAAAATACCCCATTCTGTACCACTAGCCCAGAAGCCCCAGTCTCTGCTTCCCCCCTCCCCCTCCCCCAAAAGCCTTCCTAAAAAGGTTTTAAAGCCTTGCAAAATGATTGAAGGTCAACTATAAATCATTTTTTTTTGGGAGAGACTTTTATAGTAGGGGTGCCTGCGCAGGAAAAGTTCTTCCACGCTGTCTAGTCTTACACATATCCTTAATGGAAAGTACCACCAGCACCGGTCCTTCTGCGAACAAAGTGTCTGGGGCAGGAATGTACGAACACAGTTTTGAACCAAAAAAGGCAGAAGCATCGGCTTAACAACCAATAGAAGAACCTTAAATTTGGCCCTAAACTTAATAGGACACCAGCTAGAATCACATTGAAAATCAATTCCCTTCAACACATATCACCAATACTAGTCTCCCTTCATTGGTTACCAATTCAAAGTAGAATAATCTACAAAACAATAATAACAACATTCAAAGCCTTATATGCTTTGGCCCCACCCATGTTATGTAAATTAATACACAAAGAACCAGCTAAGCCTACACACAGAAAAGGACAACTATGCAGATTAAAAATCCCGAAAGATTTCACAAAAGCCCACAAATCAACAAACAATAGAGCATTTTCGCACATAGCCCCTACTATCTGGAATTCCCTTCCAGAGGAGCTACGAAAGCTAACAGAGATCACAGAACTACGCAAGAAACTGAAAACCTATCTGTTCACCAAACATTATAACATAAATAACTCAATATCTACAATAGACAAAGGTTAAATAGACAATCCGGTTGCTCTATGCAATAAACCTTTAACCTATACAGATAGCACTCTCCAATGATGATCTTCTGACCTCCCCCATGTAATCCATGTATATATATTCATATATAACTTGTATATAGTTCCACACTGTTCGGTATTATACCACATTGTTTGTTCTATACTTTATATGATGTTCCTTGTAAATAAGTTCTGTATTATTGCAATGTTCCATGTAAAACAAACTTGATTTGTTAATTATTGTTAACTGTAAACCGCAACTGAACTCTTGGAAGATGCGGTATATAAATGTGAATAAATAAATAAATAAATAAATGTAGGGGTGCTGTGTCATATTTCCTCAGCCTGTTGCTGTTCATTATGAGAGATGATAAACCACATTGGGGGTAATTTTAAGAAGCATTTTCCATGCGAAAAGCATGCCTTACATGTTGAAAAACAGCTCTTAGAATATAGCATTGCCACATAAGTGTGTGCACGGGAAGTGTGCGCTTTTAAGTAATCTGCGCGTAAGTGTTTACAGTGGCGGGGGCAGAGTTCTGAGGTTCATTTTCATTTTATAAAATACATGGGTACTTGTGTAGAGTACATACACACATTTATCTCCTTTTTTGAAGCAGCTGTAAATTTGTGTGTCAGTATCTGTCTGTGTATGATCGTGGCTAGTCTTAAGAGTCTGTTCTATAAGGCACATAGGCGCTTATGTTGCCTTTGTAAAATAGGCTTAAAATAGACTCCTTTTTGGACTTCTTACATAGGTGCCCTCTTATAAAATCACAAGTACTGTGATTGGGTGCCCCAACACTAAGGAGGTTTCCTCTTTTTCAATAAGTCACAGTAGTAGATTGCTTCTTAGCTTAGGGTTCCTAGTGCAACTTTAAAAGAGATTCCTCTGCACTGTTAATATTGAGAACAGTATAAGGTCTTTCAGAGGTAGAGGGAGAAACACAGGTGCTTGAATAAAAAATGTTTAGTTTTGGTTTAGAGTTGGAAAGACAACTTCATTAGACAATAGCTTTTAATTAACTTTAGTTAACTTCAGCATTTTTTCCAAGTAACCTAAATTAATTTCATATTAACTTTCCCTTCAGAAAAAGTAAAATGGCTTTTACTGAACCTAAAGTAACCTCTTTAGAAGTCCATCAGCTTAGGAAAGCTTCTGCAACTTTCAGCAATTGACATTGTATAAATGACTTTCTTCTTTATACTGTAAGGGTCCGATATTCACTTGGGCAGGCTATGTGCCTCTACGATGCATAGCCATGCCCACCAACCCTTAACCCTGAATATTCAATGTTGGAGTTATATGCGGCATAATGCAGAGACTGTCGCTCACTGGGTAGAGGCAATATTGCATGCTGCTCGGTTAGCCCCTGTGCCTAAAAGATCGGCAAGGTTTTTTTCTCGCCTCTCTTTTAGGCTCAGGTCACTAACCAGGCAACATACAATATCACTGCTACCGAGTTAGCGAAGTATCCACCTCCGCTTCGCCCTGGAATGCCCCCGACACACCCCAATGCTAACCACATAGCATCGGGGCATGTAGCGGAGTTAGAAGGGGAAACTCAATGGCATTAACCGTGTAAGTGCTGTTGAATATCCCAATTTCAGGCATTTACATGGTTTACGGTGCTGTTATCCATGTAAATGCCTTTCGAATATCGGGTCCTAAATCTTTAGGAGAGCATATTCAACGCCGCTTTGATTAAAACAGGATATTCGGTGGCAGAACATATCTATTTTCTGCCGCTGAATATCGAGGCTTGCCAGGCACCACAAACATTACCTGATCAGTAGCAATATTCAGCCGTTAACTGGCTAGCGCTAACCGGTTAAAGTTAGGACAGCCATTCATTAGCAGGTAAGCATCTAAAATGCTTTAAAAATGCCCCCCCCCCTTAACTTTGTCACGTGTCATTATGAAGCTACAGTGTTTTTCTTAAAGAACTGACACATAGAGGTGTGTTAAGATGGCAAAAACGTGGGAAAAGTGTACTGTGGTAAGGCCAAATGCAGATAGCTTAGGGAATCTTCTGTGCTATCTGCATACCACACGTTAGCAGCACATGTGGGCGGAGTGTGGGTGTGCCTACCATGAGCGGTTACCGCTAGCGTCAGCAGCGTACAGTAACAACATGTTCTGCAGAAATCATGGTGCAGCTACTGTCACCTCAATGGCTGATGTTAGCTGTATCCATAACGCTGCCACGCTCCGATTTTAGCAGTGTTATCTACTGAGGAAATGCTATGTATTCCCCCAACAGATAATGCATTAATTTTGCAGCTAATGTGGCCCTATTTGCACTAATGACTGGTGTTAGCTTCAAAAGCCTAACACCCTTTAGTGGACATACCCCTTGTTTTCTTAATAGGATGAGGAAGACAGAGCTTGCCCAGGTAAGTATATTTACTCTAATGCTCTGTGTTCTTGATGTGTGACCTAGACAATAGTAAACTCTCAAAATAGGCCTTTTTCCCCTCTTCTGTCTGTATATGTGTGTGTATAGTTTATTTATCTTCTTGATATACCACCCAGGCTGAAAGCCATTAGAGCAGTTTACAAACACTATAAGCAGGTACTAGATATATTCCCTCATCTCTGAAGGGCTCACAATCTACATGTGTACCTGAGGTAACAGAGGGTTAAGTGGCTTGTCCAAGACCACAAGGAGCTAGAGAGCCCAGTCCCTCGGACCTGAGATTACTGTCCCTGAGTGGGAATCAAACATCTGCCCTGCCAGCCTGAGGTAACTTGTCCCATCCACTAGGCCACTCCTCCTCCCCTTATCTTTTAAATTGTCTCTTCTTTCTCTTGTTGTAGGTCCAGGATGGAAAGGCGCATGAGGAGGTGTCTTCTATCTTCCTCGCAATCTTCTGTTCCAAGCACCATGTGAGATTTAACCCATTACCTAATTTGACCCTAAATAAAAGGAAGCAAAACCCTAACTGGCTTATGCTACCAATTTGTTGTTTTTAAACAAACAAGTTTTTTTTTAATTAGCCTGACCTTCATTGTCCTTATCTAACTGTAAAATCAAAGGATAATTAAGAAATCCTGACTAGTCAGGAGCCCTGGAGTCTACTATTGTGCGCACACACCTCTCTTTCCACGCACTCATCATCCCTGACATTCTATCCAGCATTCTGGCTGAAGCCTGCATTGTTCTTAAACAGTGAGTCTGAGCAGCCAGTGTTAGCCTTTTCTTTTGCTCAAGTCCTCTTTTTCTAGGTGACCTTTTGTCTTCCCCTTGAGGTTCAAGTTTACAAGCTGAACCCAAGGTACAAGTAGCATCACTTGCTTTCCTATATCACAGGATTTTTTTTTTTACTGATCCTGAAATTTTTTCAGGACGGCCACACAAACTCCACCTTCAATTTTAAAACTGAAAAATTACTACACACGGCTTTCAGTGAAAATACCAGTGAATCGCACACTGTTTCACAGCCAGTGGACTCATTTGCCAGCACTTCACACTTACTAACCTTGACTCAGCGGTCTGCACCACTCAAACACATCTGCCTTCTCCTAGGTAAACAATCTGGTTGCTATGAGAAAATCCATTTTTCGCCCCTCCCAAGCGGTGGTCTCCATGGTGTCTCTATGGCATTGCCACAGTCACACCAATGGCCGTTGAGAGCCTGGCTTCTCTTTTAGCTTGGGTGATAAACTGTTTAGAATTTCCTGTATTTTAAAGTTCTTCTGTGTTCATTTCTATTGGTGCGTTAGTCGCGCTGACCGGGATATTCACCAGCACCAGCATGGATTGTGCCTCTGCATATCCGCGGGTGCTTCTGCTGCATACCCTGATGGTAACTGGCTAGCATCGGGTGCTCTGGGGTGGAGCGAGGGTGGCACCCAGGGATAACCAGGCAGCAGCAATATTCAGCCGCTGCCCACTTATCCCTAAGTGGCGAAGGTTAAGCACAATAAAGGCTGTCCTAATTTTTGCCGTGGAAACTGAAGATTACCGTTGCCCGGTTTGCTTCTGTGCTAACCAGCTGACCCTGATATTCAATGCTGGTGGCCAGATATGGCCCCCGCACTGAATATCCAGGTCTAAGGTTCAGCGGCGGTGGCTAGTCACTTTACAAGGGCTAGACGCCGTTACTGAATATCAGGCCCTATAGAATTATCAAAGAGCGCAGAAGGGAGGCACCTCCTGCAGGCACAAGGAAGCACAAAGGAGCAGGAGAGCCACACCACTGGAGGAAAGTGCTTTATTAATAACAGGGGCTGCCCGACACGTGTTTCGGCCGAAGCCTTCTTCAGGGGACTAAGACCACTAGTAAGACACTGGTAAAGCGTAACTTACTAATATACCAAAGGAATCATCCAAGTGGAGTACTTTGACAGAATTGAAGTGTTAGTTTTTAAATGTAAAAAGTACCAGAATGTACTGACAGGAGGAGCGATCTGTTGAGTTACAATGTAGCAAGCTGGTCAGCTGTAACTGCCTCTGCTGACCTACTTTACTGAACTCAACTCACAGACAAAAGAAAGAGCTGATTTAAAAAATGTAATAGGGCTCCACATAGATAGTAAAATAGGAGATTTGAATGAAGGAGAAAAAATAAATTGTATTTAAATTAGAATGGGACTTGATGATGATGTCACCAGGTGTAATAGCACATACCTGAGAAGTTTGGAAGCTTGGGTCAAGAGTGACAAAGGCTCTCTTTATGAGAGTACAGGTAAGGGAGGTATGGAAAGAGTTTAGGAACATTAGAGAAGGGTTAGAGAGAGAGATTAATAAATTAAGAGAGGAGAGGTTAGCTCTTTTGGAAAAATAAAGGAATAGTCCAAAAGTACCCTGATAGCCTATGTAGAAATTAAGCAAGGGCTAAGAGATAAATATATAGACAGAGAACTGGAGGAGACAGAAAAAGAAGAGAGAGATTGAAGATTATTTTTTTAGAACTAATATTTTTTTTGGAAAGTATACGTGAGACTGTAGGAAGTAAAACAGATTTGCTAGGGATAGAAAGGAGCACAGAGAAGATAGTAAGGCAACGGTAGTGTACAGGGAGAAGTGTAAGTGTTATAAGGAAGAATGTAGTTGTGTTAAATGTGGGATTAAAAGTAAATGTGTGAAAGCCTATGTGAAGTGTATGTGCCTTGCTGAACTTGAATGAATGATTGGGTAAGTGAGTATTATTAGGCTTCAAGCAAACTTGCATAAACATTTACTTTTCCTTATTGGAATTTTTTAATAAGGTTAAGAGGTAAGGAAGGGGGGAATGATAGGTTAGATAAAAGGTTCCAGCTCTACGGAGGAAGAATCTGACCAGATTCAAGGAAGAAAGATCAGAGCCACAGAGATCCAGAGGAGGAGAGATCAGTATCGGGTCCCAACATGCTACACATCAGAACTGATAAGTACCATTATGTGCACCACCGGACATTAATTTATTATTTGAGCTCAAATATATGCCCAACTCTGACATCTGTGAACAGACACCGAGTTAAAGCCAGATAAAAGAACTTCGAGGCTTTGCAGCTTTTACCTTACTAAAAACCACTCATAAGAGAACACATTGTTATATATTCTATTAGGATATTGAATTGAATTTGATACACACTTGTTACATGTTTTTCCAATGCAAACCTTAATATACTTACCTAAAGAAGAGAAACATGTAGTATTCATGTCTCACCATTCTCTTACCAAAGCTACTGTAAGATCATATTGGTAAAAACTCTAATCCTTTTTAGATTTTCTTTTTTATTTTCCACTGTTTGTTTTTCTTTCCCTTTAATTAAGGAGAGGGGTATTCACAGGGAAAAGTAGTGTTTTTCCCTGCATGTCACCCTCTGTGATAGATCAAACCTTTAACACCTGCCCCGGTTACCGTGAAATGTTTATATTTTAAGGGGAATCCCACTGTTTGATCAACAGAGACTGTAGCAGAGGTGATATTATCTTCATGACTGCAGTATTATGTGGGATGATGAATCTTTCTGATTTATCTGATATTCTATTATCTGTTCTGTTATAGATTTCATTTGTTTTTATTCATTATGTATTTTGAATCTTGTTATGTTGTCTTGAGCTCTTTGTTGAATTTTGGTGACACAAAATTGAACAAATAAATAAATAAAATAATGAATGCTTCAAATGGCTTTATTTTCTGCATCACAGCTAGCTGGAGGCTGCCATTAGCCACAGCCTGGTGCCTTTTTTTTTTTTTTAAAAGAAAATTACCATTGGGAAAAGGCATGAAAAGGATAAAAGAGGAAGTGAAGTAGAAGGAAGTGAAATAAACTATGAAGTGATAGGCAGAGAGGTAATCCAAACTTGTAGGGGAAGGAAATCCCAAATTGAAAGGTGAAGTGAGTCTGCTGGTGAGCGAAGCCTAGCCTACTGAAGATGAGCTGGCTGGGGGGTGGTGAGGCGAAACTGTTGGGAAGGGAAGTGAAGAAGACTGGGTGAAGTTGGGAGCAGAGGAGGACAGGAGGAGACAGAGATGCTTATGTCACTGCTTTGCTCTGGACATGGATTTGAGATTTAATTACTACTACTACTTCACCTTTTCCAAATCTGAGTTCAAGGTAAGCTAGAAAAGGTACATGTTATTTTTCTGTCAAAGTGGGCTTACAATTTAATTTGTTTCTGAGGTAATGGAGGGTGAAGTGACTTTCCAAGGGCACAAGGGGTGTCAGTGAGAAAAACCTAGTGGTTAGAGCAGCAAGCTGAGAACCAGGGAAATCAAGGCTCAAATCCTGCTTTTCCCTGCTCCTTATGACCTAGGACAAGTCACTTTATCACTGTTACCTCAAGTACAAAGTTAGATTCAGGGCTAGTCCTATCATTAAGTAGATTAGGCATCCACCTAAGAGGGTAGTGGCAGCTGGACAGCGGTACTTAAAGACTGCTGTGGACACAGTGCATGGCTTTTCGGCTAATGCCCATGTAGCCATGCTCAAGCCCTGACACATCTCGCCCTCTTCAAACAGGAAGTTTGTGTTATAGAGGCATGATGTAGCAGTGCTTCAAGGGCGACTGGAGGGGTATGTGCTGAAAGGCTCTGTGTTATGCTGAGATTCCTGCAGTTTCAGGCCCGGGCTGAGCTAGGCTAGTGGCAGCTGCAGACCCAGTAGGACAGCAGAGAAGAAGGAGGAGATGCTGAACATGGGAGGGGGGGGGGGGGAATAAATGCTGGACACCGGGAGGGGAGGAGAGAAAACATGCTATAATATGTGGGGGAAGGGAATGGAGGGAGGTTAGAGAAGCGAAGATACTGGACACTTTGGAGGAGAAGGTTAGGGAAGAGAAAGAGAGATGCTGGACATATGGGGAGGGAAGAAAGGGGAGATGCTGGACACCTTCGAGGACTAGGTAAGGGAAGAGAGATGCTGGATGCCTGGGGGGGGGGGGGGGAGAGGTTAGGGAAGGAAAACAGGGAGATGCTAGGCACCTGGGGGGGGAGGGTTCTTCAGGAGGGTGCATGGCTGAAGGTTGTCTACAGAGTGGCCAAGTTACCCAGTTCTAGGAGTGAGATTTTTGCCAATTCTGGTTTTAGATTTGCAATACAATGCAATATTACCCCATGATATCTGGGCTATTAAGAATCTACCACAGTTCAGGAAAGCCCTCAAAGGTCACCTCTTCAACAAGTACCTTATTGAGCCCAACTGCATCCCTTAGAGCTCCAAGACACCCCATACCAGTGATGGCTAACCTTTTTGAGCCCGAGTGCCCAAACTGCCGCACAAAACCAAAGAATTTCCTCAAAGTGCCAGCACGTCAATTAAAGCTCCATTTGCATAAGGTGCTTCATTTGCATAAATATTTGCATAATGTTACCATACACTAACTTTTAGTAAACATGCCTCTTAATGAGTATATGGATAAAGAAAGACTAAAAGGTTTCTACATTACTATAATCCAGTACCAACCGCCAGGCACATTAGGAACTACTACAAACGCTGCCCATTTAGAACCCATAGCAAACCTGCCGTATCCTAACAGCACTACCAGGACTCACAAAGCACCATACTCTACCTATCAAAAGGCAACACTGCAAATATTAAACCAATACATCTCAGAGAACAACAATACATGACCTACTGGGGAAAGAACAAGTGGCAATGTCAAATAGGAATTATATAAACAGAATACCTCAGCTCAGTTACACATGCAGAACAGACCATTACCAAACAAGGAATCACAATTTAGAAACAGGAAGACAATAATTAAACTGGGAACCCCAAAAGCCAAACTTGGAATATACAACAACACTGTAGAAATAAAACTATATATTAATTTCCTCTTGTACTAAACAAAGCGCAAAAATTAATGATGCACATTTCCCAGAGCTGACATATTCCAATTAATAAATTCAAAATAAAGAGATATTTTTCTACCTTTTGTGCATTTTTTTTCAGTTGCAATTGTTCCAGCCACTTTCTTCTGGTTTCTTCGTGTCTTCTGCTAACTCTCCATCTGCTGTCCATTTGTCCTTTCTTCTGTCTTCTTGGGTTTTTTTTTCCATTCTCTCTCTACATCTGCTTTAACATACTAATCTTTCTCCTTTTGCTCTTTCCTCATTCCTATTTCATCTACTCAAAATTTACCCCTCCATCCTCAATCCCCACTTACTCTCCCAATACCCGGCCAATTGTAGATTTTTTATCCCTCCCACACAAAATATTTTTTCCCTCTCCATTTTACTCTCCCAGCCCCATCCCATTCTAATCCTCCCCCAACACCAGCTCCCTTCTAGTTCCAGCCTCACCCAGCATCCATTCCCTTCTAGTCCCTGCATCAGCCCATTTCCAGTCCTAGCAGCCCCCCAACCCATTTCCAGTCCTAGCAACCCCCCAACCCAATACCAGTCCTATCCCCCCTCATCAACCCACTTCCAGTCCTAACCCCCCATCACCCCATTTTCAGTTTAAGCCCCCCCCTATAACCCATTACCAGTCCTAACCCCCCATCAGCCCACTTCCAGTCCTAACCCCCCATCAGCCCACTTCCAGTCAGCCCCCCATAGCCCATTGCCAGTCCTAACCCCCCCCATCAGCCCACAGTCCATTACCAGTCCTAACCCCATCAGCCCACCTCAAGTCCTAACCCCTCCCCATCAGCCCATTTCTTGTCCCAGCCCCCCATAGCCCATTATCAGTCCTAAACCCCCACATAGCTCATTTCCAGTCCTAACGACATCAGAGCACGTCCTGTGTTAACCCACCATCAGCCCATTTCCAGTCCTAACCCCACCCAACAGCCCACCTCAAGTCCTAACCCCTCCCCATCAGCAGCCCTAACCCCCCCCAGCCCATTAGCAGTCCTAACCCCCCCCTCTCTAGCCCATTAGCAGTCCTAACCCCCCCCATAGCCCATTACCAGTCCTAACCCCCCATCACCCCATTTCCAGACAGCCCCCATCAGCCCACAGCCCATTAGCAGTCCTACCCCCCCAGCCCATTAGCAGTACTAACCCCCCCTAGCCCATTAGCAGTCCTAACCCCCCCCCCTAGCCCATTAGAAGTCCTAACCCCCCCCCTAGCCCATTAGCAGTCCTAACCCACCCCCCATGGCAAATTTAAAAAAAAAAAAAAAGCAGCTGGCTCTGGCTTCTGCCGCGGCAGCGGCAGAATGCAATGTCCCGTGGGGCCCCCTCCGCCCGCTAAGCCCCTCTGCAAGGGCTTTCAGATTCGCGAGGGAGAGCGTCTCCCTCGCGTCTCTGTTAAGTCCGCAGGGGCTAATGGGAAATTTCCCATCAGTCCCTCGCGTCTAAAGGGGCTGATGGGAAATTTCCCATTAGCCCCTGCGGGCTTAACAGAGACGCGAGGGAGACGCTGTCTCCCTCGCGAATCTGAAAGCCCTTGCAGAGGGGCTTAGCGGGCGGAGGGGGCCCCGCGGGACACTGCATGCTGCCGGGTCCGCGGCAGCAGCCAGAGCCCGCTTTTTCTTTTTCTGCGGACCTTCACGCGTGCCAGCTGCAAGGCCTTCGCGTGCCACAGCTGGCACGCGTGCCATAGGTTCGCCATCGCTGCCCCATACCATCCACATTCCCAGACAAACTTATAGCATACCAACAACACACCAAGTTGAAACTCAAACCTATGACGTGGATTGTGTTTGCTATGCATCCTCTTTGATTTTGTTTCCATGTAGTAAGTTTTGTAAATAGTTACCCCTGTTATCCAAGTTTTTTGTTCCCTGTTATCTGTAAACTCATACATGTTATTTGTACTGAGCATTTTGTTCCATGTAAACCGCACTGATGCCGAATAGTGCGGTATATAAGAGAATGTAAATAAATAAATAAATAAAATATGGTATCTGTAGTCCCTGATTTTTTACTCATTGAAATCAGTGCTGCAAGTTCCATAATGCATCATGATAAGATTGCCAGAAATCCAGGTCTGGCTTAAATTCTCACTGCTGGAACTGGGTAACTTGACAACTCTGGGTGTAGGACATTAGATACCATTGGACTGGCCCTGCTTATGCTGTAAGTCTATTTGGACAGGGAAATAACGTGTGCACATGAATTTAACATGCTTTGAGCTAAATCCAAAATAATAATTACAATAAAATAGGATTTGAACCCCGATTTCCCTTGGAATAGGATTTGAACCCTGCTGCTTTAACTAGTAGGCTATTCTTACACTCTGTTTAAATACAGCCCCACTCCAGACCCACTATGTTTTATTTTTATCTTTTGGATGTGAGGGGGAGGTCTGAAATTGGTCAGCACTCCAGTTTTCAAAAGCTGACTCCTATGCTCATTACCAGGATAGTCTTGTGACTGTAAATTCTGCTATTTGTCTCCTTCAGCTTTCTCACTCCTCTGCAGGATATAATAGCAAAAGAACAACTCAACATGTGTCTTATTACTTAGATATTTTTTAAAACAATCATCACTTGCCAGTATTGAAAAGAGAATGCAAGGATTGATGGACCTTTGGTCCAACTCAGTTTGACAATTGTTGCATATCAGAGTCTCCTCTTTAACTTGTCTATTGGCTTTCACGGATTTAATTCCTCATAGCCATTTTCAGAGGGTTTTTTTTTTTTTAGAAGAAATACTCGCTGGTATTGAGGATTGGCACCTTTTTCATTGTCTTCTAAAAGTGACCCATGGTCCTCATGTTTTCATGAAAGAGCCTTGCATATGAGTCCCAGGAACCTTTTTTGCAAGGCAAATGACACTCGGGGTTGTTCTGAGGCATGAATAGCGGAGATGGACGTCCCATTGGGCCATCCATCTCCACTATTTGGTCCCTCTGCCAACCCTGACTAACTTCCCCACACGTTGTACATGGAGGTTAAACGGGTGCAGGAAAGGGATGTTGCGGGGGAGGAGTTAGGGCGGGCAGTCGGCGGCACGGGACGTACAGGGCCGATTCCAGTGTCGGCCCTGTACATTCAGGGCCAGCGGCCTGAACGGAGAACTTGTACCACCTCTGAGGTGGAATACATTCTCCTAGTCGGGTGGATCTGGCCGGCCCGAGGCGCAGAAAAGGCGGGAGGGGGCAGAGGAAATTCCCCGCAGCCCAACCCTAGCGTTGGGAGGCCAAATTGGAGGTCGGGCTGTGAGGAATGAATATTTTGGTCTGGCAGCTGGGGATCGCAGCTCTTGAATGGTGTCATGGCAACTGGATGCCATGGCGCTGCGGTTCCATTCAAAAGCCTGAGTTAGCCAGGGAAGGCCTGTACGCGCAGGCTGACCAGAATCGGGGTCTGGCCTGCATGTACAAGCCTGGACGCAATTCTGATCCCGCGGGGTTAGACGTGCCCCGCGGGATCAGAAACCCAGCTCACTCTGTGCGTCCGGTTCCAACTGGGCACACACAGGACCAGCACATCCAACTTGGAATTGGGCCCACTGTCTATTGTTTACTACTGGAATTTAGCGGGCAATACTATACTCCCTATTTCTATTCAGCTCATGGTATATATATCTTATTCCCAACCATAGGTGGTGCAGTGGACTAGAGTAAGCCAATGTGCTACTGAACTACAAGTCCAAGCAGACTTTGAATATAGGAGGAGTTCTGATGGCTGAGACTCCCAAACACCAGCTACAAGGTTACAGGTGCACTGGTTCAGAGGCAGCATAGAAACATGATGACAGAAAAAGACCACATGGCCTATCTAGTCCTTCCATATCAACAACTACAACAGTCCACTTTTTACCTTTAGAGATCCTCTGTGTTGGTCCCATGCTTTTTTGAATTCAGTTACTGTCCTCATCTCTACCACCTCCACTGGGAGACTATTCCACGGATCCACTACTCTTTCCGTAAAGAAATATTTCCGCATAACACTCCTGAATCTATCTCCCTTCACCCTCATCCCATGTCCCCTCGTAGCAGAACTTGCTTTCATTTGGAAGAGGCTCTCTCCCTGAACATTTATGCCACGGAGGTATTTAAACATCTCAATCATATCACCTCTATCCCGCCTTTCCTCTAAGGTGTACATATTAAGATCCTTAAGTCTGTCCTCATATGCTTTAAAATGAAGCCCACTAATCATTTTAGTAGCCACCCTCTGCACCGACTCCATCCTGTGAAGTGACAAAAAAAGTGGCTGAAGGAAGATGCCTGTAAAGCTGGGAAAGGTATTATGTGAGCCATTGCTCTTTCAAAGTGCGAGGAAGGCTTTAATTCTTCTGTGTGTGTAGAAATAAATGTTAATGTCACAAAAGAAAAACAACAATTATAAGGTTATACCTTTATATTCCACTAAACTAGCTTTTGTCGTTAACATCTTGTTCCTCTGCATATGAGTAATGGCGCCTCTTTTGCTAGGAAAAAAAACACTGTGTGTAATCTATATGTAGTAACTAAATTACTTTTGCCCTTTTGCACACTGTACTAATTTCAGAACAGCTCTCTGCTGCGTCTTAACAGACTAATAACTCCTTTAGCCATAAATAGAAATGTTTCTATATGCAACAGAGTGCATTAGCACTGCAGAGCCTAAAAGCTCAGTGAGCGAAAGAAACCATTAGAAGCACCATAGAGGTGTGTACTGCAGACACGTTGAAAGCACAATGTCAAGGCATGCAATCAATGGTTTTCATACATTGACTTACAAGCATCATGCTTACAGTTCTGAGATTATATACTCATAGCCTTATCCCTGGCTCTTTGGTGGCCTCACCGAGTTTCCTTTTTGGTATGTCCAGAACGTAGCTGCTTGTCTGCTTGTGCTCTAAAAAGCAGGTCTATGTTCATCTATTTCTATCTTCGGAAACCTGGTCCTCTGTCTATGTTTTGCTTCTGTTAAATATGACACGGCTGGCACTGCCATCAGGCAGACTAGGCGGTCACCAAGAGCACCAGACTTTGGAGGGAGGCTGCAGCAGAAAGTGCCCCAAGATGGCCTCTGATTTCCTGCCCCCGCCCCTATTGCCACCGCTGCTATATCTCTCCAAGACCAACAGTGGCGGTAATGACAATATGAACAGAACAGAAGCGCAGTGTGGAGGGAAGCTTCTGAACCCCGGTGCACTGTGCTCTGGAAGTGCAGCCAGTCCCCCCCCCCCCCCCCGACACAGGCTTCCTGTTTGTGTCAGAGCGGTACCAGCTGCCCTTGCAGCGTGCAGGGGTTCAGAAGCTTCCCTCCATGCTGCACGTCTGTTCTGTTCTTGTTGCCAATGCTGCCATTGCCAGTCCTGAAGAAATAGCAGGAATGGCCGTGGTAAAGGTAAGAGAAGGGGTGGGCACAGCATTAACAGGTGCTGCCTAGGGCGCTAAATTAACTTGCACCGGCCCTGCCTGTTTATTTTCAAAACCTTTGAGTTGACATCTGTCTTCCTGTTTGAGTCATATTTTATTTTTCCACAATCCTCCTGTCTATTCAGTTTCTCTGGCATCATAGAGCTTTCCATTATGTTTAATAATAATACAGTTAAAACAGATTTATAGTATCTATTATATCCACCCCCATCTGGAATGACATTGCCAGCGTGTAGTCCTCTCATGTGCACACATTGTTTCGTTCTCTTCAAATTTAATTTGAAATACAGCATCTTTCTCGTGTTTATAATAAGAGTATCCCATTAATCTTCCTCTGCCCATTTTTTTAAATTCACAGTGGAGGTAAAAACAATGACTGAATTCAAAAAGGCATGGAATAAACCGAGGGTCCATATATAGCAAGAGGAGCATTTCTGCTCAAAGCAAAACTTAAATGACTTTTACATTAAAAAAAAAAAAGGCAGAGAGTGGGGGTAACTTGCATGGAATGGCAGATACAATCCAAAGTGTAAGCACTGTACCAGGCAGACTGGAAAAGACGTGCCGCTCTATATCTGCCATATTTACTATCTTCTGAATTCTCATTTGAATCAGTACAGAAATCTTGCACTATCAAGTCTAGCCTACTATTTTTTTTTTTGGTGACTGAGCAATTTCTTTCTCCTCTTTTGGATTTCCAGCTCAGTCAGAACCAGGGTTAACATCCAGTGCCATGACCTTCATTTGTAACTCCCACAGATTTATTTCTCCTGTTCTATCCCCTTCCAGCTTATTTTAGTCCAGTCATTGCAATGGCAGTCTGCAACCAGGGGCTATACACCAGAACTCTTGCTGGAACTGTGCAATTATGGGCCTTAGATCCAGGCACTAGGTGCCACCATTGCGTGATGATTATGAACCCATGTCCCCAGGGTCCTGCAGTGTCCTCAACCTTGGCCAGCCTGGGGAGTAGAAGACCTGAATTGGTAGCTGAATCTAGATCCCATTGGGCTAGGCTGGAGAAAATAGTTCAGGTTTAATATACATTTGATCCTTGCCTCCTCTCTTTAAAGACCATCAGCTAGGTTCTCAGTAAAAGCAAAATGTGATTTTGTAATTGCAGGGGGATTTAAATATTCTGGACATTTATTTATTGGCATCTGATAACTGACTTTTGATCACAGCCCTGTCACACAGGCTACTGACCAGCCATCAGATGGTAACACATTTAGAGTAACAGTTACTAAGATGCATTAAGGGAATAACAGGATTTTTGCCTTTACAGCACCATTTTATAATGTAATGAAAGCTACATAATAATGAAATGAAATGCAAAGCATCTCATTATTAGGCAAATAAAGCAATGCAGCTTGCGTTTAACTTCACAAGCTGTATTTATTCCTGGGAAAATAATGCCACTTTGAGCTGGCATTATTTTTACTCTTTGGAACATCAGGCCCCTAACACACAATCTGATGCTCCCAAGGCCCATCTTAAAAAGGCTGTTCTCACTCTTCCCCTAATCCTCCACTTAATAAAGACGACCCCCCCCCAAAGAGGGGTTCCCAAAGAGACTGCTGGACCTACTGGGGCTACCCCCCCCCCAGTCTCTTTTCCTCCAGTGGCACTGTTAAAGAGCAGATGGCTGGTGTCGTTTCCACAGAGAGGCAAAGAAAGGTTGGCATGGTACAGGGTGGGCAGACATGAAAGAAGCAGCAGGTGAAGACAATTAAGTAGAGCAGCAGACACGCCTTATTCCCTGCTGAATAAATGTGTGGAGACGCAAAATCTGAGGAATCCACATGGGCGGCATTTGCACTGATTGTATAAAAGTAAAGTTGTATGGGCCCTATTGCCATCCATCCCTATATATTAATCATATATATTAACATTTCTTAAATAAAAATCTACAAGTACTAAGATAGTGAAGATCCCTTTATTAGCTGCAGAGGATGTTGAAGAGGTGTGCTAACTGATGATGAGGTAGAAAGTGATACTGGCAGTTCCAAGGCCAAGAGCACTGCACAGGTAGAGGGGACAATAGAAATCGGGAAGGATGCTGCTGGCCTCTCATCCTCTCCTCCATCTCCAGCCACAGACCCAGCAGCAGCACAAAGAGCAGCAGCCTCCCCCAAAGGAAGTTATTTCCCATCATGTTGGGTGCCGCAGGCTTAATTAAAAGGAATTTCCGAGCACACCTCGATAAGTTACCCATACACGTAACATCTTATGAACTTCAGAGAGAGGCCCTCTTTGGCACAATGCAAGTATTACGCCGAGCGTTAGTAGCAAATCTGAGAGACTGAGATCATATACTCCACATACCTGACTTAGAAGTGAGGTTCATGACTGTCATGCTATGCACAAAATTAACCCATTTGGAGAAACTACCCTGAGGAAGAGATGGGATGGTGTTTGGCAGCACTATCACAGGGCAAGCGGCAGACAGCATCACAGGTGGTGACATGGTGCATCAGGGAAATGATAGCCCTGGATGACCATCCCCTGAAAATGGTTGAGAAGGTGGGGTTTAAGAAGCTGCTGCATCTTTTGGCTCCTGATTACCGAGTGCCCTGCAGGACAACTTTCAGTATGCCCTCTCTGGTGTTGCTCTCTGCGTCATTCTGTTGGCACTGCTCTCATGGCTTGCCTCGTTGCTGCCCTTTGCCTCCCCCTTGCTGATTTGGGTGGCTGATACCACCGATCTTGCTGCATGGCTCTGTAACCAGTATGCTTTGGCTTTTTCGAGCCACTCCTCATTCTCCTCTTGCTTTGCATTTATGTGGGTACATTTGGGTTGTCATTCTATGCCTGTTTGATTGTTCTCCCACTACTATGGCATACAGTTCTTAACATCCTGAGTCGTGGAGAAACTGAACCCGGTATGGTGACAGGCCGCTATCAACCTACCTCCATTAATGAGCCTTGAGTTGTCTCCTCAAAGTTCTTTTTGAATTCCCATCATTGTACTTTTTTGGAGGCTCATATAGTGGAGTTCCCCACTGCTATGTCCTTGACAGGACAGCAGTTCTGTTGGGAGAGATGAGCATGGAGGACTGATGGAGAAAAGGGAAACCACTTAGCCAGCCTAATAGTTAGATCAACTTAAAATCACCATTCTCCATTACTGCACTTGTTGACTAAGAAACTATTGTGGATCAGGAACTGGTTAAAAGATAGAAAACTGAGAGTAGGTCGAAATGGGCAATTTTCTCAATAGAGAAAGATGAATTGTGAAGTACCCCAGGGATCTATGCTGGGCCCACTGCTTTTTAACATATTCATAAATGACATGGAAATGGGAATAAAAGTGATGTGATCAAATTTGCAGATAACAGAAAAATATTCAAAACTATTAGAATACAAGAGGATTGTGAAAAATTGCAAGAGGACCTTGATAAATTATAAGACTGGACATCCAAAGGGCAGATGGAATTTAATGTAGACAAATGCAGTTATGCACCTAGGGAAGAACAACCCAAACTACGGTTACATGATGCAAGGTTCCACATTAGGAACCACCACCCAGGAAAAGGATTTAGATGTCTTCGTGGATAATATATTAAAACTCTCTGCTCAGTGTGCAGCCACAGCCAAGAAAGCAAATAGAATGCTAGGAATCACAAGGAAAGAAAAGGAGAATAAAACAAAGTATACTATGATGCCTCTGTATTGCTCCATGGTGCGACCAAAAAAGCACGATACCACGTAAACAGAAGACCCAGTACTACCATGGTAGGAAAGAAGGAACCTTTATTGCAGATCAATAAAACACACCATAAGGCCCAACACAGGCCGTGTTTCGAAATATCTTCTTCAGGGGGATTCTGGCGTACTATATCCATAACCACATGAACAAAATAAATATAAACATATACAAATAGTTCATAAGTTAGATAAAATAAATAAAAAACATAGAAATAAGTTATTATCATTAAAAGCCATATCACAAATATACTGTACTTATAACAATAAAAGAATATAAATCAATAAATAAAAATGAATAAAAATCATAAAATAAACTCATCATATACTGGTAAAACAAATGTTGGAATGTCCAATAATACAATAAATAAACTCAACATTAATACAAATGAGTGTTCATAATCATTAATAAACTTAAAAACAAAGACAAACATGTAAGGGTGTGTTAAACAATTAAAAACTTCATAAACAATACCTCTTTTTGTAAAATAAAAACGAAAACAATCAGAATGATCTTGTGCTAAAATAAAAGAAGAGGAAGAAATAATCAGAATCATCATTATCGAAGCAGGAGTGAGCTTAAAAACAAATTCTCCATTTAAAAGGCCAAACATTAGTACTATAAAAATTGATTGTGAAGGTTAAAAAATGTTATGGTACAAGAAAATCGAAGCCATAAAAAATTGGGTAAAACGAACAAAAACAGATCCCATGTGTAAAAGGGACCATTATAACCTTTTGCAATAATCAATAAACTAATTAAAAGCCAAATTTACAAAACATTTGAGGAGCATTTGTGTTGTATTGAAAAATGTTAAGAGACAAAAAAACAAAACAAAACCAGAAGTAATATAGTGCTTGATTAAAAATATGTTAAGAGCTTTCCATATGAGCCACGAGTGTGAAACCTTTGCATTTATCATTTTACCATGATGTATTTCTCTTGTCTAAAGGGCTATAAATCAACACATAATCTAAAGATAAAAGAAAATATTTACCTGAAGATAAATACTCAATTAAAAACTGCAGGGAAGGGAACTTTTCTGTGTAAACCACTGCACAGCAGAAGTAAAAATGTTCGCTATGCAGAGGACACCTGCACTTGCACCCTTTGAAACTACCCAAACGGTGGGAATTTGACACGTATCGGCTTCTGATTGGGGCTTGCCCAATTCTCTACACTTCTATGAAAAAAAAACACCAAAGGGATCGGCGTCGCAAAAGAGATGTTATATCATCGAAATGCAATCTTACACTTGTATGCCAAATAGAAAACGAGCTGTGTTTATTTGTGCCGACGGAGTTCTCACAGGGCACGCCTGCATTGATGAAAGGTTTGAGAACTGTGTAGAATTAAAAATGAAGAATTAAAAAAGGGGAATTGTTAAGCTTTGGAAAAATCAATAATCCATTTGTCAGAGAACATAAAAATCAACAAATGGCCCCTTATAGCAGACCTAAAACAATACATAAATAAATAAATAAATTTTTGGGAGTGAAGGAGTGGCCTAGTGGTTGGGGCAAAGTACTTCAGGCCGGAAGGTCAGGGGTTCAAATCCCACTAGAAGACAGCAACCTTGGGCCAGAAGGACTGGGGTTTCTAGTCCCACAGGTGCTCCTTGTGGTCTTGGGCAAGCCACTTAACCCTCCATAGCCCATGTTCCCTGTAAAATAGTTATCTCCAAGTTATAATGCCCTGTTCAATGTAATTTCAGTTTGTTCAATGTAAACCACACTGATGCAGAATAGCACGGTATATAAGAGAATGTAAATAAATAAGTGAACATTGCACTATACATTCAGATGATAAAAGCTGCCCAAACCATTATTGCATACTGTAAAGGCAAAAAACAAGACAAAACAGAGACTATGTAGTGCTTGATTAAAATTATGTTAAGAGCTTTCCATATGAGCTGCGAGTGTAAACATTTTCATTTAACATTTATCATGATGCATTTCTCTTGTCTTAAGGGCTATAAAGCAACACATAATTTAGATGAAAGAAGTTATTTACCTGAAAATGAATACTTAATTGAAAGCTGCAAAGCGGCGAACTAAAATATGATGACCAGAACTGCACATAATATTATGTGCAGTTCTGGTCATCATATCTTAAAAAGGATATAGCAGAATTAGAAAAGCTACAGAGAAGAGCCATCAAAGTGGTACGTGAGATGGAAGGATACCCCTCTGAGGAAACGCTTAAAGGGTTAGGATTAGGGCTTTTCAACTAGGAAAAAAGACAGCTGAGGTGAAGATATGAGATGTCTATAAAATAATGAATGGAGCTGAATGGGTAAACATAGATCAGTTGTTTACACCTTCAAAAAGTAGAAAGACTAGGGGGCATGCAATGAAGCTATAATGAAGCCCATTTAGGAGAAAATATTATTTCACTCATCGGAATTCATTACCAGAGGGTGTAGTAAAAGCTGTTAGTGTTGTTGTTAAGTGCCATCGAGTCAGGGTCGACTTACGGCGACTCTCTGGATAGTTGACCTAAATTGTGTTCGGTCTTCACTCAGGTGGCTCATTGTTGATAGAGTGGCACCCACAGCGGCTGCTATTGTATCGATCCATCTCATTGCTGGCCTTCCTCTTTTATGCTGACCTTCCAGCTAGCCAAGCATTATGTCTTCTTCTAATGATCTCTCTGCACATGATGTGTCCAAAGTATAAAAGTCAAAGTCTTGTTATCTGAGCTTCTAAGGAAAGATTAGGTTTGATTTCCTCTAGTACTGACTGGTTTGTTCTTCGGGCAGTCCGTGATATACATAGTATTTGTCAGCAACACCGTAATTCAAAGGCATCAATTTTCTTCCTATCTATCTTTTTCATTGTCCAACATTTGCATCCATATGATGTTATCGAAAACACCATGGCTTCGACAAGTCAAATCTTTGTATGGAGAGAGACATCTCTGCTGTTGAGAATCTTGTCTAGATCTCTCATAGCCATTCTACCAAGAACAATGTATCGTCGGATTTCTTGAATGCTTGTCCTTTTTTTATTGATTGTTGATCCAAGTAGGTTAAAGTTGTCAACTATTTCGATTTCTTCTCCATCAATGATGAACTTATTGATTTTGCCAGTTGTCAAAATCTTTGTCTTCTTAACGTTAAGGTGCAGGCCCATTTTAAGACTATATTCCTTGATCTTGAGAAGAAATATTTCAGATAGTCTTCACTTTCAGCCAGTATTTGTGGTATCATCAGCATAGCAAAGGTAGTTGATGAATCTTCCATCAATCTTCACACCTTGGTTGTCTTCATACAGTCCTGCTTCTCTGATGATTTGTTCTGCATATAAATTAAATAGGTAGGAGGAAAGTATGGAACCTTGTCATACACCTTTGCTGATTTTAAACCATTCTGTTTTTCCTAGTTACATTCAAACTGTTGCTTCTTGATCAATGTAAAGGTTGTTTAAGAGAACTATCAGGTGTTCTGATATACCCATGCTTCTTAATGTGGCCCAGAGTTTCTCATGGTTTAAACAGTCAAAAGCCTTGCTGTAGTCAATAAAACACATATGGATATCCTTTTGGTATTCTTTTGATTTTTCAAGGATCCATCTCACATCTGTGATGATGTTTCTCATTCCTCGCCCTTTCCTGAACTCTACTTGCACTTCAGACAGTTGTCGTTCCAGGTATGGTTGTAATCTCTGCTGAATGATCTTGAGTAGAATCTTGCTGGCATGTGGGATCAGAGCAATTGCGCGATACCTTCCGCAGTCAGTCGGATCACCTTTTTTCAGTATTGGCGTAAACACAGATCTTTTCCAGTCAGTTGGCCATGAATTTGTCTTTCAAATTTCTTGGCAGAGCCTTGTAGGTAAGGTACGAGCTTCATCTGATTGCTTTAGTACTTCAATGGGAATGCCATCAATGCCCGTTGCTTTGTTCTTTGATAAAGCTTTCAATGCTGCTTCAACGTCTTCTTTCATTACCAATGATTCCTGATCATAAGTTACAGGTTGAAACGGCTGTTGGTCCACTTGATCTTTACTGTAGCTAGGTGTAAAAAAAGGTTTGGAGAAGTTCCTGGAGGAAAAGTCCATAAAGCATTATTAAAGAGAACCAGAAAAATCCACTGCTTACCCCAGGATAAACAATGTGGAATCTGTGTACCCTTTTGGGAATCTGACTGGTACTTGTGATCTGGATTGGGCACTGTTGGGAACAGGATACTGGGCTTGGTGGACTTTGGTCTGACCTAGTATGGAATATCTTATGTTTTTATGTTCTTAAACTATACTGGTTGAGTCACCAACTAAGAAACACTTTGTTTTTTTTTCTAAATGACTGGAGTGCACTCCAGTCATGCTTCTTCCACTCTGGTACCTCTTCCATTGGAAAAACATAAAAACATAAGATATGCCATACTAGGTCAGACCAAGGTCCATCAAGCCCAGTATCCTCTTTCCAGCAGTGGCCAATCCAGGTCACAAGTACCTAGAAGGTTCCCAAAAAGACACACAGGTTCCACAATGCTTGTCCTGAGGCAAGAATTGGATTTCCCAGATCCTCTTTAATAATGGTTTATGGGCTTTTCCTCCAGGAACAAACCTTTTTTAAACCCAGCTACACTAACAGCTTTTACTACATCCTCTGGTAATGAATTCCAAAGTTTGATTACATGTTGAGAGAAAAAATGTTTTGTCTTATTAGTCTTAAATGGGTTACATTGTAGCTTTGTTGTGTGTCCCCTAGTCTTTCTACTTTTTGAAGGAGTAAACAACCTATCTATGTTTACCCGTTCCACTCCATTCATTAATTTATAGACCTCTATCATATCTCCCCTCAGCCGTATCTTTTTCAAGTTGAAGAGTCCTAACCTTTTAAGCCTTTCCTCGTAGAGGTATCCTTTTATCCCCTTCATCATGTTGGTGGCTCTTCTCTACCTTTTCTAATTCCTATATATTCTTTTTAAGATATGATGACCAGAACTGCACACAGCATACAAGGTGTGGTCGCACCATGGAATGATACAGAGTTATTATAATATCCTTTGTTTTATTCTTCATTCCTTTCCTTATAACTCCTAGCATTCTATTTGCCTTCTTGGCTGCCACTGCATACTGCAACGCGTTATCCATGATGATGTCTAAATTTTTTTTCTGGTGGTGGTTCCTAATGTGGAACTTTGCATCATGTAACCATAGTTTGTGTTGTTCTTTCCTAGGTGCATTACTTTGCACTTGTCCACATTAAATTTCATCTGCCATTTAAATGTTCAGTCTTCCAATTTATCAAGGTCCTCTTGCAATTTTTCACAATCCTCTTGGGTTTTAACAACTGTGAATAATTTTGTGCCATCTGCAAATTTGATCACCTCACAAGTTATTCCCATTTCCAGGTCATTTATGAATATGTTAAAGGGATGAACATGAATTAGTAACGGAAAAAGGGGGCCCCTGTCTAGCCAGCCTGATAGTCAAATCAGTTTTAGCTATCATGGTTTCTCTTCTGGTGTGTTAGGGCCTTGCAGCTGATCTAGAAGCTGTCCTGCTCCTCTTTGTGTGTTTTAGGGTTTTGTGGCTGATCTGAATGCTGTGCTGGTCCCTTTGCCATTTTTACTCCTTTCAAAGTGCCTTGGTGCGTTTCCATCAATTGTGGTGCTGCTTTTTCCCTCTTCCGCTATCTGCGACACTCATTCCCCACTTTGTACAGCTTTGCCCTTCTGATAGTGACTTCTGGTACTTATCTGCCACTGCACCTGCTTTTTACCCCATTTTTGGTGTCTTGGGGTGTTTGTGATGCTCTTGATGGCTTATAGTACTGTTGCAGATGCCTACCATCGTTTCATGTGGGTTTGATTGAAAATAGATGGCAGACCTTTCTGTTCCATTGTAAAATAGCTTTCCCCATGGACTCTAATTGTGATAAAGGTACAAATGGTTCAGTCCTGAAGACTATTGTCACAGTGCCAGTGGCACAGATAGTCCAGACACACAAAGTTGAACACTTTAAATCAAGGGTTTTATTCCCCGTCCCACGAGGTATTCTTTTCTTTGAAACACAAAATAAATCAAAAGCCACTCTGGCAACAACAGAAGTAAACAGTAACAAAAAGTGCTTTCTTCAGCTTAACTTTTAACAAAAGAAAAATAGTGCTTTCATGAACACATAATCCTTTTTCTTTTGATGGTATAACTCAATCAGGATTCAGTTTAAACCCAGCAACTTATGCCAGTTCCTGCGTTGCAGTTTAAACTTTCCTTGCACATGTATTTCCTTATCTTAATGACAATTCTTCACCTTCAGCTATCACCAAAGAACATTCCATTGGTTCACTGTTATCAGGTACCTTGAATTTATCATAGGGCAATAAAGAATAACCAGCTGTACCTACGTTGTCTGTAGCAGCTGCCTTGCCGAGCTCCTTCTGCTTGATTACGTCAGCTACGTGGCTGCTTCCTGGCTCTAGGCTCAAACACTGTTGGGAATTACCATATTCTCTGGATAAGGAGTTGTAAGAGCACTCCTCCTGAGTAGAGCTATTAGGCAACTGCCCAAAAACACTGGTATTAGAGTTCAGCAGCCTGTGTCCTGCCCTGAATGGGTTAAAGGCTAGTTCTTCAGCTACAGCTGTGGGGATTTCCAGTCTTGACGACGGCACTCGAGGGAAGTCTGAATACTTAAAGTTGCTAGCAGAATTACAAGGTAAGTGACCTTCCTTTCTCTTGTAATTATCCCTATAAGGAAAGAAGTTGTTTCCTTTGCCTGCCTTGCTTCCTGCAACAGGATTTCTCTCTCTTCTCCTCTGGCTTCCACACACGCACTCTGTGCCCAACAGCTGATCTCCACACCTACTCACGTAGTCCTGAGATTCATTCACGCTTTCCTCTGCTGTATATTGCTGACACTCTCTCTCATTTCCTCCCTTCCACCAACTTTGGTCCTGGAGATGAGATTTGCTTCTAGGGTTTCTTTCTCTTTTCCCTTCGTTCCCACGACTGAGGTTGTCGCTTCCACCTCTGTCCGTGCTCACTCTCCCTCACTGCTTGTGAGTGTGCCTTATGTATCTGTCCCCGGGTTCCACCCCTTCTCAGCTGATCCCTATCAGGTAAATCAACCTCCATTCTCATGCTGGCTGGGTGTGTCTTTTTACCCTTTTCCCACGTGTGTTGTGGTCGCTCATAGCAACTATTTGACATGTTTTTGTTTACCTCATCAGGTTCTGCCTGATTTTCTCCGTTAATCTCCATTTCCTCTGGGTCCCCTGGGTTTACCTTGTGACACATTCCCCCCCTTAAAACATTACTTGCTGCCGCCTTTTTAGGTGGCCAGCATGTAATTCCAGTCCTAATTCTACATTGCTGTTCACAAAAGGCAAAATGTGCTGCGGCTGACCTTTCTCTCCAGGGTTTCAATACATTTATATGGTATACCTGTCTACGACCTTTATCGTTTTCAATGAGATAGGATACAAATCCTACCTTTTTTATCACTGTACCCGGCCCCTTCCAGTGAGTCTCAAACTTGGGACCAGGGTCTGCCACTTGAATTAAAACCTTATCCCCTGCTGCCAGCTCTCTAGCCTGCGTACCTTTGTCATAGTAAAATTTTTGTCTTTTCTTACTCTGATTCAAATTCTCCCTTGAGGCTTGGGAAGTCTTTTCCAGGCGAGTCCTTAGTTCTTTTAAGAACTGCGGGATGCCGATTTCAGGTATCTTGGGTTCTACCCATTCTTCACGCAGAATGTCTAGTATCCCCCTAGGTGTTCTCCCAAATAAAAGCTCAAACGGTGACACTCCCAAGGAGGTTTGGACCCGTTCCCGACAAGCGTATAATACAAACGGAAGGAGCGTATCCCATTCCGCCATCTCCCCCCTCCTTAATCCTCTTCTCAGTAGGTGTTTAATTGACTGGTTAGTCCTCTCCACTAACCCATTGGTCTGAGGGTGATACGCCGCTGTTTTTATATGGCGTATTCCGAACGCCTCCCAGACCTTGGCAAGGTATTTGGAAACAAAATTACTGCCCTGATCTGTAAGTATTTCCTGAGGAAATCCCACCTCACAAAACAATTTTATCAGTTCTTGTGATATTATTTTGGCCGAAATGTTCCTGAGTGGAATGGCCCACGGGAACCGTGTTGCATAGTCCACAATGACTAGGAGGTATTGATAACCTCGGGGTGTTCTTATTAATGGGCCCACAATGTCTACTCCCATTCGGCGTATCGGTGCCGTGATGGTCGGCAACGGTACCAAGGGTACGGCCTTGGGTCTTACTACAGAAACCCTTTGGCAAGTAGGGCACGAATCACAATACCGTTTTGTTTCCTGGTATACCCCTGGCCAATAGAAACGTGCCAAAATTTGGTCAAGCGTTCCTTGAACGCCTTTGTGGCTACCTACTGGGTGGTCATGCGCTAAACGCAACACTACTGACTTGAAATTTACAGGTACCACCAGCTGTTTACGTATCGCATCTGTATAGGGATCGAGACTCTCTCTATACAAGATTTCCCCATCTAGAAAGAACCGGGGTAACACTGTCCTTTCCTTTTGGGCCCACTCAAAAGCTCTTTTGAGTGCCAAATCCTCTCTTTGTTCTTTTGGGAAGGATGGGAATTTTTGTACCAGTGCGGCAGGTACCCACGGTAATCCCTCCCCCGTTTCTAATTCTCTTCTTCCCTGAGTTCTTTGACTCCTTTCATGGCGCTTTTTGGCCTTAGCCTTTTTCCCGCCCTCACTCGGACTCTGGACCAGGTCATCATGATGAGGAAGTGTATCTGTCCCTTCTTCTCCGGGAACTTCCACATTAACCTTCTCTTCCGGTTCATCTTTTTTCCCTACCGGGGACTCCCTAGTTTCTACTACACTAGTTTTGGATCGGGTAGAGACTAAACCCATCTTTAAACCCATCCCTTGTTTTAACCCCTTTTGGAAAAACGGCCAATCACGCCCTAAAATTAAATTCTGCGGTAGTTCAGGGACTACTGCCACCCGTAATTTTTTTTCGATGCCCATTCCGTTAACATGCACCTGATATAGGGGATATGGAAACTGTGTCCCGTGTATACATTGTACGTGTGCCTGTTCTGTTTCCTGATTCAATATATCAGGGTTAGACTGTTTTATGGTTTCCCAAAGTTTCCGTGAAACCAAACTTTGTTCAGCCCCTGAATCAAGAAAAGCCATAGTATTTATCCCCTCTATTTTAACTTGTAGAAAGATACCCTCTGGTGTTTGTTTTTCCACCCCTGTTACAAAGACCGTCCTAACTTTACACTCTCTCCGAATGTGTCCAGGCTTTCCACATTTGTAACATTTCCTAATGTTTGTGGAGGAAACCTCTTTGGCCATATTACCACTAGGTGCTTTAATTCTTTCATACCTCATCCATTCATCTGATTCATCCATACCTGCTACTTTTAAAAGGTTTCCCCTGGATGTATCAGTTATCTTAGTTTCCCTGAATACTTCAGCCATCCTAGTTGCTTCCTCCATATTGGAGCAATTCTGTAACGTAAGAAACGTTTTCATCTCTGGGGTTACTGCCAACAAGAACTGTTCTAGAATAATTTCGTCTAGAATTGATTCTAGTGGTTTTCCCTCTGGATCTAACCATTTATAGGCAAGATTCCTAAGCCTTTGATACAATGCTTTCGGGTTTCAGTTATATGCATGTGTGCCTCTCTAAACAATCGCCTATAATGCCTAGGTGAAAGGCCTAGTCTGTCTTTTACAGCCCTTTTAATTTCTACATAATTATTAGCCAGGCTGGCCGGCATAGCTTTAAATGCAGATAAAGCTTCACCGCTTAGGGTCATTGCAAACCGCATTGCCCATTGCTCAGATGGCCACTGAAGATTACTAGCAATCCTCTCAAAAGCTTCTATAAAATCATCCGGATTGTCCTCCGGTTTTAACTGTCCCAAAGACAAAGCAAAGTTAGTGTTCATCTCTACTTGCGGTATTGATGTAGTACGTGCTACTTCTTCACCAGTTTTTTTCAGCAGAGCGTCCACAGCTTCTAATAGCGGCCTTTGCTGCTCCCTCGCAGAAGCTATGTATTGCTCCTGTAAATGCTGCACCATTCGGGCTTGCTTGTCCCACTGTTCAGCTATCCACGACATCACGTCCTGTGGTTCCATCTTCTCCAGACGCCGTTCCTGTAAGAAAAAGAAAAGAGAAAGGCCCACCAAGTGCGGTATCTTTTATACAGGACTTTACTCTAAACTAGAGCGCCCCCTCTTTCCTCACAGGATATCCTATCCCAGTCTACACAGGCTACTATTACCTTAGTCTCCTGGCAGACTCAAGCATGTGAGAAAAGGGTCTTTTCCAGTCCTCTGGCCGACCTGCCAGCGAATATTCCACTGCACTTGTCTTGTAATGCCAATATTCTCCTTCCTTTAGGCAATGTCTTTTTGTTTCTTCTGTTCCAAAATATTTTGCCCCCCCAAAAAAAAATATCCTCACTCCTACGCCATTTATGTCACAGTGCCAGTGGCACAGATAGTCCAGACACACAAAGTTGAACACTTTAAATCAAGGGTTTTATTCCCCGTCCCACGAGGTATTCTTTTCTTTGAAACACAAAATAAATCAAAAGCCACTCTGGCAACAACAGAAGTAAACAGTAACAAAAAGTGCTTTCTTCAGCTTAACTTTTAACAAAAGAAAAATAGTGCTTTCATGAACACATAATCCTTTTTCTTTTGATGGTATAACTCAATCAGGATTCAGTTTAAACCCAGCAACTTATGCCAGTTCCTGCGTTGCAGTTTAAACTTTCCTTGCACATGTATTTCCTTATCTTAATGACAATTCTTCACCTTCAGCTATCACCAAAGAACATTCCATTGGTTCACTGTTATCAGGTACCTTGAATTTATCATAGGGCAATAAAGAATAACCAGCTGTACCTACGTTGTCTGTAGCAGCTGCCTTGCCGAGCTCCTTCTGCTTGATTACGTCAGCTACGTGGCTGCTTCCTGGCTCTAGGCTCAAACACTGTTGGGAATTACCATATTCTCTGGATAAGGAGTTGTAAGAGCACTCCTCCTGAGTAGAGCTATTAGGCAACTGCCCAAAAACACTGGTATTAGAGTTCAGCAGCCTGTGTCCTGCCCTGAATGGGTTAAAGGCTAGTTCTTCAGCTACAGCTGTGGGGATTTCCAGTCTTGACGACGGCACTCGAGGGAAGTCTGAATACTTAAAGTTGCTAGCAGAATTACAAGGTAAGTGACCTTCCTTTCTCTTGTAATTATCTCTATAAGGAAAGAAGTTGTTTCCTTTGCCTGCCTTGCTTCCTGCAACAGGATTTCTCTCTCTTCTCCTCTGGCTTCCACACACGCACTCTGTGCCCAACAGCTGATCTCCACACCTACTCACGTAGTCCTGAGATTCATTCACGCTTTCCTCTGCTGTATATTGCTGACACTCTCTCTCATTTCCTCCCTTCCACCAACTTTGGTCCTGGAGATGAGATTTGCTTCTAGGGTTTCTTTCTCTTTCCCTTCGTTCCCACGACTGAGGTTGTCGCTTCCACCTCTGTCCGTGCTCACTCTCCCTCACTGCTTGTGAGTGTGCCTTATGTATCTGTCCCCGGGTTCCACCCCTTCTCAGCTGATCCCTATCAGGTAAATCAACCTCCATTCTCATGCTGGCTGGGTGTGTCTTTTTACCCTTTTCCCACGTGTGTTGTGGTCGCTCATAGCAACTATTTGACATGTTTTTGTTTACCTCATCAGGTTCTGCCTGATTTTCTCCGTTAATCTCCATTTCCTCTGGGTCCCCTGGGTTTACCTTGTGACACTATCCAAATGTGTATATTCTGATGGACGCAAATGAGCATGAAAGTTTTTGGCATGCATCTGCCTACTTATCCCCCTTAGTTACAAAATACACTTAGTAAAGATTTGCACTGATTATATAGAGGTAATGTTGTACTGCCATCCATACATATCTATGTATGATAATTAATTAAAATTGTTAAAAGTAGTAAGATAGTGAAGATACCTTTATTCTGAAGCAAAAGCTTCCAAAACTAATATATCATTTCCATTCCCTGTCCTCTAAGACTTACCCTAAATCCAGTTCCTAGTGTTTAATATGGGTAGGTTTGCCCTCCCTCCCATCTTGTAGCACACAATACATTTTTGAAAGCACTTTGTGTTGCCCTGTCCCACCTGTTCAATATTGACTGCAAAGGAGTGGATGCCCTTCTCAAAGTCCTCCAAACAGGGTGCATGGGTGAATAAATGATACAGCTGAAGACATTTTTAAAAAATTGAACATCTGTAGAGAAGTGAACGTTCATAGTCTATCTCCCTCACAAAGTTGTCCAACAGTTATTAAGCTGAGGGTCTCCCATTGGATCAGACCTACTAGACACATGTCTAGGGGCAAAAAAGCGTAGTTACTCACCTGTAACAGGTGTTCTCCAGGGACAGCAGGAATCAGTCCTCACTTATGGGTGATGTCGGCACCAACAGAGCCCGTGTGGAGCAATTCCCCAGCTTTCAGAGAAAGCCTTTGGGATTGCTGCCACGGAAGCATGGTCCTCTTCCCGCCCAAGGGTGCCATCTTGCTCAGTCAGGTCCCTTAGCTCGACCCTTAACAAGCAGATGGCAAGGGAAGGACAAAAATATGGCAACTCCACAGGGGAGGTGGGAGGATAGTGAAGACTGATTCCTGCTGTCCCTGGAGAACACCTGTTACAGGCGAGTAACTACGCTTTCTCCAGGAACAAGCAAGAAGTCAGTCCTCACTTATGGGACTCCCCAGCTACAAGCTACCGAACCTGTAACCAAAAAACGCCTCCACGAGGCCGTGAGCAGAAGCCGATGCCTGAAGGAGCCTGAGTCCTCGGGGCGAAGTCCTCAGTAGCTGTGAGGAAGGGTCAGAGGACAGGAGTAGCATATGCCCTGAATAGATTACGGAGTACAGCCAGTAGTGTGCGGCAAAGGTATTCATGGAAGACCAGGTCATCACCTAGCAAATGTCTATCAGGGGCATGGAGCATAGCGAGGCCACCGAGGTCGCTTTGGCCCAAACCCCATGCGAGGTGACTCGACGATCTAATGGGGCACCCGCCTTCGTATGAGCGAAAGCGATGCAGTCTGCCACCCAAACCAAAACTGTGCATTTGGTGACTGCCTGCCCCAGTTTATAGGAATCATAGGTCACAAAGAGACGGTCAGACTTGTGATGAGTCTGGGTGCACTGCGAGTAGAAGGCGAGAGCCCTTCTGCAGTCGAGGGTGTGAAGAGCCGTCGACTCCTGGTCGGCATGGGGTCTCGGGAAGAAAGTTGGCAGGACTATCTCCTGGTTAAGATGGAAATCTGAGACAACTTTAGGCAGGAATTTAGGGTGGGTACGGAGGACCACACTATTCCAATGGAACCTGGTGTAAGGAGCACCAGCCATGAGAGCCTGGAGCTCACTGACTCAGCGGGCTGAGGTCAGCGCCACTAGGAAGGCCACCTTCCAGGATAGGTGCCCAAGTGAGCACGTCACCATTGGCTTAAAAGGTGGATGGGTGAGCTGCATGAGCACCACATTCAGGTCCCATTCTGCCGGAGGAGGATGGATGGGTGGCTTGGAAAGCAGAAGACTCCACATAAAGTGGGAGACTAACGGCTGCCCCGAGAGGGGCTTTCTCTCGATGGGGAGGTGGTTCGCCGAGATGGCGCTCAAGTGTACCCTGACAGGGTTTGACTTCAGCCCTTTGTTTGAGAGATGGAAGAGGTACTGGAGAATCCATCGAATGGGGCATGAGAAGGGGTCGATCTGGAGCCCTGAGCACCAGACCGAGAAGCGCCTCCACTTGAAGGTGTGGACTCGTCTAGTGGAGTCTTTACTCGAGGCAAGGACGACGTCTTCCAGAAGAGCCAGTCAGGCTAGGGAAACCGTTCAACTGCCAGGCCATGAGGGATAAGGAGGCTAGGTTTGAGTGCTGCACCTGCCCCTCCTCCTGTGTTAGCAGACCCGGGGCAGAGCCCTGGGTGACAAGAGGCTCCATCGACAGTCGGAGCAGAAGTGGAAACCAAGGCTGCCAAGACCACGAGGGGACTTGAGGACCAACGATGCCTGCTCCCGTTGAGCCTTGAAAAGGGTTCTCGCAATGAGAGGGAAGGGAGGGAATGCATAGAGCAGATTGGATGACCAGTTCAGAAGAAATGCATCTGGACTCTCCCTGTTTGGGTGTGGTACTGGGCTGCAAAAGCGGGGAAGCTGCTTTTTTCTGGGGACTGGCGAAGAGGTCGATCGCTGGCGTCCCCCAGCAAAGAAACAGCCAGCTCCCTACCCCTGGATCCAGCCGCCATTTGTGGGGGCATAGGATTCTGCTGAGCCTGTCCACCAGGATTCTCCTGACCCGGAAGGTAGGTCGCCTTGAGGGACTTCTTCCATCGGACAGCGAAGGAGCAGATGAGAACTGCTTCTGGGCAGAGGGAGCGTGATCCCGTGCCTCCTTCCTTGTTGCCGTAGAACATCGCTACATGGTTGTTTGATCTGCACAAGGTCTCCCCTTGAGGTGGTTCTCGAAGGCCCTCAGGGCCCACCGAATTGCCCGGAGTTCAAGCAAGTTTATCTGCTGATGAGACTCCTCGGGCGACCACTGCCCCTGCTTGCACAGCAGCCTGCAGTGGGCTCCTCACCCTAACAGGGAAGCGTAGATTGTCAGCACCGCGTTGTGCTGAGGAGCCTAAAAGGGCAACCCCCGGGGGAGGTTATAGGGGTTCTGCCACCAGTTCAAAGACTAGCGGAGGTCGGGAAGGACTCTGATAGGGTCTCTGAGGTGACCGAGAGACGGGCTGCATTGGGCGGTGAGGCACCACTGAGGTGTCCGCATGTGCAGGCGGGCATGGGGGACAGCATGCACAGTAGAGGCCATGTGGCCCAGGAGGCATAGCATGGTCTGAGCCGTGACCCAGGGAGTGCTTTGAACCCAGGCTGCCAAGGCTCAGAGGCGGTCGGCGCCGTCCGCTGGTAAAAATGCGGTTGCCCGCTGAGTATTGAGGCGTGCCCCGATGAACTCAAGTGCCTGCACTGGTTCGAGGTGAGCATTGGGTAGTTGACCAAGAACCCCAAGCTCTCCAACAGAAGGATCGTGCGCGACATTGCACGCTGGGTTTCCTCAACCGAGGATCCCGTGATGAGCCAGTCATCGAGGTAGGGAAAGACCGGCACGCCCTGACACCTGAGACAGGCAGTGACCACGATGAGGCATTTTGTGAAGACTTGTGGGGCAGACGCAAGGCTGAAGGGGAGCACCCTGTACTGGAAGTGCTGTCCCTGCACCCTGAAGCGCAGGTACTGCCTGTGCTGGGGGTGGATTAAGATATGGGTGTAAGCGTCCTTTAGATCCAAGGAGCATAAGCCAGTCGCCCTGCTGGAGGAAGGGCAGGAGGACGCCAAGGAATAACATCTTGAACTTCTCCCATACCAAGAACTTGTTCAATTTTCGGAGGTCGAGGATAGGCTGCAGACCTCCCGTCTTTTTCGGGACGAGGAAGTACCAGGAATAAAAGCCCCTACCTCGAAGGTGCGGAGGGACCTTCTCGACTGCCCGTTGGGCAAGGAGAGAAAGTAGTTCCCACTGCAGTAAAACCTGGTGCGCGGGGAGCCGAAGGTGCTTTGCCAGGGAGAGGGAGGGTGGAAGCCTGTCAAAGCGAAGGCAGTGGCCATCTTGAACGACCTGGAGAACCAAGGTGTCTGAGGTGATGGAAGCCCACAAAGGGGCGAAATAAGACAGGCGTCCCCCCACTGGCTGCTGCATCACCGGAGGGTGAGGGACTATGCCGATGGCGTCAAAACCCCTGTGTGGGTTGTGGAAGAGCCAGAGTATGGGCTATTGGCCCCTTTGACTTACGATGCCCTTGGCCGGACTTATCCTGCACCGGGGTAGTTGGCACAGGGGTAGCCGGGTACGGTGGGTAGCCACGGTACTGTAGGCCTTTCCTCAGAAAGGCCTTTTGGCCTGTTGCTTTTTCCAGAGCAGAGTGGAGGTCTTGCGTGAGAGATGGGTTCTGGTGACAAACTCCATCTCTGTCTCTGCAACTTTATCCTCCATCGGCTTGCTAAAGAGCTGATCGCCGAGGCAGGGGACATCCAGGAGCTTTTCCTGCACCCACTGTTCCAACTCTGATGATTGGAGCCATGCCTGGTAGCGGGCCCCAATTCCCGCAGCCGCCACCTGAGCCGATGACTCAAATCCATCGTAGGCAGCTCGGGAGAGGTATTTTGAGCAGTCTGCGATGGACTTTAACAGAGTACTGAACCTATTGAGGGGCTCACCCTCGAGGCCCGTGGAGAATGCTCCGAGCTCCCTGGCTAAATCGCACAAGAACATACCCATGCGTGAATGCGACAAGAAAGCATGGAGCTTTGGTAGACCTTGCAGCCCAGGGCATCAAGGGCTCTCGACTCTTGGCCGGGCAGTACAGACGAGTGTGATTTTGGGCTCTTTTGTTTCCTCATGGCCAACTCCACCACCATAGAGGTGTGGGGAAGTTGGGTCTTCCTGAACCCCGGCCCATGTTGTACCTTGTACATTGTATCAAGGCGCTTGCTCACGATGGGGACTGAGATGGGTGCCTCCCACATGCAGAGCAGCAGTCGAGACAGAATAGGAGGGACCGACACCGTGAGAGATTCCCTAGTCGGGGACTTGTACTGAAGAATATCAAGTTCCTCAGCACGAGGGTCCTCCTCAGCCTGGGTGGCCAGGTTAAGAGCCCGTGCCATATCCCTGACGAACACTAGGAAGGAGGTGTCTTCGGGTAGTGAGTGCCACTGAAACGCGGGCAGGGAGGGGACTGACGGAAGATCCTGATGAGTACGGGTCTCCGGGGAGGTGTCTCCATTGGATTCCTACTCCAAGAAATCGGTCGAGGAGTCCGAGCCAGGCAGATCGCCCTATCTAGCAGCTGGTGCCCATTTGAAGCTGGAGGCCCTTAAAAATCTGACCTCCGAGAAACGGGAGGACGAGCGAGACTGACGTTGAAGACCCTCACGAGGCTCGCGGCTCTTGGGGGTTTCCTGGATGGATTTCGGTGTCCCATGCGAGGGACCCATGGTCTCTGTGCGTGAGTCAGCGAAGCTGGCTGTGAGCGCTTACTGGGAAGTGATGAATGCAGAAACGCTGCATTCTAGCGCCAACATATGGGACTCCCACGTGGACATGGGGCCCATTTGGAGCTGGAGACCCTGAAGAATCTCACCTCTGAGGAACAGGAGGGTGAGCGAGACCGACGTCTAGGACCCTCATGAGGCCCACAGCTCTTGGGGGTTTCCTGGATGGATTTTGGTATCCCATGCGAGGAACCCACGGTCTCTGCCTGTGAGTCAGCGAAGCTGGCTGTGAGCGCTTGCTGGGAAGTGATGAATGCAGAAACGCTGCATTTTAGCGCCAGCATATGGGACTCCCATGCGGACATGGGGCCCTGTGACGCTGACTCCAGGGTGACCGGGTCGGGCATCGAAGAGGAGAGGGATCCTCACCGGGACGGCCTTCAGGAGACTAGGCGCCTTCACCGGAGGCCTCTGTATCCATGCAGAGTACCTAGCGGGGCCGCTCCTTATCCGACTCTTGGGAATGCCGAAGGCGGCTGAGCGACTGAGCATGGGAGCGCTCGCACTTATCGGGAGCTCCCAAGAAGGACTTCGAGGTCTTCTTCTTTTTGCGCTGCTCCACCTCAAGAGATCCGTGGTTGGAGTGCCACCGAGAGCTTGGGGCTGAAGAGAGGGACCCCACCAGGGGAGAAACGACCAAGGGCGCCACCATAGATTCCGAGGCGGCCTTTCGAAAAATGTCTTCTTCTACTTATGACTGAGCAGGGCCTTAGAGGACATTTTCTTGCAGAGCGAACAGTGCTCCAGATCATGGTCAGCTCTGAGGCACCACAGACAACAGTCGTGGATATCCATAAGCGACATGTTCCTAGAGCATTTATCGCATTTTTTGAATCCGGTGGCCATTGAGGCAAAAATGGCCCCCGCGAGGTCGAAGACCCACGCAGCCAGCAGTTAGGGAAAGACAAAAATGAAGAAAAAACTACCCCCAACAGCTCTAAAAAGGTAGAGCAGGGGAAGGACGGGTAGAGGACCGGTGCAACTGGAAAATAGAAGGCCAGTATGCCAAAAAACAAAAACGTTTTCTGGGGGGTGAGGACCTGCATCCGAAGGGCTCCGTGGAAAAAGGGAGACTGAGAAAGATGGCACCCTTGAGCGGGAAGAGGATCATGCATGTGTGGCAGCAATCCCAAAGGCTTTCTTTGAAAGCTGGGGAATTGCTCCATACAGGCTCCGTCAGTGTGGACGTCACCTATAAGTGAGGACTGACTTCCTGCTTTTTCCTGGAGAAAGGTAAAATCTTTAGAGGAGTCAACTTAGAAACATTTACCCCTCAACAAAACCTTCCCTCCCCAATATGGGCTAGCCATACTTCTTGCTTACATCTCTCCTTCTCCCTCCCCCTTGTTGCACCAGATATGCATTTCAAGAGGGTACCCACTAATAAGAGCCTGTTCAGTTTTCACCCATTGCTGTGCGGGACCCTCCATTGCTTTAGAGCCACCCACAGTTGGGCAGCCCTATAATATCTTCTCACATCTGAAACACTGAAATCGTCTTCTAGCTTACTTCTCATAAGGATTTTCTGGGAGATTTTAGGTGATTTCCATTTCAAAATGAAAGAAATCTTCTGATGGAAGCTTACAAGCCATGGAGAGAGTATCACATATATATAGAAACCTAGGTATGATCATCAGCTAATCAGGATGGAACTTGGCTGCTGGTGCTAACATTTAAAAAGGAACAAGTTCATGGGGAAGTAGCTTATTGGTTAGATTCACAGGCCACGAACCAGGGAAGATAGGTTTAAGTCCCATTGATGCTCCTTGTGTCCTTGGACAAGTCATTTAACTCTTCATTGTCTCAGTTATACATTTTAGATTGTAAGCTCTCCAGGGAGAGGAAAGGACCTGGCATACCTGTCATTTGCCTTAAACTAGTACTGAAAAGGTGAGAGCTAAATACAATTAAATAAACAAAAGAGTCCTTCCTCAGGTAGTGCTTGAAGATGGGATATTTAAAGTCCAAACCTTAAGTTTAATAAAAGCAGTGAATCCAATTTTCAGCGGTGTGGTAACTGCATAACTTTATATAAATGCATATCCACAGAATGATTTTGGGGCAGATTTTCAGCAATCTTAAACGCACAAGTCAGATCACTGAACCTATGTCATATGATTAGACTTATGCATTTAACTTACAAGAATTTCAGCTGGCCGTTGCTATCTATACAAGTTTTGGTCCCAGTCCTGGAACACCCAAATCCCACACCAATTTCAAACACTTAACTTTGGCCATATAACAATTTCCATGCTAAAAGTTAAGTATTAGCCTGTGGCCTATTTTTAGAACAAAGCCTTTATGAGGTCGGCGAACCCTGCCAACATCATAAGTGTTTTTGAATAGACACCTTATTGTCTCTACCCAACCACGTTGTGTTTCCTTTCAACAAATTTTAATTTTGTAGGCCAACATCTTTTAATTACAGAACACAAGCATGAGATATAGCTCAAATAATTCTACCACATGCTGACAGTTGCTTAAGAAAAATTAATTTGTGGTCCTGCCAGAAAAAAATATTGTCAAGTTTTAATAATGATATGCTATCATGAACTTTGCCAAAGGAATATTTAACATTTAGAAAAAGGTGATAGAGCAGATACTTTAACCTGAGAAAATTAAATTTAGCTTTTCCTTCTTGGTAGGTTATAGTACAATGAATCAGAAGTACACAAAACACTCCAGCAGCAAAAAAACAACAACAACAAAGGAATCAGTTTAGTAGAAAATCATCCTTATATCTTTTTACATGTCAGAGCAATAGTCTTGAAATACAGAGCAGCTCTGTAGAGGAGATTAACTGTATCCAGCCAATCACATCAGGGCCAGCAGCCTCAAGTGCCTGGAAACCATAAAGCGGGAATCTGAGAATGTGGCAGAGAGAGCACAGGGGTTATCCAGAAAATCTGACTGGCTAGGTGTGTCCCGAGGACTGGGTTGAGAACCATGACTATAGAGTGAAATATTTAGATTTGACTCCTGTATTTTTTAAAATAGATTATGTTATTATTTCCAAGTTGTTTTCCTTGTTCTATGTAATATGTTCTGTTACAATGTAAACTACTTGGACCAGTGGATAAAGCGGTATAGAAAAATTGTTAAATAAATAATAAAATAAATAAATAATCCATCTGCTCCTTTGGGCTTCCAGCTTTCCAATGCCTTTGCTAGCACACCTTTTCAGTGGTAACCCAAAGCAAGTTATATTCAGGTACAGTAAGTATTTACTGTCCCTAGAGCAGGGCCAGTCCGAGGATACCAGGTGCCCTTGGCAAACCTTCATTCTTTCACTCTCCCTCCATCTCCAACAATGCAAGTTTGGCCCATGAAGCTCAAATAGGGCCACTAAGGGATGGAATGAGAAGGGAGGAAGAAAACATTAAATAAAGTACCTGTGCCTACTGGATGGCCATTTTGCTGCCCCAGAAATCTTGGTACTCTAGGTGATTACCTAGTTTGCCTAATGGAAACGCCTGCCCTGCCCCAAGAGGCTTGCAATATAACAGCTTGAGTTACTGTACTAAAGCTTAATTCTGAGCACTAGGCATCACCATAATGCAATGATTAAGATTCTCTTCAGGAGCTGTGAACAAGGCTTCATTTCTGGGAAAACAGGCTGGGAACGCAGTTCTGCCCCTTCTTTTCAGAGTCCAGGGGCAGCAGAGCAGGGGTTTCTAATCCCACCCTTCTCTTCCAGGGGGAGACAAGCCTGAAGCACAGTAGACAACAATCACTCTGCTCCGTACTCCAGCCCCTTTTCTCCCGTTGTCTCCTCTCCTCCTGTTCTGCAGAGATCAGGATGGAAGGGACTGATCCTGAACCAGACACTTCAGAGCAAAGAACATACAAAGAACATCGCCGCTTTGACCCGGTGAAAAGCGGGATATAAATACAGTTAAATAAATAAATAAAATACATAAACGGGGTGAATAAGTACATATTTGAAACTTGTGAGCAGCAGTACCGATCTTCAATGCTTCAGCACCGAGCATGACTACTGGCATTTCTGCTCACAGGTTTCAAACTTGTGACAATTCAACCCCTTATTTTACCTGTAATCCAGATAAGAAGCAGAATCCTGCCTTTTTTCTGGACCCGGAGGAAGCAGAACAGAGCTGGCAGTATAAATCAATTCTGGCTCCCTCCATGGAAATAGTGAAGTGGGGGGAAGGAGAGAAGAGGATGAATGAGGAGAGCATGTGGTGCTACTCCCTAACCTTCAAGAAGGCAAAAAGCAGACCAAGCTGTTGAATTCTGGGATTCCTTACCCTTCTGGGAAGGCTGAGGAGAGCAGCCAGTACAGCCAGTCTGCTTCATCCTCCATGGCAGAAAAGAGACAGTTAATTCCAGCTCAAAGAGTTGCCCTAATCACAATGAGGCAGGAGTGATCCCTAGTCACCCTAACGGGCTAGGTGCTGTTTTCAAAATGGTGCTGGCGTCAAGAACCAGTCACAAACACCAGCACCCAAGCTTTCACGTGCAGAGAGACTTCAAGGAAGAATAGTAGAGAAGACATGTGAGAAGAGGAAGGAAATAGCAGTGGCCAGAATGTATAGATAGATGATGAAATGCTAATACAAATTAGGGAAGTTAACATAATTATAGTAATAATGAGTGATTTCAACTACTCCAGTATCGATTGGGTCAATGTCATTTCAGAACACGCTAGGGAGATACAAGTTCTAGATGAAATAAAAGACGTCATCATGGAGCAGCTGGTTGAGGAACTGACGAAGGGGAGCTATTTTAGACCTAGTCCTCAGTGGAACACAGGATTTGGTATGAGTCATAACAGTGTTGAGTCCACTTGGCACTAATAATCATAATATGATCAAATTTGATTTAATAAATGAAGGGAGGATAGCAAGGAAATCTACTGCACTAGCATTTAACTTTCAAAAAAGAGACTATGATAAAATGAAGAAAATGATTAGGAAAAAATTAAAAGGAGCAGTTGCAAATGTTAAGAGCTTTACATCAGGCCCTAACATTGTTTAAAAATACTATCTTGGAAGCCCAGACCAGATATATTCTACACTTTAAAAAAGGTGGAAGGAAGACCAGTGGTTTAAAGGTGAGGTGACAGAGACTATTATAGCCAAAACAAAATCTTTAAAAAAATGGAAAAAGGATCTGAATGAAGAAAACAAGAAACAGCATAAACACTGGCAAGTTAAATACAAAGCATTGATAAGGCAGGCAAAGATAACATTTAAAAAGAATCATGCCCTGGAAACAAAAACTCAGACTGTGAGAAAGTCAGTTGGCCCATTAGATGATACAGAGGGTAAAAAGGAACTAAGGGAAGACAGGACCATAGTGGAGATACTAAATGAATTCTTTGCTTCAGTTTTTGCTGAAGAAGAAGGCAGAGGAGCCTAGTGGTTAGGGCAACAGCTTAGGGCCAGAACGCTTAGGGTTCAAATCCCACTAGCACTCCTTGTGACCTTGGGCAAGTCTCTTAACCCACCACTGCCTTGTGTACAAACGTAGATTGTAAGCCCTTTGGGGACAGGAAAATGCCTACAGTACCTGAATGTAACTCATCTTGAACTAGTGGAAAGGTATGAGCTAAAAACTACTACTAAGAAGATGTAGGAGAGATACCCATGCCAGAAATAATATTTAAAGGGGAGGAACTGAAACAAAGCTTGATGAATGTGGAAGATGTAATAAGGCAATTTGACAAAGTAAAGCGTAACAAATCACCTGGACCAGATAGTATACATTCCAGAGTGTTGGAAGAACTCAAATCTGAAATTATAGACCTACTATTGGTAATTTGTAAATTACTAAAATTGTCTATAGTACCTGAAGATTGGAGAGAAGTCAATGTAACATCCATTTTTTAAAAGGGTTTCATAGATGATCCAGGGAACTACAGACCAGTAAGCCTGACATCAGCAACAGGCAAAATGGTTGAAATCATTATAAAGAACAAAATTACTGAACATCAGGGCTTTTTTAAGTGAGTATGCAGTGGTATGGAGTATCGGCACCTTTTTCATTGTTTGCTAAAATTGACCCATGGTCTTTATGCATCAATGAAAGAGCCCTGCATATGAGTACTAGCACCTTTTTTTCTAGGAAAATGTACTGCTGAACATATAAATTATCATGACTTAAAGTGTGATGAGGAGAGTATGGCTGAGCCCATGGAATTGGGAGAAAATCAGATATTTACCTTTAAAGAAAGAGACAGGCAAGGAATCAGTAGCTCTCAAAGTGCAGGCAAGGAAAAAAACACACAGCTACTGAGGACAGGACACACCCAAGCTCTGCTAATCTAAGGGCAGGCTTGGAAACTAATGAGAGACACCTGGGGGAAGGGCAGTGCACGGTAGTTCAGAGGCACTCTTATAAACCTAGGGAAACAGAAGGAAGTCAGACTCAGCCTGAGAAGGGCAGCACCACGGGAAGAGAGACTCAGCCTGAGAAGGGCAGCACCACGGGAAGAGAGACTCAGCCTGAGAAGGGCAGCACCATGGGAAGAGAGTCTTAGCCTGAGAAGGGCAGCACCACGGGAAGAGAGTCTCAGCCTGAGAGAAGGCAGCACATGAAGCGACACCCTGGAAAGGGAGAGACAGGGAAGCAGCACACTGAAGCACCAGAGAGAGGCCCAGAGAGTTCACTGTGGAGGAGAACAGTGGAGACTTCCGGGGGATTCTCAGAGGTGAAAGCCCTAGTCAGAAAGAAAGCCAGGATTGCAAGGAAACTGCAATTGGTTTTAAAACTAGGAGAGCTGTGTCAGAGAGAAGTGCTGACAAGGGTCAGGCTGCAGTGACAACTGTTCCTGAACCAGCTAAAGAGCTGCAACTTCCAAAAAGGTGCATGAATAAAAGTGTAGCCAAAAGTGCTGTGAGCCAGTTAGAGGCATTGTGTCGTTTGATGCAAGAGAAGAATCTCCACGTTCCTCGTGGAAACCCTTTGCATAGGGAAAAGCCTCAGTGGAGAAAGGTTCTGGAACTTTTAGAGAATATTAAGCCTGAAGTTTCTCATGCTGGTTTAGAGCCAGATTTACCAGACACAGGTCCTGAGGAAATGCAGATAGACTATTATGAATCTGATGAAAGCTCTGAAGATTCAGTAATGGACTGTTCTCTATGCCAGAAGGCAGAATAAAAGTTCTTGGATAAGAGAGAAAGGTTTATAACCTGAATGTCCTAAAAGGCAGTGTGAAAACAGGGAGAATTGTGTTTAGCCAGGAATGCTAAGAACCCTGTTTGCTGAAGAGAGGATATTTCTTTTGGGTTTGAAGAAAGGAGAAAACCATGTTTGATTGTTGAATCGTTTGGAAACAGCGACCTATGTTAAAAATCAGTTACATTGTTTTGGTTGGTATAAATGCCTGTGGATTATTGTTTGGAGAGAAAATCCTGTTTGTTTGCGTTGAGTCTTAATGCTCTTTTGGAAAAAAAATAAAATTCCTGTGTTTTGCCTTGTAAACCCTCGGTCTCCACACTACTTGTTTTTCTGAACAACACAACTACAAATCCCAGCAGTCCCGGCTCTGGGTGAGGAAAAACTCCTTAATTAAAGGACTAACAAGTGCAGCCCTAAGCCCATAGGCTGTTGACTGGGCAAGGGGCCCCCACAAAAGGGACAAAACTAGTATGGATTTAGCCAAGGGATGTGTTGCCTCATCAATCTGATGCATCTTTTTGAAAGTGTAAATAAACAGATAGTTAAAGGTGAGCTGGAATGGAGGAGAAGCTAGTGGTTAAAACAACTTCAGGAGTGGAGGAGTAGCCTAGTAGTTAGAACAACAGCCTCATACCCAAGTGACCAGGGTTTTATTCCCCTTATCACACCTTGGGCAAGTCATTTTACCCTCCATTGCCTTGGAAGAAAAGACCCGGCAATCTACTTCCAATCATACCTTGCCAAGAAAACCCAGTGCTGCTGGGGTCGCCAGGAGTCAGCATTGACTTGATGGCACTTAAAAAAAAGAGGTGAGCTGGTTGATATAGAGGTATATTTACTAAACCAGGCTAATGGTTAACTCGGGCTATCTGCAACTAATTGCAGATAGCCCAAGTTAACCATTAATCTGATTTAGTAAACATATCCCATAGTGTCTTTGGATTTTCAAAAAGCCTTTGATCAGGTCTCTCATGAGAGACTCTGAAGGAAATGAAGAAGTCACAGGATAGGAGGCAGTGTCCTATTGTGGATTCGGAACTAGTTAAAAGATAGAAAACAGAGAGTTAGAGCTAAATGGTCAATTTTTTCAATGGTGGAAGGTGAATTATGGAGTATCCCAAGGATTTGTCCTGGGCCTACTGCGTTTTAACATATTTATACATGACCTGGAAGTAGGAACAATGAATGAGGTGATCAAATTTGCAAATGATACAAAATTATTTAAAGTTTTTAAATCACAAAGGGATTGTGAAAAATTGCAAGAGGACCTTGAAAAACTGGGAGACTGGGCATCTGAATAGCAAATGAAATTTAATGTAGACGAGTGCAACCCGAACTATAGCTACACAATGCAAGGTTCCATATTAGGAGTCACCACCCAGGAAAAGGATCTAGGCGTCATTGTGGATAACATGTTGAAATCATCTGCTCAGTGTGCCATGGCAGTCAAGAAAGCTAGTAGAATGCTAAAAATGATAAGGAAATGAATGGAGAATAAACAAAGGATATCATAATACCTCTGCATGACAGTGCTAGCCCTAGCAGTAGGCAAGCTTGGCACCTGCCAGGTGACATAATTTTGGGGGCAGCACTAGTAAGCCCTCAAGAAGAGCAGTGCCTCTGGTTTGAGCCCAACCCAATCCAACCCAATCTTCCTTTCCCAGCTCTGCCAGCAAGCTAAGACTACATGAGCTCCTCATGATCTGCTGCCGTTCTTCCTCTACAATGGCAGCTGGCAGGTAATGACATTATATGCAGCCTCCACTCTAGGAGAATGAAGCATCTGGCTCATGGCGACTGCGTGTGATAGACTGAGGCATTTGATCACCAGCATGCGCTTGAGGGACCAGGCTTCAGTGCTCACAGCTTTAAACTGAAGAGCGGCAGCAATAGAGCAGAAGAGTAAGCTGAGCCTGGCAAGGGAAGAGGTGAAAGAGATGCTGGAGATGCAGCAGGGGCATGTTGGAAGGGAAAGTGACATGTTGGACATGGATAGGGGATAAAGGGGAAATACTGGAACCAGGCAGGGTGTTGTGGAGGGATTATTGGAGGGAAGGTGAGGTGCAGGACATGATGGGGGAAGAGAAGGGAAAATGCTGGAAATCAGGTGGGAGGGTAGGGAAGAAGAGATGCTGGACACCTGGGAGGAGGAGGGGGGGGGGGGCGGGGTAGAGAAGAGAAAGAGATATTATGAGCCGAGGAAAGAGGAAGGATTTTGAACCATCCATGGTGGCGCATGGCTGAAGGTTCATCTAGGGTGTCAGACATCCTTGGGCTGGTCCTGCTCCATGAGTATTGAATGCAGTTCCGATCACCATATCTAAAAAATGATGAGCCTGATATTCAAAGCAATTAACATGGTTAGCAGAGCTGCTAACTGCGTTAATCACGGTGACTTGAAGACCTAAATATTTATACACTAGAGGAGAGGAGGGACAGGGGAAATATGATACAGACCTTTAAATACTTAAAGAGTATTAATGAACGAACAAATCTTTTTCAAAGATGGGGAAGCTGTAAAACTAGAGGGCATAACATGAAGCTGCAAGGGGGTAAACTGAAAGGCAATGTCAGGAAATACTTTTTCACTGAAAGGGTGGTGGATGCTTGGAATGCCCTCCCGATGGAAGTGGTGGGGCAAACACAGTGAGAGATTCAAAATGGCATGGGACAGACATAGGGGATCCCTTTATAGCAATAGGATAAAATCAAAATAAACATAATTATCTCTTATATCTCAACAAATAGGGGTGACCTGCACAAAGCGATGGGTACACCTTAAACAAAGGCATGGGGAGGGGTGACCTGCATAGAGCAGCAGGTGCACCTGCTCTTGCCAGCTTGCTGGGCAGACTAGATGGACCATGCTGGTCTTCATCTGCCGTAATATACTATGTTACTATGAACAGGATATTCATGGTTAGTGCCGCTGAATATCCATGGCTGCTGGATTTACATGCCCTGATATTATTTATTTATTTAAACGGATATTAACAATATCACATCGGGGCATTTCGGGGTGGAGCAGAGGTGGTGCCGATCAGTAACTGGACAACAGTGGCCTAACCTTTGCTGTATAATGCTAAGCAGGCAGAGGCTCAATATTGTGCTGCCCAGTTACCAATTGGCAAAAGCGGCTAGCCCAGATATTCAATGCCGGGGCTGGATATGACCAGAGAAATCAACAACATTCACCCTGCATCAAGGAGTTCTTTAATATCTTCCTCAAACCATTTTGCACAATAATACAGAATCATAATATACTATTATACCACGCTTATGCTGATAATGTAATGATATACACAACATTCTTAACCAACAACCCCACAAATTGAGAGAGATTTCAAAGCTATCAAAAACTGGCTATCTGAACACAACATGACAATAAATTACAAGAAGACTGAAGTACTATACATAACTAGAAACAACAACTTCACACCGCCTCCTACAATAGCTATCAACGGATTCCAACTGCAGATCAAATTAAAAGTTTGCTATCTAGGGGTCACACTTGATCAAGGCCTCACTTTCAAACCTCACATCAGCAACATAACAAAAGCCATCTACTACAAACGCAAAACAGTGCAACGCCTCAGACTGCTACTCAACACATCCGACTTCTGCTCAGTGTTGCAAGCCCTCATTTTTCTACACCTGGACTACTGTAATTTCATCTTGCAAGGCCTGCCTAAATGCACTCCATACTTGATACAACTTGCCCAAAATACCGCTGCAAGGATCTTGAACAATGCCTCCAGAGCAGAACACATCACCCTGATTATTAAACACCTCCATTGGCTACCCATTGAAGGGAGCATAAGATATAATGTCCTTGTCACTATCTTCAAAATCAACTACGACCTATCATCTACATATCTAAATCCCTCATTGAGAAGACACTACAATACAGCTAGAAGATCAAACACCCTTAATACTCTACACATCCCTTCAACACCTTCTAAGACTAACCACGCAACCTCCAAGAGAGCTTTCTCCTTGTTCACCCCATCCCTCTGGAACGCACTACTGGATAGCCTACATGCCACAAATGACCTGGCAGATTTCAGAAAAAAGCTAGAAACCCACCTCTTCAATGGACACTTTACAGACCCAACTTAAGTGCTTGGACTGAATAGACCTTTCACATCCTAAAAATTCCCCTACTCTCTCCTATAGTTACCCATACAACCTTTGAATGTATTATGGTTTCAACGGTACAATGTTCTGTTGTTAATTCCCGAGCATTTATAATATTGTAATGACACAGTTCTATGTAAAGCCCTCTTAGCCCCATTGTTACCATGTAAACCGCTTAGAATTGGAGATATAGCAGTATAGAAAAATGGTTAAATAAAATAAATAAATGACCCTGACATTGAAATCTGGGTTTACTATTCAGCATCGGCCGCTGTGCTAGCCTCTGGCACTGAATATTGGGCCCGATATGCAGAATTAGAAAAAGGTACAGAAAAGGGGGATCTATATGACAAAGAGAACGGAAGGATACCCTTATGAGGAAAGGATTACAAGGTTAGAGCTCTTCAGCTTGGAGAAGAGGCAGCTGAGGGGAGATATGCTAGAAGTCTATAAAATAATATGTGGAGCGGAATATGTAAACGTGAATAGGTTGTTTACTTTCTCAACAAAGTACAAAGATCCAAAGCTAGAGAGCAGTACATTTAAAACTATCAGAGAAAATATTTTTTCACTGAATACGAGGGTTGCTATTTATATTTCTGGCCTAATAATGAAAAAACAAATATTTATGATCGAAATTGGTTTTATTGTTTTTCAAAATATTCTCCATGAAGATCAATACACTTTTGCATGTGTTTGAACCAATTTTCGAAGCACTTTTTCCACTCCGATTGAGGTAACTCCAAAACATGCGTTTTGAATGCATCAACCGCATCTTCGGGTGTTGAAAATCGTTGACCATGTAATTTGTTTTTGATGTGCGGGAATAAAAAGAAGTCATTGGGTGCCAAATCAGGGCTGTACGGTGGATGACCCATCAATTCGATGTTTTGGCCGGTCAAAAATTCCTTTGTTTGAGCCGATGTGTGAGAGCTCGCATTGTCATGATGAAGAATTATTCGCCTCTTCTTCGACTTTTTCCGAATTTCTCCGAAGACTTCTGGTAAACAAATGGTTGTGTACCATTCAGAATTGACCGTCCTATGTTGCTCTAACGGCACTGTCACCACGTGACCGGTAATGCCGAAGAAACAGGCAACCATTTGCTTCAATGTGCTTCTTCCGCGAACAACTTTTGTTGGATTTGGCTCGTCTTGGAAGACCCATACAGTCGATTGCTGTTTTGTTTCGGGCTCATATGCATAGATCCATGATTCGTCACCTGTGTAGATGTTATACACAGTCTTTGATGCACCTTGAATGTATTTTTTCAACATTTCCTTGCACCAATCGACACAAGCCTTCTTTTGAGCGTTTGTCAGATCATGCGGGATCCAACGCGAACAAATCTTTTTTACGGCCAAATGATCATGCAATATCTTATTGATGCTTGTCATACTAATGCCCAAAGATGCCTCAATCTCACGGTATGTCACATGACAATCTTGCTTTATCAGTTCACACACAGCATCGATATTTTCTGGCACAACAACCGATTTTGGACGACCCTGACGGAATTCGTCCTGGAGCGAACGTCGGCCACGATTGAATTCATTATACTGTAGCAGCAGAGCGCAGACAAACCAATGATACCAGGAGTCTGTTCAGAAGGTCCAAATCATTTATTTGTGCACAAGTCTCAAGCAGAATCAAATTCAAAATGGCTGAGCAAAGTTCTCCGGCAATACAACAACTTTTATAGACTTTTGCTCTATTCTAGGTATAGAAAAACATTTCATTGGTCCCGGTAACCTCCCGTACCTCTTCTATTGGTCCCGGTACTGATATGATTATCCAATTATGTTCGTTCAGTGGGCTCAGCACCTGCTTACCCCCCTTCTAGTCCCAATTACAATGGTCAGTTCACCAACTTGTTACTTTCTTACTTTCAAGGCTATTGGGCTAGTTAATACGTGCAGGGAAGCAGGGCTCTATAACTTCTCTGTCAGCAGTTTTAAACATGAATTTCTGTATTTTTCCATCTGTTCTGCTTGTCTAAGCTAATTCAATACTTTTACTGAGTTCTAATTCTATAGCAGCATATTGGGGGATGTGCAATTCCTATGGGCCTCTTCACAAGCTTCATTTACAGGTCAAGCTAGTTAGGCTTGCTTATGTCAGACACTGTGGATCACAGGCCTACACCTGCCACATTCCCCCCTTTGATTAATCTCACCCTCTTAGTTAATAAGGTGTGAGAATTAAATCACTTCAAAATAATTATACTACAGTTAGAGGAGTCCGGCTATATCCAGGAGGACGAGGTTGGTATAAAGCCATTATCTTAGTTGCGGTCTTCCGCTCTACTGTACTATCAATAGCACTGTGTATGGAACGCATACAGCATGGGATTATACATGGCAATAGGAAAATAACAACAACAATCAGTAATACTAGTATTAGAAAAGTCTTCAGTCCTCCTAGCCATGAGAAAAGGTTAGCAAACCAGTTAGGTAATCTTAGTGGGTGCCAAGTCTGAACTGGCACATAAGCATGTTTGCGCATATCTTCAACTACTTGACCTTTGTCATCTATTTTCAAACAGCAATTGGTTAGATTCAGTTTACCACATACTCCTCCTTCAGCTGCTAACAAATAATCAAGTGCTAGACGATTCTGGTATATGGCAGTGCGCATTTGGGTGCTTTGTCTAGCTAAAAGTGTGAGAGCGTGGCTAGTTTCATTAGTTATTATTTCAACTACTGCTTGTAAGCGGATAATACGATTAATCATATAGATTGGTGTTCGATAACCATACATACCATCATCATTCCAAGTGGCAGGCCCATAATACTCAATAATTCTTTCTGGTGGCCAATCATCACCCTTCCACTTCTCCCACTTACCTACTTGGAGGGGTGATCTTTTCTGTCGCAATGCTCTTTTGTGTCTGTGGGTAGTGTACACTGGGTATCCTAATTGTTCTCCATGTTCTGTGGGTAGGAGAAAGAAAGAAGGTCTGATGGTCCCTAAGACACATGCTCCTCCCCAGTGTGATGGGAGTTGAGCATACGCTCGGTTTCCACAGATCCAATACAGACCAGGTGGGGCTTGCCAAGCATGAGTTTTGGCAAGATTAGTCCATAAACCAGCAAGTTCGGGAAATCTGGCTAATGGGTTAGGAGGTTCAGGGTGTTTTACTCCTGACCACCATGACGTCTTTTTTGTAGTGGCATTATAAAACTTCTGGCTAAGACAGACCAGCTGTCCTACCTGTTGGGTGAGCTGAGGTCCAGTTCTGGCATAGCAAAGACGTCCAACAATTGAGTGCGCTAACACCCATTCGCTAGTAGTCTTGTGTAATTTAGTCTGATTGTAAGTCAGAGAATAATTCAATTCTTGGGCCTCCCATGGCCACTGGTCACCCATCTGGGTTCCGCCACAGAAATAACAATCTGAGATCTTTAGGCTGGATACTACTGCTACAGCTAATTCTAGAAACAAATTCTGGGATGGATGGGGAATTTCAAACTTATTTACATGCATAGCTTCATAGAAAGTGTTATGGATGTGGTATTTAGATGACTTGTAGGCTTGGGTATTCAATCTTATATACACAATGGTTCCTGGATCTACTGCTCCACCTGCAATACGTAAACCAAACTTGTATCCTTGTTTCCATGCATTAGGATTACGGATCCGTAATTGCAAAGGGTTACAAGCACCTTTCTTACATTTGTCATCTGTTTTTGACTTAGTCAAAGTGGCAACTCGATTATCTCTCTGTTCATCTGTAATACCAGCATTCCATGTAGCATAAAAAACACACTCCCAGTTTGGGCAATAGTAATCTGCAGCTGGGGCAGTACTATATGACCCTTTCTTACCAGTACACTTTCTCCATCCCGTGGCACCTTCTGGGCACATATACTTATGATCATTGCGATAGGCTTTTTCCCAGGTACCACATCTGGAACGACTATCTCTGTTTATAACATCACATGCATCAAAATATAAAACAGCAGGTATACTAGCATCTTTAAGTGGTCGTGTAGCATTAATTATAGGTCCGTCTGCATCATTCCATCGTATTTCCAACGTATAATAGGATGGGTTCTGATGCGGGTTATAGCATACTCTGGAGCTACCTTTAATGCAAACATTTAGTTCAGTGGTGTTATAAATACACCGAGTCACTTTACCAGTGCAGGTATAGTGAGAATGGTAAATCAAAGTCTGAGTTACTTTCAGTCCAGTTCGAGTAGAAGTAATGCAAGCAGTGCATGGAGGTAAAGCATGAGTCAATTCAAAACCTCCAAAACAGGCAACCAGGGCCAAGCAAAGGTAAAGATACATGTTGATTGGAGTTCTTCTGAATCCTCAGCTTGCAGATCTTGACCACGACGATCTTTTCTTCGTCCCGTGCGCTAATAAAGCAATTTCAACGGGTGCTGAGTGTTGATTGAAGATCCTCAAGTTGTCCATCACACAGTAACCAACTTAGCAATTTCAGTTGGCTTTTGAAGTATGGTTAATCAATGTAGTATCAAAGTAGTGTGCAAAATCACACGCAGATTGGGTTCGTTGAAACAAAACTGTTGCTGCATGGAAAACAGCAATCCTCTTCGAAAGACTTGGCTACTGCAGGGCACTGTGACAAAGTGTCTAAGCTGCTGGTTGCCGTCTCAGAGTAACTCGCAAAGGTGCATCAGGATGCTGCTCCGCGGTCCACTGCTCAGGTTCTGGAGCTGCTGCGGGCTTGACTCTGCTGTGGTGGATCCAGGCGTCGATCTCCGCTACCTTTACTGCAGTTGGGGTAGACAGGATGACGGTGTATGGTCCCTTCCAATGGGGTTCCAGCGGTGTCTTCTTCCAATCTTTGATCCACACCGGGGTACCAGGCTGGTAGGGATGCAGGGGTTCAGTCAAGTTGATAGGCAACTGATCTTGGATCCACGCATGGAGAGTCTGCAGAACAAAACTAAGAGCTAGGAGTTCTTGCCTGGTTATTTCTGAACCAATTTGGGCTAGACTTCCTTTAATTCCTTGCACTATTGGTGGGGGTTTACCATACAGAACTTCAAAAGGGGAAAAACCTGTTGACTTCACAGGAGCTGAGCGTATTCTGAGTAAGGCTATTGGGAGCACTTGGGGCCACTTCAAGTGTGTCTCCTGACAAAGCTTAGACATTTGGGCTTTTAAGGTACGATTCATTCGCTCAACTTTCCCTGAACTCTGGGGTTTGTATGCAGTGTGGAGTTTCCATTGTATCTGTAGGGCTTTTGCTAACTGTTGAGTAACCTGGGAAACAAATGAGAGTCCATTGTCTGACCCTATTACTGCTGGAATTCCAAATCTAGGGACAATCTCTCTCAATAAAACTTTGGTGACTTCTCTAGCTTTTTCGGTTCTGGTTGGGAAGGCTTCTACCCACCCAGAGAAAGTACAAACTAATACTAATAGGTAGTGGTATCCACTGGCTTTTGGCATTTCAGTGAAATCAATCTGCAGGTGGTGCATGGGGGTTACACCTCCTGACTGAACTCGAGGTGGTGGTGTGGGACCTTGCTTGGCATTTTTTTTGGCACAAATTTGACACTGGCGTGCTACTGAGGCTGATAGGGCTGGTAACATGGCAATGTAGAAATGTGGTCTAAGTGCTTTTTCCACAGCGGTCTTCCCATAGTGTGTGGCTTCATGGAAAGCTTTGACAAAGGCTGGTCCTAACAATTCGGGAATTACTATTTGTCCTGGGGGTTGACTGCCCTCTGCTAGTGGCAATTCAATCCACCCATCTTTCAGTATTCCATCTTCTCTGGCACAGTAGTAGTCTAATTCTTTGGTGGTATATCGTGGTGTCCATGAGTTCAAGGGTACTGGAAACAATGCTGCCTGCATCGGCATGGCTTGTGGCGAAATTTGTCCTGTCATAGCTGCTTGTCGTGCTGAGGCATCTGCAAATCTGTTTCCTCGGGCAACTTCTCCTTTTCCTGCTTGATGTCCTCTGCAATGCATGACAGCTACACGAGTTGGGGCCCATACTGCATCAAGTAGCATCAGTATCTCGGGGACATACTTAACTGATTTTCCTCTGGATGTGATGAGTCCTCTTTCTTTGTAGAGAGCTCCATGGGCATGTAAGGTGGTGAAGGCATACTTAGAGTCTGTATATACATTCAACACAAGTCTTGTACCTAGTAGTATGCTCGGGTAAGTGCTATCAATTCTGCTTTCTGGGCTGATGTGCCTGAGGCTAGGGCTGATGACTCAACAACTTCATGTTGAGTGACTACTGCATATCCGGCACAGCGTCGTCCATTGATGATGAGACTGCTTCCATCAACATAATAGATTTGGTCAGGATTGTCTATGGGCACATCTGTCAGATCAGGTCGGCTTGAAAATACAGTGTCCATGACTTCTATACAGTCATGCTCTGGGAGTTCTTCACTAATAGGTATCAATGTGGCTGGATTCAAGGCATGGCTCACTTCCAGTTGTATCTGTGGGTTTTCACATAGCATGCTCTGATATTTCAACATTCGGGAATTGGTGAGCCAATGATTTGCTTTCTGTTCCCTAAGGGCAAGGACTGCATGTGGCACAGTGACTCGTATATTCTGTCCTAGTGTGAGCTTGTCTGCTTCACTCACCAACAATGCTGTAGCTGCAACTGCTCTCAGGCAAGGTGGACATCCTTTGGCCACAGTATCTAATTGTTTCAATAGGTATGCTACAGGTCGTTCCCAATTTCCCAATTTCTGAGTCAACATGCCTAAGGCATTTCCTTGTGCTTCATGTACGAACAAGTGGAAAGGCTTATGAACATCTGGTAGTCCAAGGGCTGGTGATGACATCAATTCTTCCTTCAACGTCTTGAAGGCTGTATCCTGCTCAGGTCCCCACTCCAGTGGCGACTTTTCTTCTCCTTTTGTGGCTTCATACAGTGGCTTAGCAATTTGGGCAAAGTTGGGAATCCAGATTCGGCAATATCCTGCCGCTCCCAGAAAGGCTCTGACTTGCTTTCTGGTTGTTGGGGTTGGAATTCTGCATACTGCTTCTTTTCTCTCTGCCTAATTTTCGGCTTCCTTGGGTTATGCGAAAGCCCAAGTATTTCACTTCTTTTTGACATAGTTGTGCTTTTGCTCTGGAAACTTTGTATCCAGCTTCATCTAGTAACTGCAAGAGGTCTTTGGTGGCTTGTATACATTCACTTTCTGATACAGCAGCTATCAGCAGATCGTCCACGTATTGGAGAAGCACTCTCTTCCCCGGGGCCACTGGATAGCTGGAAAGGTCTTGATTCAGTGCAGCACTAAAGATGGTAGGCAAATTCTTGAATCCTTGGGGTAATCGCATCCAGGTGAGCTGGCCCCCTCTTCCAGAGATGGGGTCCTGCCATTCAAATGCAAACAATATCTGACTCACGGGGGCTAATCTTATGCAAAAGAATGCATCTTTTAAATCTAAAACAGTGAAGTGGGTGGCTTCAGCAGGAATTAGTCCTAGAAGAGTGTAAGGATTGGGTACAACTGGATGTATAGTCTCAACTGCTTCATTCACTCTTCTTAGATCTTGCACTGGGCGGTAGTCATCTGTTCCAGGCTTTTTTACTGGCAGAAGTGGGGTGTTCCATGGGGATTGACATACTTTCAGTAGGCCATGTTCTAGTAATCTTTGCAAGTGGCGGTGGATGCCTTCAATTGCAGCTCTAGGGAGAGGGTATTGTTTGACATGTACTGGTGTAGCACTAGGCTTGAGAATTACAATTACTGGAGCTATATGTTTGGCTAGGCCTGGAGGACTGCCTTCTGCCCATACTCCAGGTGGGGCATCAATACTTTTCAAGGTTTGTTCAAAATAGGTGTCTTGGACAGAATCATCACTGTAATATCTCCATTCTTCTTCTCGGGGAACTGTGAGCAGCATTATTCCTGCTGGTTTGGCTTGCGAATTTACTGTCATTTGCATTTCTCCTCTTTCAGTGAAGGATATTTGGGCCTGTAGCTTGGCTAACATATCTCGTCCCAGTAGTGGCACTGGACATTCAGGCATGTAAAGGAATTGATGAGTTATTTGCTGTCCTCCTAGACTGCATATGCGATTCTGAAGAAAAGGTTTTGTAGCTTTGGCACCAGTTGCTCCTACGATGGTGACTGCTTTTGTAGAAAATGGGGCTATCTTCTTGTCTACTACTGAATGTTCTGCTCCAGTATCAACCATAAAGTTCATAACTTGGTCTCCTATTTGTATTCCGACCATAGGCTCCTGGAGACCTAAAGCAAATTCGGAGCCCGGTCTGTCCTAATCCACGTCATCTTCATCATAGGCTGTTGCCGCCAATGCTTGCACGACTTCTCCTCTTTCACGCTGATGTTGCTCTCGATTGGCTCCTCCGCGTTGTCGGGGACGGCCTTGTCTTTCTTCTCTCCATTGATGATTGTTTTCGTCATCTTCGTGGGCGTCTTCGAGTTGCGGGCATGCATCTCTCCAATGTCCTTCCTCCCTGCAGTAGGCACATTGGTTTACGCCTAGTTGGGGCCGGCTTCCACCTCGGCCCCGCCCCCTTCCTCTGCTCCTTCGACTAGGGACACCTCCCCTTTTCTGTTCAACTATGGCTGCAGCCAAAAAATCAGCTTTCTTCTTCATCTTTCGATCACATTCTTTCTGTCTTTCATTATCACGATTCACATACACTTTATGAGCGACTTCCAATAACTGTGTTGCATTCATGCCCGCAAACCCTTCTAATTTCTGTAATTTACGTCTAATGTCTGGTTGAGACTGATTTACAAAAGCAGAATTCACCATGCATAAGCTTCCTGGTGCATCGGGATCATAGGGAGTATACATTCTATATGCTTCAGTTAACCTCTCATAAAACACTGCTGGACTCTCATCTATGCCTTGGTTAACTTCAGTAACTTTGGAAAGGTTCATAGCTTTCTGGCCCCCCCTTTTCAGGCCTTGTAACAAGCCTTGGTGAAAACGGGCTAGGGCTCTGGATCCTCTTTCAGTATTCGGATCCCATCGGGGGTCTTCATTCGGGAATTCCCTCTGGGCTGCTTCCCGTTGGTCTATTCTTTCTCCTCCTCGTTCTGGAGCTACAGGGTTATCTGCCAGCCACCCAATAGCTGCTTTTTAATTCGTGTCCGCTCCTCCGTAGTAAATAAAGTGGACAGGAGCTGACGGCAATCTGCCCATGTGGGTTGATGGGTTTCCATAATAGTATTCACTAGTTCTGTAAGCTCTTGGGGTTTATTGGTATAGGAGGCATAATGCGTCCTCCAATTTAACAAATCAGTTGTAGAGAAGGGGACATACACATAGCTTGGGGTCCTGCTACCACTTCATTATCGTCATTCCTTACAGGCACTCCCGGGACTTGCCGTAAAGGCATCATCTTAGCAGTGGAGGTCTTTTGGGATCTAAGCGATATTTTTGTAACTTTCCTATCAGGGCTCTTTTTCTTCTTTTCTACAGGCTTATCAAGGGTTACTTTCTTTTCTATATGCTTTGTCTTGGATTTACTTTTTACTGGCAGGCTAACACTGGCGGTCGCTTCTACACTGTCAGTCTCACTCGGGGAATTCTCAGTTTCTTCCTTCTCTGTTTCTGAATCTGACTCGCCTTTCTCTGTCTCTGTCTCAGTAGAATCATCTTCTTCAACAAAAGGAAGCTCATCCTCCTGCTCTTCGGGAGGTGGCTCAGGGGTTGGGTCCCACACCCGCTGTCTCCGGGGCTCTGGGGCAGGACGCCGGGCTACTTTTACTGGGCCCGGGGTCCTAGGCTGTCAGGGAACTACTTCTGGGGAATCAGGATCGACCAGGATGGGTTTCTTCCTGGATTTCTCATCTTTCCCTTTCTTACTAGGCTGTTCTTTTTCTGTTTTCTGACTATGATCTGTTTTCGCTAACATTATTCTGCACTGCTCTTCATAGCAGCGCTGCGCCCAAGGGGGCGGATCTTCACAAATACTTAACCAAGAATCTATATAGGGGTACTGATCGGGGTGCGCTATCCGCACTCTACGGTGCACTAACTGGATAATTCCTACATTAAAGGTTCCCTCTCGGGGCCAGGTAGGGTCTAAATCGGGCCACTCCCTAGTACACAAAATCTGTAAACGGGCTGCAGTCATTTTAATACCATAGTCTCCGGAATATCCCTCTTTAAAATGTGCGATCATACATTCTAATGGAGTGTTCCTAGTAGACCCCGCCCCTCCCATTTCGATGTGTGCACGCAACAACAGACAGAAGGGAAAAGGAGGGCGGACCGTGGGTAAGGGGTCCTCACGGCCCTAGAAACGTATAAGGAGAACAAATAACAAGACAAGACGACAATCGCTTCCCCCTTTTTGCGACCTGAACGCGGTCGCCCGGTCAGGAAATGCGCTACTCAGGGGTCCGCCTTCGCTTGGTCCGTGCTGCCAGACCTCTCATACACACCTCATTCACACAATCATGCTAGCAACGTATCCCAGAATGCATTCATTTCTATCTATTCTGACTAGTCTTGTTCAATTACCAAAATACAAGAAGACGGGAGTTTCGCCCTGCGAATACTCATGCGGGGGTACTCGGTCCGTCTTTGAGAGGTGATCAAGCTCTCTTACCAATTTCCAAGTTCCAAGTTCAAACGGCAGCACTGCTCTTTCTTATCTGTCTAGACATACCAAATCAAAACTATACTCACCGGATCCGGTCCTCAAACTTCCCAAGCAGGCGCATGAGTTGGACCTCGGACTCCCCTCACTCGGGTTCGAGGCGTTGGTTCCAGCCGGGCCCGGCACCCGCCGAGGTCCGACCAACTCCCTCCGATGCAATGGACCGGCGGCGCCAGGAAGCAGCCCCCGTCGGAAGGGCGCGACCCCGGCAGGACCAAGCCTATAGAGGCGGAAAGTCGTGGTATATTGCCCTATATACACTCTGATTCCACAACTTCCCGGCCAACGCACCAAGAATATGTAGCAGCAGAGCGCAGACAAACCAATGATACCAGGACTCTGTTCAGAAGGTCCAAATCATTTATTTGTGCACAAGTCTCAAGCAGAATCAAATTCAAAATGGCTGAGCAAAGTTCTCCGGCAATACAACAACTTTTATAGACTTTTGCTCTATTCTAGGTATAGAAAAACATTTCATTGGTCCCGGTAACCTCCCGTACCTCCCATACCTCTTCTATTGGTCCCGGTACTGATATGATTATCCAATTATGTTCGTTCAGTGGGCTCAGCACCTGCTTACCCCCCTTCTAGTCCCAATTACAATGGTCAGTTCACCAACTTGTTACTTTCTTACTTTCAAGGCTATTGGGCTAGTTAATACGTGCAGGGAAGCAGGGCTCTATAACTTCTCTGTCAGCAGTTTTAAACATGAATTTCTGTATTTTTCCATCTGTTCTGCTTGTCTAAGCTAATTCAATACTTTTACTGAGTTCTAATTCTATAGCAGCATATTGGGGGATGTGCAATTCCTATGGGCCTCTTCACAAGCTTCATTTACAGGTCAAGCTAGTTAGGCTTGCTTATGTCAGACACTGTGGATCACAGGCCTACACCTGCCACAATACCAGTTTTTTACAGTGCTGTAGGATGGTGCTTTATCGCCATATTAAAAATTAAGTTCATCGATGCACTCTTGTCTTGATAATCCACGTCGAAAGTTATGAAAAATAATCGCACGAAAATGTTCACAAGTTAATTCCATTTTTCGCCCGAGATGAATTTTTCAAGTTACTGTAAACAACAAATCACGCTCAAATGATAAAATGTTATGAATAAGGTTATGTTCAACAATGTCAGTGTTCCAATGGAACCATTGGATGGCGCCTGGCAACACTTACTGTTGCTAAGGCCAGAAATATAAATAGCAACCCGCGTATGTAGTTAAGCACTAGAATTCATTTCCAGAGCATGTAGTAAAAGCTGTTAGAGTAGCTGGGTTTTAAAAAGGTTTGGATAAGTTCCTGGAGGAAAAGTCCATAAATCATTATGAAAGTGGATGGAAGGAATCTACTGCTTACTCTTAGTATAAGTAGAAGTGAATATATCTGCCTTTTAGGATCTTGTCAGGTACTTGGCATACATACCAAGTCATACAGAATGTAGAAAGACTAGGGGACGTGCAGTGAAGCTACAGGGTAAACTATTTAAGACTGATAAAAGAAAATATTTTTTCACTCAACGTGTAATCAAACTCTGGAATTTGTTACCGGAGGATGTAGTAAAGGCTGTTAGTGTAGCTGGGTTTAAAAAAGGTTTGGACAAGTTCCTGGAGGAAAGGTCCATAAACCATTATTAAGAAGTGACCGAAGATATCAATGCTTGACCCAGTACAAGCATTGTGGAACTTGTGTCTCTTGGGGAAACTGCTAGGTACATATGACCTAGATTGGCCACTGTTGGAAACGGAATACTGGGCTTGATGGACCTTGGTCTGACCCAGTATGGCATATCTTATGTTCATACGTATGAAGTGTGTGACACACACATTTGGCAGATTGTTCACTCCACATGCCAAGGCACCCTCCTCACACGCATTTTAGCTCCTCCAAATCCCTCCTCCTCCACATCTCTATCCATGCAAACACCAAAGCAGCATTTCTCTTCCCCTCATACTTCTGGGCTAGAGAGTAGGAAGCTTACATCATGGGCCCAGTTGCGCTCTGTCGCATGCCCCACTAAATCATGTGTTGAGGTGATGGAGTACGTGAGCAGCTCTTGGAGCTTGCCCATCTGGACTTGTGTCTGCCTCAGAGCCATATCATTGGCTGCATGCACTCAGAGTGGGAAGAAAGCAATACAGGCACTCTTGGGCGAGAGCAGGAAGAGTGAACAGGTAACCATATGGGTAAGTGAAAGCAGGGTTCCCACCTTTCACTTCCTCCCTGGCTGCAGGTTGATGGAAGAGTGCTGTGTTTGCACTTTTACTTTTTGATTAAAAAAATAATGACTTAAGGCTGCTGAGTTTACTATATTAGAGGCCTAAAGTGACTGTCCCAAAGATGTGGCTTTTTAAAATTTGACGATTCCTCAGAGACCAGTTTATGATTCTTGAAAGTGGAAGGTCTTAAGGAGCAGAAGAGATTGGTTAAGGAACTTCCTCATTGAGGAGGGCTTGGGGATCAAGCTGTGCCTAGTTATCAGGTATTAGGGATTTTTGGTGACACCTCTTGTGGAAAGAGGGAGAGAATAATTAAAAAAAAAAAATACCCCTCCTTTTTGTATAAATTTGTTGGAACAAGAGATTTGCCTCTGTTTTTTTCTTCCTTAATAGTCTCATCCATTTTTACTGAGTTTGTTAGATTCGGATGCCACAAATATACAGGAGGCCCTGAAAACTGAGTTAAGAGGACAGACAGCAAAGGAGAATTAGAGATTGGGTGCAATATGATTAGAAATCACTAGACACATAGGCAGCGGAAAAGGATGGGCCACAGGGGCCATAGTCCCACCAATAGTTTGCCCAACACAGCATCGGGAATAGAGAGCTTGGTGGCAGGGCTGGAGATCAGTTGGTTTGGCCCCTCCAACTGAACAGGTATTCCGCTGCCGCTGACTAGACAGCAAAAGCAGAAAAAATAATTTTACTTTCAATTTAGTGATTGGAATGTGTCTGATATCTTCATATTTTGCGCAGTACAGGGGGAAATGCATCGCTCTCTTCTATGTCTTTGGTGTTGCCCTGCATGCAGGCTTCTTAGGGTTTCAGTTTAATTCCTGCCTATATATTTGTCACCAAGGCTAGGTAGCATTGTTAACACTGAGTGTCTGCCTAGGGATCTGTTTCCCAGTAGATGATATCGATGCACACAGCATTATTTACACTGTTGCCATTTCCTCGATAGGTCCTTGTTGGTGCTGTTATGGAATTGTAGATTTGTTCTATCCTGACTTGAGCAACTTCTGAAGGATTTTATATTACTTCATAATACACCTGGTACTGCAGAGGGCTTATGTTGCTTTTACTGAGATGAAACCAGAATCAGACTTTTTTTTTTGGTATGGGAGTTCTACAGGGAAATTTCCTAGTTCTCCTCTGGAGGAAGGGATTGAAAAATTACAAGTTAATATAAAACCAAAGAAAGCTAAATATCACTTTGTGGTTCTCCTTACATTTTCAAAGCAATACAACATGCAGATCTTTCCAAATTTATGCCACAAATACACTGTGCAAAAAATCTCACTCACTGGCCTTCAGTCTCATTCACAGGGGTTGTAAATTCATTCTTTGGGATGAGCCACCCTTGGCGTCTCTGGATTGACCACTGTTGAAAACATGATATTGTGCTTGATGGACCTTTGATCTGATCCATTATAGCAAATCTTATGCTCTTATGACATGAGATAAGACACACCAGTCAGAATTCACACTGAGCAATCTCCTCTGTTTTATCTTCCTCTAATACAGCGATTTTCAACCGCTGTGCTGTGGCAATTTGGTGTGCCGCGAATGGTCCGCAGGTGTGTCATGGGAGTTTGGGGGAGGGCCATTGGGGGAATTTGAGGGAGGGTAGAACCAGTGTCATTCTTCAGTCAGCTGTTGTTTGGATCGGGTGTGCTACTCTGTGTATTTTCTGTCACCTGATGTATCTTCCTTCAACTGGGTGAGAGATCCGTTTGCGTTAAGTGCATGTGAGTCAGTAGAATTAACTGTTGCAGAAGAAGATGAGCTGACGGAAATCAGAAATACTAGAGGGCTGAAACTGAAACACTCATCAACAGATATGGCCTCATTCTTGTTGTCTCTCCGAGAAGAATACCCCATTATCACAAAGATGGTGATTAAAGCACTTCTTCCTTTCTCAACATCTTATCTGTGTGAGGCTATGAACACAATGAAGAGCGAGAACAGGTCATGGCTTCAAACACTGGAGGAGGACTTGAGGGTATGCTTCTGAACCATCTGCCCTTTGACAAAGGACATTATGAAACGTTACCAAGCACAAATTTCCCACTGATATTATTTTATTTTATTTTTTAAATAACTCAATGATTAAAATTTTAGCTATTGAACTTTAAACACAATCTTAATACTCATTTTTTAAATGATAAAATATATCTTTAAAAAACTGATGGTGTGCATTGACAATTTTAGCGCCTTGTCAGTGTGCCGCGAGATGAAAAAGGTTGAAAACCGCTGCTCTAATGTCTCGAATCAGAGTGATAGCTCACCTTCCACCTTAGAGCACTGAAGAGGAGACATAATATGCCCAGTTGCTTTCTTACTCAGAAAATCATAGTCTAAATGTACTTACTAAACCTGAATGTAACTCACTTGAACGTCTGAGACAGGCCTGAGCTAAATCCAAGTACCACTAAATCTCAAATATTCCACACTGTTCCAATGGCAATCAGTAAAGGGCCTTTATCAGTGGTTAAATATGAACTGCCATTCTCAACCTTCCTATCAAATGAGCTGCAGTTATTTTGAATTCTGGACCTCATCCTCTCTTCGCCATCGCTGCGCCTCACTCTCTCCTCTTTAAGTTCTCTACTAGTTCCCTGGTCTGATCACTCTTTTCTCTCCAATATTTCCTGACTACTACCTCCTCTGTCCCTCATTCTTCCCAAGGGTCTTCTATGTCCCTTGGTCATAACATCTCCTCCTCGACTCTTGAACACTTTCCCCCAGCCAGTGTTATTTTCCCATCTGATTTTTCCTCCTTTCCGGCTGACACTGAGGCCCAGCTCTGGTATTCTTTTTTATTCGCCACCCTGGATAATATCACTCCCCTTGGTCCCCGTAACGGCTCTCTTAAGCACAACCATCCCTGGTTTCACTACGGCCTTCAGTTACACCACTGACAGCTCCACCAGGCCGACCTCCTGTGGACAAAATCTCCCGCCCTCACTGCCCTTTGCACCGTCAATATCGTTTTTTTAAACACAATGCAAAGAAACAATATTACTCAGAGCTCATATCTTCCTCATCCTTCCTCATAAGAGACTTTTGGCAAAACTAAAGAGTCATGGGGTAGGAGGCAGTGTACTATTGTGGATCAGGAACTGGTTAAAAGATAGAAAGCAGAGGGTAGGGCTAAATGGCCAATTTTCCCAATGGAGAAAAGTGAATAGTGGTGTACCCCAGGAATGTGTGCTGGGTCCGCTGCTTTTTGACATATTCATAAATGACCTGGAAAGGGGAATAACGAGTGAGGTTATCAAATTTGCAGATGACACAAAACTATTTAAAGTTGTTAAAACCCAAGAGGATTGTGGAAAATTGCAAGAGGATCTTGATAAATTGGAAGACTGGGCATCAAAATGGCAGATGAAATTTAATGTGGACAAGTGCAAAGTTATGCACCTAGGGAAGAACAACCCAAACTATGGTTACACGATGCAAGGTTCCACATTAGGAACCACCACCCAGGAAAATGATTTAGGCGTCATTGTGGATAACATGTTAAAACCATCGGCCCAGTGTACAGCAGCGGCCAAGAGAGCAAATAGAATGCTAGGTATCATAAGGAAAGGAATGGAAAATAAAACAAAAGATATTATAATGCCTCTATATCGTTCCATGGTGAGACCGCACCTTGAATATTGTGTGCAATTCTGGTCGCCGTATCTTAAAAAGGATATAACGTTATTAGAAAAGGTTCAGAGAAGAGCCACCAAAATGGTAAAGGGGATGGAAGGATACTCCTATGAAGAAAGGCTAAAAAGGTTAGGGCTCGTTACCCTGGAAAAGAGATGGCTGAGGGGAGATATGATAGAAGTCTATAAATTAATGAATGGAGTGGAACGGGTAAACGTAGATCAATTGTTTACGTTATCAGACTATAGAAAGACTAGGGGACATGCAATGAAGCTACAGGGTAAACTATTTAAGACTAATAAAAGAAAATATTTTTTCACTCAACGTGTAATCAAACTCTGGAATTTGTTACCGGAGGATGTAGTAAAGGCTGTTAGTGTAGCTGGGTTTAAAAAAGGTTTGGACAAGTTCCTGGAGGAAAGGTCCATAAACCATTATTAAGAAGGGACCCAGGATATCAATGCTTGACCCAGTACAAGCATTGTGGAACTTGTGTCTTTTGGGGAAACTGCTAGGTACGTATGACCTAGATTGGCCACTGTTGGAAACAGGATACTGGGCTTGATAGACCTTGGTCTGACCCAGTATGGCATATCTTATGTTCTTATGTTCCTCAACCAGTTCTTCTCACTGACTATATATCATCCTCTCCGCTCTCTCCAAGCTCTCAACTGCAAATCCCTTCTCCCACTCTCTTCCATCTCCTCATCTTCTTGCCGACTATTTTCAGTGTAAAGTTCAAACTCTTAGGTCCACTTTCCCAGATTGTCCACTTCCATTGTCTCCTCCTCCTTCAGTGCCTGCTTCCCCTGAATTGGCATCTCATTCTAGTGGTCCCATTTCCCCCAGCTCTCACACCTGGTCATCTTTTTGTCTGATCACTGCAGCCAAAATTCTCTGGCATCATCTCCTCTCACAAGACCACCTCCACTGCTGATCCTATTCCCTTACCGGCTCACTACTACCTCTCTGGCTCTGCTTCCCCTGATTCTGTCTATTTTTAATAATAGCCTATCCACCGGCACCTTCCCATTCTCTTGGAAGCATGCACTAATTTGTCCAATTTTGAAGAACCCATCCTCTCATCCCTCTATTCCTGCTCATTACTGCCCAGTCTTCACTCTCCCTTTTCTGTCTAAACTGCTTGAAAAATTGGTTTTTGCTCAACTCTCCTCTCACTTGGATTCCACTCACTCTTTGCCTTTCATCCTGGGCACATTACAGAGACTATTCTTCTTTCCTTCTTGAGCGAGCTTCATCATTTTCACGATTGTGGTGACATCTCTATTGCAGTCTCTCTTGATCTTTCCTCAGCTTTCGAGCTTATGGATCACATCACTCTTCTCTCTTGTCTTTATGATTTCGGGCTTTGCGGTACAGTGCTCTCTTGGTTTCAGTCTTTTCTCTCACAGCGGTCATTCTCAGTATCTACAGGTTCCTCCTCTTTTCTACCACTTCTCTTCAGGGTTCTGTTCTAGCCCTTCTGTGCAAATATTTTTCTAATTCCCTTGACCCTCCTTGTACAATAGTACAGTATCTCTGCTCACTACTATGCCAACGACATTATTCTGCTTTATCACACCTATCCTGTCACCCCTGATCTTGCCCTTCTTAATGCCTGCCTTTCCAGTATCTCCAAATGGATTTCCAGTAACTTTTCACATCTTAACCCCAGGAAACCTGCCGCTCTCTGGTTCACCTTCAGTAGCCCTTCACCAGAATTGTCTCTTCTCATATCTGGTTCACCTATCCTGCTTGCTGACTCCATCCGCTACTTGGGTATAACCTTGGACTCCTCTCTATCCTTTCATGATCATCCTTCCTACCTGATTCGCCGCTCTCTTCTTTCACTTCACTGTATCTGCACCATCTGCCCCTTTCCTCCCACTTCTTTCCTAACTATCTTTCTCCTCACACTGGTAGTATCAAGAATTGATTACTGCAACATCCTTCAGTACCAAATCCACTGGCTTCAACTCTTTCAAAACACTGCAGTCCATATCCTTGCACAAGCCTCCCAGTTTGAACATGCCATTCCCTTCCTGGTCTGTTATCACTGGCTCCCTGCCCAATATTGTATTCAATTTACTTTGGTTCACCGGGCACTACACAAAGGCTGTGCCCGCTTTCTTTCTACTTCTTCACTCCCCCTTCCATGCCCTCCACTGCATTCATATCAACTGGTTACATTTTCCCTCCCTTTCTCATGCCTGTTTAGTCGCCACACATTCTTCCACCTTTTATTTTGTCGCCCCTGCCTCATGGAATGCCCTACCCTTTGCTCTCCGACTTGAACCATTATATACCAAGTTCAAATCTCTCTTAAAAACTCACCTCTTCAGTACTGTCCATAATTTATCCACACCATAGTCACTATTAGTTTACCTTTCACCCTGTCCCTTCACCTCTTTCCTCCCTACTTCCTAGTTCCCTGTGTTTGAATGATTTTATCCTTTCTGTTGACGTTCTTCTTCCTTTCAGATTTTCTCTCTCTTTTTAACTTTGTACACCGCTCTGCTGAATTAGCGAAGGGCGGTCAACCAAGTTTAATAAACTTAAACAACCAACATAAACATAATACAAGAGGAAACACGTCAAATTTCACAATGTTTATTGTAGTTGGTAAGAAGTGAAGCACACAGCAATACAACTATGGAGTTCATCAACCTGGATATGCATCAGAATATACGGATGTGTGACTTTCTTCCTGGTCAGTACACTGTGAGTCCTAGAGATAGGACAGGGGTTTAGATCTCTTTCCTTCCAGGCAGAGCCAGTGCTACCCTTAGGTGGACTAGGTGGTCGCCTATAGCGCCAGTGTTTTGAGGTGGCCCACTGCCGCCCCTCTCCAGGACCTTCAGCACCAGCAAGGACTTTAAAACAGCAATGCAGCATTACCGAAAGCCTCCGGCGCTGCGTGCTGTTGGTGTTTCCACCCCCCCTCCAACACAGACTTCCTATCTGCATGGGGGAGGAATGGCTCAATATGTCAGAGATAGATATAGGGAGAGAATGGAAAAAGATAGGAGGAGAGAGAAGAAAGGACAAATGGCCAGCAAACTCTGGAAAGAGAGTCAGCAAAAGACAGACAAGGAAAGCAGAAGAGAGAGACTTGGACAATTGTGACTGAAGTACAAGAGGAAATGAATTTCTAGTTTTATTTCTCCAGTGTTGTGGGTACATTCCAGGTTTGGCTTCTTGGGGATTCCCAGTTCAATTACTGTCTTCATATTTGTAAATAATGTTCTTTTGTTTTGGTGACAGCCTGTGTTTTGTGTGTGCGGCCCAGCTGCGATATTCTATTTGTATAGTTTCTGTGCAGCAGTCCCACTTGTTCTGTTTTCCCAGTAGGAAATATATTTGTGTTCTGTGAGATGTATAGGTTTAATATTTGCAGTGCTGCCTTTTGATAGGTAGGGTTTGGTGCCACTTGGGGTAGTTTCTCCAAATGGGTTAGTTTTTCACATACCATAGCAGTCGTGAACTTCACTGTGTGAATCCTCTTGGTGCTGTTATGGTAAGGTGGGTTTGGGTTCTAAATGAGTAGGGTTTTGTAGTACTCCCTAATGTGCTGGAGGATAGTAATGTAGAAATATGGTAGACTCTCTTTATCCTAACTTTACTTGCGAATAGTATTCAGACACTGATACACTATGGGCTCAGTGGCACTTAATGCTCGTTAATGTATAGTAAACATGCCCCCAAGTCTTTGGACAAAAAAAAGAGGCTTGTGAAGGGCTCATTTGGAAGCTGCCGAGGCGTTTAGATGGGCGGCATATACATTTTTAAATAAATTAAATTTATGCAAATGTGGCCTTGCAATGAGCCACCACACATGAAATTGTATCATGCTCAGGCTACCTCTGATGTGAGTATGTCAGAACACCCAATAGTATGAGGGTTGCTCAGAAAGTAATGCCCTACATGTTTTTTCTCAGTCCAGAATGAAGATAGAGGTGTGAAATTGAAAGGGTAGTAACTTGGAACTTCAAAGGACACATGTGTGTAATTTTACAGTCGTCCGACAAATAGTGAGGCGGTAGTGATCCTTCAAATGCCATCTGTGAGTGACACACGGTACAAACAACGAGCTGTAATTGAATTCTTGGTGGAGGAGAAAGAAAGTGTGAGAAACATTCACAAACAGTTGTGTGCTGTGGATGGAAGTTCTGCGGTAGATAGGAGCACCATTGGATGATGGGTGAAGAGAGTAAAGGCTTCAGGAAGTGGTAAAATGGAACTGGAAGATCGGCCACGGTCTGGGAGTCCTGCCTCAGCCACCAGGCCAGACAAGTTGCAGTGCGCTGATGACATTATTCGTGCAGATCGGTGCATCACGAGTCGGGAATTGTCCGTAAAGCTTTCCGTCAGTAGAGGTAGTGCAATGGCAATTATTGACTCTTTGGGATATTCAAAGGTGTGTGCAAGATGGGTTCCATGAAGTCTCACAACCGAACACAAACGCCAAAGGAAAGACATCTGCTCTGATTTGTTGGAGCGTTTTGAAGCTGAGGGGGAGGCCTTTTTGTCCCGGATCGTCACAGGTGACGAAACCTGGGATCACCACTATGAACCAGAGACTAAGGCAGTCCATGGAATGGCATCATGCTCGCTCACCAAGAAAAAAAAAGTTCAAGACCACTCCTTCCGCTGGAAAAGTGATGATCACCATCTTTGGGGACATTGATGGCGTAATTCTGGTGGATGTGCTTGAGAGAGGTGAAACAATCAATTCAGACAGGTACATCAAAACCCTTCAAAAACTGAAATGGTGTTACTTGCGAGTGCGGCCTATCAGTAATCCAGGAGACATGTTGCTTCAACACGATAATGCTCGCCCTCACACAAGCCTCCGAACCCAAGAGGCAATCGCCAAATTTGGTTGGACAGTGCTCCCCCACCCACCCTACAGTCCTGATCTGGCACCATCAGATTTTCATCTGTTTGGACAACTAAAGGATGGGCTGCGTAGAACAAGGTTTGAAGATGATGTGAGCGTGATTCATGCTGTAAAAAAATGGCTGCATGAACAGGACACAAGCTGGTACAGAGGAGGAATTAATGCCCTCATTTCTTGCTAGCGTAAGGCCGTAGATGTTGTTGGAGATTATGTAGAAAAATAATATGCGTTAAGGACACATTCATTTATACTGTAAGTGATTTTTATACATTTTGAATGAAAACTCTCCGAGAAAAATAATTTGGGGCATTACTTTCTGGACAACCCTCGTACCTTTTTCTGGGTATTTTATGTTACAGTATTAAATTCAAAATTGATAATTTTTGTGTTAAAAGAAAAATTTGCTACATTTGATATCTATATAAATTTTTTTTGGTTACAAAGCCAAATTTACCTTCTGTCTTTGTCTTTTATCTCAATGAAAGCTATGCTTTGGATGTGATGCAATGAGGTTACATTGCAACCACCTGGGGATTTTTCCCATATTTTGTGTCCCCTTGTGTCTTACTTTGGTTTGGTCATTGCAGCAATAGTTCTCAGTTGAGGGCCATGCCCCAGTATTCCCTCTGGAATCCTGCAGACATGGCCTCAAATGTGGTCACTAGCTATCGCTTTTGTATGCTGACTATGGCTTTTCCCTTTCTCTCCCAGGTACCATACGTTCTCTCTCTACAGCATCGCAGACTCCAGTTGACCCAAACTTGAAATCAAACTCAGATCCGTTCACATGGCAGTACATAACATTGTCACCAAGCCACTTGGCCAGCCCTGATCTTTTTCTTTCAAGAGGATTTAATAGGCCAAACAAAAATATACCAGGGTTTATGGCCTAGATGACTAGGTGTATACTATCTGGGACATGCAGTTCTGACAAATCAACTCAGCACTTGCTATGCCGTATTCCTATTATATCCAAAGCACTTCACAATAAATACATGGATAAAATAAGACTTCTCTCTTCGGTATCACAGCCCACAAAGATTCTAGTTTTATCTAGGGCCAGTTAACACACCACACTCTTTTTCCTTCAAGTATAATGCCGAGAATTCTAGAAAAGCCCATAAGCACAATCTACTTATAGTCTTTTAATAAATGATCAAGGAAATTTTAATTAAATGTGACAAGACAAAGTAATTAGCTGGCCCATGAATATCAGGACATTTTTTAATTGGCCTAAGTGATTCTTGATGTAATAATAAATTGTTCTGGAAACTGTTGGCCCATAGGCAGCGGAAAAGGGTGGGCCACAGGGGCCATGGTTCCACCAAGATTTTGCCCAACACAGCACAGGAATAGAGAGCTTGGGGGCAGGGCTGGAGACTGGTTTGTTTGGACCCTCCAACCAAAAAGGTGTTCCGCTGCCCATGTGTTGTCCCATTGTCTCTATGTAAAGAAGGACAAGAAATCTTGGAATGCTGTGGCATGAAAATTTGAATCGGATGAAAATGATCTGGCATTCACAGAGTTATCTGATCCCACTTTGCAAGATCAGGTCTTCTGCTCCTAGTGCAGTGTAGTTTTTATAGCAATTTTAATTTCAATTTTTTTTTTTACATATCCCCAAACAAATCAAGATTTTTTAGAGGGGAAGAAAGTCTGAAAAAAAAAGCAGGCATGTCCAGGTGCAGACATGATTTCACAAATGTGGACATACCTCGTAGGGATGTCTAAGGGTGTGTCTACATAGACTTTCCCAGAATAGTATTTCAGAACCTAGACATCTAGGAATAGCCTAATGGTTAGAGCACCAGGCTAAGAAGAGTGAAGCCAGCATTCAAATCCCACCGTGGCTATCATTGAAATTTTGCTGTGTATCAGGATGATGGCATGCTTTCCCTCTGGATATTTTTCAACCAAAACACTTTTCAAATGCTGGAGCAGGTCTAAACTTAGATGCAATGCCGGACATTTCTGAAATTAGGCAAGGACGTCCAGGTTCCTGCCCACGCCTCTACCATGCCCCTCTTTAGACATGGACGTCCACAGAGGCAACTTTTAAAATGGCTCTGGAGACATCTCTATGCCCATTTTTGGACGTCCAAAGCATGAACAGGGCTTCCAAAATGACCCCCCATAGTTTATTATCAATTTTTTTTTATAGTACATCACTTATGAAACATAGTGTCACCACTTCTAGCACTGCCAGGTGAATGACGCTGTTCCACATGTCAGGGATTAATACCCAAGGGCATTTAAAACACACAAATTCAGATCAAGAAAGGAAAGCAGGAAACAGGTTTTTCCTCTCGATGACCAGAGCCAAATTTTCAAGTTGTTCTCTTTCTTTCCTTTTATTTTGATCCGCTTTTGCTGTGCGCTGCATTGCAGAAGCAATCCAAACAGTTGTATAAGTTACTGCAGTTAAGTTTAAATAACTAATTTAGACCTCTGTTTACTGAAGTGCAGTACTTGCCTAAATTAAAATGCGATAACTGCAAACAAGTGTGTTAACTGTCACAGGCATTCACAATCTTTTTGAGTTTTGCTATGCAGTTAAAGCAGACCAAAAGTCATTACTGAGGGAGAGGAACATAAGAACATAAGATATGCCATACTGGGTCAGACCAAGGTCCATCAAGCCCAGTATCCTGTTTCCAACAGTGGCCAATCTAGGTCATACGTACTTAGCAGTTTCCCCAAAAGACACAGGTTCCAAAATGCTTGTACTGGGTCAAGCATTGATATCCTGGGTCCCTTCTTAATAATGGTTTATGGAACTTTCCTCCAGGAACTTGTCCAAACCTATTTTAAACCCAGCTACACTAACAGCCTTTACTACATCCTCCGGTAACAAATTCCAGAGTTTGATTACACGTTGAGTGAAAAAATATTTTCTTTTATTAGTCTTAAATAGTTTACCCTGTAGCTTCATTGCATGTCCCCTAGTCTTTCTATATTCTGATAACGTAAACAATCGATCTACGTTTACCCGTTCCACTCCGTTCATTAATTTATAGACTTCTATCATATCTCCCCTCAGCCATCTCTTTTCCAGGTTAAAGAGCCCTAACCTTTTTAGCCTTTCTTCATAGGAGTATCCTTCCATCCCCTTTACCATTTTGGTGGCTCTTCTCTGAACCTTTTCTAATAACGCTATATCCTTTTTAAAATACGGCGACCAGAATTGCACACAATATTCAAGGTGCAGTCTCACCATGGAACAATATAGAGGTATTATAATATCTTTTGTTTTATTTTCCATTCCTTTCCTTATGATACCTAGCATTCTATTTGCTCTCTTGGCCGCCGCTGCACACTGGGCCGAGGGTTTTAACATGTTATCCACAATGACGCCTAAATCTTTTTCCTGGGTGGTGGTTCCTAATGTGGAACCTTGCATCGTGTAACCATAGTTTGGGTTGTTCTTCCCTAGGTGCATAAATTTGCACTTGTCCACATTAAATTTCATCTGCCATTTTGATGCCCAGTCTTCCAGTTTATCAAGATCCTCTTTCAATTTTCCACAATCCTCTTGGGTTTTAACAACTTTAAATAGTTTTGTGTCATCTGCAAATTTGATAACCTCACTCGTTATTCCACTTTCCAGGTCATTTATGAATATGTCAAAAAGCAGCAGACCCAGCACAGATCCCTGGGGTACACCACTATTCACCTTTCTCCATTGGGAAAATTGGCCATTTAGCCCTACCCTCTGCTTTCTATCTTTTAACCAGTTCCTGATCCACAATAGTACACTGCCTCCTATCCCATGACTCTTTAGTTTTGCCAAAAGTCTCTTATGAAGGACCTTGTCAAAGGCTTTCTGAAAGTCCAGATACACTATATCAACCGACTCACCTTTGTCCACCTGTTTATTCACACCTTCAAAAAAACATAATAGATTAGTAAGATCTTCCTTGTCTAAAGCCATGTTGGCTGTCTCCCATTAGGCCATGACTATCTACATGCTGAGCAATTTTATTCTTTATGATGGTTTCTACCATTTTTCACGGTACTGACGTCAGGCTCACTGGTCTGTAGTTTCCCGGATCACCCCTGGAACACTTTTTAAAAATTGGTGTTACATTGGCCATCCTCCAATCTTCAGGTATTGGAGGATCACCAAGATTGTAGAGCTTAAAAGTTGGTGTAGATGGGCAGACTGGATGGGCAGACTGGATAGGCTGTATAGTCTTTCTCTGCTGTCTCTCTTCTAGATCAATATTTAAATGCCATGGTCAGCATTTTTTTTCAACATTGGCCATGGTCTTTAACTATTTTATATCTATTCAGTGCTGAATATACTTGGAGAGGGGTGCAAGGCCAGTATTAGAGGGGTGTCAAACAGGGCAATTACTTTGGGCCCTCATGCCATGTTGGGTCCAAAGCCTGCTTCATGCTGAAGGAGACACAGCTTGCAGGCTGGCTTTGGGGCCTCCTCACCAGTTTTTGCCCTGGGCACCTGCCTCTCTAACAATGGCTCTGGGTGACTGCTGACAGCTCTGTGCATAACCACAATATTCATCTGTCTAATCATCAGTCCATATTTTATATATAGTTTTCATTTTTGTGATTTCACTCCCATTCAATAGCCAATATGTTTCATGATAAAAACAAAGACACCTATTTTGAAACTGATGCAGCATATCTGACATAATACTGTTTCAAGAAACTCCATCAGGGATCAGTCTTTGCGGTCCTTGTATCTCTGAAAAAACATGGTGATGAAATTTATTTAAGGATCAATAGCCCATCATATTAGCTAATCAGATACTCAGACCATATTTAAAGGGACATAATCAAATGAAAGACATCCACTTCAACTACCGGGGTTACAGTATGACGTGTGAAAACCCATCACTGTTCTCTGTAATTCAGCAAATTATCACCACCCTTTGGTGTCCCATCAATTTGATCAATCACTTGCCACTGAAATCCTAAAATCTGTGCTGTTCTTGCACAGTGTTCCACTACTGGTGCAGTCAAGCTTTTCCGCATTCAGTCATGATATTCATTGAGCTGCTGTCTAAAACTGTACATTTCATACAACCCACATACAATTTTGGACACAGACATATTAATATATATAATACAAAATCAGAGTTACAAAATGCAAATGTCAGGCAATCCACACCTGTTCATTAATAGGGTATTTCCAATCAGGACTTTGAATTGTCTGTAAATGGCAACAGACTTTCCACATGAGAAATGGCCACTATGGGAGGCATCCAGTTAATCACCTAATTTATAATGTAAGGAGGCTGACTTCTTAAAGGTGAAATAGCCATGAATGTCATTTATATATACAGTATACTCCCTAGGTCCATAAGACACCAAATAACTCTCCTGGTAGACAAATTGTTTTCAACTTGCATATCTTTATTGGATTCTGTTGCATCATTTATTTTTGAAACCCAAAGCACATGGGATCAGATCCTATATTCAGGATATGGCCCATATGTTGAGATGTTTGAAAGAGTTTCAAGAAGTTACTCAAGAAATATGGTTAGTAACAATGAATGTCAGTCATTTATTTATTTGGCTAGTTTTATATACCGTCTTTCAAAATGTCAAGGCAGTTGAACGTGAAGTACATGGAACATTTTACAAGAGTAAACCAATCTATCAAGGGATATGATTAAGTGGAATAGTTAAACATCTTTAAGAGAAAATTATACAAGGAGTCAACAAGAGTTGGGAGTCTCTACAGTGCTTGCTAGAGGACTCTGTACAGGAACTTGAACTTGACAGTGTGTGCTTAAAGAACTATTTACAGGATGTGGAACACGTAGGTAGAGGGAAAGAAGGTCTTGGGGGGGGGGGGGGGGAAAGGAGGTGGAGTGGGTATACTGAACTTCAACTGGCTAAGAGATTACCGTCATGTATTGAGTTCTGCAGCTTACTTGAGGCAGCAGTGAGGCATCAATTAATCAGGGGGCATACGAAGGTGTTCCAAGAATAAGTATGTTTTTGTTTTCTTACAGAAATGTCCCTGTACACACAAACACCACAACAAGAAGCATTGAATTTGATTGTTATGATGAGAGAGTATGGATTTAAGATGAGTGTCAGCAGTTTTTGATTGAACTCTTGGAACAAAGTTTGAAGAAAACCTTTTCGGGGTTTAATGACAATTTTTATACCCAAACTCGGAATTGCATGGGAGTTGCTTATGAACATGTGATTGCTACTTTAAATATAGCTATTTGGGAAAAAAGCTTTTAGTATGGATCCGTGTGGTTTCAAACCATTTGTGTTGTTTAGAAGTCTCTTCCAGCATATAAGTCCCAAAATGACAGGAACAATAACAAAATCTCAATGAGAAAGATCCTGCATCGTAACGGCTGTGCCAAAAATTCACCACCCATTCTAAATATCAAAACATTTACAACAGAGAATGTTTTTTGTCGGAGCTGCTGCATGAGAGAAGGCAAAGCATCACCACTCAATGAACAGTCGCTCCTTTTAATCATTAAGTAAAGGTAGCCGGTTTTCCATAACTTATCTGAAACGAATTAAAGCTTTAATGCCGCTTCTGGAATAGTATCAGCAACGTGCCACGTTTCGGGTCAGCATTTCACAACCCTGCTTCAGGCCAAAAAAACTTATTCCTGCAGACATGAAAGCCGGCTGTTAAAGGAATTTATATGCTGGTTGAATTCATTGGATCAAAATGTACAGTTTGTTACAAATTGCCATCAAAGATCCAGTCTTTGGATATTTTGAGTTTGAAAGGACAACAGGGAATTTAGATAACGTTGTTTAAGTAAACAGTTGATACGAATAACTATTTTAAATTTCACAGCCCCTTTATCCTTAAAATAAAATTGAGCCTACCTTTGAGTCATTTCTTATGGGTTAGAATCTGCTCATCAATTGATTATAAACAAAAAAAACCTCAGTAACAAGGTGATTTCTTTTTTGGCTTCTTTGCTAGAATTTGCACTTTGAAATAAACCAAAGTCCTTGAAAACGATAAGCACTTGTATGCACACTGCCATTTTTAGCTGGGTAAAGCTACGTGTTTGTCCATCAGAAAGCCAACACTGGGAAGCAGAGAATGTGAGATCATCTCCAGTATACCCAGGCATAGGGATGACATTCATTCCTGTCATATGTGCAAATTAATCCATTTGGAGTCATAAACTCTGAGACGTTCTGAAGTGCTGAAATGAGTCTATATAAACCTGCTAAGAGCTCAAATCCACTTACAGAAACAGGCTACAGTATTAATCGGCTGAATTAATCTCCATACTTTGACTGTTAAGATTTATAGGCTAGTGTGATCACAGTGGCTAGCCATCACCACTGAATGCTAACCCCGGATATTCAATGCCGGGGCCATATCCGGCCATCAGCATTGAATAGCCAGGTCGGCTGGCTAACCAAGCAGTGGTGATATTCAGCCACTACCCAGTTAACGTCAGCGGCCAAAATTAGAATAGCTTTTAGTATGCCTAACCTTTGCCGCAAAGGGATAACCAGGCAGGAGCTAAATATCGCCACTAACCAGTTATCCCCGGGTGCCACCCCTGGAACACCCCGGGGAACTAGTTAGCATCGGGGTATGTAACAGCAGCACCCACGAATATTCAGCATCACTAACCAAGTTAGTGCCGCTGAATATCCCACTTAGCGGCATCTGCATGGTTTGCAAGTCTGCAAACCGTGTAAATGCCTTTGAATATCAGGCCCTGTATGTCTATACACAGTAAGTATTGGTTTACTATATCTGAAATGTTATCCACATTATGGTGAATCTGACAAGGCAAGAAAACATCCACAAATCTGCAATCTCCCTAAATCCATGTGAGTGCCACTATACTGCATCACGAGTCAACCACAAACCTTTCTGTAAAGTGCAGATCAAAATGAAAAAATACTTCACTAAAAGTTCATGTTTTTAAAATTACACAATTGGCCCAAATCAGCTGTGTAGAAGTTCGTGATCAGTTCTTCTGCAACCCGGATAGGCCAGGGCTGGAGAAGATGGGGAGGAAACTTTCATAGCACCTAGGAGTGAGGGAAGGTAGTGATAGCTGTCATTATAGATGACACTTGGTGGCTGGATTTAAAGGCCATGACATAGGTTTCTGAAAAGTGCAATGGCGTATGGCTCCCAATCTTATGACTAGGCTAGGAACAGTGAGAGGGTGATTTTTTTTTTTTAATTAAATGAAAAATCCTCTCCCTTGGTAGCTGTGGAAGAAGGCACATGGCCACTATCCCATGCTTGATTGCTGCTCATCTGAAAAAAAAATGAAAGGAGTAACTACTGTGCAAAAAAATTTTTTGCAAAAATTACATACATAGATTCATACTATCAGGCCAATTCCGTGCTGTACGTGCCTGGCCCATCCAGGCGTTCAGAAATGGGACGGCCAGGAGTTGCACCCGATTCTGATCCCACAGGGGCTAGAAATCCCTGTGGGACCAGCCTGAATGTGCAGACTGGGCCCCGATTCTGGGCTCCCGGATTTCCAGCACACTACCTGGCTAACTCAGCTAGGCTCCTGCATGGAGGAGCAGTGACATGGTGTCTTGTTGCCATGCCACTGTGGTTGTATGCAGAAGCCACAATCACCAGTCACCCACCAGACCCTTTTTCCCTGCAGCCCGACCCCTGATCGGGCCTTCCATGGCCAGGGTCAGGCTGCAGGGAATCCCCTGCACCCTCTCACCTTTCCTCTGTGCCCCGGGGCCGCCATCCCCTGATGCCCAGGGAGACTTATTCCACCTCCAAGGTGGAATGTCCCCATCTATCCTGGTGGACCCGGACGTATAGGGCCGTGGCTGGAATTTGTCCTTTACATCTGGGTTGTGTGCCCCGCCCCTGGACCGCCCACTCTCCTCCCCGTCACCGCCCCTACATGCCTCTGTCCAGAGCTCCCCACACGTCTGCTATGTACATGTGGGTTGTTTTGCGCAGGGAATATCCCCACTAAACGTGGCTCGGAATCTACCCCTATTTGTTTTTTCTGGGACTCTTCCAGTGGAATCTGCCTGCTTCCACTTACTTGCATATAGCACTTGTCCTGCCCCTCCCCCTGCTGGGGCTTTCTTCAGAAGCTTTTTTCTCTGAGCACATGAGCTGCGGACCTTCCATTTGCTCCCGGTTCCTGCTTGGGCGAGCACTCTGAAAGCTGAGGCTTGGAAACCTTGTATGCTCTCTTCACACATTCTTCTGGGCCTGTTTAGAATCTAGCTTGTTGTTTATTGTTCTGTCTATATTTCTGTTTTATCACTGTGTGTCCTATCTTCTGTCTGTCCTTTACCCAGCTCCTGCCCTCTGCAGTGCTGTGTCTTCCCCTTCTCGATACTTTATTACCCACTCCTGGCCTAACATTCTTTCATAGCCTTCCTCTACTCATTGACACAATTACTCAGGTGCACCTGAAGCCACCAGGACTTTCTCTCCCCTCTCCACCTTTGATATGCATTTTTTCCTCATCCCCCTCTCCTATGGTTTCACATCACTTTATGTTCTCGATGTTAACTCTCCCTAATCTTTTCTGCTCATTCCCACAGTTCCATGGCCCTACTTCTCATTACCCACTCCTTACTGTCCCCACCTTCCCTACAATTTTGTCTTCGACCTTATCATCTGCCCTTGAGCTTCACCTTTTTCTTCCTCTTGTTCAGCCATCTCCAGTCTCACTGAGGAAACCTCACCCCCGCTTCCATTATGCCGCCTCCTCTCTCCCCCATTCTCTCCTACTCGTTCTCCTTCTCTCATCTGGAGATGTCAACCTTAACCCTGGCCCCTCTAGACTTTTTTCACACTCCCAGGGCAGATTAATGTGTAATCTTTTTAATCTTAGGGGCACACTGTGAGGCGAAGTACTCAAGAAAATTTTATTGGGACCAAACTATGGTTACATGCTGCGAAGTTCCACATTAGGAACCACTACCCAGGAAAAAGATTTAGGTGTCATCATGGATAACATGTTAAAACCCTCCGCCCAGTGTGCGGTGGCGGCCAAGAGAGCAAATAGAATGCTAGGTATCATAAGGAAAGGAATGGAAAATAAAACAAAGGATATTATAATGCCTCTGTATCGTTCCATGGTGCGACCGCACCTTGAATATTATGTGCAATTCTGGTCACCGTATCTTAAAAAGGATATAGCGTTATTAGAAAAGGTACAAAGAAGAGCCATTAAAATGGTAAAGGGGATGGAAGGATATCCCTATGAAGAGAGGCTAAAAAGGTTAGGATTCTTCAACCTGGAAAAGAGACGGATGAGGGGAGATATGATAGGTTTTCTACCCTTGTTGTTAAGTGCCGTCGAGTCGGAGTCGACTCATGGCGACCCTCTGGATAGCTATCCTAAATTGTGTTTGGTCTTCAGTCAGGCAGCTCATTGTTGACAGACTGGTACCCGTAGCTGCTGTTATTGTATCGATCCATCTCATTGCTGGCCTTCCTCTTTTGCGTTGACCTTCTATCTTGCCAAGCATAATGTCTTTCTCTAATGATTTCTCTCTTCGTATGATGTGTCCAAAGTATGAACGTCGAAGTCTTGTCATCTGAGCTTCTAAAGAAAGCTTAGGTTTGATCTCCTCTAGTACCGACTGGTTTGTTCTTCGGGCAGTCCATGGTATACACAGTATTCGCCGCCAGCACCATAATTCAAAGGCATCAATTTTCTTCCTATCTGTCTTTTTCACTGTCCAGCTTTCACATCATATGATGTTATTGAAAATACCATGGCTTGAACAAGTCGAATCTTTGTATGGAGAGAGACATCTCTGCTCTTGAGAATCTTATCTAGGTCTTTCATAGCCATTCTGCCAAGAGCAATGCGTTGTCTGATTTCTTGACTGCTTATTGCTTCTTTATTGATAGTTGATCCAAGTAGGTTAAAGTTGTTCACAATTTCAATTTCTTCTCCTTCAACGATGAACCTGTTGATTATGCCAGTTGTCATGATCTTTGTCTTCTTTACATTAAGGTGCAGGCCCATTTTGAGACTATTTTCTTTGATTGTGAGAAGCAAATGTTTCAGATCATCTTCACTTTCAGCCAGTAATGTAGTATCATCAGCATAGCGAAGGTTGTTGATGAGTCTTCCACCAATCTTCACACCTGTTTCTACCCTTAACCTTATTCATATTCCTCTCCTCTCTCCCTCTTCTCTCCCTTTTTCTTGCACATTGTGGAATGCACATTCTGTCTCCAATAAACGCCTTCATTCATGACCTCTTTATCTCTAATACTCTACATCTCCTGGCTCTTATTTAAACTTGGCTTCTCCCTTAAAACACAGTTTAAGTCGCTTCCCTCTGTCACGGAGGCTACCTATTTTCCCATATGCCTCAGCCTTTTGACTGTGGTGGTGGTGTTGGGTTACTACTCTCTCATTCCTGCCATTTCCAGGTTCTCCTTCTGCTTCTATCTAATTTATTTGCTTCCTTTGAAGTCTATGCCATCCACCTCTTTTCTCCACTACCTCTTCGGGTAGCTGTCTTTTATTGACCTCCCACCAAGTCCACCACTACCTTTCTCACTGACTTTGACTCCTTGCTCCTCTTTTCTGGATGCATCTTCCTCTTCCCTCATTCTTGGGGATTTTAACATTCACGTTGATGACCCTTCTGACCCTTATGCCTCAAAGCTCCTCTCCCTAACCTCCTCAGTCAACCTCCAGTTGAGTTGTGCTCTACCACTCCTACTCAAAAGCATGGTCACTCTCTTGACCTTGACTTCTCCTCCAACTGCTCAGTCTCAAACTTCTTCACCTCAGTTCTGCCCTTATCTGACCGTCACCTGCTAACCTTCACTTTTAAGCACCCCCCATCTTGGTCTCACCCAATTTCCACCAATATGTTTAGGAATCTTCACACCGTCGACCCTTCAGCTCTCTTCACTGCTGTCTTTTCACCTCTTTCCTCCACTATGTCATCTGAGTCTGTTGATGGGGCAGCATCCTCCTATAACACTATACTTTCTTCCACTCTGGATGCACTGGCTCCTCCCATTCCATGTCCTGTGAGACATACCATACCTCAATACTGGCTCTCCTTGACAACCCGCTACTTTCGTTCCTATGCCTGCTGTGCCGAGCGCCTTTGGCTTAAATCATGTACCCTTGCTGACTACCTACATTTCAAATTCATACTAATCTCTTTCCAGTCAGCCATAGCACTCACCAAGAAAGAGCACTATGTCCATCTGACTAACTGTCTTGCCTCTGACCTTCACCATCTCTTTGCTATGCTCAGCTTTCTCCTCAAGGTCCCTCCTCCCCCAATTCCTCTTTCACTGTCTGCCCAGACCTTAGCTGACTACTTCCATGACAATGTCCAGATGATTAGCCTTGAATTCTCTGCTAGGTCACCTCCATCTCATTTTCCCCCTCTTCAATCCTATATCCTTTCTTAACCTTCGGTTACCCTTTCTTCCTTTTCTATAATCACTGAGGAAGGAGGAAACTGCAAATTTTCTCTCCTCCTCCATCTTCCAAACTGATTACTTGCTCTTTTGATTCCATCTCCACCTGTCTGCTAAGCTCTGTTTCTTCTGCTGTCATCCCTTCCATCTGTCATATCCTTAACCTATCGCTTTCCACTGCAATTGTTCCTGTGGCCTTCAAACATGCTGTGGTTACACCTCTCCTCAAAAAGCTTTCACTAGAACCTACCTGTCCTTCCAGTTATTGACCTCTCTCTCTCCTCCCCTTTGCTTCAAAACTACTTGAACAAGCAGTTCACCACCTGTCTTGACTTTATTTCCTACTGCAATCTGGCTTTCGTTCTCTACATTCCAAAGAAACGGCTCTTGCCAAAGTCTCCAGTGACTTGTTCCTCACCAAATCCAAAGGCTTCTACTCGATTCTCATCCTTCTTGAACTTTCTGCTGCCTTTAACACCGTTGATCACCACCTTCTCCTCAAAACTCTGTCCTCGCATGGATTTAGGGGCCTGTTCTGTCCTGGTTTTCTTCTTCTCTCCCATCGCACTTTTAGTGTCTGTTCTAGTAGTTCCTCCTCTACCGTCATCTCCCTTTTAGTTGGTGTAATTTAGGGCTCTGTTTTGGGACCTCTCCTTTTCTCTCTCTACCCTCTGTCCCTTTGTGCACTTATTTCCTCCTATGGTTTTCAGTACCATCTTTATGCTGATGACTCTCAGATCTACTTTTATGTGCCTGAAATCTCTCCAGGAATCCAGGCCTGGATCTCTGCCTGCTTATCCAACATTGCTGACTGGAAGTCTCACCCGCCATCTGAAACTGAAGATGGCCAAAACTTAGCTCCTTATCTTTCTCTTTAAATCCATCTCCCCCTTTCCTGCCCTCTCTATTTCTGTGCTAACACTACACACCTCCCTGTTTCCTCAGCTTGCAACCTTGGGATTATCTTCAAATCTTCTCTATCTTTCTCCGCATGCATCCAACAGGCAGCTAAAACCTAACACTTCTTTCTCTACAACACTGGCAAAATTCATCCCTTTCTTTCTACACACACTACTAAGGCATTTATCCACTCTTTAGTCACCTCCTGTCTAGACCAGGGGTCTCCAAAGTCAGTCCTGGAGGGCTACAAACCAGTCAGGTTTTCAGAATATCCCTAATGAATATGCATGAGATCAATTAAAATACAACAGGGGCAGTGCATGCAAATATATCTCATGTGTATTCATTAGGGATATCCTGAAACCTTAGCAGGATTGCGGCCCTCCAGGACAGGTTTGGAGACCCCTGATCTAGACTACTGCAACCTCCTCCTTGCTAGTATCCCACTGAATCATCACTCTCCCCTTCAATTTGTTGAAAACTCAGTTGTGTGGCTAATTTTCCACCAGCCTCAATATATTCATATAACCCCTCTTCTCAAGTCCCTTCACTGGCTCCCCTATCCGTTTCCGTATCCAGTTCAAACTTCTCTTACTGACCTGTAAGTGCATTCATTCTGCTGCTCCTCACTACATTTCCTCTCTTGTCTCTCCCTACAACCCTCCTCGGAAACTCAGCTCTTCTGGCAGATCTCTTCTATCTGTGCTCTTCTCTTCTACTGCCAACTCCAGACTTCGATCCTTTCACCATGCTGCTCCTTATGCCTGGAACAAACTGAGTCTGAGTGTCAGGCTTCATTTCTGGCCCTTTTCAAATCCAGGCTGAAAACTCACCTCTTCAACGACATTTTTGGATCCTGATCCGCTTAGTCTCCTAAGTGTTTCCTTACCATTCTCCTAGATATATCCTTGCCCTCAGTTATTGTGTTGTCTGTCTTAACTAGACTGTAACCTCTGATGAGCAGGGACTGTCTTTTACATGTGTCTGTACAGTGCTGTGTACGCCTTGTAGTGTTATACAAATGATAAGGTAGTAGTAGTGTTTCCTGCACTATAACAATCCCAATAACCCATTATGTATCCTGAAATTTTAAATATAAAAACCCTCTAAAACTTGCATTTAATTGACATTGTGTGCATAGAAATCATAAAACTGCATCATGCTAATACCTAAATGACATTTCTACATGCTAAATTTGTTACATGGAATGAACTGGGCATTGCAAGATGCTGTGCTGCCATCTATTGGTGCTGAAATGAATCCTTGATGAGTGACAGAGTATTTTCTATAATGGGTAATGGTTATATCTAAAAGCTTTATTCTGCTTTCCTTCAAGTCATGGTCCCAAAAAAAGAGACCTAAAAAACCCATGCCCCATACTGTTGCCTCCTGCACACAAGGCATTATCCAAGTCAATGATACTGTCAATGAACAAGATTACCACAATAGCATATGGTGGCTGTAAATTGAAAGAGTAACATTATATATCAAATATTAAGAATTTTTTGATGCAATAATAATGTTTTTTTTTTTCAAAATCTGTTTATTAAATGCTGGTTCAACAATACAGCTATGATGAAACAAAACATGGATACATATTTTCATAAGTTTTGCCCTCCTTCATACCTCCCCCCTCCCACCAGAGGCTACAGCCAGGAACATCCTACCAAACCAATTCCCTGGACAGGGTTGAGTCTTATCCCCAACCAGGAGCCCTCAAAATCCCTGAGGGAAGAGGGGAGAGAGAGAAAACAAGGGCACCCCTAGAATCGTAAACTCCTCTAGTACTCTTAACTCTTATGATAACTCGGAAACGCCCTCCCCCCACCCCCCCATCCCCCCCCACCTCCCCCCATCCCTCCCACCCCCCCACACCAGAGCCAAGGGACCTCCCACTGGGAATTCACACTTCCACTATCCCATTCCGCCACCTTCGCCCTCCCTGCAGCCACCAAGCCAGGGTACAGGGTTACCCCATAGCTAATACCTCGCTTCTAGCTTTAGAACCTAAGTTCTGGATGTAGGGGGTCCATATCAATAGGAAGGAGGCCCAGCGCTGAGGAGTCCCCCTGGCCGCCCTGCTCTCTTGTAGCATGAGATGATGAAAGCTACTACGCCACTCCCAAAAAGTAGGGGCTGACATCTCCCTCCACTTACGAAGAATGGGGCCTTTCCCCACCAAACAAGCCTTGCGCGTTAAGATACGCCCCCATTTCCCCTTGACCTGTAGAGGCCCCAGATAATCCAAAGCTACCAACAGGCCCGACCACCGAACTGGCTGGTGCAGTAAAAGACCTAAATAAGCCTCAATATGCGCCCAATACGCTTTAATGCGCTTGCAACCCCACCACATGTGGCCCAAGTCTGCTAACGGTGAGGCACACCGAGGACAACCCCCACACTCCGTTAGCCCCGTGCGCAATGCTCGCCTCGGGGAGAAGTGGACCCGTGTTATACACTTGAATTGCGTCTCCCGCCACCTGGTGCCCTCCACCAATCGGGCTATCCGCCGTAAGGCCGCTCCAACCGCGCCGGGAGGAACTGCGCATCCGAGTTCCTGCTTCCAAGCCTGCTCCTCTTTGGTGAAGTCCCAGGGAGTGCCATACTGGTCCAACTTACGTTTCAGCAGTGCTACTCTAGGTGGACAGTCCGTCCTCAGGGCAAAAAAGTCAATAATTCTCGCAGAATGATCCTCTTGCAACCCCGGCTGCGGCAGAGATTCGACATAATGCCGTAGTTGGAAGTAGGCAAAGTGGGAGGTCCCCTGTTGCAAGTCATAGTCTTTACAGAGCATGTCCAATGGCTTACAACAACCCTCTAGTGTAACCACATGTCCGAGACACGTTATCCCCTTCCCCCTCCACTGCCTAAATACTGCGGAGTCCGTACCCGGCCTAAAGGCAACATTCCCTTGCAGGGGAAGCCAGCTAGAGACCCGCGGAGAACTGCCCCAAGTCTTATTAAGTCTCTGCCAAGCCCTCCTAATCGGGGTCACCAACACGCTAGCTCACACCCTAGGTGGCAGCAACGTCCCATCCAGATGCACCACAGCCTCCAGCGTGTGTGGGGACAGGAAGGCCGCCTCGAAGGTCCTCGGCGTATAATAATCAGTAGCACCAAGCCAATCCCCTAGGTGTCTGGCCTGACAAGCCATAACATACTGAGACAGGTCTGGAAGTCCCATCCCCCCCGCCTTCCAGCTACCCCTCAATCTAGCCAAGGGTATCCGGGCACGAAGTGCCCCCCAAAGAAACTTCCGGACTTCCCTGTCTATCTTTCGAAGGTCCTTCTGCAGCAGCCACACCGGCAAGGTTTGTAGCCAATACAGCAGCCTGGGAAATATAATCATACCTATAGCCGCCAGTCGGCCCGACAAAGACAAGGGAAGGGGGGTCCAAGCCTGCAATTGCGTCTGAACCTTTGTGAAAAATCTAGCAAAGTTCAGCTTATACAGCGCCTTAGGGTCCCGGGGCAATAAAATACCCAGGTATAGAAATGCCTCCTCCGCCCATCGAAGAGGGAAGACGCCCTGCCAAGTTCCCCGCAGTGAACCCCCAACATCCAGCGCCTCAGATTTGTCTCTATTTATCCTCAGCCCTGCGAATGTACCGAAGAGAGTGAGCTCCTCTAGTAGGGCACCGAGTGATTGCTGAGGCGAAAGCACATGTACTAAGAGATCATCTGCAAATGCCGCCAATTTAAATTGTTGAGCTCCTACTTTTACCCCCTGTATGCTAGGAGAGGACTCAATACGTCGCACCAACGGGTCTAAAGATAGCACAAAAAGCAATGGGGAAAGAGGACACCCCTGCCGCGTTCCCCGCTCGAGTGAAAAGGAGTCGGATATCACACCATTACAGGAAATAGCTGCTGTCGGATCTGAATAAAGTAAGTCCACCATCTTACAGAACATCTCACCAAGACCATACTGAGGCAGGAGGAACTGCAAGTATGCCCAATGAACCTGATCAAAGGCCTTCTCGGCGTCAAAACTAATTAGCAGTGATGTTAAGTTGCGTTCCCGGACCCACTCGAGGGAAGCCACTATTTTCCGCAGGTTTCGAACGGCATAACATCCTTTGACAAACCCGACCTGCGATGCGTGTACCAACTCGCCCAGGACGTCCGCCAAACGGACAGCTAAGATTTTTGCTAAGAGCTTTAAGTCAAAGTTTAGTAAAGAGATAGGCCTGTATGAGGCAGCTTGAGTGGGGTCCTTTCCAGGCTTGGGTATCAAGATGATATGGGCATGGTTGGTTCCCCACTTAAAGACGCCTCGATCAATCCGGCAGCGATACATTTCTACTAGGGCCGGTGATAGCTTATCGCCCATTAGCTTGTAAAGTTCTGCCCCAAACCCATCGGGGCCCGGAGCGCGGCCACAGTTGGCCTCTTGTATCTCTTTGAGCACCTCACCCACGGACACCGGTGCGTCCAGACGTGCCCTTTGGGCCGCCGTGAGCCGGGGGAGCTGTAGCTCCCGAAAGTACTCCAGCATATCCAACGGAGATCCAGGTCTTTTGGCATAAAACGACTGAAAGTAGGTGCGGAACACCTGCGCTATCTCCCTACTGTCCTTTTGTAAGTGCCCCTGACCATCCCGCACGGCGGCTATCAGACCCGTCCCTCTACTTCCCCGAAGACACCTCGCAAGGAGCTTCCCTGGCTTGTCTCCGAACCGATAAAGTTGATAGCGGTAGTACATGTGAGACTTTTTCGCCCGTTGGTGTATGAGCTCATTGAGAGCTACCTGGGCCTCCCACAACCTTTTTCGATTAGCCAAGGTGGGGTCATTTGCGCACCGTCGGCGTTCTTTCACTGTCTGCCTTTCCAGATGAAGGATCCTGGCCGCCAGCATCCTGCGTTTCCTAGCTATGTAGGCGATTGTCTCCCCCCGCAACACCACCTTCGCCGTTTCCCACAACAACTCTAGGTCAACCTCCTCTTTCTCGTGGTTCTTTTGGAAATCAAGCCAACATCGCAGGATATGCCCCCGGAAACCCCCATCATGATATAAGTCTATGGGAAAGCGCCACGTCCGGGAATGTGAAGCTCGGGTTCCCCAAGTGAGACTCACCCATATAGGAGCATGATCAGATATTTCCATGGGGCCAATCTGCGCGTCCTCCACCTGCGCGAAAAGCCTCTCTGAAACAAGGGTATAGTCTATCCTAGCGTGTGACCCATGGGCCCGAGATTGGTGGGTGAAATCCCGTTCCATAGGATGTAATAAACGCCAAGGGTCCACCAGTCCCAATCGAAGACGTAGGGCCTGCAGAGCCTTGGTGGTCGGAGCCCGAGATCTCTCCCCTGCTCCCAGCTCCGTATCCAAAGCAATATCCAAGACGCCATTCAAATCGCCCGCCAACACCAGAGGAGCCTCCGGCCACTGCTCAATCCGAGAGGTCAGCCAAGCATATAGTGCCTTATCCAGGACATTGGGGCTATATAGGGACCCCAGAATAAGAGGCTTGCCAGATAGAGTGCCATATAGCAAGAAATAGCGGCCCTCCGGGTCCGCATACTCCCGCAGTGCCTCAAACCGAAGGCGCTTGTTAACAAGAATGACCACCCCCCCCTTTTTTCCTAGGGCCGGGGCCCCCCACACCTGCCCCACCCAATCCCGTTGCAACTTCGCATGTTCAACCGCTGTTTGGTGGGTCTCTTGTAGCATAGCCACATCACAGCGAAGACGAGCCAAGGCCTGCAAGACCTTATAACGCTTGATGGGGTTGCCAATGCCACACACATTCCACGATACGATCTTCAGATCACAAATCTATTACCTATGTCTTCCCATGCACATCTGCCCATCGAGAGGAGGGTGGCTGTCCCAGCCCGCAGCCATCCCCCAAGAATCCCGGATATGCAAAGTGTTAGTCTCCCCAGTGGTGTGCGGTTCCCCTCTGGCCTTTCCCTCCCCCAACCCACCCCCTTCCCCCTCCTCTTCCAGTCCCTGATTGCTGTAGGAGTATACCCCCCCTCCCTCCCCCTCCTTTCCCAACCCCCTCCCTCCCTCCCCCTCCTTTCCCAACCCCCTCTCAGTCCCCAAACCTAACCCAGCCAAAAGGCTGAGACTCCCTGTAGTAGTCGGGCTACCCCAGTGTTAGTAGTTCAGGTCTCCCCTACCAAAGAGACCCCCCTCACTCCCCCCACCCCTGCTGCCCCCATCAAGCTTTAATAGGAGACACTCTGCGTATCCCTCGTCTACCCAGGGCCGCTACCCTCCCGACGCCCCCCCCCCCTCCAGGGGGGGAGAGTCGGCAACGCAGCGGCCCCGCCCAGAAGAGGGCTCTCCCCCCCCAACGCAGTCTGCGAGCAGCATAGGCAGGTTCGCCAGCGTCAAAGTGCCCACCCCTGAGTTCAAATCCCAGGTCCCTCCCGCCTCCCTCCAATCCCGATTCCAAGAAGGGGGGAGGGCATGGCGGCCATTCCTGGCGCCACCCAAGTACCTCCCCATATCTCGGAACCCAGGCGGACACCCCGTTCCTGCACAGTCCCCGCACAAGAACTGCCTGCCAAACCTGCGCAATGAGAAAAGCTAGGTGCAATACACAATCTGTTCCTTCCCCGCTTTAAACACTGGCCCGTAATAGGAAGGCACGAACTGGCTGGGGCGGGGTAAGAAAAACAAACAAAGGGTGATAGGGAGAAGGGCAGAAAAACAAGAGAACAAACCAAACAGAAAAGCGCCTCCACAACACCCACCGGGCGGTCTGGACCGCCTCCCACCCATGGAGAGCAACGGAACCAGACCATCCCGTGGCGTCGCCGTTCCCCTCCCCCCCTCCACCAAGGTCGGAAGGCGCGGGGGCAGTCCCCCTTCAATGTCCACCAAGGAGGCCCCTGAAGACTCATGTGTTCCCCACCCCCACCCGCCCCATACCAGAACCAGATCAGGCAGCCCCCCATAAGTCTTGGGGCTTCGCAGTTAACATCATGTATGCCTCATTGTCCGGGGCCGAAAGACTGTCCAGGAAGAAAACAGAAAAAACAAAAACACAATGCTGCCATAGTCCCAGTCAGCGCCGCCAAAGAGAAAAAGCCAAGCAACACAGTTACCTAGATAATGCAAAACTGTTACAAATTGTTACTCGTTGTTGCGAACTGTTGCTCCCCGCTGCACAGTTAACACCGCACAGAGCTACAATGTCTCACCGGCAGATAGAGTCCACTTCTATGGGGTGGCTGCTGCAGAATCCCTCAGCTGTTCCACGAAGGCCAACGCCTCAGCTGGGGAGCCCAAGAAGCGTGTCTGTCCGAGGTGCTCCACTCGCAGACGGGCCGGATACAGAAGTGAAAATCGCAGCCCCTTGCTACTCAATTGGGAACACACCGCTGAAAAGGCTCTCCGTTGCTGGCTAACCAGCGGTGAGTAGTCTTGGAAGACCAATATTCTGTCCGGGGTTCCCATGTCTCGCCGAGAGCTTCTGGCTGCGCGTAGCACTGCTTCCTTTTGGCGGTAGTCCATAAACTGGGCTATCACCGCACGTGGCCGGCCTGCCTGTTCCCGCCTGGGGCCCAGCCGGTGCACTCTCTCCATTTGTAACGGCGCCTCCAGCCCACCGTTAGGAAGTTTTGCCACCCAGCCCTGCAGGTAGCCAGGGAGGGCATTGTCTGCAATATTTTCTGGGATACCGACAAACCGCAGATTATTTCGGCGTCCCCGATTCTCCAGGTCTTCTAGCTTCTCCCCTTGTTGCTTAACAGTCGCCTCCAACGCCTGCACCTTTGCGACCAGGGAGTGCTGCGTGTCTTCTAGCCCCGATATTCGGGTTTCCGCTTGGTCGAGCCAACCCGTGAAGTCGGTAATGGATTGAGCCACAGAGTGCAGTTGATCCCCCAGCTCCCGGAACCGATCGTCCAAAGCGCGCACCACCGCCGCGCTGACTTCAGCGACCATGGTGTTCTCACAGTCAGAGGCTGGACTCGGCGGGTCTCCCTCCGCCATTTTGGTGTCAAGGGTCCGAGCTTTCTCCCGCCGCGAGGATTTGGTCGCCATCGGGCTGCCCCCGGTCGTCTGGGAGGGCCCCGCAGTTCTGCGACCCCCTTCTCTACTGCCCGATGTTAGCGGTGGGGGCATTCAGCCTCTTGGTAGCAGGATTTTTAGCAGTTTTGTGGGGTATGGTGCCCGGAGCCGATCAGCACGTGTCTGGTCAGCTCATTACCACACCGGAAGTGCAATAATAATGTTTAAGCAATAGGGGTCATTTTTGAAGCTCAATTCATGATTTGCATGTTTGAAAAATGACCTTTTAGAAGTGCCAATCACATCTATGTCCCAAGAGCCATTTTAGAAAGGCCAGAATTTACACATATCCAGCACAATCTCGTCTATGTCCCACAGGGGCATGGTGTAGGCATGTACAAGGTGATCCTGTAAAAGGTACATACGTATGGGTGATTTTAGAATGGTACCACATGTCTGTGCCCCCTGGTGGACACATCCGTGTTTATAGCTGCGCATGAATAACTATTTGAAAAATAATCATTTTGGCCAGCAATCAACAGTGGGGAGAAGAGGGGAATGCCCTCTGATGCCCACACTAACTTGTTCCCCCTCAAACAAGCATACAGGTAAATACAGAAACCTTTTTGTGAACTGCCGCATCGCTGCACATCTGATTCCAAAAATGGGCAGGGACACGTATGCGATGGCAGATACATGTGTGCATTCTGGAATACCGCTGTAGGCATGTCTATGTTGTGCATATTTCTAAAATCTCCCATTGACCTGTATGTGTCTGGTGTGTTGTTCTGTATGTCCCCATCCTTTTGCATTTTGGCAGAAACATTTACTGTATCATTTGGAGAGCCAATAGGTTGATTTCAGAAAGCATTTATACACATGCCCATTTTCTCTGCTGCCCCTTCCAAAGAATTTCAGACGTTTTGACTTGTACATCTTAGATGGCTCCTAAATGGTCTTTCTAAAATGCCACTTGAAACTGTATGTATACAGCATCTCAAATGCCATGATTCAGAAACAAAGTCAAGCAATGTTTACCATAAAGTTAAAGGGAGGAGTGGTCTAGTGGTTAGGACAAGGTACTTCAGGCCAGAGGGCCAGGGGTTCAAGTCCCACCTAGGGACAGCAATCTCAGGCCGGAGGGACTGGGATTTCTAGTCCTATGCTCCTTGTGGTCTTGGGCAAGCCACTTAACCCTCCATTGCCCATGTTCCCTGTAAGTATTATCGTATGTGTCTCATATCCCCTCGTGTTAAATGTATCCCCCAATTGACCGCTTTGACCCGGTGAAAAGCGGGATATAAATACAGCTAAAATAAATAAATAAATAAACCACTTATCTTGATTAAATGTCTGTCTTCATTAAGAGGGTTATTTTAAAAGCACTGTGTATTGTGACGCCTCGTCTTACCAATTACACCAACTTGTGGCGCAGTTCATTTGGGAGACAGCGTCGTGTATGTTACTTTGTTATCGCTGTTCTCTGGTTGAGCAAAATTGTAGTTGTAGGCCCAGTGATCACAGCCAAAGCAATTTGAAGGTAAACAATAGGTTTATTGTTCCCAGCAGGTTTTCTTCACCCCAGAACAGATATTCAAGGATAACAACATGAATAAAGCAAATAAAGTCCTGTACAAATGTTCCCTGATACTTCTCAGGTTACTGTAGTCCAAAACAACTGTAGACTTTTTAACAGCGATACTCATTCAAGGCATTCAATAAAGAACTTCCAACAAGCGTGGTTTTCCTGTTCCACCTTCACATGGATAATTCAGTTCAAGCCTTGGAATTATGCACTTCACTAGTGTCAGTAGTCAGACAACTTCCTGTCTGTACTTTAAACTCTATTTTCTACATGCTTTTAAAACAGCCTTAAAACATGGCTTCTGTTTAAGCTGTACATTTAAAAGTCACACTGGCAAATCCCGCATTCCATCTCAGAGCTACTGTGATCAGACAATGGAATGTCGGTTTGCATGGATTCTTCGTCGCTGAGTTGAGCTCCTTGGCTATCTGGCCTATTCGAGTCTAGGGCTCTTAAATGGTGGAGGAGATCTTGTATCGGCTTTTCTCCCCTCTCACTGCCTGTCCTGCAGTCTGGTAAGGATAACTGTTTATTCAGCCTCTTAAAGAGCTGGGCATAAGGATTTCTTCCTTCTTCCTTTTTCCTGTACCTTATTCCCTGTTGAGGAACTACGTGTTTCTTGTAACTAGGCTTTTCAGGGACTCTACCTATCTCCCATTCCTCTAGCTCAGTATCTGTGCTTGAATCACGCTGCTGCCAATTAGGAGCTAGCTGTCGTGCACCTGTGCTGGCTTCTAGCTTACAAGTTTTACCACGTTCACTGCCAATATTGCAAGGTAAACTATCAGAGGAACTACTTCTGTCTCTTTCAGACACAGGCTCTATGTTCTGTTTAAAAGGCTTATAAGTTTTTCTGACCTGGTTCAGCTTTTCTTGAGGGCAATCCCTTCCTGGGAGGATTCTCGGCTGTTTCCCCAGAGACGTGGCTCTCTCTCTGAAAGGTGGCTGGCAACGGTCCAGGTAATTGGATCCCAGCTGGTCCTGCTTGCTCTGAGCTCGGCCCCTTTTGGATAAGGATTCTGTTTCTGTTCCTCTGCCAAGAATGCCTGACTCCAAGGCTGTATCTGCACTCCTGGAGTCCCCTTTTTCTGGCTTTGCCAAAGGTAAGTTCCTATTTTGCCTTTTTCCTTCCTCCTGTAGCTCTCTGCGTTCCTCGTCTGATCTCCTCTCTGATCCAGCTGATCTTGCTGATCCTGCTGCTCGGGCTGATCTTGCAGATCCTACTTCCCCTGAACCTACCGCTTCCTGGTTAAGTGGAATGGTTTGTCCAATCAGGTGAGAGTCCACCCCTTTCCCTGGTTGGCTAGCTCTCCCTGTCAGCCTAGAGCTAGGGTGTGGCTCCCTTTCTTTTCTCTCCTGCCCTGCAACTCTGTGCGCTGAGGTTTTAACCCTCAGCTGCCCTGTATTCCTGGCAGGTTCAGAGGAAAAAGTTTGTTTAAAAGCCTTTTTCTTGTGCTCTGACAGCTCTGCCTTGTCACACAACCCCCCATTTAAGATATTCCGTGCTGTCTGAAAACTTTCAGAACAGCCCGGAATCCTTCTCTGGTGGCTGTAGCTAAATTCGTGATCGGTAACTGTAGCTAAACGAGCTAATGCTACCCGTTCGTGCCAGGGCCTTAAAACGTTCACATGGAAGTTTTGTTGCTTCCCCCTCCTGGTTTCTACTGTGTAAGTGGAGGGTCCTATTCGTTTGATAACCCGGCAGGGTCCCCTCCAGGTGCTTTCAAACTTTGGTTTGTGACCAGGCACCATTATTATGACCTTTTCACCAATTTCTAAGCTCCTAGGTTTGGTGCGGAGGTTATAATATTTTTTCTGTCTCCCTTGACTGGAGGTCAGATTTTCTCCTACTACCTGAGACGTACGCTGTAAACGAGCCCGTAAGTCTCTTAGGAACTTGGGTATTTCTACCTCTTCTGCCGGAGGCTCCACCCATTGATCCCGTAAAATATCTAATACGCCCCGGGGTGCTCTCCCATATAGAAGCTCATACGGGGAGACACCTAAGGAAACCTGTTTCTTTTCCCTACAGGCATACAATATAAAGGGGAGCATCATATCCCACTCGGCCACATCACCCTCTAAACTTCTCCTCAGCATCCTTTTGATTGTCTGGTTCTGCCTTTCAACCAGCCCGTTAGTTTGGGGGTGATAGGCAGAGGTCCTAATGTGCCGGATGTCAAAGGCGTCCCAAAACTGTGCTAAATACTGGGACAAGAAGTTAGTACCTCGATCTGTGAGAATCTCCTTTGGGAATCCGATCTCACAGAAAAGTTTTAATAATTCTATGGCAATCGTGCGGGCAGACGTATTCCTTAAGGGAACGGCCCAAGGAAAACGTGTGGCGTGATCCACAATAACTAATATATACTTAAACCCTCTGGGAGTCCGAATTAAGGGCCCGACCATGTCCATGGCCAATCGCTCCACTGGTCTAGCTATAATGGGCATAGGCGTCAAAGGTGCTTTCCCTGGCAAATAGGGGGTGACCTTCTGACACGCGGGACAGGCCTCACAAAATTTTGCGGTCTCGCGGTAAACCCCAGGCCAATAAAAACGGCTCAAAATCTGATCCAGGGTACCTTGAGGCCCCTTATGACCCCCCAATGGATGATCGTGCGCCAGGCATAGGACCAAGTTTTTAAATGCAGTGGGCACCACTAATTGCTTCCGGGTACCGTTTGAACAAGGGTCTGAGCTCTCCCTATATAATACATTCCCCTCCAAGCAAAAACGTGGCCATGACCCAGTTCCTTTATTAGCACTATCAAAGGCATAGGTCAAGGCTGGATCATGCCTTTGTTCCTCAGGGAATGAAGGGAATTTTGCTACCAATTGGGCCGGAGCCCAGGGTAACTCCTGTCCTGCCCTTAGTTCCCTCCGACTACGGGACCTGCACTGTTTCTCCCTGCGATTTTCCCCCTTCTTAGGTTTTACATGCTCCCGAGAGGGAGTTACCAACCCACTGTGTGAGGGTAGTTCTGCCAGGGGATCTAGTTCACTATCTTGGTCCTTCTGACTGGCCTTAGTTTGGGCACGTGTGGATACCAGACTTATACCACCTCTTTCTTTAGAGGGAGATATGTCCTGAATCCCCTTACGTCCCCTTGGCTTTTTACATTTTGTCGGAATGTTAGCTTCGTCCTTGACGGCTAACGCTTGTACTAGGCCTTCCCTAAACTGTGGACTATTCCTACCTAGAACTAAGGAATAGGGTAAGTTAGGCACCACCACTACTGGGATATCTTTCTTTACCCCTAGACCGTCCACCACTACTGTGTGCACCGGATAAGGCCTATCCGCACCGTGTACACAGCGAATTTTAATCTTTCCTTCAGGGTGTCTTTCTGGGCACTCATCCGGGGTTCCTATCTCATTCCAGAATTTCTCTGAGACCATTGACTGGTCAGCGCCAGAATCTAACAGCGCTTCAATCTGGACGTTGTTAACTGTGACTGCTAATAAGAATCCCTCCCCCACCTTTTTGGAAGGAGTAGTCACTAGTGCTAGCTTAGTCTTACAATTTCTTCTCAGGTGTCCCTGTTGACCGCAAGAAAAACATTTACGTTCTTCCCACTCAGTTTTAAACAAGGGCTTCTTAGATGGACACTCTCCCACCATAGTTCTTCCCTTTGTTACTGGCATTCTCAGGACTGACTGTTCTGAAACACCCATCCCCCGCTGTCTTATTGCCTCTGCCGCAAAGAAGCGATCGGCTAGCGTGATGGCATCTTTAGTGCTTCTACAGTCCTGTAGAACCAAGAAAGATTGTACTTCTTTAGGGACTGCCTCCAGAAATTGTTCTAGTACAATATCATCCATAATAGTGTCAAGGCTCCTGTTACTTGGTGAAAGCCATTTATGCACTAACGCTTTAATTCTATGGCATAAAGCCTGTGGTGACTCGCCCGGGTTTAATTTGCACCCTCTTAAATGGCGACGGTACACCACCGGTGTTAGGCCCAGCCTTTCTCTTATGGCTTTGACCACAGCGTCATAATCAGTAGCCAGATCATTGGGCATCTCTCTGTATGTTGTTAATGCCTCTCCCGTTAGGGAAGTAGCGAATCTGATGACCCAATGCTCTTTTGGCCATCCGCTCATGATAGCAATGCGTTCAAAGACTTCGATATGGTCATCTATATCGACTTCTTTAGACATTGGTCCTAATGACCACCTTCCTTGACCACACTGTCCAAGTCCTGCATTAGTTCCTAATGAACTAGAAACAGTTCTCAGTACTTGAGTCGTCTCCTTTTGTTCTCCAATCCATGAAGTCAGCAGCTCCATCACCGGCTTCTGCTGCGCCTGGAACATCTCTGCCATGCGTTCCTGTGTCTGCGCTGCTCTCGCCTCCTGCTGCTGGAACCTCTCCGCTACCCACGACATCAGGTGTGCGGGCTCCATCCCGTTGTTGCTGAAATGACACAAAAGAAAACACACCAAGTGCGGCACCAATACACTCGCACCTGCCTCGCTCCCGGCTTATGTCTGCTTTACCCTCCCCCCTTGTAGCAGTATCCTTATACAAGCCTTCCCAGCTACTGGTTACCTGCTACAAGTGGAGAGTCTTGCTCATCAGGAATACGCTGGTGCTTGCACAGGAACTCTGGTCCGGCTTCACCGCTTTTGCGCTCCTAAATGGTCTTGCAGATCCGGTCAGCTCTTCCTTCAGGCACTTTCCCTTTCGTATTTGGTTTTTTTTTTTTTTCAAGCTTGCACGAGGTTTATTCTCTCCTCAGGACTTCAACTGTTGGGGTTGGTATATCCTCCTTTCTGGACAGAGTGTTGAAAAATCCTGCCAACTACGCCAATAATGTGACGCCTCGTCTTACCAATTACACCAACTTGTGGCGCAGTTCATTTGGGAGACAGCGTCGTGTATGTTACTTTGTTATCGCTGTTCTCTGGTTGAGCAAAATTGTAGTTGTAGGCCCAGTGATCACAGCCAAAGCAATTTGAAGGTAAACAATAGGTTTATTGTTCCCAGCAGGTTTTCTTCACCCCAGAACAGATATTCAAGGATAACAACATGAATAAAGCAAATAAAGTCCTGTACAAATGTTCCCTGATACTTCTCAGGTTACTGTAGTCCAAAACAACTGTAGACTTTTTAACAGCGATACTCATTCAAGGCATTCAATAAAGAACTTCCAACAAGCGTGGTTTTCCTGTTCCACCTTCACATGGATAATTCAGTTCAAGCCTTGGAATTATGCACTTCACTAGTGTCAGTAGTCAGACAACTTCCTGTCTGTACTTTAAACTCTATTTTCTACATGCTTTTAAAACAGCCTTAAAACATGGCTTCTGTTTAAGCTGTACATTTAAAAGTCACACTGGCAAATCCCGCATTCCATCTCAGAGCTACTGTGATCAGACAATGGAATGTCGGTTTGCATGGATTCTTCGTCGCTGAGTTGAGCTCCTTGGCTATCTGGCCTATTCGAGTCTAGGGCTCTTAAATGGTGGAGGAGATCTTGTATCGGCTTTTCTCCCCTCTCACTGCCTGTCCTGCAGTCTGGTAAGGATAACTGTTTATTCAGCCTCTTAAAGAGCTGGGCATAAGGATTTCTTCCTTCTTCCTTTTTCCTGTACCTTATTCCCTGTTGAGGAACTACGTGTTTCTTGTAACTAGGCTTTTCAGGGACTCTACCTATCTCCCATTCCTCTAGCTCAGTATCTGTGCTTGAATCACGCTGCTGCCAATTAGGAGCTAGCTGTCGTGCACCTGTGCTGGCTTCTAGCTTACAAGTTTTACCACGTTCACTGCCAATATTGCAAGGTAAACTATCAGAGGAACTACTTCTGTCTCTTTCAGACACAGGCTCTATGTTCTGTTTAAAAGGCTTATAAGTTTTTCTGACCTGGTTCAGCTTTTCTTGAGGGCAATCCCTTCCTGGGAGGATTCTCGGCTGTTTCCCCAGAGACGTGGCTCTCTCTCTGAAAGGTGGCTGGCAACGGTCCAGGTAATTGGATCCCAGCTGGTCCTGCTTGCTCTGAGCTCGGCCCCTTTTGGATAAGGATTCTGTTTCTGTTCCTCTGCCAAGAATGCCTGACTCCAAGGCTGTATCTGCACTCCTGGAGTCCCCTTTTTCTGGCTTTGCCAAAGGTAAGTTCCTATTTTGCCTTTTTCCTTCCTCCTGTAGCTCTCTGCGTTCCTCGTCTGATCTCCTCTCTGATCCAGCTGATCTTGCTGATCCTGCTGCTCGGGCTGATCTGGCTGATCTTGCAGATCCTACTTCCCCTGAACCTACCGCTTCCTGGTTAAGTGGAATGGTTTGTCCAATCAGGTGAGAGTCCACCCCTTTCCCTGGTTGGCTAGCTCTCCCTGTCAGCCTAGAGCTAGGGTGTGGCTCCCTTTCTTTTCTCTCCTGCCCTGCAACTCTGTGCGCTGAGGTTTTAACCCTCAGCTGCCCTGTATTCCTGGCAGGTTCAGAGGAAAAAGTTTGTTTAAAAGCCTTTTTCTTGTGCTCTGACAGCTCTGCCTTGTCACAGTATGCAAATAGTACCACATTCAAACACCTATTTTAGAAGGATCCAGCTGTACATGTCTCTGTTATGATCATGTCCAAATCAAACAGAGGCATCAGGGGCATGTTGGAGGTGTTCCATGGATGTGAGGAAGAGATACACATGTACCTCCAAGTTCACATAGGGGCAATATGTCGGCAGCAGCTGTTATTCTGGCTGAATTTATACTTGCCCCTCAGAGTGTCTAGGGCCGTAAAGAGTGCTTGTTTGGGCTGACCTGATACAGGAAGCATTAAGTGGACATTCCCTCTTAATCCCCCATTGTTACTTCACCCTCCACAAGAGTTTCCTGTAGATAGTGCAGCATCTACATATGAAGAGCTGCGGGCCATCTAGGTGTGTAAAATGGCAATGATATAGACTGACGCATTCTGAAATAATAACTTGCATGTGTGCATGATAGTAATTTATTTATATCATTTTTATACCAATTCTAGGAAGAAAGTCCTTCAAATGGTTTACAGTATAAACAGAACAAAAGGAAGAGCATCAAAATAAATAGAATAAAAACATCTCATCATTAAACAAAGTAATGAGATAGCAAATTAATTCTTCTATGGGGCATAAGGTTTCTTTGCGGGACCCCATGATGATATTTCCTATGAATGTATGTTTCTACAATAGGGTCTCCCACTGCCATCCGCGTGTGCCTGCACATCCCGCCTTATTTTGACAGACATGTTGTGGTGGCGAGACAGGTTTAGAGCCCAAAGAAAATATGGAAAAACAGCCTTTTACCTCTGGGCAGAAGAAAGGTTCAGGGGGTTTAAGGGTTAAAACTCAAACCAAAGGAAAAACCTCTGCACAGAGATGGGGAGAGTGAGCCACGCCCTAGCTCCATGGAGACCAGGGGAGGTGACGAGGGAAGCCTGGGGGTGGAGTCTGAGGCTATAGGGCAGGCCCAGTCAAATAAGCAGGGAGAGTCTTCCAGAGAGGAAGACGGGGACAAACAGGACGAGGAGGAAGAAGGAAAGCAAGAGGAGAACGTGTCTGTGGGTGGAGTCCAGGAGGGAAATCCTCTGAGGAGGAAACATTCCCCAGCAGGCTGAACACTAGCAGAGAATCTCTTGAAGCTATGGGAAGTAAAGAGATTAGGAGGACACGTGCAAGGGAAAAGTGCTCCAGCAGAAGCCTCAAACAAGATCCCTATTGCAGGCAACAGGCAGACAACTCGAGCCCTGATGGCAGCCTAGCTGGTAAGAAGTGTACAGCTGGTTGGGAACACAGGAGAGTTGGTTCTGGGGAAAAATGTTGCTGGAAAGCATGGTAAAGGAATCTTTGTGAGAGAGTATGTGGAGAAGCTTTCACCTGAGGCACAGCCTGAGAGAAGACAGGGTGCTGGGAACAAGGTGAGCCCTTTGCAAGCTTTAAAACGTTTATTGAGAAAGAAAGAACTCCTAGATCCTTCCCCTGCAACTCAGCGTAGTGAGGATTCCCAGTGGGGACAGGTTTGGAAATTGATAGAGCAATTAAAACCTGCTGTTAGAAACTCTGAGGCCAGCCAGGTGCTAATTGAACCAGATGAAGAGAGCATGGACGTAGAGGAATGCCTTTCAGAAAATGAGAGTTCTGACTTTGAAATGGATTGCTCTTACTGTGTGAGTCATAAGTAGGAAAGCTGTATGGTTTTAAAAGTAGTAGAAAAGCCATAAGCTTTTAAAGAGTTTTATGACCGGCTGGAAATGGTTAATTGAAGCACCAATGTTGAGCTAGCCAGATAAGCTCAGAGAAAAGCTGTGAATGCTGGAAGTTAAAGCCAATGTTTGTAATTGGAAAGTGAAGAAGCCTAACGTCTGTAAAAGGAATGATGTAAAAGTTTAGCAGCTTGTAAACTTGGAAGTCCACGTGCTGTGCAGAGCCTTGAATGATACAGGCTTGTGCTGTGCCAATGCTGGGACTTGAGAGTATATCTTTGGCTGAAAGCAAGGTTTATTGCTGTGTTTAAAAACAAGCTGTTTGGAATGACTAATGCTGGGACTGAGCAGTAAAGTTTATGTTTCCTTTTACATGGAGAAGTATCCTATTTATGTTATGGTAATATGAACTGCTGACAAGAAGTTCTATGGATAAGTAGAAAATAAAAATCCTGTTACCTTTTGGAAACCCTCGGCTGTGTTTTGGTTATTACCACACAACTACATTCTTCAAAGGCCTCAGTGAAAGGGATTAAGGTGATAAAGGACATAAAGTGGTACACTCACTACGCATAGGCAACCGCCTAACCCATAGGGGGTGCTACAATGTTTACAGCAAGGGGCAGTGATATGTTGATTTTAGAATGGATCTATATATGTCTACCCTTTCTTTTAAACATCATAGACTTTGAGACATTTTCACTTGGATGTCGCAACTGCATAATAGCATTTCTTCACAGAAACAGCACCACAGATGTTCCACCAAGGATCCCATGAAAATTACAAACAGCCTGTTGCTGTCATCAATGCTGTTGGTGTTTCGTCATATAAAATACTTGCTTCAAGTCACAGGAACTCCGCTTCAAAAAAGACCACAGCAACACACAAAGTACACATTACAAAAGCCATAATACCATCAAAACAGCATGTGCGCACAAAGATGCTTACCTCCTGAGACAAGCAGCATGGAATCTGTATACCTTTTGGGAAACTGACAGGTACTTGAGATTTGGAATGGCCACTGTTGGAGTCAGGATACTGGGCTTGATGGATCCTTGGTCTGACCCAGTATAGCATATCTTATGTTATGAGTTTGCCTAGGATACAAACCACTGGGTTTTAAAAATAACCCTTAACAGAAAAAATTAACCTAAAATTTAGAAAAATCATCCAGGTGCAGAGCAGCATCACTGAAACCCACCAGCATATGGGTAGCACTTAGTAAAAAACAGACATATAACATTTGCTGAGTATCAATCGGTATGGCAGACAGCACAAAGGTGTGTGGTATCTACCCTAAAAATGCAATAGTCAGTCTCCTTGTTCAACTCCTTTAGAGTCACTGCATCTAGTTTACAAATTCAAATTTATTCTCATTGTAACAAACACCAATCGAGGCCTCTTTCATTTAATTTAGGAATTTTTTTTCTGCCTTTACAATATAGTTCAAGGCGGATTACAATACTAAGCAAAGCCAAGGAGCCATGTACAAAGTATTTGGGGGAGTTAACTAACATAACTGAACTCTGGCTAGCGATACAAGGACAATGAAGATTTTAAGTCACGTGAGAGGGTCTGTATAATAGAACTTGTTTGGTTGTGTGTGCCTTGTGAATCAATGCTGACTCCTGGCAACCCTGCAGCTCCTGGGTTTTCTTGGCAGCATAACCAGAAGTAGATTGTTAGACCTTTCTTTCAAGGCCCAAGGCCACAAAGAGTGCTAGTGGGGAATTGAACCCTACTTTCTTGGTTACCAAGCCTTTGTTCTAACCACTATGGTACTTGGTTAGCCAGGTTGAATGGAGAACAAGAATTTGAGGAATAAGAGAGTTTTCAGTTCTTTTCTAAAGGTCATATAATTATTTTCTTGTTTCAAGGAGTTCAGTAGTTTGTTCTAGTAGGTGGTTGTGCGGTGGGTGAATAGCTTATCTAGGGTGCTCTTTAGGTTAAAGTTCTTCATGGACAGATGGCATAGTTATAATCATTTGTGGACTGAAGTTGTCCGTGGTGTAAGGCAAGTGATATCATATTTGTCATGTCTGCTAGATAGAAGCCATTTATGATTCTGAATATGAAGCAAAGTAGTTTGAATATGATTGTAAAATGAATGGGTAACCAGTGCAGTTTGATTGACAAGAAGTTATGTGATCCCATTTAGAACCTTTTCGGATTAATCTGGCCATAGTGTTTTGTATGGTCTGTAATTTTGTCAGTGTTTTTTGTGGTAGTCCCAAGTAGAGGAGGTTGTAGTAGTCTAGTTGGGGGATGATAATTGCCTGGATTAATAGTTGCAATTGACTTTCTTTTATATGGCTTTATTTGCCTTAATAGGCATAGTATGTAATAGCTTCTTTTATGATATTATTTATTGGACTGTCCATGGTCAGTGTTGAGTTCAGAGTGACTCCTAGCTGTTTCAGAGTGGTAGACGAAGCAATGGTGTTTCCTTTCAGTTTGACAGTAAGTTCAGGAAAAAAGATCTAGGGAGCGGCCAGGTCATAAGATCTTAGTTTTCTCTGGGTTAAGCTTTAGATAGTGAGTGGTTATCCATTTACCTTAAAGCAATGAGTTAGGACAGACAGGATAGCTATTAAACACCTACAGGCTGATGCAGAAAACTAACACTTTTTTTTTTAAATATAATCTTTATTAGGAGCCACAGGGTAAAGAAGAACACCCTTTCTGCATAAACATCAATACCACAATGGTACACTACATCGAACACTGTTAACACTATCACAGAGGTAACTGACAGGCAACTGAAAAGTGTTGACCTTATAGGATACCCTTGTGGATCCCCCTTTTTCACTCTCCATAGCAGCGGGTAGTTTTGCTATGCCTCCGAGCAGATTCGAGGCTTATCTCTGTGCACCCATTCTGCCATTTCACACATGCAGCACATCCAGTGGGAGCTGGGCAGGCCTTCCGACTCTATCCAATGGGTCAGGTTAACTTTGCATGCAATCATCAAAGCCACCCTCGCAAATTTCCTACTTGCACCCCACACTCCCTTAGCCCTTAAGGGTCCATCATCCTCCAGCAGAAGAGCAGTGTAAGTCCAGTTCACCTGTTCCCCTAGTACTCTCTGCACTTGTCTCAGAACCTCACCCTATAAGGCACGTGGGTTTTCACACTCTAAAAAGATGTGGGTCCAATAACCCTTGGAAGCATGGCATCTCAAGCATTCAGGATTGTCCCAGAGCTTAATCTTTGCCCCTCTTTCTCTCGTGATGTACGCTTGATGTAGTATTTTGTATTGTGTTTCCTGTAGGGCGACATCAGTTGTGGCCTCATAAAGAGCTTTAAAATATTGTTGGAGATGCCCCTCTTCTATTGACTCCCCCCCCTAGCTCCTTTTCCCATATCCCAAACAGGTGCTTCTCCCAGGGTGCCAGTCGCTGGGCCAGTCCCATCCTGTACCAGAGTGAGATTTTATTCAGGGTTTTTGGTGTGTGCAAGAATATCCTGTCCAGCATCATAAACCCATCCTTTGTCTAGTGAGGATTTGCTAAAAGCATAATGTCTGCTCTGCAAATATGGAGGAGCACAAAGGAGCAAGGAGACCAGCACATCCTCGCAACATGGAATAGACTTTATTGATAAAACCTGTCAGCCAGCCCCACCCGCTCCTTAACCTTGAGGGCTAAAGAGGGGTTGACTTGCGACGCCCGTGGGCAATTGTTGTAGTTGTGTTGTGGTGCGACGAGTGATAAGGCTTGGCAAAGGATTATTTATTTTAACTGGTTTATTTGCTCGTGGCTTAGTTTGCCAGTGCGCAGTTCAATATGCAAATTACAGACGGTGCAGAAGAAATTAAATCCAAAAGTATACAGGAATAACTGAATCTTATCTAGTTGCTTGTTGCGCTGTATTATTACACATTCTTCTCATGTGCTTTATCATACAGGAAGGAAACAGAAAAAGTCTCTTCACTCAAGTTTTCTTGCATAAATGAGGTTAATTGTCAATGTCCTATTACCTCATAGAACAGTACAAAACTTGGCTGTTTAATTGTCTCTGTCAATTAAACAGATTGAGCAGTCCATTAACATGTCATCGCTATCAGGGGGCAATAAAGAATCAGAGGTAGAAGTTTCTTCCATACATTCAATGTCTGGCACAACCGGATTAAAACTTCTCTTCTGCTTTAAGAAGTCTTGGAAGTCCTTTAGAAGTGACTCAGCCGGTAACTTCCCCAAGTATGTCTGATCTCCCGTCCCTTCAATGAGTAACTGTTTACTGAGCTTATCAATCTCAGGCTGCCACTTAAGTTTGTTTGTACTGGGAACAAACACATGTGCTGGGCTACGTTTATCTCCTAAACGTTCTCTACCCGTGGGTGCTTGGTATTCAAACTTTGCAATGTCAGGAGAATAATCAAAAGCATTACATTCAGCCTTCTCCAGGTTAGGTATATCAGCTAGCTTAAAAGAATATTCAGGATTACTTAAAGCTTCCCTTGGCTGATAACAGACGCCACCATCTTGTTTAGCTGTGCTTTTAAAAGTGGAACAGAGACTGCCTGGTTTAAAAGCATAAACACTTCTTTTCTTGGGTACCTGATACAGAAGCTTTTCATCTGGGGAATACCTTATCCTTCTGTCCTTCTTCCACAGCTCTGCCTGGTTCTGTAGCCCTGGGTTTTCAGCGTAGTTAAAAGACCTCTGCCTGCAGCAGTTCTCTCTCTCTACTGAATCCTCTCCCACGGTACCTTCCAGGTGCAGCTTGTCACAGGAATCTCTATAGCAAGGATAATCCCATATAGACTTGCCTTCTGCAATCCTTGTATCTCCCTCTGGGAACTCAGATAGCTTCTCTCGTGTTCTCAGTTTGTCTGGAACCAGTTGTCCTGTTATTCTCCTTTCTAGTCCTTCCTTCAGAACTTTTCTCGAGTCCTTCACTAGTACCCTCTGACTTCCTGGTTTCTGTATATTTAAGCAGCTGGCTCTGGCCTGCATTGCCCGCCTTCCTTTGGGGCGTGCCCAATCACAGGCTTCCTCACTCCCTTCCCCCGAGGAGTGCTGTTTAGCTTGATTGGAAGTGTGTTTTTTTCTTTCTCTAAAGAAATCTGTGCTCTCTCTAGCATTACCGGCTTCCACCACCGGATGCTCACTTGTGTCCATAGGTTCCTGAGGAGCTACTGGGTCACAAACCCCAACACTAGCAGTGTTTCAGCCACCTTTGCCTTTGTTAGGGGGTAAGTAGTTAAAAACCTCCAACACAAACAAACAAACATATTAAGCAAACAATATAAAAACTAAAAACATATATACGAGGGACCCAATATATATTGTCATGATGTGGGTATCGATAAAGTTGAAAACTTGAAAAGAAATCCTGTTTCTTTTAAGAATCTAGATGTGCAATTACCTCCAGGCACAGCTAGAGGGAGCAGGAAGGAACATTCAGGAGCTAATGAGCTTGAGAAGTCTAATGACTTGCACCTGGAAATGAACCCAGAAGTCAGGCAGGAAAGATTTCCTTATAAGCCAGAGCTGAATGCTTGCAAAGGAGGTCCAGCTGCATTAAGGCAGAGGTGCACGGCTACACAGGGGTGTCCAGCTGTATTAAGGAAGAGGTGCATGGCTGCATCAGAGAGGAGAAGCACGGCTACACAGGGGAGCACAGCTTCACCAAAGAAAGAAAAGGACCTGAGAAGGAACAGAGACAGAGGGACGTTTTCCCAAGGGGGAACAGCTCTATCAAGAGGTTCATCTCCAAGAGAAGGAGTAACTGAAGAAATCCTAGAGGAGCAAGCCCACAGGTACAGGATTCACAAGGGTGAAATCCAGAAGGGCCAGGCTGACTGTGCAGCTCTCCCAAGAAAGTTTGTTAGAGCCAGTTCTGAAGTTAGAGGCTGTGCCACGCCCTGTTCTCACAGCGTTCCTGACTCTAGAACAGAGAGACCTAAGCAAGGAGCCAAAGGGAATGGTTTGGAGAGAAGCTTAGAGTCTCTGAGAAATAATTATCCAGTTTTACCAAGAAAGAAAGGAAAGGCATTTTATAATAAACCTGAGTTCTTACCAAGGGAGAGAAGAGAATTCATACGAGGTTTCACCAAACTGCCAAGAAGCACAGCCCTGCCTAATGCTGACAGGCAGAGAAATTGCTACAGCAGGAAAATTGCTAAAAGGGAAAACACTGTGGATTCAAGCCAGCAAAGCTCCAGGTATGGAACCTTTATTGATGATATTGAATGTTTGAATCCTAAAGTACCTGTTAAAATAAGTCCTCACTCTACAAAGAAGGAGAAACCATACTGGTTTAATAAAATCCCTAAAGCCCTGAGAACAGACTGTTATTGGAGACAAGGCCCTAGAGGCATAGCACACTGACCCGAGTCAGACAGGGACAGTGTTTATTCCCCTGATGATTCTAGTGAAGAAGAATGCATGGAAACAGAATGCATAAATACAATTTCCCTATCTCCACCAGAACAGATGGACAGAGTCAAGAGTCATGTCAAGAGTCTGTAGTCTCTGAGTAACATAGAAGAGTTTATAGAATGTTTATGCTTTTGGAATGAACTGAATTCCTGTTACCCAACCTCTGCATTAATTGTGAAGTGTAACAATTAAGCATATGTTTATGAATACTGGTACCTTTTGCAACAAAGGACTTTCTGTTTCATTATCTATCTCTTATTTTTGAACCCTTGCTTTGACGGGAAATAAAAGCCTTAATTCCCTCCACTTGGTCTTGTTACTGAGTTCTTTTAGGCAGCCGGAATTGGTAAGGCCATTTTACTACGTCGATGAACCTTCGTTCCCTGTGGCTCTCTAAAAATAATCTTTGCCGTGGATTGCCCATAGGCGTAGGGGGCGCTCCCCACGACTATATATATATATATATATATATATATATATTGATTGAATGACTACCAAAAGGGACTGCTACAAGGAAATAGATCTATACCTGTAAGTATTAACCTTCTGAAAGAAACTCTAAATCTTGGGGGAAAACAGGGGATTCTTTGGGTTAAAACTGACAATCTGTGTCTTTTAGAATTCAGCATTTTTGCTGAGTCAGTCAGGCCTTAGTACCACCAGAGAGCTTTGTATTTAAGTCAAAACAGAGTATAGCTTAGCACAGAAAGTAAATTAAGAGTAAACAGACTCTGACATTTGTTTCTAGAGAGCTTTTCATTTCAATAAAATCAGAGTATAGCTTAAACATAGAAAGTTAGAGTAAATAGTTACTGAAATAAAATTGTTTCTAGAGAGCTTTTTATCTAAATCAAATCAGAGCATAGCTTAGCATACAGGTAGAATAATCCTGAGTAGGAATAAATAAACGTGTTTCTAATGACCTTTACAAAGAGGCCCTCCAATTAGGAGGCAAAAGATCTGTGAAATTGTCTTGAATAGGTGTTAAAGGTAAGTGACAGAACAAAGGGGCAATTTAAAAGGCCCCTTTTATCAAACCAAGGGCTGTGTGAGTCACTCAGGAAATTGGTAAGCTTTTACCTTAAAAGCAACCCAACCCGTAATAGGTCTTCATTCCCTCCCTCCCTCCTCCACTCTCATCCCTGGGATAATCATAGCTTTATATTTATTTATTTATTTTAATTCTCTTATATACCGCGCTATTCTGCATCAGTGTGGTTTACATTGAACAAACTGAAATTACATTGAACAGGGCATTATAACTTGGAGATAACTATTTTACAGGGAACATGGGCTATGGAGGGTTAAGTGGCTTGCCCAAGACCACAAGGAGCACCTGTGGGACTAGAAACCCCAGTCCTTCCAGCCCAAGGTTGCTGTCCTCTAGTGGGATTTGAACCCCTGACCTTCCGGCCTGAAGTACCTTGCCCCAACCACTAGGCCACTCCTCCACTCCACTCTTAAACCTCTTAAAGGGAAGAAGGTGCCCATATTCACTCTCAAGTGCAGCTGTTTATCTTCATCAAACCTACATTAAGGACCTGAGATTAATTAATCTTGAGGTAAACAAAGTCCATTAAACGTATTAGATATAGTTTTATTAGTATAAGTATCCCCAGCAAATCTACGCAAACAAACCACTTCAATGCATAAACACACCTTAAAACTAAGATGCAGACAGAAGTCCAGCAGTGAGATGGGGACTTTCCAGTTTTTTCCATTGAATGCCACATGTATGATTTTCTCCCAGTTGGTGAGGGGTCTTACATGTGCACTAGGTGCAAGGAGCTCTTTGCTCTCCAGGAATGATTCCGATCTCTGTTGGCTAGAGTAGCAGGACTTAGGGGACATAAGGAAGACAGAGAGGTACATAGACAAGACCTACAGGGACGTAGTACTGAAGTCCCACCTCCAGTCTGGCAGCATCCCTGTTGCCATGGAAGAGAGAGGTCACATGATAGGACAGTATCACCCTGGTGTGGCAGGAAGTGATCCTGTAACTAGGATCTGTCCTCCAGGTGATGTAAAACCCTCTCGCACCAAGGAGGTTTCTCCAAGGCCATATGCCCAGGAGGGAAGGGTTAGGACAGCCAGTATAGTTGGTGATTTGATCATTAGGCATGTAGATAGCTGGGTAGCTGGTGGATGTGAGGATCGCCTGGTAACATGCCTGCCTGGTGTGAAGATAATGGACCTCACGTGCCACCTAGACAAGGTTTTAGACAGTGCTGGGGAGGAGTCTGCTGTCTTGGTATATGTTGGTACCAATGACATAGGAAAGTATAGTAAGGAGGTTCTGGAGGCCAAATTTAGGCTCTGATGTAGGAAGTTGAAATCCAGAACTTCCAGGGTAGCATTCTCCAAAATGCTTCCCATTCCACAAGCAGGACCCATAAAGCAGGCAGTTCTCCGGTGTTTCCATGTGTGGATGAGATTGCTACAAGGAAGAGGGGTTTGGATTTGTTAGGAACTGGGCAACATTCTGGGGAAGGGGGGGGGGTGGCTTTTCCCGAAGGGATGGGCTCTACCTTAACCGGGATGGAACCAGGCTGCTGACATTAACCTTTAAAAAGGAGATAGAGCAGCTTTTAAACTAGATAATAGGGGACAGCCGACAGTTGCCCAAGAGCACATGGCTCAGAAGGATATATCCTTGAAGGATACTAGCAAAAGATTGAAGTTAGGGCATATTGACAGAGTGGTTCCAATAAAGACAAAGGTAACCCAAATGCCCTTAGGTATAGAGCAGACAGAACTTAAAGATTCCATATTACCCCTGCCTACCGGTAACCAGATTAATATGAATAAAATACAACCTCTAAAATGCTTGTATGCCAATACTAGAAGTTCAAAAAATAAGATGGGAGAGTTAGAATATATAGCACTAATGAGAAATTAGATATGGTTGCTATCTCAGAGACCTGGTGGAAGGAGGACAACCAATGGGATACTGTGATACGTGGGTACAAATTATATCACAATGATAGAGTAGATCAAATTGGCGGAGGGGTTGCGTTCTATGTTTGGGAGGGCATTGAGTCATACAGGATTAAAGTTTTGCAGGAAACAAAATACACTGTAGAAACTCTAGAAAAAGGGGAAGGCGATTGCAGTGGGGGTGTACTATCGACCGCCTGGCCAGAATGAACAAATGGATGATGAATGGCTCAAAGAAATCAGGAAAGCTGACAATATTTACAGCACAGTAATAATAATGGGTGATCTCAATTGCCTGGTATCGACTGGGTCAGTGTCAAGGCAGGACATGCTAGGGAGATAAAGTTTCTAGATGAAATAAATGACTACTTCTTGGAGCAGCTGGTTCATGAACCAACAAGAGGGGAAGCCATCTTGGACCTAGTCCTTAGTGGAACACAAGATCTAGTGCAAGAGATAAGGTTGTTGGGGCCACTTGGCAATAGTGATCATAGCACGATCGCATTTGATTTAATAAATGGAGGAAGGACGGCAAGGAAATCCACGGTACTACCTTTTAACTTTTAAAAGGGAGACTATGATAAAATGAGGAATATGTTTAAGAAAAAACTAAATGGAGCAGCTGCAAAGGTTAAAAGATTTACATCAAGCATGGGTGTTTAAAAATACTACCTTGAAAGCTCAGACCAGCTGTATTCCACGCTTTAAGAAAAGTGGATGGAAGTCCAAAAACTGCCAGCATGGTTTAAAGGTGAGGTCAGAGAGGCTGTTGTAGCCGAAAAGCATCTTTCAGAAATGGAAAAAGGAGCCAAATGATGAAAATTGGAAACATAAGCACTGGCAAGTTAAATGCACGGCATTGATAAGGCAGGCAAAAAAAGAATTTGAAAAGAAAGCTTGCTGTGGAATCAAAAACATAAATTAAAACTTTTTCAAGTACATTTGTAATAAAAACATGTAAGAGAATCATTTGGACCATTAGATGACAGAGGGGTAAAAAGGGCACAAGGCCATAGCGAAGAGACTAAATGAATTCTTTGCTTTCATCTTTACTGAAAAAGATGTATGGAAGTTACCCATGCCTGAAATGGTATTTATGTTCAAACTTTTTTATTGATTCACAGTAAACAACAGTAGTCCAGTTGTAAAGACAAAATTAGCAGACATAACCAGTCAAAACCAATCGAACACACGTTGATGACACAATTTTTCAGTTTTATCTTATCGTCCCCCCTTCCTCTCACCCTCTGCCCTCCCTTTCCTTCTCTTCTCCAGACGCAGTCTCTTCTGTCCGCCTCCCCCCCTTCCCTCTATCCCCCCGCCCAGGCCAAAGCAGGTCTTTGACATAGGAATTGTGCTTTCTGGCAAGTGGGTCTTCCTTACACATTGCCGGAATTATCCTTGCTCTAAACCCATCTAGCTATCCCTTTCCTATTCCCTCCCCTCCCCCTTATCTCTCCCATGGGCAAGGGTCAGGGTTTTCTCTGTCAAGGGACAGGGTTTTCTCTGTCATACTAAAGGTAGTTTAAAATGTAACTTTGACTGCGGGTAGGTAACATCTGAATATAGATGTCCCAAACCACATGGAATTGGGATAGGCACCTACGTTCCGCAACTGCCCATAACTTATCAATCTGCAGGTAGTGGTGCAGGGCATTAAGCCATTGTCAGTAGCTGGGAGAATCCGTGGATTTCCAGCCCTGGAGAATTGTATGTATTGCCAATGCCCAGGAGAGACAGAGCCAGTGTTGCCTACCCTTCCCTGTGGTTCCCACCCCCTTCATCACATGTAGTAGGGCCACTTGTGGGGTAAGTTGCCATTGTTGTTGGAGCACCCCCCCTCTGTAAATTTGTGAATTTCTTGCCAGCATTCATAGACCCTCTGACATGACCACAACAGGTGGATTGATGGGGCTCCCTCCTCCCCACACTTAGGGCAGTTTTGCCATCCCTTGTATCCCATGGCCCGTAGACGGTCCGGAGGAAAATATGCCCGCTGAGTTACTCGGTATTGCATATTGCGAAGGGAGATCATAGATGTGAAGCGCAGGATCTGACTAATAAGCTTCCACACATCTTCTCCTGTCAAAGAAGTGCTTAGATCAGCGTTCCAGGTCTCTGTTAAGCAACGGCAGGTCATCTTGGAAGTTCTAGTTGCAAATGAAGATTGCACCAGCGATATTGTTATCCTACCTGAAGCTTCATACAAGAAGAACTCCTCTAGATCCGTGCAGAATTTGCTAAGTAGGTTGCTTGCTTCGAGACTGCTAATGTAGCTCTGAAGTTGGTAATAAGTAAATAAATCTTTCTAATTCAATCCAAATTGTGTACTAAGTGTCATGAGGGACAAGATTGCACCATCCTCCATCAACACCTGTTCTAAGAGTTGGAAACCTAATTGCTGCCATTGCCAAAAGTGGGTCAAAGTCAAGCCCGGTATAAAATCCGTATTCCCCTGAATTGGTAGGTATACAGACTGCATGTACGAATGATTTAAGTGCAAGCAAATCCATTTCCATGTTTGATGTATAGTCCTAATGAGAGGGCAGCTCCGCAGGAAAGCTGGCAGTCTTTTCCCAGATGCATGTAGTATGTAGAAACATAGAAATATAGAAACAGAAATATGATGACAGAAAAAGACCACATGGCCTATCTAGTCTGTCCTTCCATATCAACATCTACAACAGTCCCCTTTTTTCCTTTAGAGATCCTGTGTTTGTCCAATGCTTTTTTGAATTCAGATACTGTCCTCATCTCTACCACCTCCACTGGGAGACTATTCCTTGGATCTACCACTCTTTCCGTAAAGAAATATTTCCGCATATCACTCCTGAATCTATCCCCTTCACCCTCATCCCATGTCCCTTCATAGCAGAACTTGCTTTCAATTGAAAGAGGCTCTCCCCCTGTACATTTATGCCATGGAGGAATTTAAAAATCAGACCTCTGCTAAAAAATAGTAAACTAGACCTCCAAAAGGTAGACTCCTACAGACCCATTTCAAGTATACCTTTTCTTGCAAAGTTAATCGAAAAAGAGGTGCAAAGACAGTTACAAGACCACATCGACTCTGCTGCTCCACTAGATCCATGCCAACATGGATTCAGGGAGTCACATGGAGTGGAAACACCACCCTTTTCAATAATATAATCACCGGCATTGACAGCATCCGTCAGGGTTTTGCACTCATTTTCCTAGACATTGCTGCAGCCTTCGACTTAGTAAATCATGAACTTCTCCTAGGACGGCTAAAAGAGAAGGGCATCTGCGGAACAGCACTGGATTGGTGCAGATCATACTTGTCCGGTAGATGGCAGCACGTACGATCAGGCGGAACATCAGAACCGTTTCATCAAGGTCAAGGAGTTCCTCAAGGATCCTCCCTATCGGCATTGATGTTCAACATATACATGCAACCCATCTGCAACATCATCCGAGCTTTCAATGTCAGTTGCATGGTATATGTTGATGATGTCCTGCTCTATATGCCATTCTCTATAAATCAAGTTGACCTCTCCCCTTTGACCAACTGCTTCAATGCCATATCTGAATGGCTCTTGTCACAAAACCTTTGAATTCAGCATAAGAAAACTGAGGTGCTCTTCATTACGAGGCACCCGAATTTCAACCCACCCCAATACTTGAAGGTGAAAGAAGCTGATCTTCAAGCAAAACCCACAATTCGTTACCTGGGAGTTACACTGGATCAAAACCTTGACATGAAAGCACACATAGCTAATACTGTAAGCGCAATCTATTTCAAGATCCGTTCACTCAAACATCTACGCCCCTTGCTTGAACCAGAAGATTTTCGGACAATTTACCAGGCTCTGATAATACCACATTTGATTATGCCAACGCCATATTACAAGGTCTCCCCCAATCCACTTTGAACCCCTTGCAACTTGCCATGAATAGTGCTGCGAGGGTTCTCCAGGGTTCATCTTAGAGAGACCATGTGACGCCCCTTCTAAAGCAGTTACACTGGCTCCCTGTACAAGCCAGGATTTTCTTCAAAACTGTGCTGCTGACATTCAAAGCAGTAAATAAACTCTTCATCTTCAATATCTGACCTTATCCAAACAACAGCTCCTAATAGACCAAGAAGATCCACAGCGATAAATATGCTAGATGTGCCGAGAGAATTAACAAGATGCACCTCGACAACTGCAAACAGGGTCTTCAGACTCTGCGCCCCAAGATTCTGGAACTCATTACCATCAAACATCAGGGCAATCACTAACCTAACCCAGTTTAGGAAGGCCCTTAAACACTTCCTTTTCCTCAAATACTTCCCAGAGAGCAGTGAATCTCATCCCCATTCAAATACGTAAACTGTGCCACCACACCCTATCAGCCAGGTGACCACACCATGCAAGGAGTCCCTGACCATTAAATCACCCTCTTGCTATGTCTTTATATGACACCGTTGTGTAAATAGTTACTTTTGTTATCCAAGTTGGTTCCCCTGTTAATTGTAAACTCAGACTTATGTACCCTGTCTGATTGTTATATTCTATGTAAACCGCGCTGATGCTGAATAGTGCGGTATAGAAGAAATTGTAAATAAATAAATAAAAATCTCAATTATATCACCTCTATCCTGCCTTTCCTCTAAGGTGTACATATTAAGATCCTTAAGTCTGTCCTCCTATGCTTTATAATGAAGACCACTAACCATTTTAGTAGCCACCCTCTGTATTGACTCCATCCTGTTTATATCCCTGTGAAGGTGTGGTCTCCAGAATTGCACACTATACTCCAAATGAGGTCACACCAAAGACTTATACAGAGGCACTATCACCTCTTTTTTCTGCTAGCCATTCCTCTCCGCATGCACCCAAGCATCCTTCTAGCTTTTGCCGTCGCCTTTTCTACCTGTTTAGCTATTTTAAGATCATCAGACACAACCACGCCTAGGTCCCACTGCTCTTTAGTGGACAAAAGTACTTCACCCCCTATACTATATTGCTCCCTTGGATTGCTGCAGCCCAAATGCATGACCTTACATTTTTTAACATTAAATCCCAGCTGCCATTCTTCAAGTTTAGCTAGATCCCTCCTCATGTTATCTACACCTTCCTGGATGTTTACTCTATTGCAGATTTTGGTATCATCCGCAAAAAGGCAAACCTTACCCGACAGCCCTTCCGCTATATCACTAACAATGATGTTAAAAAGAATCGGACCAAGAACAGATCCCTGGGGCACACCACTGATAACATCCTTCTCCTCATAGTGAACTCCATTTACCTGTACTCTTTGTCGCCTCCCACTCAACCAATTTCTAACCCAAGCAGTAACTTTAGGGTCCATCCCTAGGGTGTTCAGTTTGTTTATAAGTCGCCTGTGAGGAACAGTGTCAAAGGCTTTACTGAAATCTAAACACACCACATCTAGGGCTCTCTCTCAGTCCAACTCCCTGGTCACCCAGTCAAAGAAATCAATCAGATTTGTCTGACAAGACCTGCCTCTGGTGAATCCATGCTGCCTCAGATCCTGTAATCTGCTGGACTCCAGAAACCTCACTATTTTCTTTTTCAGCAGCATAATTTACTCACCATCGAAGTTAAACTAACCGGCCTGTAGTTTTTAACCACATCCTTACTTCCGCTTTTGTGTAAAGGCACTACATGAGCCTCTCTCCAGTCCTTTAGCACCACTCCCGACTCCAACAAGGCATTGAAAAGGTAGTCAATGGAGCTACTAGAAAGTCCCAAAGTTCCCTCAGTATTCTAGGGTGTATCCCATCCGGTCCCATCACTTTGTCTACTTTAAGTTGGGCTAATTTCTCACGAACACAGTCTTCTGAAAATTGTTCAAGATGTCCCTCGCTTCTGTTCCTGTTTGTGGGTGTTTTCTGAGGTCCTGCACCAGGGCTCTTTCACATGCCAGGATGGTATATTCTTGTGTTTCAAAGAGCCAGTCCTTTAGATGACACAACAGGCAAGCTAAATTGCATGCTTGAAGATCAGGGAGACCCATCCCCCCCCATTCCAGGAGCCTTGGAGCAATGAAATTGCTACCCAAGCCCAGAGCCCCAACCAGAGAAAACAAAACAGTAATTGGTCTAGCTTGATGAGGTCTTTTCTGAGAAGCCATATGGGAATCATTTGAAACATGTATAGCCATTGTGGGAAAAGTATCATCTTAAACAGTGCTATTCATCCCCCAAGCAAAAGGGGGAGGTCTCGCCACTTCTCCAAATGTTGCTCAGTTTGGATCAAGACAGGTCCCACGTTATATCGGTAAAGGTCCTCTGGGACTGAGGGCATGGTCATCTCTAGGTACCAAAAAGAGTGAGTTGTCCATCGAAACGGAAACCCATCTGGCCAAGAGGCACATAGGGAATCACTACTAGGCAGTTCTTCAGATTTATTTAAATTGAGTTTATAATCTGAGAAAATTCCAAAAGTGGTGAATTAATCTAAAAGAGCCAGAAGAGAGCTCTCTGGGGACATGGAGGTACACCAATAGATAATTAGCATAAGCCGATATTTTGAATTCTTAAGGCCCCATCCGTACTCCCTGTATCCGTTAGTTCCACCAAATTTGTGACAGTAGTGGCTCTAATGTTAATAGGAATAACAGAGGGGAGAGGGAACAACCCTGGCATGTATCTCTACCCAGAGGAAATCGGGTTGTGTAGGTACCATTGATCAATATCCATGTCCAAGGTTCTGAGTAAAGGGCTTGCACTGCTTGAAGAAAAAGTCCTTTAAAACCGAACAGTTCCAGTGTCATAAACATATAATTCCAGCCCATTCTATCAAAAGCTTTCTCTGCATCGAAGCTAATGAGTAGTGATGGGATGTTTGCCACTTTACAGCAGGACATTGCCACCAAGATTTGGCGAATATTACCCACTGCCTGACATCCCTTAACAAATCCTACTTGGGTGGGATGGATCAAACTGAGCATTATCCCTGATAGGTGTTCTGCCAATACTTTCGCCATAATCTTAAGGTCTGTAGTGATAATCTTAAGGTCGACATTTAAGAGGCAAATGGGGCAGTAAGAATCTGGGAGCAGTGGGTCTCGTCCAGTGACTCATTGTTGTGATATGGGAAAGACTGGAGCATCAACTGTTGGTGCATGGCTGTAAGGGGTAAATATATCACGTCTCTGAGTATCTGGTAAAATTCTGCGCTGAACCCATCTGGGACTGGGACCCTAGGTGTGTTTAGACCCTTGATCACTTTCTGGATCTCGCCTGGGGTAAACAACCCGTTTAATTGATTCTGTTGGGTTGGATCTAAAAGGGGGAGGTCACATTTCTGTAAGTAAGGGTAGGCATCTTGACCATCTTGATCGTCTGATGCATATTAGATGCGGTAATATGCCAGAAATGTCTTTTCCATCACCTTTTGAGAAATCTTTATCATCCCATTTGCAGTTTTTATTGCCGCAACTGCTTTGATACCACCTGTGGTTTTAACCAGCAAGGACAGGAGTCTACTTGAATGATTACTGAACCGGTAGAATTTGTATTTATAGTGCAATATCAAACGTTTCGCTCTAGCATGGAGAAGAGTATTTAGCTGACTTTGAAGGGTCAAATATGCCGAGCGGTTCTTGGCTGTGTCCTAATTTTCTATGTAACGTCTGGAGTTGTCTTCCCCAATCTACTAGTTTTTATTGTGGTCTTTCCTCCATTTACTCACGAATCCAATCACTACTCCTCGTAAGTAAACTTTAGCGGTTTTCCAAAACAGGCAGGGATTGTCCTGGTTTTGCCCATTAGTTTCTATGAAATAGTCCCAGTGCCCCCCCAAGTACTAAAGAAAGTCCGCATCTCCCTTCAAGTAGAAGAGAACGTGCCAATCCCGCATCCCGCCCTGTGTGTGGGAGTTCCATCCACATCATGGCGTAATCCAAGATCTGAATGTTACCAATCTGGGCTCATTCCATCCTACTCAGCAGCAGCTGTGAAACCAAAAAATAATCCAATCGAGACCTTGTGCCATGTGCTCTGGACATGTGTGTATAATCGTGTTCGCTGGGGTGCAGTGTAAGCCAAATGTCCAGTAGCTCTTTACTTTGCAAATCATCATGAGTTTGCGCCGTTGCTAATAGTCACTCTGTCCCCTCGACTGAGACTGATCAATTAATGGGTCTAATACACAATTGTAGTCTCCTCATAAGATCACCTCGCAATCACCAATTTGTAGCAAGTTCTTCACCAATTCGTCAAAGAACTCTTGTTCATAACGGTTCGAGCCATAGATGTTTCCTAGACAGATTGGGCCTCCCTGTATCTGCCTCCATAGCAAGATTCTGCAACCTCTTGAGCCTTTTACTATCTGTTCTAGCTGGAAATTAACTCCTTTTCTAATCAAAATCACTACTCCCGTGTTTCCCCACTGTGGATGCTCCGTAGGCCCCTCCCACCCACCATCGCTTTAATTTATCATGTTCAATATTTGTTATGTGGGTCTCCTGGAGAACGGCGACATTGACTTGTTTGTCTTGAATTGCCTTGAGTACCTTATGTCTTTTTATCGGGCAGCTAATCCCACAGATACACCAAGAGAGAAAATGGATACCTATATTACTCATGTGATTGTATATTAGTAGTATACATAATCCTTAAGGAATTGAAGTCTTTCAAGGAGGGCCTCCCAGCCTGATCCTTCCCCCTTTCCTTTCATGGGAGTCTCACCCTCAGGAGAAATAGCCCATCCTGCCCTTCCTAATTGTCCCTTTATCTTTCCTAATGTCAATGAGTGCCTACCTGTCTTATTGTTACTAATCCAGAGTCTCCCCCCTCCCCTTTGCCCCTCTCCATCCCCCCCCTCCCACTTTCCTCTTCCCCATCCCCAAACCTCTTTGTACTATCTTTACTCCTGCGGGAGCCCACCAGAGATCCATAGTGATATTCGAGCTCACCCATTTACTGATCTCCTTTTCTGTTCCTCCCCCTCAGTATGTCCTGTTATCCCCTCCCCTATGTGATTCCCGATATCTTGTTAATTTACCTACTATTTCTGGATTAAAACTATGGTGTCAAGTGGGCCTACAGCAGGCCCCCCACCCTGCTATCCCGGGGCCCTGGGCCACTTATTTCAATGGGGCCAGGAGCCAGCTGTGGCCCTAAATTATGAACATCATTATAGCCATTTACCAAGGGCCTATTAAACCTATCATTAACTGGCCTACCCTCCTTCCTGAGGTTGTAGTCTCCCCCCTTCCCGGCTTCCCTACCTTCCTCCATCCCCCAAACCGAATAGCTTCATCTCAGTCCCTCCCCCTTGAGCTGTAACAAACAGTCTATATCACTTGCGTTACTATATAGATATATTTCATCTTCACCGTTTTGCATTAGCTGTGGTTAAGAGGAGCGCTCCCCTCGGCCTAAAATCACCTAGATAATCAGGGGTGGGGGTCTAGGCTAGATGGTAATAGTTATAATCTTGTATAAGACACTTATAGAAAGGGAAGAGGAGAAGGCGCACCCCGCTCTCAACCAGGGCCCCCTGTTGTGCCTAATGTGCTAATATCAAATCCCCGGGTTAAGCCTGACTCCCAAGCTCGGACTTCTTGTTAAGAGCATTAAAAAACAGGACAGCGTGTGCAGTAGTTGTCTGGGTGTCTCTGTTTAGATGTTTAGCCATCATGGGATCCTTAATAGTATTGCCTAATGCAGTAAATGCAAAAGACAAAAGAAAAGATCTCAGCCGCTCTGCCTGCGTGGCAGTCCCCGTTACCCTGGGGCACAACATGGGGGCATCTAAGAAGAGTGCTCCTCCCACATCCCATAGATTTCTTAACAGATTTCCATAGTGGGTAGAGAAAATGCTATTAATTCAAAACATATAATAGGTATTAAAAGAAACACAATCTGACAGAGGCATAGGGAGTTGCGCTTCATCAGCAAAGAACAATGTGAACATTTTCCTCTGTCCAGATCACTCAACAGTTGAATAGCAGTTGCCTAGGGGGGCAGGCAGGGACAGTGCAATGTCCACAGTTCCCTGCCATCCCGGTGAGGAAGAGAAAACAAGTTTTTCTCTATGCGATCTGTGGTTTGCATCCCTGCCAGCTTGCTCTGTCAGGTTCTGGAATCTATGTTCAATTTTTCCAGGAATGTCTGGGCCTCTTCTGCCATTGCCAAGTATTTAGGCTGTCCCTGGTAGTCCACTCACAATCTGGATGAGTACATCAAGGAAAAGCGCAGGCCTTTATTCACCAACTGTCCACACAGTTCGGAGAAAGCACGACATTTCTGGCTCACCAATGCTGAGTAATCCTAGAATACCAGCATCCACGTCGACCCTTCAGATTGGTCTCGGCCAGGGCCGGATTTACCTTGAGTGAGGCCCTACGCCAAAAAAAATTGTGGGCCCCCAGCAGGGGCGGCCCAAGGGGGGTGCGGGGTGTCATTTGCATAAGGGGCCTCATTTGCATAAATATTTGCATAATGTTACCATATACTAACTTTTAGTAAACGTGCCTCTTAATGAGTGTATGGATAAAGAAAGACTAAAAGATTTCTACATTACTATAATCCAGTGCCAACTGCCAGACACATTAGGAACTACTACAAACACTGCCCATTTAGAACCCATAGCAAACCCGCCGTATCCTAACAGCACTACCAGGACTCACAAAGCACCATACTCTACCAATCAAAAGGCAACACTGCAAATATTAAACCAATACATTTCAGAGAACAACAATACATGACCTACTGGGGAAAGAGAACAAGTGGCAATGTCAAATAGGAATTATATAAACAGAACACCTCAGCTCAGTTACACATGCAGAACATAGACCATCACCAAACAAGTAATCACAATTTAGAAACAGGAAGACAATTAAATTGGGAATCCCAAAAGCCAAACTTGGAATGTACAACACTGTAGAAATAAAACTATACATTAATTTGCTCTTGTACTAAACAAAGCGCAGACGTTAATGATGCACATTTACCAGAGCTGACATATTCCAATTAATAAATTCAAAATAAAGAGATATTTTTCTACCTTTTGTGCATTTTTTTCAGCTGCAATTGCTCCAGCCACTTTCTTCTGGTTTCTTCGTGTCTTCTGCTAACTCTCCATCGTCTGCTGTCCATTTGTCCTTTCTTCTCTCTTCTAGTTTTTTTCCATTCTCTCTCTACATCTGCTTTAACATACTAATCTTTCTCCTTTTGCTCTTTCCTCATTCCTATTTCATCCACTCAAATTTTACCCCTCCATCCTCAATCCCCACTTACTCTCCGAATACCCGGCCAATTGTAGATTTTTTATCCCTCCCACACAAAATATTTTTCCCTTCTCCATTTTACTCTTCCTGCCTCATCCCATTCTAATCCTCCCCCAAACATCAGCTCCCTTCTAGTTCCAGCCTCACCCAGCATCCATTCCCTTCTAGTCCCTGCATCAGCCCATTTCCAGTCCTAGCCACCCATCAGCCCATTTCCAGTCCTAGCAACCCCCCAACCCAATACCAGTCCTAGCCCACATCAACCCACTTACAGTCCTAACCCCCCATCACCCCATTTTCAGTTTAAGCCCCCCCTATAACCCATTACCAGTCCTACCCCCCATCAGCCCACTTCCAGTCCTAACCCCATCAACCCATTTCCAGTCAGCCCCCCATAGCCCATTGCCAGTCCTACCCACCCCCCATCAGCCCACAGCCCATTACCAGTCCTAACCCCATCAGCCCACCTCCAGTCTTAACCCCCCCAGCCCATTTCCAGTCCTAGCCCCCCCATAGCCCATTACCAGACAGCCCCCATCAGCCCACAGCCCATTACCAGTCTTAACCCCCCCCCAAAGCCCATTACCAGTTCTAAACCCCCCCAACAGCCCATTACCAGTCCTAACCCCTTCGCGCCTCTCACTCTCCCTTCGCGCCTCTCACAGCCTGCACGGAGGGAGGGAGGGACCGACGGATTCAGCTTGGAGAGGGGGCCCCGCGGGTCAGTCCATGCTGCCGCGTCAGCAGAGGGAGCCCCGCGGCGGCAGCCAGCATTTTTTTTTTAAATTTTATTTTTAAAAAAAAGCTAATTTGTTCTATTTTTGTGGGCCCTTGCCAGCTGTGGGCCCTACGCCATGGCGTACATGGCGTATAGGTAAATCCGGCCCTGGTCTCGGCAACTACGGGTGGCCCGAAGGACAGCTTCCTTCTGGCGGAATTCTAGGAAGCGAGTGATAACTGCTCTCAGGAGTTGGGACCCTTCTTTTCTGATCCCCAATCATTGCACACATTTGAGTTTCAGCAGGCCCAATGGCATATTACAAATGAGGTGTTGTGAGATCCAGGTCTCTAAGAACCCCTGCAGCTCCCCATCTGCCACCGTCTCCGCAATTCCTACAAAACGGAGGTTTTTCCACCAGCCACGGTTTTCTAGATCATCTATTTTTTCGTCCTGTTGGTGTATCAGGTCCTTCAAGGCTTTAAGTCAATCCACATGTGTGTGCTGGGTGTCCTCAATATCCGAAATACGGTGTTCCGCTTGATCCATGTGCCCCGTAAAATCCGCAATTGCCTTGCTTACCTGGGTCAGCTGTTCCGATAAGAACAAATCCTCCAGAACCCCAAACAATGCTGCAGTAACTTCTTTGTTAGAAAAAACCTTCTGAAGAGGATACAAAATATGATAATCAAAAAAAATCCCCTCAATGTCCAACCCCTCAAAAACTTTCCCAACACCTTAAACCAAACAATCTTAAATTTAACAAAATACTATTTTTGTCGGAGCGGGCCGAGGGAGGGCCAGAACTAAAAGTCCAACCCTCTCCAGGCGGCCAACTTCTTTTATTCAATTTTAGGTTTCCAAACCTTATAAAAACCCTATCACCGAGGGCACTTATCTGTATTTTCCTTCTGCTCTATAACTGTGTCCAAATCCCTTAGTTGCTCAAAGGTCGAGATTGTTCACACGACGTGCACGTTTCGGGATAAACCCTGTATCAAGTGCATTCAAAGATCAAATCTTATCAGGCAACCATTTCAACAAAAAACGCCGTCACCGTGGCCAGGATTTTTTCAATATGAAAAAATCCTGGCCGCGGTGACGGCGTTTTTAATGCTAGACTTGTTTTTAGAGTAGCTGCTTTTATTGAACCACGGGCCCTTTGGTGGTCATAAGGTTTTTTCTTACGTGATGCTAATATGCTTAAACATTAACTTCCCTTGTTCTCCATAAAGGTTAGATGTATATACTTTTTAAGTATTGGGATACTTATCTTTTTAACTTGGCTGATCCTGAAAATATGAGCATTTTGATATATGGAATTGAATCCTACATGTTTGAATGTTCATAATACTCTTGTTATAATACTCCTTGTGAAGATTATCCAACATGTGGAATCACTGGAACACTAAAGTCAACATTTTTTTGATACAACACCTTCAGCTGCAACATCACCATATGCTTCTGGTTCCTTCAAGTTTGAATTTCAGTATGATACAACTTCCCATTCATCCAACTAATACTTTTTTCTTCAAAATTTAGTATGTGTTCCCTATGCATTTTAACATCCTGTCTCTGTATTCTTCCCCTCTGGCCAAAACAGAATGCTAATATATCAAAGCTTGCTTTGGGCTTGGGGTTCAAAATGAGCACCTTGCAAGTCCTGGTTTTTGTAGACACTGCTGACCCAAATTTGGTGGTGTTTAGGACCATGTGATTCAGTGTTATGTTTAGAATCATATACACTTTTCAACACTGGCTTTTTTCTGTTTCCAAGATACAAGAGCATATATTATTTTTGTTCTAGTGCAATTTGTTAGAAAATGATATACCATTCTCTTAGTTTCAGAATCAGGTTGTTTTTTCATTGTGCTGTTTCATTGTTTTTCCATTGTGCCTTGGGTGCCAGAATGAGCCCCTTTAAAACACCTGGTGAAGTTCCGTTCAGTTTCTTAGCTCTTTCAAGCACTGACACTTGTTGTGGTGAGACATGTAGGACACTCCTATTTGAGACCTTAGATGGTTCAGAAGTTAGATGGTACTGTTTATTTTGTTTTTATCCTGTTGCTCTAAAGGGATCCACTGTGTTTGTCCCATGCTGTTTTGAATTCCGTCACCGTGTTTGCCCCCACCACTTCCATCGGGAGGGCATTCCAAGCATCCACCACCCTTTCAGTGAAGAAATATTTCCTGACATTTCCTTTCAACTTACCACCTTGCAGCTTCATGTTATGCCCTCTAGTTTTACAGCTTCCCCGTCTTTGGAAGAGGTTTGTTTGTTCATCATTTCTTTTTAAGTATTTAAAGGTCTGAATAATATCTCCCCTGTCCCTCCTCTCCTCCAAAGTGTACATATTTAGGTCTTCAAGTCTCTTCTCATATAAGGCTTCTGACGCAGGCTCCAAATCATTTTGGTCGCCTTCCTCTGAACAGTTTCCAGTCTTTTTACATCTTTTGCAAGATATGGTCTCCAAAACTGAACACAGTATTCTAAGTGAGGCCTCACCAGTGACTTGTACAGTGGCATAAGTACCTCTTCCTTTCTGCTGGTAATCCCTCTTTGTATGCAGCCCAACATCCTCCTGGCTTTTGCCACCGCCTTGTCGCACTGTTTTGCCACCTTGAGATCATCAGAGATAATCACACCAAGATCTTTCTTCTGAACTGTGCATACCAACCTCTTGCCCCCTATCGTGTACATTTCCCTTGGATTTCTGCTACCCAAGTGCATGACACTGCACTTTTTCACATTAAATCGTAGTTGCCAAGCATTAGACCAGTCTTCCAGCTTCTGTAGATCTTTCCTCATGTTAACTACTCCCTCGGGGGAGTCCACTCTGTTGCAAATTTTTGTGTCATCTGCAAAAAGACAGACTTTTCCATTCAGTCCTTCAGCAATATCACTCACAAATTCATTGAACAGTGCCAGGCCCAGGACCGAACCCTGGGGCACCCCGCTGATCACCTTCCTCTCATCCAAGTGAGCTCCATGTACCATCACCTTCTGTCGTCTGTCAGTCAACCAATTTCTAATCCAGTTTACTATCTTGGGACCCATCCCCAAGCTACTGAGTTTATTGACAAGCCTCCTATGAGGAACAGTATCAAAGGCTTTGCTGAAATCCAGGTAGATGACATCCATTGCATGCCCCTGATCTAGTTCCTTGGTCACTCAGTCAAAGAACTCAATCAGATTTGTTTGGAAAGACCGTCCTTCGGTAAAACCATGTTGCCTTGGATCTTGCAACCTGTTGGTTTTGAGAAAGTTCACTATTCGCTCTTTCAGGAGTGCCTCCATTACTTTTCCCGCCACCGAGGTAAGGCTCACGGGCCTGTAGTTTGATACTTCTTCCCTGTCACCACTTTTGTATATAGCAGAGGTACTCAAATCCAGTCCTGGAGGGCCGCAAACCAGTCAGGTTTTCGGGTTATCCCTAATGAATATGCATGAGATAGATTCAAATACAATGGAAGCAGTGCATGCAAATATATCTCATGCATATTCATTAGAGATATCCTGAAAACCTGACTGGTTTGCAGCCCTCCAGGACTGGATTTGAGTACCTCTGGTATATAGGTACAACATCAGCCATTCTCCAGTCCTGAGGAACCTCTCCTGTTTCCAAGGATCTGTTGAAGACATCCTTTAACGGTCCTGCACGAACCTCTTTGAGCTCTTTCAGTATCCTGGGATGTATCCCATCCGGTCCCATGGCTTTGTACACTTTCAGTTTAGCAAGTTGTTCTAACACCTCATCTTCTGTGAATGGTGTGGTATCTACTTCATTTCCATTTTTATATTTGGGAGTCACAGCTGGTCCATCTCCAGGATCTTCTTTAGTAAAAACAGAGCAGAAGTATTTGTTTAGCAATTTTGCTTTTTCAGTGTCACTTTCCACGAGTCCTTTCCCAGCACTTCTGAATCCTGCAATTCCAACTCTGATCTTCTTCCTTTCCTGAATATACCTGAAGAAAGTTTTGTCGCCACCTTTAACATCTTTAGCCATCTTTTCCTCTGCCTTTGATTTTGCTATCCTTATTTCTCGTTTAGACTCTTTTAGTTTGATCCTGTATTCATTTCTGTGTTCTTCTGTTTGCAAGTTTTTGAATTTTGCGAAAGCTGTGTTTTTTGTCTTTATTTGAACAGCCACCTTTTGGAAAACCAAATAGGTTTCCTTCTCCTCTTGTTTTTATTTACTTTTCTTACATATTTATCTGTTGCCCCTTTTATTGCCACCTTTAGTTTAGCCCATTGCAATTCCACTTCCCTTATCTCTTTCCACCCCGTCATCTCCAACTTTAAGTACTCAGCCATTTTATTGAAGTCAGTGTTTTTGAAGCTTAGGACTTTGAGCTTGCTATAATTGGCCTGTACCATGGCTTTTATCTCAAATCACACCGTGTGATGGTCGCTGTTGCTCACAGGGGCACTCACGCAGACTTTCAACACGCTATCACCGTTGGTGAGCACTACATCCAGCATTGAGCTTTCCCTGGTTGATTCCATCACTATTTGTCTAAGTAATGCATCTTGGAGAGCATCCACAATTTTTTTGCTTCTTTCCAGATGTGCAGAAGGAGTAATCCAATCCACATCAGGTAGATTAAAGTCACCCAATATGATTGCTTCCCCCTTTGTTGCTATCTTGGCAATATCTATAATCAATTCGTTATCTCTCTCTTCAATTTGAGTCGGAGGTCTGTAGACTACAGCAATATGGATGACAGTGCCATCTCCTCTTTCCAACACAATCCAGAGCGCTTCTTCTTTTCCCCATGCCCCCTGCATTTCAGTAGCTTTAATATTACTTTTGACATACAAGGCTACTCCTCCTCCTTTTCCATTTTCTCTGTCTCTTCTGAATAGATTATAGCCAGCTATGGCTATATCCCAATCATGTGATTCATTAAACCATGTTTCTGTAATGGCCACAATGTCCAAATCCGTTTCCACCATTAGGGCTTCCAGGTCCGGAATTTTGTTGGCTAAGATTTGAGTATTTGTGCACATTGCTTTCCAGCATTTACCTGGCTTGTGTGTATTTTGCATTGATTTTGTTCTGCCCACTTCTTCCCACTTGTTTTTGATGCGTGGTTTAAAAGTGTGGCTGTTTCTGATGTTTATTTATTTTATTTTATTTTATTACAGGCTCTTATATACCGCTCTATTCAGAATCAGTGCGGTTCACAATATAACAACATACCATAACAACAAACTGTTAGGTTTTACAGAGAACAAGGTCAGAGAACTTGGATAAAACATGGGACGTCATTACTGCAACTATTTACAAGAGTATTTACAAGAGTATTTACAAGTATACATAACAGGATTTGTTCTTAGTTTGGGTAGTGATTAAGATTGGTTAGTTGGTCAAGTAATATTGGGGGAAGAGGTGGGATTTGAGTGCCTTTCTGAAAAGGGATAGATCAGTGATAGCACGAATCTCTGGGGGTAGAGCGTTCCAGTACTTAGGGGCATAGAATCTGAAGGCCCTGTTAGATGTCACTGATAGGCATTTTGTCGCTGCTTTAGGGATGATTAGAGTATTTGTTGATATCGTTCTCCTGGATCTGTTGGGTGGGACGGCCTGAATGAGGTCTATTAGAGAGGAGGAGGTGATGCTTTTAGTTGTTCTGCTTTTGCAGGGGATGGCATGCAGATGTTGACCTTCCACATCCATCACCTCCTTTTCCTAGTTTAAATGCATATCCACATACTGCCTGAATTTTTCACTTAGGATTCTTTTCCCTGCGACAGAGAGATGTAGTCCATCAGCACAGTATAGTCTCTTGTTGGTCCATCTGTTGCCCCAGTTGCCATTAAATCTGAATCCTTGTTTGCACCAGGTCTGGAGCCATGTATTAAAGCTGTTAATGCGATGCAGCCTTTTTGTCCCTTTACCAAGAACAGGTAGAACGTCTGAGAATGCAACAGTGTTAACAATGGGCTTCTCTCCCAGAGATTGGAAGTCCTTTTGGTCTGTAGAGGCACTGTTTCTAGCCAGGTCATTTGTGCCCAAGTGGATAATAACATCAAGTTTGGAGTGTTCACTTTTTGCGCTAAGTATTTCAACAACTTGGTTTATATTCCTGTTGGCTGAAGAGCCTGGTAGGCACATGACTATCTTCTCTCCTTTGAACTGTGTTCCCAAGTTGGTGCCTCTGATGATGGAATCTCCAAGTAGTAGTAGTTTTCTGTTTGTTGAGGTTTTCTTCATATTTGGTGCTTTAGCAGGAGATTGGGCATTGTCTGACTCATTTAAGGGCCCTTCAGTTTCTTTGGATTGGGCATTCTCATTAGCCAAGGCAGAGAAGGCATTGTGCAGGGATATCTCTTTATGTATGGGATGTCTCTGCATTACAGGTCACAATCTACCAGAACCCACTGTGATCCATTTGTTCCTGGGGTGTTTGATTCTTTGTGGGAGCGGTGGTGGACTTTGTTCAGTTTGTATCCTAGAAGAGGTGTGCTTCATTGCAGCCAGTTCCTCCCTCAGTAGAGACACTTCTTTATGTATGGCAGCTAGGTCTTTCCTTAGTACAGTCAGTTCCTCATGCATGGCAGCTGACTTTAAGCATATAGGACAAGCTCTTAGGCTCCAAATGATTCATCTTTGAATGAAAGTACCGCAGTTATTGCACTGAATATGCGACATGTTGATTAAGCAGTCCCAGAAGAGGAAGAATAATAATAAGAAAAAGTGAAGAAGATGTGGGCTTTAACCCAAGTTAGGAACAACAGATGCCATCTTCATGAGTATAGATGCCCTTTAATGATATTCTCACTACTCATTTTACCTCCAGTCCTCGGTTGTATTTATCTTTCTAATATTGTTTTTATTATTTATGGTTTAAAACTTTTACTTATGGCCATGCACCTTTTTAAGTGCTTTATTTATTGGTTAATTTTAGTATATTGGTATTTAGGTATATATAGGGTCCCTTGTATATATTGGTATTGGTATATATAGGGTCCCTCGTATATATGTTTTTAGTGTTTATATTGTTTACTTAATATGTTTGTTTGTTTGTTTTGGAGGTTTTTAACTACATACCCCCTGACTAAGGCAAAGGTTGCCGAAACACTGCTAATGTTGAGGGGTTATTAATAAAGTCTGTTCCACGTTGAGAGGGTGTGGTGGTCTCCTTGCTCCTTTGTGCTCCTTCTTGGCTTCTGCAAGGGAATGTGCCTTCCTCTGGACTCTGCTCTGCAAATTGGCATATGCCATTAGATGATTACTGGGGAGTTCCTACTTATCTTTCAGTTGGTAAAAAGGAAGGGAACCCAGTCCTCCCCAGCTCCCACAGCTACCCTAAGTATTTGCAACTCTTTGCTTCCCACTCTTTGAACACAGGCTAAATTCGAGCTTGCCTTCCAGCTGCCTAAAGGCCGAGTTCCCCTTGCCCCTCCCAGTTGAAATCTCCACTAGGTCCAAACTTTCCTCATAGGGGCCAGCAGCCAAGTCCATCCTGCTGCATAGCACCTCTTCCTCTGGGGGCTCTGCAATAAGCTAAAGAATTTGTGTGGGTGTCACCCACCATCGAGAAATCCGGATGGGGCATAGCGGCACTCTCCTGAGTTTAATTCATGTATCTATTGCATGATGGCGGTGGCATTGTAGAGCCTCAGATCAGGTAGACCCAGACCTTCCCCTGCTCTGTTGAGCATTAGCTTCATAAAACTGATGTGGGTCCCCCTCTCCCTCCAGAGGAAAGTCCTAAGCATTCCCCGATAAAGCTGTTCCTCACACAGCTGAACCCAGAAGGGCATCATCTGTAAAGGATATAGAATGCGAGGCAGCACGACCATTTTAACCAATGCCACTCAGCCTATTAATGAGAGGGGTAACTCTCTCCATTTCTCACATAGTTGCTTCAGATGTCCCAACAGGTCTACAATATTTTTTTTCGTAGACCCTTCTTGGTTCCGGACTCAGATGGATACTTAAATATTTGAGCGACTCTCCTGTCCATGCGAGCGAGAACCCAGGCTGTGCCTGACATAGACTGTCCCGCAAGACTGGCATGGCTTCTGATTTGCTCCAGTTTATCCACAACCCAGAGAATGAACCAAAACTACCTATGGTTGACATCACCTTGTTTATACTCTTGTTTGCTTGAATGGTAAACAAGAGCATATCTTCAGTTAATAAGTTAATACCATTCAATTTGGTGGTTTGCCGGATCTTGGCCGCTAAGTGTTCCAAGGTAAGCAGAAAAAACATAGGGGATAGGAGGCATCCCTGCCAGGTGCCCCTGCATAACTGGATCTCCATCGACAGCCCACCATTGACCAAAATCTGGCCTATGACTCATGATAGGGTATTCTTATAGAAACATAGAAACATAGAAATATGATGACAGAAAAAGACCACATGGCCTATCTAGTCTGTCCTTCCATATCAACAACTACAACAGGCCCCTTTTTTTCCTTTAGAGATCCTCTGTGTTTCTTCCATGCTTTTTTGAATTCAGATACTGTCCTCATCTCTACCACCTCCACTGGGAGACTATTTCACGGATCCACCACTCTTTCTGTAAAGAAATATTTCCGCATATCACTCCTGAATCTATCCCCCTTCACCCTCATCCCATGTCCCCTCGTAGCAGAATTTGCTTTCAATTGAAAGAGACTCTCCCCCTGTACATTTATGCCATGGAAGTATTTAAACATCTCAATCATATCACCTCTATTCCGCCTTTCCTCTAAGGTGTACATATTAAGATCCTTAAGTCTGTCCTCATATCTGAAAGTGTACTCTGCACCTCCCCTCACCGGTAACTCACCAGGGCTCTTGGGTAACGGATATCCACACACAAAGCAATGAGAAGGAAGCAAGCACTGTTAATAATACACAACACACTTGTATTATAAAAACTGCCAAAGCTTTGGGAGAGCAAACCAAGTTAGCACCTTGTTTACTCTGCCATCAAAGCCTTCAGTCATTTTATTTATAGGTAAATATTCCATTACACAGCATAATTTCCACCTTATTGTTCTACATCAAGCATCACGTATATTCATAACATGCATCTCTATATCTCTATGTCATAGGTCAGTTCATATTAGCATAGGTCATCATGAGGAGACATACATATAGTCCTCTGCTAGCATTGTACTTTTGGGGTCAGCCTGGGGAGTTTACAATCAATCAGAGGATCCCTTGGCAAGTTAAAGTTCCCCCCAATACCCAGTAGTAATCCCCAAACCCTATGATCTTTGCCAGCAGGGAGGAGAAAAAATCATGATTACAAACGTTCAGAGCGTAGACGTTACAGAAGGCTATCTGTGTTCCCTGTACCTCTCCCCCTATAAGTGATACCGGCCTTCTGGATCAGCTATGCATTTATGCATTGCAAAGGGGACCCTTCAATTAATCAAGGTGGCTACTCCCTGCTGTCTGCCATTATGAGAGGCTGCTCCCATTTCACCTACCCAACCTCGCAATAATTTATGGTGCTCCAAGGTGATCAGGTGCGTTTCCTGTAGAAGGCTATATCTGTTCCCTCCTTCCTCAAGTAAGCTAAAATTTTGGAGGGTTTCACAGGGAAGTGAATACTGTTGACATTGAGAGTGAGGAATCACAGCCTATCCAATGCCGCAGTACATCTGGTTTATTATCAGTAGATGACACTGCTTGTTAGTGTGAAAGTACAGTGCATCCCAGCTACGCATTCCCTCCCCCTTTTCCTTTCCTTGATGATGAGACAATTCAGGCCATTTAAACCCCCCCCCACCTCCCTCCCATTTCTCGCTTCCCTCCCCTCCCCCTGAACATGACCCCCTCCTTCCTACTTAGATCAACTCCCACCTTCCTGTGAGGTCTGGCCTCTCTCCGTTCCTGTCCCCTCCCCTGGATGCCCCTCCCCTCCCCCCCACCAGGCACACTTGCATTCCTAATATCAATCACACCAGTTCCAAGCATGCCTCTTATATTATCCCACAGGCACCTACGTCAGATACAAATTGTCTCAATACTCTTGGAAAGCGAGAAATGTGCCAGTGTCCTTCAGCTCTCCAGGATGTGGGGCACGAACCCTCATATAAAGCTATTTGTTATCAATGTCCAAAAAGCCCTGGTACTCCAATAGTACTCCTGCATTTTGTCCCCAAAGTCTGGGTGCTAAAGGTTGGCCATTCTGCTTGTTTCCAGTTTGGCAGCACTGTACCCTGATGAGCTCAGCGACACTGTCCAACATGCTTCCAGGCCACAACAGGCAGCCCAGATAAATAACTACCTACTGGGTAAAAAACTGAAATGGATGGTATCTTGCCTCATACCACTTAGGTCAGTGGGAGTCGAGTTACAAAGTCTTTGAGGCCTTCCACAGTGTCTATCTGAAGTTGGTGGTTTTCATGAGTCAGTCTCACCCTTGCAGAGAATTGGAGTTTGAAACATATTCCTCTTTTTGCTAATTCCAAGCAGCATGGGGCCATGGCCCGACTGCTTTCTGCTACTCTCGCTGAGTAATTGTTAAATAGAAGCACCTTGCTGCCCTTATATTCCACTGTGTGCTGGGCATGGTACAGGCCCATCAACTTGTGCTGGTCCACAAAGTTCAGTATCCGTGCAGTCACAGGCCTGCGGCGTCCGTAGTTCTCACATTGTTTATCCAGCCTGTGGACCCTTTTTGACCAGCATGCTATCCCCTGGTACCGTCAGGTCCAGCTGCTTCAGGAGCCACTGCTCAACCAGCTCCCACAGCTCAGTGCCTTATATGGTCTCCAGGAGTCTGATTAGTCAGATGTTATTCCTGCGGCCGCATTTTTCCTGGTCGTCCAGTTTATCAAGTAGAGATTTTTGGCCATGTTCTAAGGCTTCGATCCACGCCTCCATGCTCTCAGTTCGAGCCTCTTGTTATGTGATCCACCCTTTTGTGGCTGCTAGTCTGATCAGCTGTGCCTCTAATGTGTCTTTCAAATCATCTATGGATGCTTGAAACCTGGTTAGTTTTTTATCTAGTAAGGGATAATGTTAGTAAGGTCCCTTACTGCCTCTTCCAGCATCTCATAGACGGGCATATGTTGTTTTCCCACCATCCTGTGGTCTCCTTCTTTGCCCTTGCCAGTGGGGGTTGTTTTCACTGGCATTACACAATTTCTGCACTGCTCAAAATTGCTGTTCGGGTCCCTGTGTATTCCAGTGGGGTAGGGTTCTTGCGGGGCGGGGGGGGGGGCCCGATGCTTGAGCAGATTTTCAATTTAAAGGCATTTTAGGGAGCAGAGATCAGCCTGATAGTGTCCATTCTGTCAGCCAACATCACCTGACCTCCCAACGTGAGCTTTTATGCGTTTTTATGCACATATAACACTTCTTCTTTGCCAAATGCAGAAAAGAGATGAATGCATGTGCAAGAAGCGTGCAAACAATTAGTGCACACATTACGCCGCGTGTATTTAAATGTATTAAAATGATACTTGAATGAGTTGGTCATACTCTAATAGGTAATCTGACAGGATCAAAAAAAGGTCTAAATAATGGTACATTCAAGAAATAAGAAATCTAAAAAGACAGCTAAGGAAACTTGAGCATAAATGGAGAACTTCGAAATCTCCTGAAGACAAATCAACCTATATGAATGCTCTTCTAGCATACCGTGATCTTATAAATAACAAAAAGAGAGAATTCTACTCAAATATCCTTTTTAAATCCCTAAATCATCCTAGGGAGTTATTTAAAGCTTTGACCAGTTCTGCAACTCAATGCTCACAGAACCAATCTATAAATCTACAAATACTAGCAAACTACAAGCCACTAACAGCCAGTAACCACAGGATCTATCTATCAATCCAACTCACACAATGATTTGGTCAAATTGTTATCACGTATTTATTTATTTCACATTTCTTATATACCGCCTTTCATGATATCAAGGTGGTTTACACTGAACAAACTGAAATTACACTGAACAGGGCATTATAACTTGGAGATAACTATTTTACAGGGAACATGGGCTATGGAGGGTTAAGTGGCTTGCCCAAGACCACAAGGAGCACCTGTGGGATTAGAAACCCCAGTCCTTCCGGCCCAAGGTTGCTGTCCTCTAGTGGGATTTGAACCACTGACCTTCTGGCCTGAAGTACCTTGCCCCAACCACTAGGCCACTCCTCCACTCCTAAAGGTTTCTATGGACCACCTCAAAAATATTATAACGTGCTTAAGCACAACAATATTAGGTCTTGATCCCTGTCCTGTTAGTTGGATAAAGGCCACGCATGAACACAGCTCCAAGACACTGTTCCCTCTAAGCTGTGCGCATGTGCGCGTGCACACACCTCGCCGAGTGAGCGCACATACTTTACAACAGAGCGCACAAAAATTACGGCTCTGATTCTGATAGAAAACAACACAGACGTCTTAAAATTTAAAAGTTATGATTGTAATTACTAGAAATTTCCCGCTTCATTTAGTAATCGTCTATTTTCATTTAATTTGATTAAAATCAATGTGGTGTACATACTGTATTCTGACGTGTAGTCAATTTTTAAAGTATATAACTCCGAGTGTTGTTATGTGGCGCACAAAAATGTAACCTTCCTTCAAAAGCTGCACACAGCTGATATTTTATGCGCACACAGCCTACAGAAAATTAGAGGGAACATTGCTCCAAGATAGTCAATCTGTCTCTTGCACAGGGCCATATGCCCAAAGAGCTAAAACAAGCCATTATACATCCCATTCTAAAACACAAAACATTGGACAAATTATGTCCTAAATCATATAGACCAATATCCAGTCTCCTGTTTCTTGCAAACGTAATAGAAAAGATCATACATATCCAACTTCAGGACCATATTGACTTCCAGTCACCTCTTGATAAACACCAATATGGTTTCAGACCACACCATAGTACTGAAACATTATTACTGACACTGTTTAACAATCTGATTAAAGGTATCGAAAACTCCAAAAGTGCATTCATGCTCATCTTCTTACATATCGTCTCAGCCTTTGACTCCATCAGTCATAATATTCTGCTTGATAGACTACAGCATATTGGTATTTATGGTACCACACTCCAGTGGTTTAAATCTTATCTATTGGATAGGTCACAAGAAGTCAAAATTGACCAGCTAACATCAGATACCTATGATCAACAACAAGGTTTGCCTCAAGGCTCAACCCTCTCTGCGTTGTTATTTAATATCTACCTGCAGCCCTTATGCGCTGTCATTAATAAACTCCAAGTTAACTGTGTCATATATGCAGATGATATCATGCTATTCCTTTCCTTTGATATAACAAATCCTAACTTTGATCCCATTATATCCTGTTTCAACGAAATTTCAAAATGGTTAAAAACCCACAACCTCAACATTAACTATAAAAAAACCTGATGTTTTGTTTGTCTAAAGGAACCAGGACTTCAATCTAACCACTAATATTAAGATGAAAGATGCCACCTTGGATTTAAAAAAGGAAGTAAAATACCTTGGGATTACAATAGATCAACATCTCAATCTAACATCCCATATAAGTTTAACCACCAGAACCATTTATAATAAAATAAGGTTAATGCAACAATTAAGATCACTACTACCAGAACATGACTTTAGATCTGTACTACAGGCAATGATTTTCCTACATCTTAACTATTGTAATAGCATTTTACAGGAACTACCCAAACAAGCACTACATAGCCTACCGTTAACACAACACATGGCAGCATGCATCACCCTCAAAGCGCATATTTCTGAACATATAACCCCAATTCTACACAACCTCCATCGGCATCCTATACAAAGTAGAATTAAATTCAAACTACTAATGACAATTTTCAAATTAATCAAAAACATTGCCCCATCCTACTTATCTAATCTTATACAACAACCCCAGCTGACCGACTCAGAAGAGGTTGCTCACAAACTGCCTTGAATAGTGCCCCCTGAATTCTGCAAAAAAAAAACCCCGCAACACCAATAACAGAGCATTTGCATTTTCTGCTTCAATTTTATGGAATAAGTTTCCAGAGAATCTAAGAGCATCCTCAGTCTTGTCCACATTCAAGAAAGATCTTAAAACCTATCTTTTTATTGAACACTTTGGAAACATTAATATACCTAGAATACTTCCAACCTAAGCTAGTAGTTATCACTGCTAAGCAATCTATTTATATTCAGCTACCCACAGATTGTATATAAGTTAACTAGCCTGAATTATAATGGCTGATCTTCACCTTTTATTAATTCTCATACTAATATGTTTACTGTGATGTTCTAGATGTTAAAGTTTATTTTTACCTCATGTTATAATGTAAATTGTTGTTATACTGTAAACCGCTTTGATTTTGAAAAGGCGGTATAGAAAACCTTTAAATAAATAAATAAATAACATGCTAATGAGGTCTGCACTCGATGCAGAGAAACGCATTAGAGATTACCCAATCAGGCATTAAGTTTGAGAGCGCTGTTATTTCTACGCCTGTCAGAAGGTGATGTTAATCTCTAGCACATTCTTGAGATACACTCTTCACCGTGCCCTGAGCCCCTACCGTCCAAGTGGTCAGCTTCAATGGTAATCTTGTATTCGTCGGCATATGAACATCAAAGTTTTTTTGTCGGTATATAAATTTCAGGGTTATACTCTTCTTGTATTTGTCAGCGTATATCACTTTGGCATTCAAGAAGATGTCTTTTGCTGCTTATCCTCTTGTCGCTCTGCTGTTTGCAAGAGCCAGCCAAAGGGAGACCAACGGAGACTCGAGAGAGAAGCATAAGGAGGCGCATGCTGCACCCCTCATCATGAGGCCCTACAGATGGTGCCTATCCAGAAACAGGGCAGTACTGGATGGACTCCCAGACAGGCATGCTGTGCATAGCTACTGTTTATGCAGACAAACCATCTTGTCCTTGTATGAGGACATTAAAGATGATATTGATCCAGCCATTGCTCATGGGCACGTCATACCAGGACTGGCAAAGTTACTTGCCACCTTAAATTTGTTGGGCACTGGATCATTCCAAAATGTTGTTGGGCTAGCCTGTGGAATGGACCAGTCATCATTTTCAAAGCATTTTAAGCAGGTATTGCAGGCCTTGAAAAATTGCACTGGGGAGCATATCCGGAAGCAGAAAGGTAGGTGTTGAAGGGTGACTTTTTTTTAATATTGCTGGACTACCAAATGTGATTGGAGCAATAGACTGCACCCATGTAGCCCGAATACCTCCCACAAACAGAGAAGTGGCGTTTCGGAACAGGAAAAGCTTCCACTCAATGTCCAAGTGGTGTGTGACACGCATATGAAGATCCTGAATATGGTCTCCAAGTTCCTGGGCAGCTATCATGATTCCTTTATCCTTTCCAACCTGGCACTCTGTTGTAACTTTGAAGAGGGAAAGTACGGTGAAGATTGGCTCCTGGGTAAGTGTCACATAGGCATATTGAAACTTTGGAGAGGGGAAACAGCCACACATTTCTGCATATTATATAAGCCATTATATATGTATGCTGTTATATTATGGCATATTGTACCTCTGTCAAGCTGTTTCCTTTCTTTTTAATACATAGGTGATACTGGATATGGGTGTAAAGCCTGGTTGATGATTTCTCTGCTTTCACCAGACAAAGGATGCTGCTTGCGTCACAAATGGTCTTAAGAACACATCCAAAAACTTGGATATAGGCTCAAGAAGTGAACCCATTGCCGACAGTTGAACGTGTCGGCAATAGGCTCACTGTATGTGTCAATGTATGAGGGTTATTTTTAAAGTAAGGTCTGATTGGCTGTAGCTTTGTAAATTTTTCCCCCTGTAGAAACAAGCATGCATGCCGGCTCCCGGCATGCCTTGTGCAAAAGCAGATGCCATTTGCAGTCGTAGCGTCACTTTGTACGGCTTATACTGAGACGTTAAAATGTTTAAGACAATTGAGTGGCCCTCTGACTGAAATACGGTCTGTGATTCGGTTTTTGAAAGCAAGGACCGTGTCATCAGCGGACATTCATCGCCAGATATGTGAGGTGTATAGCCCCAATGCGATGAGTAACAGCAAAGTGCGTAAATGGGTGAGATTGTTCAAGGACGGGCGGGACAATGTCCATGATGAACTGCGATAGGGTCAACCTTCAGTAAAAACAGAAGATTTGGTGCGCACAGTTGACGCAAAAATTCATGAAGAACGGTGATTCACGATTTCCACTTTGTCACTGAAATTTCCACAAGTTTCAAGGTCAGTGCTATACAAAATCGTTTCTGAAAAGTTGCAGTTCAGAAAACTGTGCTCGCAATGGGTTCCCAGGCTGCTTTCCGAGGAACACAGTTGGCATAATCTTGCATGTTGAGATTTTCTGTCTGTTTGGCTTTCACTTTGACTGGAGATGACGTGTGTCTCCATTCCGTCGACTGCCGCTTTGATTCTGGAGTCATGTGAGAAACCCATGTCTCATCCCCTGTGACAATGTGGTCCAAAAGTTCATCTCCTTCCTCATTGTATTGGATAAAAAATGTCAAAGCACTAGTCATTCTCCTTTTTTGGTGTTCCTCGGAAAGCAGCCTGGGAACCCATTGTGAGCACAGTTTGTCCCACCCATCCTTGAACAATCTCACCCATTTATGCACTTTGCTGTGACTCATCGAATTGGGGCCGTACACCTCACATATCTGGTGATGAATGTCTGCTGATGACACGGTCCTTGCTGTCATCAAAGACCGTATTTCACAGTCAGAGGACCGCTCAATTGTCTTAAACATTTCAACGTCTCAGTATAAACCGTACAAAGTGATGCTAGGACTGCAAATGGCATCTGCTTTTGCACAAGACATGCCGGGAGCCGGCAAGCATGCTTGTTTCTACAGGGGGAAAAAATTTACAAAGCTACAGCCAATCGGACCTTACTTTAAAAATAACCCTCGTACATTTAGCCTGTATTGTACAATTTACTCTTACTTGTAAACTGCACTGATTCTAAAGAGCGCGGTATAAAAAAAGATTTAAGTAAATAAATAAATAAATAACGTCCAACTTGATGACTCACCATTTACCAGAAGATTTATGATGCTGCTACACCTTTCTGAAAAGTAAGGTGGACACACTATTATATATAGGACGAGAAGTAGGTTACTTGACCAGTAAGGAATTGGACTACCTCAGCATAATGCATCCAGTGACTCCAATAATATATATGTTATCTAGGATACATAGATCTCTGGAAACCCACTGGGACGTCCAATTGTGTCAGCAATAGACTCGCTTCTTGAGCCTATATCCAAGCTTTTGGATGTGTTCTTAAGACCATTTGTGACTCAAGCTGCATCCTTTGTCCAGGATTCATCACATACGAGAACATAAAAGATTTATGGGGCACCACAAGGAGCTAATACTAGTCATCTTGGAAATTCACTCTCTTTACACTAATATTCCTCAACAGGCAGCCCTCAACATTATTGAAGATGCCCTCATTAAGAGACATAGGATTCCAACCTTTTTTCTCACACAGTTGGCCACATTAGCAATGACAAATAAGTTTTTCTGTTTTAGAGGCATTTTTTTATAAAGGGTGTTGCCATGGGTTCCTCCATGACAAAAAGGAGCTCCCCACTGAAAAATTCTTATGTTGGAATCTTTATCGTGAGGCCATAAAGCCTCTCATGATAAATTCTCCTTTTTAATATTTTTTCAAGTGTACTAAACACTACTAATGTGTTCCAACACAACCAACTGTGTAAAAACTTTAAAACTCCTATAAAAGTCATTAGAAAGCCAAGACTTGCAGTTTGATTCTGTAGAACTCTGAACAACTACGCCAGCAATCCCTTATCCAGTCAGCAGTCAATTTACAGCTGTTTGTTGCTGAAGCATTGTATCATATTCCATATGAACGCCCGTTCCATGCCAGGATGATGTCACAAGATGAACACAGCACCGCGTTTAGAGCTTGTTAATTCTTAAAGCTCTGTCTCAACGCTCAAAAGGACATCCGGTAATCGTTGAGACAGAGCTTCATTTTGAAGTTTCCACTTTACAGAAAAGATTTGTCCTTAATAGTTTTTCCACTGTGAAACCAAGAACGTAATTTATCATCATTTGTCCATGCAATCTGTTGTACATTGGGAAGACAAAATGCCTAGTGAAGACACGGCTTACAGAACACAAGAGTTGTCTCAAAAGACGTGTTCCGGACAAAAAATTAGTGGCACATTGGGAAGAAAAAGGTCACAATACCACAGATCTTAAGTACCTTGTGATTAAGGTTATATTCCATTTCTTTTTGAGTCAAAACAACCACCATGATCAAGAATATCCAGTGTCCATATGTACTGTACCATTTTGTTTTTTAGTCACAAGAAAATACTTTGCCCTTTATTTGTACTACTCTATCAGTTGCAGTACCACGGTGAGTTATAGTTCTATTACTGGCAGACTGCCTACTCCACTGCAAGCTGTGACTGCTCACTCCCAGGCAAGAAATGTTTTTGAAAAGCACCACTCACGATCCTCTGAATTTGTTTGACTCCTTTTACTCAAATTGGAAAATGGTATACATCACCCCCTTATTGAAAAAAAAAAACATCCACAGAGCATGATGTTTATATTGTTGTTGTCACCTATGGGGATGTTTGAACATGATCTGTATCCCCTGTAGATTGATAGTTTATTTTTGTTGAATATTGTCACGCCCATAGCCCCTTACAGCAGTGTGGAGGGGCGTGCTTGTTATAGCAGATTCCACCACTTCAGCAATGTGCCTGACTGACTGACTTTGAAGTGCACCATGGGAAAGGTAGTCCAGTCAGGTTACCCTTGACTTTTAGGCAGAAAAACACTCTTTTGTAGTTGGTCGAGAGTTAAGGCATTGACAGAATTTATTTATGAGGTAAACGCAAATAAGGTTCACAAATTGTCACCTATTGGATTTCTTCTCCAGGATTATATTTAGTACAACAGGATATAACTGAACTTAAGCACAAACAGCTTGTAATGTCTTTCAATGCAAAGCAGAAAGTCCTTTCCACAGCCACTGCTAGCAAACGTGCCTAGCAGTGCTGTTTAAAACAAACCCAAAAATATCAGCTTCACATAAACAGCTCTCTTTTCTGTTCCAAAAGAAACTTCTTAAATCCACCGTGAGTACGGCATAAGCTCTGCACTGCACTGACTTCAGCTGGTCAATGTGCAAACAATTAAGCAGCTGCAGACATTCTCAGCACAAGTATTTTCCTTTTCAAAGAACGTTTTCACTTCACATACAGGCTCTCTAGGGTACTGGACTCTGGAAGGTTCCCTTATGATGTATTCCCTCTCAGGACGTCTTTGTGCTTGGCAGTTTGGCATAAAGAACAGTCCATGTAAGAATCATCCTCTTCCAGAACTAATTCCTGTTCTCCTAGCTGCATGGGTTCTACCCCTGGCTCAGAGGGCTTAGCTGACTGCCTCCCATCGGGACAAGCGCTGTCTCCAGCAAATCTGTAATGCTCCCAATCAGACAGGCTTCCAAAACTCATACCTGGGTCAAGGCTTGGTTCAGTGGTTCCTCCCTCATATTCTGGCCAGTATTTATCTGAGCTTCCCTGTCTTGTCCTCCAGCATGGGCTCTTGGTTCTCAGGGCTTCAGCTCCATTTCTCCTCCAGTAGGCATTTCTATTCCTTCTCCTCTCTCTGCCTGAATATTCTGTCCTAGCTTTAAACCTCCCAGGCTCTTACCCTGCCCTTTCTCCTCTCAGGTGTTGCAAATCAGTCTGCCTCTTGGCAGCTGAGTAATTTGGAAAGTCAGTGACGTAAGGGTTCCTTACTCTGAGCTTGCTTTCCCCCTCCTTCTCACCACTAGGGACACTCTGCAACCTATTGCAGCCTGGTACAATCTGGTTTCTAGGTACAACTGAGGTTTTGTATCTCTGACCTGGCAATACAGGTCCTTTGATAAGGGTAAATTTCCCCTCTATATCCTTGTTTCCTGGGCCCTTATAAGTTTCCTTATCACAATATGCATGATCATAACATCCCAGGAACTCCACATATAATATTTTACTTTACCTTGCTTTTGATTGGTCTGTGTAACACTAAGGGTTTCCCTTTGACCCCACCATTTTGGTGCCAATCTGAGACTCTAAATAGAGCAGGTTGGCAAGCGCATCTTGATGTTTAATCCTGGGTTGAATTGCTACTAGGCTACGGTGTTTTTTCAGTTTTTTTTACAAGGGTAAGTTTATAAGTAGTCTGTTCATAATATTTACATTAAACACACTCTGGATACAATTAAGGATTATTTTTACAAGGCATTTACAGAGGTATAGTTGCTGTGTTGGCTCGCAGAGATAAAGGTCTATACCATTATGTGATTGGTTTTAGTACTCATTGTTCACTGACACTCTGTTTAATCACATCGGACACACACAAGATATTACACTTTCACTTTTACCTTTCATTTGATTGATCTGGGTTATGATAAGGCGTTTTGGTATGAAAAGTGTGCCGACCTATAAGGATTGTTAAGTATTCTTTATCGGACTGCTGTAATACCATGGCACATTGTATGGTGCCATATATAGGCTTTTTCCTATGTTGTCGGCATCATTATTATACTCTGGATACAGTATGGGGTTACTACACACACACACTCCCACTCCTCCCCTCCCCTAAAATTATATAACTTAAAGTATTATAGTGGATTTAGAAGGGAGTTCCTCCTGATGTTCTCTGCTACTATTATTAGCTTTTTTGACTGAATTTGCCAATGTCCATAAAAGACGGTTATACAATGCACTCCACCCATTCTAGTTTTTTTGAGTATGCAATAATACCCTGTATTTCATATATTGTATGCGTCCACTATTGCCCTTTCCATGCCTGGTCTCATACTTATCAATTGTTTTTGACATGCTTTGCAGATATGCTGTCTTTATTAAGAAGTTTACAGAGTGCCTTTGTGAGTAGACATGTTCCCCACTTTTAGGTCTGTGATAATATAATCTGTTCCTCCTCATATCTCTGTCCACTCCTTAAATATATGCATGGGATAAGTACTTGTTAGTCTTAATATTTCAGTTTGATAAGGGTGTCACTTATTGTCTCCACACTCAGCCTTACTTTTTTATGATTTTTCTTTTATGAATACTCTTTAATGGTTTTATATACTTTGGTTATTGGTTTGATGATGCATTATATATAGTTTTTATGGTATTTATTTATGTGCCTTTATATGTTTTTGTTTATTTATTATTATGATTTTGTTTTTACTTGAGGTTTGTACCCCCCTGAGGAAGGCTTTTACTGAAACGCATAGGGATTTCTCAATAAAGCACTTGTGACTCACTCACATCTCACTCCTTTGTCTTTGTGTTGTTTTTGTTTGTGTTTACATTCCACGAATACACCAGCTATAAGGCTAGCATACCTGAGCTGGAGGGTGATAGTACAATATCTTTTCTTGTCACACTGCCTCAAGCAGTTTTCTGAAGGCTCAAGCATTCCTTTTTTGAAAAACCATTCTCTTTTTTTGCTAACTCTCGATTGTCTGCTGTCCATTTGTCCTTTCTTCTATCTTTTAGTTTTTTCCATTCCCTCTCTTCATTTGCTTTAACATACTGATCTTTCCCCTTTTGCTCTTTTCTCCGTTTCTTTCTTTATTCCTTTTTCATCCACTCAAATTTCACCCCTCCATCCTCAATCCCCACTTACTCCCCAATACCCAGCCAATCGTAGATTTTTCTTCCCTCCCACACAAAATAGCGTTTCCCTTCTCCATCTTCACTCCCCCAGCCCCATCCCTTTCTAGTCCTTCTCCAACATCAGTTCCCTTCTAGTTCCAGCTCCACTCAGCATCCTCTCCCATTTAGTTGTATTCTCCCATCCCCCCGCATCAGCCCATTTCCAGTCCTAGTCTCCCCATCAGTTCATTTCCAATCCTAGCTCACCATCAGCCATTTCCAGTCCTAGCTCTCCTATCTGCCCTTTCCAGTCCTATCCTAGCCCCCATCAGCCCATTTCCAGTCCTAGCTCCCTATCAGTCCTTTCCAGTCTTAACCTAGCCCCCCATCAGCCCATTTCCAATCCTACCCCCCCACTCAGCCCATTTCCAGCCCTAGCCCCTCATCAGCTATTTCCAGTTCTAGTCCCCCCCCCCCTGAAGAGCCCCGCGACTGTCCAACTGCTTTTAGAAGGCTCCCGGCAGACCCTGGCTCACCTCTGACAGTGCCGAAATGAACAGTATCATTTTTCTTCACTTCGGCAGCTGTGTTGTAGTATAGGCCGCTGGCGCGCTGAGTGCCGGGAAACAGGAAGTTCCCTTTGACCTCCAGAGTGCCAGCGGCCTATACTACAACACAGCTGTTGAAGTGAAGAAAAACAGCTCTCTTCACTTCGGCGCTGTTAGAGGTGAGCCGGGACCTGCCAGGAGCCCTCTAAAGCTGACCCTGCTGCTGGTGTCAATTATGTGAGATGTTGTTTGTGTGGGGCCTTCTGAAGTGTGGGGCCCTGTGTGAACAACATTCTCGCAAAATGGATGGGCCAGCCCTGAGCTTATCCAATGAGACCAACCTGACAAACTATATAAGATAAGCTGCCATTCTCTCCTTTTGTACAGATATGGCCCTTTATGGCAGCTCTGCTAAGCGATATAATTATATTAAGTCTTTCAAGGATCACCTGATGTCCACTTATGGATATTCCCACCTACACTCAATGCCTTCTACTCATGTAATGCCGTCATTCCAATGTATCTTTTTATGTTCCTTTAACAATGTTGTTTGGCAAGCCCACTCTTTGATACTAATTTGGTTCTATGACAGCTTAGGTTGTTCAGCACAAATAGATTTTCTTAACCCTTCCCCCCCCCTTTTTTATTTATTGTTCTAGGCATGTATATATTTCCAATTTTTCCTCTTGCTTTGCATCAATTGGTGAGTAATTTGAGTTCTCCATGGACAAGCAGGCTGAGTCAGCCATGTCTAGGTGTATCATTCACTGGGACCGGAATAGATCTCTCATAGCTCAAAGGAATCTCCTCTTTTTTTTTTTATTTCCCTGAGCAGCCTGCCCTCCTCTTCCTGTTTTCTGGCCCTGCCCCTACTTCCTCAGTTTTTTCCATCCAACTCCTCCGACAGACGGATACCATAGCTCTCCTAACTAAAGCCTACAAAACAAACAAACAAACAAATAAATAAATAAAATATATATATAGAGAGAGAGACCAAGAAAATCCTTACCAGAACGGTTGCAGCAGGCAAAAGAGCAATAGTGACGATCGGGAGAGATGCTCCAGATGCACCCCTGCATCAGTGGCCTGGAAAAGAGAGCTGCTAGCAGGAGCCAGCACCTAGGGCCAAAAAGGTGCAGAGAAAAGAAGATTGAAAAATGGTTAAATGCTGTTCCACCAGAAAACAATGGAGCGAGCTCAACCACCGCACCAATGGGGAACAGATAGAGCACCCCCACTCTCCCCATCAGCGAAGAAAGACTAGTCGAACCCAGGTCTGCCAGCCCTTCACCAATCCAGGTGGCTCCCGTGACCAGCTACTCTCCTCCTGCACCTCTCCTGGCAGCTTCCGTGGCCTCTTCCAGTGGCTATGGAGACCTCCACGTCCTCTCCACTCCTGCCCTGACGACAACGGCCTGCTCTGATCCCCCCTCCGACATCCCTACGAGAAATACTCCAGAAACAGCTGTGAGGCATGGGCCGAGCACCAAGAATGGAGGCATCATGACTCCAGAGCGTGGCGTACATGTCATGGGTCTGCCCACTGGAGATGTCACAAGAATTGGAGGACCTACAGCTCTTGCTCCCCCTCCTCGCTGGAGCCTCCACGAAAATGCCAGGCTCAGATCAGGGGAGAGCTCTCCAACAGATATGCGTCAGAGAACAGTGGCATTGTACTCCAGGACACCCTGACAACCTACTGAACCCGGAGCCTCCAACAGCACCTCTACAGCACACTCTAGTGGCAAGAGAGGAACAGCTTGCCAGACTGCCCTCAGAATGCCATACAAAACCCGGACCTCATGGAGCTATGGGGCATGTTCATGGTACAACAACTGATCGCCGCACATCGCCCACCAGCCCAGCACTCATGAGATCCTGAACACATCTCCCGGCTGCAGCATTGTGCCAACCCAAGAACGTCTCCACATGCTCACGGCAGCAACACTGGAACCTCTCCTTTCTGAGGAGGAGGGTGAGATCCTAGACCATGATGACTCTCCGAGGGACTCTGACAATGACAACATGATGTGGTCTCCAGCATCGCCACAATTACCAGGCATCCCGTTGGACCCTATCCCTTCTCCTCTGACCCCAGCCTCCCCCAGAAGACCTGACCTATCCAAAGTTCCTGCAAAAACTCTCTACACAGCTGGGACTAATACCAAAGGACACACCAGAATCCAGAAACGAAATTCTCAGGATCCTGAAGTTCCTGGATTCACCAAAAACCATGGTATCAGTTCTCATCCACCAAATACTGCTGGACTGCAAGGATAGTCTCTGGCAAACTCCTGCAACAGCACCAGCTGCTACTAAGAGGCTCAACTTAAAATACCAAGTTCAACCAGCACTGGGGTTTGAAAGGCCACAATTTTCATACCAGTCCATTGTGGTGGAATCAGTGCTGAAGTGGACTAAGAGCTCACGTCAGCACTCAAATGTCCCACTGGGAAAAAACAAAGAGTCCTCAATCGTATCGGAAAGAAGGTTTACCAGGGTGCCATGCTCAATGCCAGGATTGCCTCCGATCAATTCCAAATAGTCATGTACCATGACTCATTGCTGATCAAAGCAAACAATTTGCTGGCCTCCCTGTCATCAGAAACCCGCAACATCTGGTTCTGATCCTACATGACCTTGGGGACTGCGGAAAACACCTAATTTTATCTTCCTTTGATGCCTTTGAGACCGCCTCATGCACGGCAGGATCGGCAATCGTAGCCAGGTGAATGAAATGACTCAGAGCCTCCGGACTATACAAAGACATCCATGAACGCCTAGCAAATGCCTCCTGTGTGGGTGACAACCTCTTCAGAAGCAAAGTTAAGGAGACGGTAGACAATATCAAAGATGACTGCATGACCTTCCAAACTCTGTCCGGTGAAGGAATAACCTGCCAGCATCCGGGGAAGCAACATGGCACCCATTAACCATATTACCCATCTCGAAAATACAACTCTTACAGCTGCAACCAAGCCTATTGCAAGATACCACAGCAATACCAGACCTAGAACTCCTACCAGTATAAGATGCACCAGAGGAGCAGAAAACAGCAAAAGTCTCATACCTCCTCAGCAGCCAAGGCATCGCTGGGCTTTTGACCATCCGGCCCAGAGGACTGTGCTTGTGGGTGGCCACCTCACTCAATTTGTGTAGGCCTGGAAAGACATCTCATCAGACTGTTGGGTATTTGGGATCATCTGGCGGGGGCTCCGGATTCGATTCTGAGCTAACACCCCCCCCACCGCAATACCACATCTACAAGAGAGGAGACTCTCTAGCTCCTCAGAAAGGTGCAAGGCCTCCTTGAAATGAAGGCCATAGAGCCGGCCGCGTACACTCGGATCAACCAAGGCTTCTACTCTCACTACTTCCTTGTTCCCAAGAAGTCAGGAGGATGGCAGCCAATTCTCGACCTCTGACAACTCAACAAGCCCATCCTCAAGAGGTTCTGAATGCACTCCCTTGGAACCATCCTCCCCCTCATCCAAGAGAATGATTGGTTTGCATCACTGGACCTATATGATGCATACATCCACATTCCACTACTCTCATCGCAAAAGATGTTCTTACAGTTCTGGGTGGACGACTGACACTACCAATACAGAACCCTTCGGCTTTTCTTCAGCACCATGAGTCTTCATGAAGTGTGTGACAGTAGCTGCGGCACACCTCTGCAAGGTGGGGATCCGCATCTTCCCCTACCTCAAAGACTGGCTAGTTGCAGCACATTCTCAGAGGGAAGTGCACAAAGTGGCTGAAACCACAGCCACACACCTTTGCTCCCCGGGCTTCCAAATCAATACAGCAAAATCACAAATAGCCCCCATGCAAGTTCTGGAATTCACAGGGGCATAGATCCACACCACACAGGCCAAGGCGTTCCTCCCAACCCAGAGAGCAGACGAGATCATCATGCTGGATGACCAGATCTCCATGACGAACACAGCCTCAGCACGCACCTTCCTGCGGTAGCAGTTCATGTCATCCGACATGCTAAACTCCACATGCGGCAACTCCAGTGGCACCTGAGGGGGGTTTGGAACGAACACGGACAACCCCTTTTCCACAAGATTGGTGTAGGCAACACCACCCAATCAACCCTTTGCTGGTGGAGAGCGTGAAAAAAACTGTCAAAGGACAGACTTCTGCAACCCCCTCAAACCCAGATCACACTGACCACAGATGCATCAAAGCACAGATGGGGAGCACATATGCTCGACCTCCACGCCAGGGGATCATGGTCTACAGTTGAGATACGCCTACACATCAACCTCCTCAAACTCAGAGCTATTGGAAATGCGCTACAGGCCTTTCAATGGTGGATCCAGGAAAAAGCCATCCTGGTTCAAAGAACCAAATGTCCATGTTCTACATAAAAAACAAGGGGGAACAGATTCACAATCACTATGCAGAGAGGTCTATTGGATCTGGACCTTTGCGATCTCTATGGGCTTTCACCTTCAGGCAGCATACCTCCCCGGGGGCAACAACACCTTAGCAGACAGCCTGAGCCAGCAGCTCGTAACGTATGAGTGATTGCTAAATCCCTCCGTTGCTTCTCACCTGTTCCAACTGTGGGAAGAACCCTCACTGGACCTCTTCACTAGTGAAAACAATACGAAGTGTCAAGCCTTCTTCTCCAGACAACCTTCCTCCCACAGGATAGCTGCAGATGCATTCTCGATAGACTGGGGCTCAAAACTCTACTATGCCTATCCACCAACCCCTCTAATTGCCAAGGCTCTCCAGAAGGTCATGCAAGACAGGGCGAGGGTGATCTTCATAGTGCCCTTCTGGCCGAGGCAGGTGTGGTTCCCACTCCTGCTACAACTGTCCAACAGACAACCCCTGCTTCTGCCACTCTGCCCCAATTGATCACGTAGGACAATGGACACGTGCTCCACCTCAACCTGAAAACCCTGGCACTAACCACATGGATGTTGAACGGCCATCCCTGAGACTGCACTGCCTGTTGCATGGCATCATAGAAGCACTCCAGGCAGCCAGGAGCCCAGCAACACAACGCCCCTACTCCATGAAGTGGGAAAGGTTCTGCTCATGGCGTGACAGCAAACAGAAAAACCCCTTTGCCTGCCCCATCCCCGCACTACTGCAGTACCTCCTCACCCTCTCTCAAGGTGGAATAAAGCCATCATCTTTCTGAACTCATCTGAGCACCATAGTGGCATACCATGATGGGGTGGATCAAAAATCCATTTTGGTGCATCCACTGGTCATGCGATTCATGCACAGCCTCAACCACCTGCACTGGTGTAGGACCTCAATATTGTCCAGCAACAACTGCCAAGCCACTCCTTCAAACCAATGGAACAGGCACACCCCAAATTCCTCTCATGGAAAGCCCTATTTATAGTGACAATTACATCAGCACATCGCATCAGCGAACTCCAGGCCCTGGTCGACTACTGTCAACACCTTCACTCACTCCCCAACCTGGTGGTCAGGGAGGGAAAGGGCTTGTGTAGTTGTGGGGGCCCAAATGAATAAATGGGGTGACAAGAATATTTATTTTTCCAAAAGGATGTTTATTTTCCCCGCTACGTGAGGCACACAGGAACAGAAAAACTTATCAACTTAGGATTGTGCAAACAGAGGGTTTTCAATGAAGTGCTCTAACACAAAACTTCTTCAGAAGAAAACACATTCCTTCATGTGTCTTTCTTGGACAGGTACAGGTGAGTGGATATAACTTATAATAATGCTCGTGGACAGTTAACTTCACAGTCCTGGATACAGATCAAGCACAAAAGCCTTTTCTTATGATTACCCAATCACAGTCCCGGTGGGTAAAATCTTAGCCATTCTGGCTCAGTACTAAACACGTTTAAATTCAGGAATAAACACTCAAGCCTTTGATTCCTTAGCCTTGTCAATCAGCCCTACCGAACAGTCCATCGGCTGATTGATGTCTTGCATGGGTAAAGGAACATGGGTAAAAATCCTTCCCTCAGGATTGTTCCCTGCTTGGATATTCTCAGGTAATGCAATGTCTCTCTTATTTAATAGCTTTGTCAGCTCATTTAGGAGAAATTCTGTTTGGCTGCTAGCAGGAGCTAAGGGTGAAGCCGGCTGTGGTTTGAACAGCTGATTAATAGGCTGCGATGAGGTAACCGGGCTTTCCCTTGCTAAACACTCTGGCTCTGAGGTGAAGATTCCCTGCCCCCACTGTGCTCTGCTATTAAGTGGTGGAATCTCACATCTGCTGGTAGCAGTTTTGGTTCTTAACAATGCTTCTAAAGCAGGTCCTCCTAAATTAGGATAATTCAATCTGTCTGTAAACTCTTTTGCTAAACTTGTTCCCTCAGCCTCTCTCTTAAGCACGGGAATTACAGGCTGGGTAAAAGTATGTTTACAGGGAGAGCTTTCAGGGTAAAAACTGCTTCTATATTCCCTGAAACTGTCCTGTTCTCTGGATACAGGATTCTCTCTTTTGTCTTTATAAAAATCAGCATAAGGTTTAAGAATAGCAGGTACCTTGTCTTGAGAGTGCTCAGGAATTATCTGGTCAGCATGTCTTTCTCTCCACGGAAGGAAATTGTTCCTCAGGAACGTGAGGTTTTCTCCTGCTGAGGAATTAGCTGTCTTCCTGATACAGCTGGGCAGAGTTTGTGCAGAGAGGTCACAGGGTTCTACAGCCAAAGGAACTTCCTGTCTCTTCAGTACCTTCTGCTTTCTCTCTCGTGGGTAAAAAGGGACTTCCTTTTTCCAACCACCTGCAGCATTCACTCTTTCATTCTTTCTCCATGTGCTCTCAAAAGGTCCTGGTTCTGTATTCCTTCTAATGCTTCTTCTTCTTCTTCCACTCTCCGTCTCTATTCCCAACTCTGTTCCTGTCTTTGTCCTTGTCCTCGTTTCGTCTCCCCTTCCTGTTCCTGTCTCTGTGTTTAAGAAGGGACCCTTATTCTGGGGAACCCGCCTCCTCCTAGGGCGTGCCCAATCCATGGGTTCACTTCTCTCCAGCTCTGAAGTGACTTGATTGGTTGTTTGCCAGCTGTGCTGAGAGTGTAAAACTCCTTCTTTGCCTGCAGTACCAGACTCTACCAGGGGGTCGCTATCGGTCTCCATAGCTTCTGTGCCTGGCACTGCGTCACAGATCCCCCCCCTTAAGATATCACGGGCTGCTCCAAGGGAACCTGGACAGCACGGGATACGACTTAAGGCATCCGCGTTTTGATGAAGTTTACCCGCACGGTGCTCCACCTGAAAGTCAAAAGCCTGAAGTGCGAGGAACCACCGTGTGAGACGTGCGTTGTGGTTGTGCATCTGGTTCAACCACTTTAAGGGAGCGTGGTCAGTGATCAAAATAAATTTTCTTCCCATCAAATAAAAACGTAGCGCATCTACTGCCCACTTAATCGCTAAACATTCCCGTTCAATAGTCGAATAATTTCTTTCTGGCGGTGTTAGCCTCCTGCTCAGAAACAGTACCGGGTGTTCTACCCCTTCATGCTGCTGTGAGAGAACCGCTCCGAGACCGGTGTCTGAAGCGTCCGTCTGTACGATAAACTTCTTAGCAAAGTCTACTCCTTTTAAGATCGGAGCCTCACAGAGTTGTTTCTTTAGGAGGTTAAACGTTCCTTCCGCTTCCGCCTTCCATATCAGTTTATTGGGGGCATTCTTTTTTAGCATCTCCGTCAAATGGGCAGTTTTCTCGGAAAAATGGGGAATGAACCTCCGATAATAGCCCACGAGCCCTAAAAAGCTGCGCAATTGCTTTTTGTTAATGGGTTGTGGGAATGCCTGCACACTGGCTATCTTGCTCAGAAGAGGTTTTACCATCCCTCTACCAACCACATGGCCCAGGTATTTTACCTCTTGTCCCCCAAAGAGGCATTTTGCTGGGTTTAAGGTAAGACCGGCCTTGCGGATCGACAGGAGGACTGCTTCAATTCTCTGAAGATGCTGGGTCCAGGTTTCACTGTGGATCACCACGTCATCCAGGTAGGCCACAGCGTATGCGTGGTGAGGACGTAGGACCATGTCCATGAGACGCTGGCACGTTGCTGCGGCGCCGTGGAGTCCAAAAGGCATCCTTCGGAATTGGTATAGGCCAATGGGAGTGCTAAAGGCAGTCTTTTGCTTTGCCTCTCTTGTGAGGGGAACCTGCCAATAACCTTTTGACATATCCAAGGTCGTAAGGAACTTGGCCTGTCCCAGACGGTCGAGCAGCTCCTCAATCCGCGGCATTGGGTATGAGTCAAAACGGGAGATCATATTCACCTTCCTGAAGTCTATGCAGAAGCGGATCGACCCGTCCGGCTTCGGCACCATGACAATCGGACTGTTCCAAGGGCTCCGCGATTCTTCGATGACCCCCATGGCGAGCATCTCCTTCACCTGTCGGATCACTTCCACCTTCTTGGCCTCCGGAAGCCTGTAAGGCCTTTGCCTGACTACTTCCCCTGGGGTTGTCTCTATATCATGGGTTATTAACTGGGTTTTCCCAGGTAGGGAGGTGAGGACATCTTTATATCTGGATAAGACTTGCCTCAGCTCCTGTTGTTGGGCCCAAGAGAGTCCCTCATCCAATCGGGGTTCCGGGTTCGCGTGGCAGTCGGCCAGCTGGGGTCCGAGGTCCTCCTCTTCTAGGTCCTCCCTCTCCACTGCAGCCACTAATCCTTGCAGGTTATTTGTTCCTGTGGACCCGAAGCCCTGCGTTCCTCGCATAGTTACAGACAAAGCGGGTACCTCCTCCAACGGGGATTTCCAATTCGCTCACAGATGAGCTGGGCTATACGGTCCCCAGCTTTTACTTGGAAATTGTCCTTTCCAAAATTAAAAAGCAGCACTTTTACTGACCCTCGGTAGTCCGGGTCTATCACCCCGGCACCTATATCAATAAAATGCTTCAGTGCCAAACCCGACCTTGGAGCCAGCCGACCATAACAACCCGGCGGCAGCTCTATCTGAAGGGCTGTATCAATCAGGGCTTTTCCACCCGCAGGAACCATTACATCTTCTACACTGGCAAGATCCCATCCTGCGGCGTTTGGGGTAGCCCTCTTAGGCGCTTGAGCAGTGGGAGTTATTTTACAGTATTTCAGCACAAAACGGGGTTTTTCAGGGGTGCTATCCTTCTGAATACTGTCCTTTTTACCCTTTTTGACCTGGGGCATTAAAGGCCGAAGTAGGGACTTTACCTTTTCTATGGCTAGGGCCTGTACTTCCTCAGGGTCCTCCTCCCCATGGGAACTCTCTCTTTCCCTTATCCCCTGAACTAAACCTTGGTGAAATTGGGGCCAATCCTTTCCCAAGATCATGGAATGTGGAAGGTGGGGAACAACCGCCAGTGGAATCTCTCTCTCAGCCCCTAAGCCTGTTATTTGGAGGTTATAAACGGGTAGGAAGAGGTTCCCCCATGGACACACCTTATTTTTACTTCCTCTACAGGATGTAGTGTTTCTGGGGCTGCTTTATCATTAATAGCCCTCCAAAACTCCTCCGAAATCATGCTGAGTTCAGCACCTGAATCTAACAGAGCTTGAGTGGTTATTCCCTGGATGGCTACTGCTAACAGGAAACCTGGCCTGTCTTCCATATAAGAATCGGCCACCAAAGCATTTTTCACCAAGCAATGTTTCTGTATGTGGCCTATCTGTCCACATCTAAAGCATTTCATCCTAGTTACAGACTCTGGCCTGTTAGGCCTGGCTATTTTCCTAGGATCCTCTAGGACCTTGCGCCTCATTTCTGATCCTCTGCTGGCGTACGCCGAACATTGGCTACCAGGTGTCGAAGCTACTTGCTCTGCCTCTATGTATCTTTCGGCCAGGGCAACTGCTTCCTGCGGATTTTTGCAATTTTGGAGGATCAGAAAAGTGCGTATTTCCCTTGGCATTGCCTCCATATACTGCTCCAAAATCAAGTCATCTAAAATAGACTCTATTGACCGCCCTTCTGGGGTCAACCATTTAAACAATAAGGCTCTTATACGATAATAAAGAGATTTGGGGGTTTCACCCAACTCGAGTTTCACACTCCTTAGGCGCTTATGATACAGGAGTGGGGTGAGTCCCAACCTCTCTCGTACGGCTTTCTTTAGCTCTTCAAAATTGCTAGCTAATTCGGGTGGCATGGCTCTATAAGCTGCTCTAGCCTCGCCCGTCAGGGACGCGGCTAACCTCAAGGCCCAGTGTTGTTTCGGCCACAGACTAAGTTGTGCCACTCTTTCGAAACTTTCAAGATAATCATCTATATCATCCTTATTAGACCAAGGTCCAAAATTAAAGAGTGTCTCTGCTGGTACATTCACAGCAGACATGTTATCTCTTACGGAACCTGTCTCTGGTGGTTGAACAGTGTCCATCTTCTTCTCCTTTAGCAGTTCTTCTAGAAGAGTGAGAAGAGGTTGTTGCTGCTCTTTGAGTGCTGCGTCGGCTCTCTTCTGAGCTTCCAGCGCCAAATCAGCCTGTCGTTTGAATTGGGTTGCCATCCACTGGATGATCTCCTTTGGCTCGAGCGTCATCCTTGATGTTCACTGCAACTGAAACAGAGAGAAAAAACAGGGACCCAAGTGCGGTATCACTAGCACTCTCTGGGCTTTCCTCCAGAAATAAACCTGTTTTCCCTTTTTTTTTTTTTTTTTTTTTTTTTTTCAGCTATCCCTAGGGGTCACCTTCTACCCTGGTATTTCCACCACCCCGGGGTGTATACCTGTTACCTGGGTTAGGTGAAAGACAAGCACTTCAGGGATATGGCTCCTGTAGCCCTCTGCACTGCCTCCGTCTCTGCTGGGCCTCGTCAGCTCCTCCAGCTGGGTCCAGTTAATGATGAGGTCTCTGCAGCTCCTGAAGACAGCTGTTCTGCGCCTGCGTTGAAATCCTCTTGATCTACGCCACTTGTCAACACCTTCACTCACTCCCCAACCTGGTGGTCAGGGAGGGAAAGGGCTTGTGTAGTTGTGGGGGCCCAAATGAATAAATGGGGTGACAAGAATATTTATTTTTCCAAAAGGATGTTTATTTTCCCCGCTACGTGAGGCACACAGGAACAGAAAAACTTATCAACTTAGGATTGTGCAAACAGAGGGTTTTCAATGAAGTGCTCTAACACAAAACTTCTTCAGAAGAAAACACATTCCTTCATGTGTCTTTCTTGGACAGGTACAGGTGAGTGGATATAACTTATAATAATGCTCGTGGACAGTTAACTTCACAGTCCTGGATACAGATCAAGCACAAAAGCCTTTTCTTATGATTACCCAATCACAGTCCCGGTGGGTAAAATCTTAGCCATTCTGGCTCAGTACTAAACACGTTTAAATTCAGGAATAAACACTCAAGCCTTTGATTCCTTAGCCTTGTCAATCAGCCCTACCGAACAGTCCATCGGCTGATTGATGTCTTGCATGGGTAAAGGAACATGGGTAAAAATCCTTCCCTCAGGATTGTTCCCTGCTTGGATATTCTCAGGTAATGCAATGTCTCTCTTATTTAATAGCTTTGTCAGCTCATTTAGGAGAAATTCTGTTTGGCTGCTAGCAGGAGCTAAGGGTGAAGCCGGCTGTGGTTTGAACAGCTGATTAATAGGCTGCGATGAGGTAACCGGGCTTTCCCTTGCTAAACACTCTGGCTCTGAGGTGAAGATTCCCTGCCCCCACTGTGCTCTGCTATTAAGTGGTGGAATCTCACATCTGCTGGTAGCAGTTTTGGTTCTTAACAATGCTTCTAAAGCAGGTCCTCCTAAATTAGGATAATTCAATCTGTCTGTAAACTCTTTTGCTAAACTTGTTCCCTCAGCCTCTCTCTTAAGCACGGGAATTACAGGCTGGGTAAAAGTATGTTTACAGGGAGAGCTTTCAGGGTAAAAACTGCTTCTATATTCCCTGAAACTGTCCTGTTCTCTGGATACAGGATTCTCTCTTTTGTCTTTATAAAAATCAGCATAAGGTTTAAGAATAGCAGGTACCTTGTCTTGAGAGTGCTCAGGAATTATCTGGTCAGCATGTCTTTCTCTCCACGGAAGGAAATTGTTCCTCAGGAACGTGAGGTTTTCTCCTGCTGAGGAATTAGCTGTCTTCCTGATACAGCTGGGCAGAGTTTGTGCAGAGAGGTCACAGGGTTCTACAGCCAAAGGAACTTCCTGTCTCTTCAGTACCTTCTGCTTTCTCTCTCGTGGGTAAAAAGGGACTTCCTTTTTCCAACCACCTGCAGCATTCACTCTTTCATTCTTTCTCCATGTGCTCTCAAAAGGTCCTGGTTCTGTATTCCTTCTAATGCTTCTTCTTCTTCTTCCACTCTCCGTCTCTATTCCCAACTCTGTTCCTGTCTTTGTCCTTGTCCTCGTTTCGTCTCCCCTTCCTGTTCCTGTCTCTGTGTTTAAGAAGGGACCCTTATTCTGGGGAACCCGCCTCCTCCTAGGGCGTGCCCAATCCATGGGTTCACTTCTCTCCAGCTCTGAAGTGACTTGATTGGTTGTTTGCCAGCTGTGCTGAGAGTGTAAAACTCCTTCTTTGCCTGCAGTACCAGACTCTACCAGGGGGTCGCTATCGGTCTCCATAGCTTCTGTGCCTGGCACTGCGTCACACTACACACCTTACACACATCTCCAGCATTACCGGGCCATCCTTGGGACTCATCCAAGATTCCTGCTGAAGGTTCTCTCTGCATTCCACATCAACGAGGCGATTGTGCTCCCGGCACAGTAGGAATGTCCCATCCACACACTGGACTGCACCCGTACCCTCCAGATATACATTGATGGGACAAAGCCTACCAGGAAGGCCTCACAGCTGTTCCTCACTTTTGACCCAAACAGATCGGGCACCCCGGTCACAAACCATACACTCTCCAGATGGCTAGCATAAGACATGCCATACTGGGTCAGACAAAGGTTCATCAAGCCCAGTATCCTGTTTCCAACAGTGGCCAATCTAGGTCACAAGTATCTAGCAGTTTCCCCAAAAGACACAGGTTCCACAATGCTTGCACTGGGGCAAGCAGAGGATATCCTGGGTCCTCTTTAATAATGGTTTATGGACCTTTCCTCCAGGAACTTGTCCAAACCTTTTTTAAACCTGGCTACACTAACAACTTTTACTACACCCTCCGGTAACAAATTCCAGAGTTTGATTACATTTTGAGTGAAAAAATATTTTCTCTTATTAAGTCTTAAATAGGTTACCCTGTAGCTTCATTGCATGTCCCCTAGTCTTTCTATATTTTAGCAGACTGCTAAGCATATTGCTATATACAGGCTGACATGCACCAGCTATGAGCGATGGCCGCTACACTGGTCCAACCTACACGCAACGCCCCCAGCAGACATTTGCAATGCTGCCACTTCACCAAACACTACTGCCTTGACCACAATGGATTGACAAGACGTCTGGGCCCTGGAGGGGGATAAATAAGGACATTATTGAAGGATGTACTACCTCTGTAATTGATACCTTTTACCAGATGTATGTGTTCTTATTTTTTTCAGTTATATCCAGTTTGCTCCAGTTCGACTGGCTTCATAATTTTATTTATTTATTTATTTATAGTCTTTTCTATACCGCGCTATTCAGCATCAGCGCGGTTAACAATAAACAATGAAATCACACATTTCCAATAGTACTTTGTGTTTACAGATGAACAGGACATTTAACTTGGCTAACAGGGGTAACTATATACAATTCACAACATGGTCATGTGCTCATTTTGTTTTCAGACAAGGGTGATTTGGGTGGTTTCAGCAGTTGGTGCTGAACTTCTATTGGTTTCCGGGTAATGCAGGAGGAAGAGGTAGTGTTTCAAGGCCTTCCTGAATTGGAATATGTCTGGGATTGCTCGGATGTTGTGGGGGAGGTTATTCCAGATCATTGGTGCATAGAATAATACCTGCTGTGTTGAAATAAACCAAACGCTACGTTGACAACCCAAGGTCTCCTAGATCATTTGTCTCAGCTCCTAGCAGGACATCCTACCACAGCATCCACAGGATGCGGAGGGGACTGGGCCACAGAACAAACATCTTCAATAGTCCCCCCTCCTCATCCCAGCTAGGGAGTCACCTAGGCATGACTGACTCAGTCTGCTTGTCCATAGAGAAAGGGATGTTACTTATTGTTACAGTGGTTCTCCGTGGACATCAGGATGAGTCAGCCACACCACCCTGCCCACCATCTGCTTCGGACGAACCTGCATGGCTACGAAATACTGAGAAAGTAGGGGCAGGGCCAGGAAAGGGGAGGGCAGGCTGCTCAGAGGAATAAAACAAATAAGGGGATTCCTCTGAGCTATGGAAGAGCTACTCCGGTCCCAGTGGATGACACACCTAGGCATGGCTAATTCCCCCTGTTGTCCACGGAGAACCACCGTTATCGTAAGTAACCTCCCTGTCTTTGGCCACTACCTAATTCTAAAATAGACTTTCGTAATACTAATGTATCATCTACATGCCAAGGCTCAATTATTTTTATGAGTTTATTGTCATATTATTGACTGCTATATATATATATTTATTTATTTATCACATTTCTCAACAACAAATCCAAGACAGATACTCTAACCTTAGTGATGCATATGTTTCCATGAAACGCCTGTTCATATGTCTCTATGTAGCAAGTTTTGTAAATAGTTTGTAAATAGTTTACCCCTGTTATCCAAGTTTTTTGCCCTGTTATCTGTAACTCATACGTGTTAACTGTATTGAGCTTTTCTGTTCCATGTAAACCGCGCTGATGCTGAATAGTGCGGTATATAAGAAACTGTAAATAAATAAATATATATTTTTTTCAGCTCTTTTTTAATTAGTGTCATACGTACAACTTTATGTATATGTAATATGACTATTCCTCTCTTGGTTTGCAGCTTGTCGTGCTGTGAGGGCTTGTGTGCATCAGTGTTGCTGAAAGCTAAGCTATCGGTAGCTTAGCTATTGGCATGGTCTCCCAAGATAGACAGGTCTCAACTGAGGTGCCAGACAAAGACAAACCACCCATCTGGGCAGCAGCAGAATGGCATGGTGTTAGCGGCGGAAGATCACATTTCTGTGACAACTGCAACAACACTAGAATTACCTGCACGGAAGATTGTCCTGGCAAACCTACTTCTGTATCTTGCCATGAAAACCCAATGGATAGTCACAAAACAAATTGCTTTTAGTGCTGGAAGATGAGACTCTCAGGTCAGAAGGCACACAACTGCCTACTGAAGATGAGCTGAAGACTTCTCAGAATAAAGCCAGCATTTATGATGTGGTTGGATCTGCTGATGTAGCTGCACATAAAATGAGAGTCAGAAGTTGTAAAGATGTCTTACATATTAGGATATGGAATGTACGAAGCATGAACCAACGGAAGTTGGAGGTGGTCAAGAATGAAATGGAATGTATACAACTCGATCTGTTGGGTGTCAGCGAACTGAAATGGACTGGCATCAGGCACGATGCATCTGATGATCAAATGGTTTACTATGCTGGAAATGAAAGACAAAGAAGAAATGGTGTTGCATTTACAATTAAGAAGAAACTTGCAAGAACTGTAATGAAATACAGTGGTTAGTGAACGCTGTCGCCCCCACCTGGTCGGGTATATAGCCCGGTACCAGGGTGAGTCGCCTTTTTACCTTGAATACGTTTTTCCCTCAAAATGGCCGCCAGGAGGGCTGCTGGGAATTGTAGTATTTACTTATTTAGGCAAAGGAATTGTAGTCAAGTGGTCAGGCGAAAACAGAGAAATTTATTTATATATTTTCAGGGGGTCCCATTATACAGGATTCAAATGGGAAACAAAAATAGGATACTTGCTCCAACGCAAAAGCTTTTAACTTTCAATAAAGTAAGCACAATGCTGCCTGGGTTGAACAAAAACAGCTTCTTCAAACTTAAGCTTCACAAAACTTCTTTCCTACAAAAACAACTTTTCCTAAAGCAAAAACAGCTTTTAAATTGTCCACTGACTGTTTCTTTCAGCTTTCAGCTTTACACGATATCAGTTGAGACAATAGCCTTCAGCTGTTTCCCTCTGCCGTGTCTTTCACACAGGGTAGGTTTCTTTCAGGTCATTCATACTTTAAACAGCTTTTAAAGTTTAGCATTCTTCTGAGTCAGATGCTGTGCAATAAGCACATTGCATTTCACACGGGTTATCCTCAAAACAGTCCCCAATTTCCATCTCCTCGATGCTATCCCTTTCACACTTCTCATAGGGTACCTGTCTGGAGAGCTGACTGTTTTCTCTCTGAATCATATCATTGTGGTTTTTGAGTAGAACCTTCTTCTGTTCTAACTCCTCTGCAAGCTGAGCATATTGATAGTCAGTTAAAATATCCTTCTTTCCCTTAGGGTTTAACTGATAGCTAGAATTAGCCTTTATCTCTGGAGCTAATTCTCTTAAACTTTTTATAGGCAGGAACTGGGGAGGACACACTTGCCTTAAGTCAGGAGTATTCAGCAATTCTCCTTTCTCCTGGTATAAGTCACGCTGCCTTCCGTCTGCAGAGACTTTCCTTGGTTGAAACAGCCTTTCTTTCAGCTGGGACTGCCTTGGAGTCTTTCCAATCAGTTCCCCCTGTTCACCTGGAAGCTTGAGCTCAGCAGCCCTTCTATCTCTTAAGGTTACTGGCTGGCTTCTTCCCTGGCTGTAACTCTTCCCGGAGCTGCAACTAGAATTGGCACGGTCTCTTTCTCTCCAGCTGCCTTCTCGCAAATGGTCAGCACCAGCTCCAGCTTTTTCTCCTCGCTCAGCTGCTCTCCCTGACTTTCTAAAAGCCAGCGTTTTAAACTGCTTTCCTTTCTGTGCCACGCCTTGCTCCCAGCACACGTGAGAAGAGTCAGGCTTCTCTCTAACCCTGACGTGCTGCTGTGGGCGGGGCTTAAGGGTGACTGTGTTGTGAGTCAGAGACTCCTGGTTACTGGGGAAACCCTGAATGCTTTCGTTTTTAAAGGTACAGGGCTCATTTTCCTGTGTATCCATAGCCTCAATAGTGGTTTCCTCACCACAACGCTTAATTTCTATTCGTTGCGAGGAGTGCCCATCAACACAACTATAATTCAGGTATATGCCCCAACAACAGCTGCAGAAGAGGATGAAGTTGATGAATTCTATGAACAAGTACAAGCTGAAATTGACAGAACAGGCCAACAGGAATCCTGATAGTCATGGGTGACTGGAACGCAAAGGTTAGCAACAAAAATGAAGACAAAATGGTTGGAAAATATGGACTTGGCAACAGAAATGAAGCTGGAGAAAGACTGATAGAATTTTGTAAGACCAATGATCTATTCATCTCAAACGCCTTCTTCCAGCAACACAAGTGCCGACTGTATACATGGACCTCACCCAATGGATTGTACAGGAATCAAATTGACTACATCTGTGGAAGACAACTATGGAAAAGCTTGATAACATCAACAAAGACCAGACCTGGAGCTGACTGTGGCTCTGATCACCAACTGTTGTTGTTGTTAAGTGCCGTCGAGTCGGAGTCGACTCATGGCGACCCTCTGGATAGCTATCCTAAATTGTGTTCGGTCTTCAGTCAGGCGGCTCATTGTTGACAGACTGGTACCCATAGCTGATGTTATTGTAGCGATCCATCTCATTGCTGGCCTTCCTCTTTTGCGTTGACCTTCTATCTTGCCAAGCATGATGTCTTTCTCTAATGATCTCTCTCTTCGCATGATGTGTCCGAAGTATGAAAGTCGAAGTCTTGTCATCTGAGCTTCTAAAGAAAGCTTAGGTTTGATCTCCTCTAGTACCGACTGGTTTGTTCTTCGGGCAGTCCATGGTATACACAGTATTCGCCGCCAGCACCATAATTCAAAGGCATCAATTTTCTTCCTGTCTGTCTTTTTCACTGTCCAGCTTTCACATCCATATGATGTTATTGAAAATACCATGGCTTGAACAAGTCGAATCTTTGTATGGAGAGAGACATCTCTGCTCTTGAGAATCTTATCTAGGTCTTTCATAGCCATTCTGCCAAGAGCAATGCATCGTCTGATTTCTTGACTGCTTGTTGCTTCTTTATTGATAGTTGATCCAAGTAGGTTAAAGTTGTTCACGATTTCAATTTCTTCTCCTTCAACGATGAACCTGTTGATTATGCCAGTTGTCATGATCTTTGTCTTCTTTACATTAAGGTGCAGACCCATTTTGTGACTATGTTCTTTGATTGTGAGAAGCAAATGTTTCAGATCATCTTCACTTTCAGCCAGTAATGTGGTATCATCAGCATAGCGAAGGTTGTTGATGAGTCTTCCACCAATCTTCACACCTCTGTTGTCTTCATACAGTCCTGCTTCTCTGATGATTTGTTCAGCATATAAATTAAACAGGTAGGGGGAAAGTATGCAGCCTTGTCTTACACCTTTGCTTATTTTAAACCATTCTGTTTCTCCTTGTTCCGTTCGAACTGTTGCTTCTTGATCAATGTACAGATTGCGCAAGAGAACGATCAGGTGTTCTGGTATACCCATGCTTCTTAATGTGGCCCAGAGTTTCTCATGGTTTACACAGTCAAAAGCCTTGCTATAGTCGATAAAGCACAAATAGATATCCTTTTGGTATTCTTTAGTCTTTTCAAGGATCCATCTCACATCCGCAATGATGTCTCTCGTTCCTCGTCCTTTTCTGAACCCTGCTTGCACTTCAGGTAGTTCTTGTTCTAGGTATGGCTGTAGTCTCTTTTGAATAATCTTCAGCAAATTTGCTGGCTTTAGATACAAATGACAGAGTTCCAGAAGATTTATGGGATGATATCAAGAAGGTTGTGTTGGAAGAAAGCGAGAAGTCTCTATAAAAGTTGAAAAAGCAAAAACAACCAAAATGGATGACCGAAGAAACTCTGAAAATTTCCCAGAAATGCAGAGAAACTAAAGCCAGAGGAGAAAGAGAGGCAATCACAGAGTTCGAGATTTCCAAATTGCAGCAAGACAAGACAAGGAGAAGTACTACAATGAGGCATGCAAGGAAATAGAATCAGAAACTATTAGAGGAAGAAAAGCTCGGCTTTCCTAAAGTTACAAGAATTAAAGAAAAAGTTTCAGCCTAGAATTGGAATGCTACAAGATGCTCAAGCATCCATGTTGAATGGTGCTGAGAAGATCAAGAAAAGGTGGAAAGAATATACAGAATCATTTTATAATAAAGATCAAGTGGACCAACAGCCATTTCAACCTGTACTTTATGATCAGGAACCATTGGTGATGAAAGAAGAAGTTGAAGCAGCATTAAGAGCCTTATCAAAGAACAAAGCACCGGGCATTGATGGCATTCCCACTGAAGTATTACAGCAATTTGATGCAGCCATTACCATACTTACAAGGCTCTGAAAGGAAATTTGGAAGACAAATTCATGGTCAACTGACTGGAAAAGATCTGTATTTATACCAATACTGAAGAAAGATGACCCGACTGACTGTGGAAATTCTCGGAGAATCAATTTGATCCCACATGCCAGCAAGAATCTACTCAAGATCATTCAGCAGAGACTACAACCATATCTGGAACAAGAACTGCATGAAGTGCAAGTAGGGTTCAGAAAAGGGCGGTGAATGAGAGACATTGCAGATGTGAGATGAATCCTTGAAAAAACAAAAGAATACCAAAAAGATATACATATGTGTTTTATTAACTACAGCAAGGCTTTTGACTGTGTAAACCATGAGAAACTCTGGGCCACATTAAGAAGCATGGGTATACCAGAACATCTGATAGTTCTCTTACACAACCTTTACACTGATCAAGAAGCAACAGTTTGAACATAACAAGAAGAAATCAGCACAGGTGTACGACGTTCCCCCTACCTGTTTAATTTATATGCAGAACAAATCATCAGAGAAGCAGGACTTTATGAAGACAACGAGGTGTGAAGATTGGTGGAAGACTCATCAACAACCTTCGCTATGCTGATGATACCACATTACTGGCTGAAAGTGAAGATGATCTAAAACATTTCTTCTCAAGATCAAGGAACATAGTCTTAAATTGGGCCTGCACCTTAATGTTAAGAAGACAAAGATCCTGACAACTGGCAAAATCAATGTTCATCATTGAAGGAGCAGAAATTGAAATAGTTGACAACTTTAACTTACTTGGATCAACAATCAATAAAGAAAGAAAGGACAAGCAGTCAAGAAATCCGATGATGCATTGCTCTCTTTGCAGAATGGCTATGATGGCCCTAGACAAGATTCTCAAGAGCAGATATCTCTCTCCATACATAGATTCAACTTGTTCAAGCCATGGCGTTTTCAATAATGTCATATGGATGCGAAAGCTGGATAGTGAAGATAGAGGAAGAAAATTGATGCCTTTGAATTATGGTACTGGCAACGAATACTGTGTATATCATGGACTGCCTGAAGAGCAAACCAGTCAGTACAAGTGATCAAACCTAAGCTTTCCTTAGATGCTCAGATTGTGGTAGGCGAAGGCCTGTGATCCATGGTGTCTGAAGTGAGCAGACAGGCCTGAGCAGCTTGACCTGTAACTGAAGCCTGTAGTTAGGCCCAGAGGAATGAAAAACCCCCTGAATGATGACACCATAGAATTGAAACTTAACTCAGCTTAACTGAACATAGCTAAGCAGAAACGAAACTTAGAAAAGACAGAAAACAGCTCTAATTGGTACTGATAAGAGAGCACAGCTTCTATGGAATTAATTAACTCTGCAAAAAGCAAGGTTATAGTGCCCTGCTTCCCATATGTTTTAACTAGCTGAGCGACCTTGGAGGAGAGATGTAACAAGTTAGAGACACTGACCATTGTAATTGGGACTAGAGGGGGGTGAGCAGGTGCTGAGCCCAGACCAGAGTCCCAATTGGATAGCCATATCAGTACCGGGACCAATAGATGGGTGAGAGGGGTTACTGGGACCAATGAAAAGTTTGCCTATGTCTAGAATGGAGAAGAACGGTATAAAAGTTGTTGTTTTGCTAGAAACCATTGCTCAGCCATTTTGAAATTGCTTATTGCTTGAGCCTGTGCACATTAAACTGGCTTGGATCCTTGAAAAGACTCCTGGTTTTATTTATTGCATGCTTATCTGCTGCTACATTTCTTGGTGCATTGGCCGGGAAGTGCGAGTGGTGGATGGTGTTCAAGTGAATAAATCCACGTAATTCGCCTTGAGGTTTGGTCCAGTTGGAACCATGCCAATCCGACGCAGGGGAATTTCCCTGGGCCCACCGATCCTCTTGAATCGGAGGGGGTTCTGCCTGGCCTCGGCAGGCACTGGATCCAGCTGGCCAACACCTCCGACCCGGGGGAGTCCAGGATCCAACTCAGAAGCTTGGGAACCAGATCTGGTAAGTAGAGTTTTGATTTGGTATGTCTAGACAGAAATAGAAAGAGCAGTGCTGCCATTGGAACTTGGAATTGGTAATCTCGAGATAAATTGGAAATTGGTAAGAGAGCCTGATCACCTCTCAAAGACGAGCCGAGTAATCCCGCATGAGTATTCGCAGGGCGAAACCCCCGTCTTTTTGTAATTGGGAAATTGGATAAGACTAGTCAGAATAGATAGAACGAAATGCATTTTGGGATACGTTGCTAGCATGATTGTGAAGCGTTTGATGTGTATTGTCTGCCCTACTGTGTATCTGTTTTGTTTTGTTCTCTGTTGAAACCACGAGTTTCCCTTCTGTTATAAATGTGAGATTATTCTGTTGAGTAATTTGTGACAGTTCACTGATTAAGAAATTGTATTAATAAAGCAGAACGAAGACGCAAAACACCAAGAATCATTTTAAAAATCCAAAAGCTGGTCTGACCCAGTTCGCTTTCCTACTGCACAAAAAAAAAAAAAAAAACTGACAGGGGGCGTGTCTGAAGGAAAGAATGTACAGTGTCTTTCTAACCCTGTGCAGGCTTAAATCTCAATGCTGTTAGTTTGTGCTTATGTCAGGAAAATTGTACCTGTTTTATTCACTGTGTTTTAATGGTGATGTTCCTTCTACTATGGTCAGGTATTGTATACCATTCGATAGGAATATTTAGTCAGAATTTTAGTTTTGAAGGTCGAATTAACCTCATCGGAGCTCCGTAAACTGTTTTTAGTTATATTCTCTGCTTTGTCTGTATTTTTATTGTTACCTTTCAGAAATGATAAACTAAGCAAACTGTTTTTGGGTTTATTTCCTTTGACTTATAAACCTACAAAGTAATTATTAGATCACGACTTGACACTGATTTAAATGATTCTTGCTAGCATGTCTCTGTGTGCCTGTGAAACTGTGATCATTTCGTTTCCAGTGAGCGGAGGGGTGTGGCTCACACAGCTTACTAGGGAATGAGACAACCGTTCCCGATTGAGCAGTCTCTTGCTTGTGTAAAATAAAGGAAGTATAACTGTTGTTTCAAAAACTAACGGCAGATTGCAACCTGAGAATGAATGGTTTAAATTCTGAGTGAATAAGAAAATTGTGTTAGGATTTTATCTTTGAAATCTGTACTAGTGATTAATGAAGACCTTTACAATTTAGGATGGGTATTTGAATTTTGTATGTCCGTGTCCAGAGAAAGAGGGTACTTTGTTTTTTAAATTTCAAGACGTTATTTCCTGATATACTGTGGCAAGCACCTGATAGAAGACATTTAGTGTTAAAAACAAAACAAAAAGAGGGTGTATATGCATTTTAGATATCCACCACAGCTATGGAAAAGTATCCGTTTCATGTCTTTTGAATATTTGCTTCCTGAACTAAAAAAATAATAATTTCTTTTGCAGAATGTGATTGTCATGTTAAGAGCCATAGTAACTTTTTCTGTTGGATTTGTTGTTCAAAATAATCGTTTTAACTGTATCTAAATTGTTCCTGTTTGGAATAAGTTGCAATAAGCATAATGGATGTATGTGCTCAATCTAAGTGTTTCCTGCCTGCCCTATGTTTACAGAAATAATAAGTGTCTTTTCAAGTATGATCAAGAATTTCAGTAAGGGATTTACTGAAGACTATGAAATGTCTCTGTCCCAATCAGGAATGCTATGTGAAAGGGAGTGGCTTCTGCTAGTTGCTCATATTTCCTTAGTTCACCATATTTTGCCCCAGAATCTCTAGATATCCTGTCTCGTCACTCTCTCTCTCTCTGTAAGTAGCTCCGTTCAGAGTGCTTAAGGGGGGGATGGAGCCCAGTCCACCGATGATGTCACCCCCAGTAGGCGTGAACTAATGTGCCCACAGCAGAGAAGTAGATCATTTAAAAAAAAAAAAAATCAACCTCCTGGATAGAGCGTTGCTAGGAGAAACAGAACCCAGGAGAGGGGGGGGGGGGACTCCTCCCTGTAGATTCCCTAGTTTGCCAGCCACCTCCGCAGCAGGGGGATGTGCACCCCCTCTGGACCAGAAGTGAAAGTCAGCTGACCAGACTTGTTTAGAACTGAAAAAAAAAAATGCATTATACACTGAGAAGTTTAGGACTTGATTGAACTAATGAACGGAAATTGCAGAGAACTGGATGAATTTGCGGGCATAATAGTTAAATGAAAAGTTGATCAGAAAAGTATGTGGATTGTTGAAGAAGGACAGAGAATGTAAAAATTGTAAGATGGAAAAAGAGAACAGATCTTTTTGCTGATATTTTAGTCGAATGATGTGGAGGAGGTTTTCCTAATCAAAGGAGCAGAGGAAGTGAAAAACTGGGTGTGAGTGTGCCCATTACAGAGGAGAAAGACATTAGAAAAGTGAATGCCCGTATCTTGACTCCTCCCCAGGAGGGGAGGAGGGAGTACTTGATTGCAGAGTCATAAAACAATAAACCAAGCACAATGTTCTAGTAGGAGAAGGAAGTAGCTATAGAGTAAGTGGCAGCTAAAGAGGGCTACAGCATGGATAAAGACTAGGCCAGATGCATCACCATTATCAGAGCTACTGGGGCTAAGTCCGCAAAGCCTTTCCTGCAGAACCGCATGTGTGAACTAGGGGGACAGAAAATAATGCACCAGTTCCTGTATATGCCTGAATGCCCTATTCCATTTTTGGAGCCGAGATCTGCTTGCAAAGCTTCAGACACAGATATCCTTTGCTGAAGAGAGAGAAATGCAAATGACTGTAAACCCAAAACCTGCTGGATTGATGGTGCTGACTGTTCCCCGAGAAAAAGAGTAGCAGTTCTATAGTGCATCTCCAGTCAAGTCAACAAGTTCCTGTATACCTACCAACCTTATAGCCCCACCTGGAGTATGGGCAGAAGATAATCCACCTGGCCTAGCGAAGAACATAGCCCCTGTCATTGTCACCCTCAAGCCAGTCAAGAAGCCTGAGACAGGTGATTACCGCCCAGTGCAGGATCTAAGAAGAATGAATGATGCAGCTGAAACTATACAACCAGTGGTACCAAAATCCTTATATTCTCTTGGAACTGATCTCTGCTGAAGCTATACATTTCATCATTCTGGACTTAAAAAGATGCCTTTTTCTGCATACGCTTAGCCCAAGACCCCACTACAAGAAGGGGGGGCCAACTCATCTGGACAAGATTACTTCAAGGATTCAAGAACTCGCCTCACTCAGCAAAAGATTTGACAAGTTATCCAGAAACTCCAGAAAAAAAAAAAATTCTACTTCAATATGTGGACAACTTGCTCATAACCACCAATTCAGAAAGTGAATGTCTACAAGCCATCAGTGAACTTTTGCACCCTCTTAATGAGGCTGGATACAAAGTCTCAAGAGCCAAGGTGCAATTATGTCCAACAAGTTAAACACCTAAGATTCCAGTTGTCCAGCGGAATTCGACGCCTGGGACCAGAATGCAAAGAAGCTGTATGCAGTATTCCTACTCCAACCACCAGGAGGCAAGTGAGAGCCTTCTTGGGTGCCACAGAGTATGTTGTATATGGATCCCCAATATTGCGCTGCTAGCAAAACCGTTGTATCAAGCTATCAAAGGAATGGAAAAGTCTGCATTGGAATGGGGACTTGAACAGGATGCAGCCTTTTGATCTTTGAAAAAAAAAAAAACCACTCTGATGTTGTCACCAATTCTGGGTCTACCAGATGTCCAGAAAACCTTTCAGTCTCTATGTTCATGAGTCACAAGGAAATGTTCTAGGAGTGTTGACTCAATCTCTTGGACCTTATTTGAGAAGCTGTTACAGCTACAGCCTTCCTAGTAAGCAAAAACTAAAAGAAAAATCCCTTTGAGACAGAATCTTCAAGTTACTGTACCACACTCTGTTCTAACCAATATGAAATACAAAGGAAATTACTAGCTAACAAATCTATGAATGTTGAAGTATTAGAGTATGTTGAGTGAAAACCCCAGATATAACTGAAGGGTCAGTCAAGCTTTCAATCCTGCTATGTTGTTATCAGTTAGTCTTGATCCCCTGATCATGACTGTTTAGAAATTATGGACACTGTATTCTCAAGCCGCCTGGATTTGACTGATGTCCCTCTGGAGAACCCTGAACAGACTTTCTTTGTGGCTGAAGGCAGTTTCATCATCAACGGACATTGTTGTGCTAGATATGCAGTGGTGACCCCTGATTTGGTAGTTGAGTCCTCAGCCCTGGCCCCAGAAACTTCACCAAAGAAAGCTGAACTGATAGCCCTCACTAGAGCACTAACAATACAAGAGCCCTGTCTAAATGTGTACCCAGATTTCAAGTATGCCCTTACAACCTTGCATGCACATGGGACCCTGTACACAGAATGAGGGTGAATAACCTTAGGAAGCAAGTCCATTAAGTATAGCCCCAAGATATTGATATTAACAGATACATACTGCCTATAGATCTCAGAATTTAGGAAAAGTAGAATGTATGAATAGAACCCTGAAATCTCAGTTGCCTAAACTTTGCCAAGAGGTTTATCTGAAGTGGCCCCAGGTTCTTCCTATAGCCCTTCTTAGGATATACTTAGCCCCTGCTAAGTCTTTAGGAGTTTCCCCTTTTTGAGATTCTGTATGGGCAACCCCTGCCTATTGTATAGGAAATAAAAGGAGATATGAGACAGATAGGATCTGAAATTATTAGACATGAACTATTGGTTTTAAGTTCTGTTTTGCAGAAGTCTTCATACCTGGGTACAAAATCGATTACTCATCAATTTGTCTGAACCCCTGCATCCTTTCAAGCCTGGAGTCTCGGTGTGGATCAGAGAGTGGAGAAAGACACCGTTAGCCCTGCATTGGAGGGGGCCCTATGTTGTCATCTTGTCAACTCCAACTGCAGTAAAAGTCGCAGAATTTGAACCTTGGATCCATCATAATCAAGGGAAGCCAGCAGCTGCTCTTGAACCTGATCACTGGACTACTGTACAGCATCCTGAGACACCATTGCACCTCACCCTACGACAACAGCCACAGACCTAAGACTTATTGGTCCCTCAGACACTGCACTATTTCAAGACTGTTTGTTTATCTGAAGGTAAGCCTCGCATCTGGAGAAAACTGCAATCATCAGGAAGAGACTGTGTTGTGTTAAGAAATTGAATCTTCTAAGAGACTGTGTTTAAATACTCTGAAAAGACTGTTTTGATCTTCTAAAGAGTGAACTGCTCTAAAGAAGCAATAATAGCCTAAGAGACTATGCTATGATATTTTAAGAACCTGAGACATCCCAGAAGACAGTGATACTTTGGAATCTACAGCCCTACTCCTGCCAAAAAGCTGGTAGGTCTACTTACGGCAGAAGCTTGAGGATCTACAATCAACTCTACCTTTGTGAAATCCGACAGTTCCTCCAATTTTCCAGAGACTATGCCCATTATGAATTATTATTATTGCTTTATTCTGGCAACAGTTTTGGGGTGCTTTGAAATGACTTTTGCCCTACCCCCTTGTGCAGCTTGCATAACCACACCAGAACAGGACAAAAGATCACTCTTTCTATGAAGCCATGAAATCAGACTTTGAAGTTCCTCCTGCCACCAGAACTTATTTCTTGAATTAGCAGGAGCAGTGGCATTCGGTCTTCATGTTTCAGATTGCTTGTCTTGTGGAGGAACAACAATGGGAGACTAATGGCCTTGGGAGGCCCAAGAACTGAACTATTCTATCCTATACAATCAGACTGATTTACATAATACTACTAGTGAGTGGGTATTGGCCCACCCCATTGTTGACAGTTTGTGTTTTGTTCGGACTGGACCACAATCTACTATGAAGGATGGACAGCTGGTCTGTCTAAATCAGAAGCTTTACGACGGCACAACAAAGATGCAACTGAACCTTCTAATCCTTTAGTTCTTTTTCCCACTCTTGCCAAACTATGGACTTTGACTATCTGCTTGTTGCTCCCTTGTTTCTTGCCACTTTGTATGCAAATGATAACTTCAGTTATTAATAACACTGTAGAGCATAAGGCAGCTACAAAGATACTAGCTATGTGAACTTACTACCCTATACCACAGAGTGATACCTTTAGCTAGTATTATGTGATTTGATTCTCACACCTTATTAACATGCGGGTGAGATTAATCAAAGGGGGGAATGTGGTAGGCGAAGGCCTGTGATCCATGGTGTCTGAAGTGAGCAGACAGGCCTGAGCAGCTTGACCTGTAACTGAAGCCTGTAGTTAGGCCCAGAGGAATGAAAACCCCCCTGAATGATGACACCATAGAATTGAAACTTAACTCAGCTTAACTGAACATAGCTAAGCAGAAACGAAACTTAGAAAAGACAGAAAACAGCTCTAATTGGTACTGATAAGAGAGCACAGCTTCTATGGAATTAATTAACTCTGCAAAAAGCAAGGTTACAGTGCCCTGCTTCCCATATGTTTTAACTAGCTGAGCGACCTTGGAGGAGAGATGTAACAAGTTAGAGACACTGACCATTGTAATTGGGACTAGAGGGGGGGTGAGCAGGTGCTGAGCCCAGACCAGAGTCCCAATTGGATAGCCATATCAGTACCGGGACCAATAGATGGGTGAGAGGGGTTACTGGGACCAATGAAAAGTTTGCCTATGTCTAGAATGGAGAAGAACGGTATAAAAGTTGTTGTTTTGCTAGAAACCATTGCTCAGCCATTTTGAAATTGCTTATTGCTTGAGCCTGTGCACATTAAACTGGCTTGGATCCTTGAAAAGACTCCTGGTTTTATTTATTGCATGCTTATCTGCTGCTACAAGATGACAAGACTTCGACTTTCATACTTTGGACACATGGTGTGAAGAGAGAGATCACTGGAGAAAGACATAATGCTTGGCAAGGTAGAAGGTCAACGTAAAAGAGGAAGGCCACAATGAGATGGACTGATACAATAACAGCAGCTATTGGTGCCATTATGAGCTGCCCGATTGAAGACCCAACACATTTTAGGTCAACTATCCAGAGGGTTGCCATGAGTCGACACCAACTTGGTAACACTTAACAACAACGTGACTATTTATTTGTACTATATGTTTTGGGTTTTTTTTATTCAAAGTGTGTTTGGTTCCTTTTTTATTGTTTTTATCATATCGGGAAATATGTATTTGTTTGATTGTTTTGTTGTTATTTCTGGAGATCACTGTCCCCTGAAGAAGGCCATTGGCCGATACACATGTTGTGCCGACCTTGCTGTTTCTCAGTAAAGAGTCCTTAACTCCAAGGTGAGTTCCTGACCGTTTGAGGCCAGTCCACGTTTTCCACTTAATCTTTATTGCGATTGGGTTTGAGTAGTTTGTAATTTCCACACCCTAGAAAACAGCGCTGCCACCACATAATACAAGAGGGTAAGGTTACCAGAAATCCAGGACAACCCTAAAATGTTCTTACCGGAACGCGGTAAGTTGGTTCTCTGCTTTGGGCTTTACTCAACAATGCGTGCGTGTATGTTTTAAATCAGAACAGCGACAAACGTTTTGAAACTACTCCAATACCCCATACAGGAGAGAGGGGCGTGTCCACACTTCCCTTCCTCCCTCCCAACAGGCGCGGTGGTTTGTGGGAGCGTGCCGAAAGTTGCGCGTGAAGGAAGATTGGGCGGGGTTTTGAGGCGCGCTCCTCATTTCTTGGTATTCGCGCGAAAGCTCTTCCTTGATCGACGCGCGCCGGCGTCCCCTAAGTGTGGCCGAGCGGGGCGGGGTTTGCCGCGCGTGCCCTCCCTGCTCTGTTATAAAGCAGACAGTTGCCTTTCTATTTCTTTGGTGTGCAAGCGGAGTGCTGTGTAGCCAGTCTCTTTCCAGCGCGTGCACCCTTTCATTCATTATACGTTTCTTTCCCTGAGTCCACGAACAATGGCCGCTCTATCTAGTGATCCAGTCTTCCAGAAGCTGTGCCAATGGTACAAGGCACATGCCGCCAACCTCAAGCTGAGGCAAATGTTCGCAGATGATCCCAATAGGTTTAAGGAATTCAGGTAAATGTAAGGAGTGTGTTGGGGCTGCGGTAGGGCAGCAGGTACAATGGGCTCGTACTTGGAGCAGTGACTGAATTGGTGGCGTTGTGGCCTGCTGGGCTTGCTGTCCCTGTCCATAGTAATGTAATAAACTAACCTAAGCAGTCGCTGTAGCTGTTGCTATTTATTGTAACTTTCTCTTACGGCTAAAAATTGTTTGACCCCAGGCTCGCATGTTCCAAACTGAGGTGCTTTGCTAGGGCATGCAGCTTGTGTTTAAGGCTGATCGTGTGCTTGTCTGTACGTTCTTGTGGCTATCTGCTCTTACTTCACGATTTCGTAAAGCTTGAATGCGGCAGAGAAATGATTGAATCCTGTATCTTTCAGGTCCATTCTGATTCTAGTTGCCGTGTTAAAGGCAGACATTGATGTTCTGTATCGCCTTGATCCAATGACTGTTAAAAGCCCTCTAAATGGGCTTGCTGTCTAGAAGATGTGCCGGACTGTTTGTCCTTGACGCCTCCTTGTTGCTTGGGACGTGCAGGGCAGCAATCACAGCATGAGAGCTGCACGGTACATAGCCAAGAAGTGCTTAGTCACGGGCACCTATCGCATTAACCTAATCATTCCTGGTGATACGATAGAAACCCTTTCCAACTTAGTCAAAGAACAGTGCTGTGGCCTGGTCTGACTTGCGCTTTCTTTTTCTTTTCTGTTGGGGCCTGATGCTAGCATGGTGAACGGACAGCTAAGGTTAACAAATATTTTGCAGCGCTTATTTTGTGTATGTGCCTGGTGTGGGAGAATATATTGGTTTTAGGGCTCAACAAGACTTAGAGTAGGACAGAGGAGCCCCTACTCTGCCCCCGCCCCCCCCAATCAATCCCATGTTAGCAACTATATCAAGTCCAAGCAGGTAAATTGGCAGAAATGAACAGTAATGCATTTTTCTCCATACTTCACAAATATAAAGATAACGGATATACACTCTAAAAAAAAATGCAATGTGTGCCTTCGAGTCAGTCCTGACTCCTGGTGACCCAGAAGCTCCTGGGTTTTCTTGGCAGTGTCACTGGAAGTAGATTGTCAGGCCTTTCTTCCGAGGCAATGGAGGGTTAAGTGACTTGCCCAAGGCCACAAGGAGTGCTAATGGGAATTGAACCCTGGTTGCTTCGTTACCAAGCCAGTGTTCTAACCACTAGGCTGCTGCTCCACTCCACAAAACCGACATTCAAATTACTGGCACTTTTTTCTACTCCTTGTTCCATTGTTGCAGTGGGACTGGAGGCTACCAAACAGGTGGGAGACTGGGACAGTCATCTTGGTGACATCTGGTAGCCTTATACAAGACAGTGCAGATGCTGACAGACCCCCTCCCTAATTCACCTCCGATTAGTTTGTAGCTGCAAAGGGTGGGGGTGGGGGGGGGATAGCATAGCATAGCATAGCATAGCATGGCATGGCATGGCCTACCCTTTGCTTTTGGCCCCTGTACTAAGTCACTGGGCTGTTTTCTAATGTTTAGCTATATTTTGCTTAATGTGCTACAATGTATAATTTCCTAGCCTCTACGCATACGTTTATATTGTACTAACAGATAAGAGCAACACTGTGGCACCTTGAAGGGGTAGTTGAAGCATCTACATTCAGTGCTGGTGTAATCTGGTAGTTGTTGTAGTTTAGAAGAAAAGCTTTAAAGGTACTGAATATTTTTTTTGCAGCCAATAAATGCATAGACCACAAGGCCTCCTTTAGGCTTGTACTGCATCAACTTGTCAGATCTCATGATGCGTCTCCTTTTTTTTTTGTCTCTAAAGATTCCCTAATTGATGCTCATTCTGGTGTCTGACACATACTTTCTGACTTAAACAGTACTATGGACATGTGGGTGCATTTTTAACTGCATGGTAAAGAGCTGACTTACTGTAGATCCTTCCTATTTGAAAGACTTGTCCAGTAAAGCTGTTTCTTAATGCACACTTATTAGGAACATAATGCAAGTAATGATTGAGTTGTACAGGAAGTGGCTTTCTGGGTTTCATTGGTGTGCAATGTCTTGGAGGCAATGTCTCCAAAGAAATTCATTTTGTGCATACCACATCAGCCACAAACTTCTCATGCTTATTCCAGGGTATGTGGAATATGATCTGTCAGGGCTGGCTCAAGGGGTTGTTGCACCCTGAACCGACTTGCGTTTTTGCCCCCCATTTGGGGTCATTCTTGGAGTACGAGCTGTGCAAATAGGAGTAAATGGCGCGATCATTGGCCAGTATTGTCGTCTAACGTAATCTGTATAGTCATTGCCACTCCACTTATGGCTAATGGTGCTGAATATGCAATTAATCTAGTTTAGGCTGAATATTGCCATTTTTTTCGCCTGCCCTCACTCCACCCCTGATATGGCCTGCAAATAGATATTGGCCATTTAGCAATTCAAACAGATTATCAGTACATATATGCACAGATAATATCTAGCTGCTTGACTTGCTAATGGTGTATATATTTAAATACCAGCCGGATGTGTGTGTTCTCGGCATTATGAAAATGCCATGGTGTCAGTGGCTTCACCACAGCACAGATGCGGGAGCAAAGTAAAAGGCTCCTGCAGCTGTGATTAAACTTTAATGCAGCAGCAGTGGGGGCAGGAAAAGGCCACCAGCTGTAATGGGGCAAGCCAGTGAAGCAGGCTTTCTGTGCCCTGAGCCAGTACTGGCCTTAATCTCGGTTTTGCAAATTTATTGCTAACACTTGCGTTAGCTCTTGCATTGTGCAAAGTGCTTCCTTCTAGTGTTATGTAATGTATAGACAACTTGTCAAATGACCTCTTAGATTGCAGTGGTAAAGGGGAGGCCTGGGTTGGAGACTTCACTGCAGGAAGAGAGGGCGTAGGGATTGGATACGGGCTGAGGGGGGAGGTGAGTGAAGGGGAGGGGCCTACATCCTTGGGTGACCTGAGCTTTGCTAAGACATAGATGCATGGCCTGGAGTGAGACGGAAGGGTGTGGGAACATAAAATGGGGGTGGGGGAATTGACTACCTGTTATATGGGCCACATTAGGGTCTTCAACGTTTTTTTGACTTTGTAAAATGATCTCATGGTCATGTTTCATTTTGATGGTTTAACAAACAGTTTGGACATAAAGCATAGTGATATTTCATGCACTGTTCAGGCAGGTGTGCTGACTGAGACTGGAAGGAATATAAGTGTTTGGTACTGTCCACTCAGCTTGGATGATTGAGAAAATAGTGCAGTTCTGGGTGAATCTCATCCAGAGTATTCCAGGGAAGTTACATTTCTGGTACCATAAATGACTCCCTCATGGAGCAACTGAGTTTTTTTTGTGGGAGAGGAGTGCCACGTAAGATCTCATGCTCACTAGAATGCAGGGTTTGGTAAACATGATTGAGCTGCTTAGCTACTCTGCAGATTGATAACAAAATCAAATGGTTATTGGGTGGAGAATAAACTACTGGAATAACATAACTTTAAAGAAGGGGGGATTGTAGTAACTGCTTTTAGTTTCCTTGTTTTTACAAGTCTGCATAAGGTGTGGTAGAGGCATCTTAAGTGTCTTAGAACTGGTGGAACATTTTTCATTTAGGCTTCCAACTTGAAACAAGTACATGTTTCTCCTTCTATATGTAGGCTCCCATGTCTTTGTGGCAGACTTGGGGAGAAAACATGTTAATGCCTAGACTATAGTCCTGTCATCCTCTACCTTTCTGCTGCTTTTGACACTGACCACAACCTTCATGTCCTCACTTGGTTTTGAGGGCTCTATACTATCCTGATTCTCCTCTTCTCTCCCATCGCTCTTTCATTGTTCTGGTGGCTCCTTCTCTGCTGCTATCCTGCTCTCAGTTGGTGTATTCCAAGGATCTCTTGGGTCCACTCCTTTTCTCTCACTATACCCAGTCCCTGGTGTGCTCATCTCTTCCCATGGCTTTCAGTACCATCTTTATGCTGATGACTCCCAGATCTATCTACACCTGAAATCTCTCTGGCAATCCAGACTCAGATCTTTGCCTGCCTTTCTGACATTACTTGAATGTCTCATCACTGCTTGAAACTGAACATAGCCAAGACTGAGCTTCTTTCCCCCTAAAACCTCCTCTCTTCCTCCTTTCTCAGTCTGTGGATAACTCTACTCCTACCTGTTTTCTCGGCTCGCAACCTTGGGGTTGTCTTTGACTCCCCTCTTTCTCCACACACATCCATCTGATAGCTAAGACCTGCCGTTTCTTTCTCTGACATCAACAAAATCCACCCATTCCTTTCTGAACACACTACTAAAACACTTATCCACTCCTTAATCACCTCCTGTCTTGACTACTGTAACCTACTCCTTGCTGGTAATCATCTTTCTCCCCTTCAATCTCCAACACTGCTGTGCGGCTAATCTTCCTCCAGCCTAGTCATGCCCATACTACCCCTCTTAAGTAATTTCACTGGCTCCCTATCCGTTTCCACATCCAATTCAAACTTCTGCTGACCTATAAGTGCATTCACTCTGCAGCTCCTCACTACCTTTCTTCTCTCCTTACACCCCCCCTTGAACTCTGCTTTTCTGACAAATTGCTTCTAGCTGTGCCCTTTTCTATTGCTAACTCAAGACTTCGCACCTTACGCCTGGAACAAACTACCTGTCTATGGCAGGTGCTTTCTCTGACCTCTTTCAAATCCAGGCTGAAAACTCACCTCTTTGCTGCTGCTTTTGGATCTTGACTCACCTGATCTTGTTTCTTTACCATTCCCCTTAGTTTTGTCTATACCTTGTGTGTATCTTGACTGGGTTGTAAGCACTGAGCAGGGACTCTTACATGTCTGTGCAGCACTGCATACATCTTGTAGCGCTATACAAATGCTCAGTAGTAGTACAGTACCAGATAGTGGGTAAATGGGAAGTATATGGAGTCTCTTGTGAATTAGTCTACAGTAGTGGCCAAAATAAGGCAGATATTTTTTTTTCTTCAACTTATTGTTAAATGTACTGTGGAGATGTCACACGTGCTTATTTAATCAGCATAGCGATTAGTCACACCATGTGCCTGGCGTCCATTTTAGTTTACTTACACTCTGTAGTAGGTTTCTTGGATGAAGTTTTGAATTTTTACAACTAGGAAAAGATTGTATATTTTACATGTAACTTTCAATCAAGATGGGTAGAAAGTGCAATATTAATGACTTTGTAAAGGGACAAGTTGTCACACACCATGCTGAAGGATATTCGCAATGTGCTATTGCAAAACATTTGCATATATCAAGGTGTGCAGTTCAGAATGTGCTGAAATCAGGTGGCCATACATGTCGTTGGAAATGTGGGCACAGACAGAACTACTGGACGAGATGACCAATTCCTCAAAAGCATTATTACATCTAGTCCACATACTTCATCTCAATGTGTGGCTCAGTTAGCTAATGATCGAGGAATAAAGATAAGTGTCAGATGACGGCTTATGGATGAATTCAAACTTGTGGCCAGAAGACCTGCCAAGAAGCCTACGATGACCTGGAAATTGCTGCCTGCATACACTTTCTTAGCAAGACGAAAGACAAATATGCTGAATGGTGGGAGAGGGTAATGTTCAGATGAAAAGTACATTTCAACAAGTATGTGGGAGTGGTTACAACTACATCTGTCAACCAGCAGGTGAGACTAAATCCAAAGTGCATGATCAAGACTGTTAAACACCCACCATCGGTCATGGTATGGGGTGGTATCTCGGCAAATGGACGATGTGGCCTGCACATTTTTGAGAAAGGTGTGAGTAAATGCTGCAAAATACATATCCGTGCTGAATAGTAAAGTTAAAATACATGTTTCTGGCAGCCATATTTCTGCAGGAGTTGGCACCGTGCCACACTGCAACACAGTCAAAAAATGGTTCATGGACAAGATCGAACTGCTACCAAGATGGCCATCAAACTCTCCGGATTTCAATGTAATTTAAAACTGTTGGAATCTTATGAAGAAAAAGGTGGCAGCACACATCCAACTTCCAGAAGCAGATTTAAAGGACATACTCAAGCATGTATGGGTCAACAAAATCACTCTGGCATACTGTAAAATGCTAGTTAACAGTATGCCTACAAGAATCCAGGCTGTGCTGAAAAATCATGGACACCCTTTCAAAGTGACAGTTTCCTGAATAAAACTTTGAAACTGACGTCTTTGGTTCTTAAAGCTTTTGACCATGAAAGTGACTAACACGTATGTTTCTAATAAAATTCTGTTTTGGACTCTGCCTTAATTTTTTGGCCACTACTGTATATGAACTGAGTAGCTCCTCTGTAGAGTGTAGGTATGTCTGTGGAGATGTCCGGCAGGTGTGTAGGATGCACATGGAATGATGAGAGAGGTAGGATGGGAAGTATATGAGCAGGGTGGGCTCCAAGGCATTGTGGCACCCTGAGCTAACTTTAGCTTTGGTCCCAAGTGGGGGGGGGGGGGGTAGTATGAACTAAACTGGGGGGTAAACTTTTCAGCAGGCAGTCACTGGCTTAAGTTAAATGTTCTTGCCATTTAACTTAATCCATGTATTCATAGTGCCACTGTCCATCTAGGTAGTGGTGCTGATTGGTATACCTGTGCAAAATGTTAGACTCCATAAACAATATTTCAAAATAAAGCAGGCAGAATTTTGCATTAAACTTGTGTGCAGAATTCCATCAAAAGCTTAACTTTTCTAAACCTGAAATTACCTCTGCCTTTTTCTTTAGTGCCAATCATGGGTCTCTCCTCAACCCCCAAGCCTGCCTTGTCCACCCTTCCTGTTCCCAACATCTAGCAGTTTTCTTACTGCTCTGTTCCTAAGGTCTACCCTCATGCCCAAAACCTTCTTTTCCTTACCTCTCCTCCTTTCTTCCCAGGCACATAATGCTATCTTACCCACCAGCAGACCTTCTCCTGCCCCAGCCACCCCCCAGCTCAGCAGCAGCCCTTCTGTGTGACCTGTAGTGGCTTTAACACAGCCACAAGAGCTTTTCTTTACTCCTGCAACTGCTTGGTTCCAGCTATGGCACTGCATGCTTGCAAACCGTTGGATGCTGGCATAAGCTACAGGAGCAAAGACAAATGCTCCTGCAGCTGTGGAAAAAAGCTCAGTGAGGCAGGCTTGGGTGCCCAAGCCTGCCTCACTGACAGCTGAGGCTGGTGCCTGTGCAAAATTGTGCACAGATGGGGGAATATTGTGCAGAATTCCTCCAGGAGTAATGTGTGGACAGTACAGTGACTGCCAGCATTGCTTGGTTTAGGCCTATTTGTGTTTCATACCTCTTTATCCAAAATCAGTGGTTTACGTGGAACAAGTTACAAGGACCATTGAACCTGTGCAAAACGTTAGGTATAGGTATACAAAGAACACATTTACAATGAGAGTATCACCAAAAACACAAAGCCTATGCTAGTGGGATCAGCTGGGGGTGGGGGGTGGAATGGGATCAGCTGGGGGGGGGGGGGTGCGCCTCCTTTTTTTAGTCAGGAGGTGGGGTAAAGGGAGGGGGTTAAGACATTTAAACTGAGCAGAACTTTGATCAGGCTATTGAACTACCAGTGTTTCATGAATAAGTTGAGGTGTTTTCAGAATACTGTTAAATCGGAAATCTTTCTCTTCAGGGAGGGAGTTCCAAAGTTTTGGCTGGTGTAGAGCTCTCTTGTAAGTTGATTGCTCTTAGTGTATTCCATGTGTGTAATTGGTGTTTCTTGATTGTAACTTATTCAAATACTGGCTGAATATTGCTGCTGTCAATCTTCTGGCCTGCCCTTTCTCCTCTAGGATATATATATGGGTGCTATCTAGTCATTTTAGAATGTCAAATGGCTAGATATCTGTATATCTGAAAATACAGGCTAATCATGCATTTGTCAGTGAAAGCATAACTCTCTCCTACTGATGTAGAACAGAAGTAGGGTGTCTTACTTTACAACTCAGTAAATTAATGCAGTTGACTCCAGAGAATTCAGGCAGCAGTTTCCAAAGAAAAACAATCTTCTCTGAATGATGTGAATTAATATGGGAGGGAAAAAGACCTTGGTGTTGAGGGCAAATCAAGTCCTTTTATGTCATTAAAAAAAATTTCCACATCTATTTATTACTTCATACAAAATTGCTTTCAATTAAAATGTGTATAATATAAAATGTACTGAATTGATGAATACATTTAAGATAAATTAATGCAATTTTCATTAGTAAGCTTGCATGCTGACACTGGCAACATTTAGCAGAAGCTGCATCCGTGTGTACCTACAAAGTGCATGTATTAAATGGATTGGTGTAATACTCAACCACACTTCTACCAGTTATCTTGCTTTAAAAAAGGGTTTGTCTGGGTAATGGTGCAATGAGTCCACTATATGCTATCATGAGCCACCTCTTCAAATTCTGGTGTCGTATGAATGTCAACACACTCCCTCCACTGCTAGACACTGTAGGAATGCAACCCTGCAAATGGACACTTGCTCACCATACTACCAGCGCAAAGTCTAAGAATTAAGTACATGACCCCTACCTATGACATGTCAGCACTCTAAATATTCTAGAACACCAGTAGACCACCTCTTAAGACTGGATGTTTAACAGAATCCCTCACCTGAACATGGAAAACAGACATTTCTAGTAAAGAGTAAAACTACAAATTAGAAACAAATATGCAGCCAAAATGAAATGGGAGCATAAACTGCAACAGCTGAAGAGCAGGAATGCATTTCCTCTTGGACTATAGAATAGCATAGTTTCATATTTGAGCATGTGCGTTCTTTAACAACTTGCATTTTTATACTTTTTATTTTTCAAGCTAGGTTGGTCTGGTCTCTTCCACTTCGTTTTTCACCCAAGTCCTTTCCCAGGATCTCACTTCTATTTTGTTCATTCTAGATGGTTTCCCTTTATCTGACATTGATCAAAGTGGTTCTTCCTTTTGTCACAATTTCTCATTTTTTTAATACTTTATTTATAGACCACCAAGAAAACATCAATATACATTATACAAACATCTCCAAGGGGGGGTTGTACTCTGATCCCCCTCCCAGAGAAATCTCATAACATAAATAAGCAGGTGGGTTATAACAAGGTATCCCCTCCCCTTCCCATAGCTACACTGCGCCCATTATCCATTAGAGACCTATATCTACATTCCACTTAACTCCCTCCCCTACCCACCTATGTAGCCGCCTTCAGCTACCTACCTGTAGGATTTCATTACGACGAGCCCCTACCCTTTGGATATAGGGTTCTGAAACAAGCATAAAAGCTGTCAGTTTAACACTGCCCCGTGCGAGCCATCTCTCCGTTAACATGAATTGGTGAAAACAATTATGCCATTCCCTGAAGGTAGGTGCCTCCTGCTCTCTCCAAAGGTGAAGGATTGGCCCCTTCCCCACCAGACAGGCCTTACGAATCAGCAAACGTTCCCCTGCTCTCATAGGACCAGGGAAGTCAATCTGGTCTAGTACCACAAAAGGGGCAGACCAGCGCAACCTCTGCTGCAGAAGACCACTTAGAAACCTTGAAATCCGAGCCCAGTAGGACCGGATGCGCCTACATTCCCATCACATGTGCAACAAAGTCGCCAGGGCCTCTAAACATCAAGGACAGCGACCATCAGTCATGACTATGCAGTGCCCGCCACAGGGAGAAATGAGCCCTAGTTAAACATTTGAATTGTACCTCTCTCTACCATGCCCCTTGTGCAATTTTCACTATCCATTTCAAGGCCATACAAACCGTTCCGGGAAGTACCTCTCTGTGCAGTTCCACCACCCACACTTCCTCTACTGTCTGATAATCCAGGACTACCCCAACCCATTCTAATCGAGTCTTTAATTCTGATATCGATGGCGGATTGTCCCCCCATTCCAAAATATTTCATGATCTGTGCCGAGCGTTCTATTCTGATCGCCTCCCTCGATAAGGAAGACACGTAATGAGACCTGTATATATGCAAAGCAATGTCTAGAAGACAGATCATATTCCCGACTCAAGGTCAGAAATGACTTACATTTTCCGGTAGGATCGACTAAATGCCCTACATTCCATATGCCTCTATCGCTCCAATCCCAGAAAATTGCCATCTCAGATCCTGGAGTAAACTACATTCCCTTGTAATGGTAACCAGCTGGATGCATTCCACAGAGTGTTCCAGAATGTATTGAGGAGTTTCCAGGTTCTTTTAGCCAAGCCAATCAACTCACTGTGCACTATTCTACTAGATAATTCACAATTCACCCCATGTAGGACCCCCATCAATGTGTATGGGGCCACTAGACATTCCTCCAGCACCCTCAGCATATAAACATCTGTCCCTCCCAACCAATCCCCAATATGCTCAGCCTGGCAAGCCAGGGCATAGACCTTTTAGGTTTGGGAGTCCCATTCCCCCCTCCTGCCATTTCCCCAGCATCCGAATCCACAGAATACATGCCTTACCCCCCTTCCACAAGAATGCTCTAAGATTCCAACCTGTGTAAATCTCGACTTAACAGCCAAACCGGCAAGGTCTGCAGCCAATACAGGATCCGCGGCAGTATCACCATCTTAATTGTTGCCACCCTCCCTGACAAAGAGCAGAAGGTGCCCCCATTCCTTCAACTGGGTTTGCAGACCCCTGATGGTACGATCCAGGTTATGCCCGTATAGTGCATGGGGTTGTTTAAGCAGCACAATACCTAAACATTTAAACTCCCTGTCGGCCCATTTAAGAGGGAACTCCTCCCATTGCCCTCACAACCGGCCCGAAATATCCAAAGCCTCCGATTTATCTTTATTAATTTGCAGTCCCGCAAAACGCCCAAATCACAAGTTCTGCCAACATACACAGCAGTGAACGATCCGGGGAGAGCAAATGCACCAGGAGATCATCTGCAAAGGCTGCAATCTTAAACTCGTGTCTGTATCCTAACACCCTTTATCTCTCGAGAGGCCTCTATAGTCCTTATCAAGGGATCCAAAGACAGGATGAACAATAAAGGCGAAAGTGGACAACCCTGTCGGGTACCACGTTCCAAGGGGAAAGCCTCCGAGAGCACCCCATTACAAAGTACCTTGGCTGACAGCTGTGCATATAGGCTTTCCACCATGCTACAGAAATAACCACCCAGACATACCGTGGGAGCAAACAACACAGGTATTGCCAATCAACCCTATCAAAAACCTTTTCAGCATTGAAGCTAACTAGCAAGGAAGACATCTGCCGGTCATGCACCCACTCCAATGAGGCCAGTATTTTACACACTTTAACAAACCCCACCTGGGATTCATGCATCAGATCCCCTAACATTCCTGCCAGTTGCACTGCTAGAATCTTCGCCAACAGTTTTAGATCAAAATTTAGCAATGAGGCCGATACGATGAGGTTTGACCTGGGTCTTTGCCTGGTTTAGGGATCAAAGTAATGTGAGCATGATTGCACTCCCACTGAAACCCTCCTTCTGCATGTCGGCCAAACACCTCGACTAACACAGGGCTTACATATTCCTTGAGGATTTTATAGAACTCTGTGCCTAGACCATCCAGTCCTGGTGTTTTATAACAGCTTGCGGTAGAAATTACTGTGCACACCATCTGCACAGAAATTGGCTGCTCCAACAGCACCCTCTGCTCCTCGTTCAATTGAGGCAGGTTCAACTCCCTCAAATATTCATGCAGTTCCATGCGGGGTGCAGACTCTGCTGTGTACAGTGATTGAAAAAACATGCAAAATACTCTAGCAATTTCTGTGCTTTCTCTATATAACTTCCCCCATCATCCCGGAGTGCTGCTACTGATGAAGAACCTCGATGGCCTTTCAAGCATCTGGCTAGTAGTTTCCCTGGTTTATCCCCATAGCAGTACAATTGGTAGCGATAGTAAAGAGCCGGCTTCTTGGCCCTCTGATGTAAAAGTTTGTTGAGATCTACCTGTGCTTCCCAAAGCCTCTTATTCGCAGTTGTTGGAGTGCGTGCCCACAGGTGTCGCAATCCAGTGACCTGTCGCTCGAGGCGAATGATAAGCTCCGCAATCATCCAGTGTTTCCAGGCCATGTATCTGATAATCTCACCCTGGAGCACCACCTTGGCCGTCTCCCAAACTAATTCAGGGTCGTCCTTATGAGATTGATGGTCACTTTCGAACTCCTGCCAACGCTGCTGTATAAATTCATGAAATCGAACATCATGATGTAACTCCAGCAGGAATCTCAATATCTGCGGCCGTGCAAGATCCCTTCCCCACTGCAGCTCCATCCAGACCATCGCATGGTCTGAGATCTTCATGGGGCCAATCTGTACGTCTCCTGTCTGAGTAAACAAGCCCCCTGACAGCAAGAGATAGTCAATACGAACGCTGGAACCATGTGCTCAAGACTCGTGAGTGAAATCTCTCTCCAGCGGATGTACCAACTGCCATGGATCTATCAGGCCCAATCTTTTACAAAAACGCTGCAACATTCGAGCTGTGGGAACTCAATCTCTTGCCTCCTCCCCTCGAAGTATCCAAGTCTACTTTGAGGACTCCATTGAAATCCCCACCGAGAAGCAGGGAACACTCTGGCAGCTGTTCCACCTTGGAGGCCAGGTCGCTATAAAAACTGGGGTCCAGCACATTAGGCCCATACAGGTTCCCACAATCACAGGCTTCCCCTCTAAGTTCCCATATAACATGAGTCTCCCCTCCTTGTCTCCCACAGCAGTTACCATCTCAAATCAGACTCGTTTGTGAATCAGGATAGCTACGCCCCCTTTTTTACCCCTAGCAGGTGACCCCCCCACACTTGCCCCACCCAATCTCCATGCAATTTACTGTGCTCATCAGCTGTCTGGTGGGTTTCTTACAGAAGTGCGATATCACACCACTGTCTGGCTAGCGCCTGCAAAATTTTATATCTCTTGATGGGAGTCCCTAGTCCACAGACATTCCATGTAGTAATCTTCAGAGTCACGGGGCAGTGTCAAGAACCATCGACACAACAGTCCTTATTTGCATATAAGGGGCCCCCCCAGCCTGGAACCCCTCCTTGTTAATTGAAGGCATACAGATCTGACAAATATAGCATCGGAGTGTACGCTATCCCTCCCCCTACAAACCTTCCCATCCCCCCTCCTCACCCTACTTCAATATCTCCTAGTCCCCCCCCCCCCATAGGACCAAACTGACTTCCTCTGGCATTCAGATCTAACCCTCCTCCCAGATCACCCTATACCCTGAACGTCTAGCCTACCTAGTAAGTTCCAATACTGCCCCCATCCTTGTCATGTATCCCAGGTCCCTTTCCCCCCCTCCCCCCTCCAAAGCCAACCATAGCACGTGAGACCCATACCTGATTCCTTGCATCCCCATTCCTGCATTGGGCTCCAAAAACACCCTGGGTGTCACACTACACCCCACAAGCTACATGTTAGTGGAGAAGAACCACCCTGGATCAAACTGCTCCCTCTCCCCTCCCATGATCAACTACCAACCCTCTACCCCTGGTACCAGACAAGACTAACCAGGCCATTCCCTCACAGCCCATCACAGCCGGTAGCAGAGCTCCCATAGGTCACTAATCCCAACAGGCCCCCAACTATAAGGCTTTCAAATCCCCCCCCCCTGGGCTTTAGCAGACAATGTCCCCCACCCCCCCTGTCATATCAAGGACCCTAAAGGCCAGACTAACAGACCCCCCTCCCCCCCCCCCCAGTGTGTACACCCCCTATCGGCCTACCCCATCTCACACTTAAGCAATAATAAGAATGCTCAGAAAAACCATGCCCCCCCTTCCCCTCCCCATAGCAAACATGTTAAAACCACTCTCTAATCCTCATGTTCTAAAAAGAAAACAAGGACCTATAATCATGACATTGCAGTCAACAGTGTTGCAACCGAAGCAAAGGGAGAGGAGAAACAAACAGTTACAGAAATGTAGCAATGTGTATCTGCAACCCATACTCACAAATCAAACAGCGCACTACCAGCTTTAGCTAAACACTCATACGCATATTCTCCCCAAGGCACCCTTCTCCCAAATCAGGCCAGGACATCCCAGCCGACAGGGTCAGTCTCGGACGCTGGGGAGGCCTGGCAGTCTGCCCTCAGTCCAGAATGTAATCCTCTGAAACATCTCTTGTCAGTATTTCGCCTCCGTTCTCATTGGGCCGGATCAGCGGTGTCAGTCAGGCTGTCCAGGAAAGATTGAGCCTCCCCTGGTGTCTGCAGGAATCGGGTCTGTTCCTGGAAGTCCACTCGCAATCAGGCCGGGTAGAGCAGGGAAAAGCGCACCCCTTATTCATCAGCTGGGCACATGTAGAAGAGAAGGCCTGTCTTTGACTCACTAGGGCTGAGTAATCTTGAAAAACCAAGATATGTTCCGTGTCTCCTTTTTTGTAGTTTACGGCCTCAAGCAGCCCTCAACACCACCTCTTTCTGCTGAAAGTCCAGAAAGCACGCAATGACCGCACACAGCTGCCTTGCCTGCTCATGTTTAGGGCCGAGGCTGTGCACTTGCTCCAGCCATATGGGGCCCTCCCCCTTGCCGCTCAATAACATCTCCATCCAGGCACTCAAGAATCCAAGCAGGGTGCCATCTGCCACTCTCTCTGCAATCCCAACAAATGGGAGATTTTTACGATGCCCCCGGTTCTCGAGGTCATCTAGCTTTTTGCCCTGTTTCACCATACTCTCCAGGGCTTCTATTTTGGCTTTCATGGACTACCAAGCACTGTTCCCTCTAAGCTGTGCGCATGTGCGCGCGCACACACCTTGCCGAGTGAGCGCACATACTTTACAACAGAGCGCACAAAAATTATGGTTATGATTCTGATAGAAAACAACACAGGCGTCTTAAAATTTAAAAGTTGTTGTGTATTTACGGTTTTCACAAGTTCTACAATATTTTCTAGTGCAATCAATGTGGTGTACATACTGTATTCTGACGTGTAGTCAAATTTTAAAGTATATAACTCCGAGTGTCGTTATGTGGTGCACAAAAATTTAACCTTCCTTCAAAAGCTGCACAGCTGATATTTTATGCGCACACAGCCTACAGAAAATTAGAGGGAACATTGCTGCCAAGTATCCTCCACATCAGAGATTTGTGTTTTTCTGCCTGCTCCATGCGCCCTGTGAATTCAGTAAAGTGCTGGCTAACATTTTGCATCTGCTCTACCAGTTCTTGAAAGCGGGCATCTAGTGCCTGTACCACCACAGCACTTCAGCCCTGATTGCTATCTGATTTAGGGCTCTTAGGTGCCCTCTCCGCCATCTTAACCTCTGGGACACGTGACTTCTCCCTCCATGGTGGTTTCGCTGCCATCAGCCCATCTTTGACACTGGAATCGCTCACTTCCACTCTCCTGATACTTCAACAAGAAGCCAGTGAAATTTGTGGTGATCTCTCCCCCCCCCCCCCCCACTTTTTAAAAGAATTGTTGCAGATTTTCAGGGTAGAGTACCCGGAGCTGATCTTCCCCTGTCTGATCAGCTCATTGCCAAACCGGAAGTCCCTCAATTTCTCATTTTTTACCTAAATGAAATTTCATTGAGCTTCTGTTTCTCTAGTCTGTTTTACCTTCCACCTACTTACTAGCTTTCCATTTCCTAGTCCTATTCCCTACCTTATGCCTTCCACAGTTATTTTTCCATCTTTCACCGACTTCCTAGTCTCCAGTTTCTACCTTGTACCCATTCCCTCTCCACCTTTATCTGCCTTCTGCTTATCTTTTCATCAGCCTCTTTCCTATCATTCACCCCCTGCCCACTATCATTTTATCCAGACTTCTATTTCTCACAACCCCTGCTACATTTATATAGTCTTGCCTCCTTCAGACCTACTTTCTTCCTCTTACCCATTCCATAAGCCTCCATCCTTTCAATGGTCTCGTACCTCCAGGTCCTTCAAACCCATACACAATCACTTGGTCTCCATTGTCCTCTTAATCTCTGGTAAATTTTAGTCCTGACTTCACCTATCTAGTTCCCATTTACTCTGGATACAGAGTCAGTTTCTTTTCTCTCATGCAATTTTAGAGACTGTCTAAATCATTCCTTGCTCTCCTTCATCCCCGTATCCCCCAGTCAGGACTGATGCAAGGCTGAAGTTATCACACCTAGGGTGCCTAATGCCCTCACATGTCCCCAAGTAGTTGAGACCCCTCCCAGATTGTCTTTTCAGAAACACCTCGGTGCCAGCAGCTGTAGCTTAACAGCCCACAGGAGCAAAAAAACTCCCTTGGCTATGAAGAGAAGCCTCTTTTGCCTCAGCCACTGCTTGTAAGCTGGCCTTGTATGAGGCTAGTGAAGTACCTCATGGGAGCACATTCCGTGTGGGGAGTCGATTTTTGGTTTGTGTTGGGAGGGGGGCATTTGCTCATCTCATCTCCCATTCTTTCCTCCTATTTTCTGCTTCTCCCTCATTTTCTAAAAAATCTGATACTTTAAGGGAAGGAAAGCCATTGTCAAACAATGGTGCTCAAAACAGGACACTTATTTTTTTAAATGAGGACATGTCACTTATACTTCTGCCATGTCAAATGATAGCACATCCCTAGTTAAGCACTAAAACTCTGTGGAACAGTTTAAGATTAAATTGTGTGGGATGGAATGAGTAAAGGGGATGACTGAGATCTCCATCCTATCCTCTCTTGGGCTCCAGTGCAGTAAGCTGTACTATGCTTTTGCCCAGTGGCTTTTTCTTGACCTTCCCATTGTCACCATACTCTGTAAAGTAGCTTGGGAAAATCAGTGTAACCCTCTGCTAAAAGGTAGTGCAGTGGACTTGCAAATAGCCAATTAAGAAATTGCTCACAAGTTTAAAAATATTGCTGAAATTCAGCATGTTTTCACTTTCATGAGCATGTAATCTACATTAGCTCAGGTCTAGTGTAGAGATGCAGCTGAGAGCCAAAGGGTAATCTGAAGTGAACTGACTCTCCTTCAAATGACCCCCAGATCCTGGTGGGCTGCCAAACCCCCCTTGCCATTTATTTTGTCGGTTGCAGCCATGGTGCAAGGTAATGGAGATTAGAGGAATGGAAATCGGTGGTATTTAAACATTTGATTTGTGTTAGGCTTATGCATAACATAACTTTTCAGGCTTGTTAGTATATATGTTCAGTTAGTCATCAGTAATTGACTTTGTTCCATTGGGAAAACACATGACATGCTGCACACAGACCCTCCTATATCTTTGGTCTGACACAATATAATAGCCCTTTTGAGTCAAATGTAAATATGAGCGTTTTCTATACTGGTATATCAGGTAATAGTGGTTTACAATTGAACAAGTACATTGCAGCACAAGTTATACTGTTCTATCAATTTACATGATTCTGGAGAAAATAACATTTCTTGTATATTGTAAATAAGTGATGAAGAAGAGGGTAAGTTCCCTCCCCTTCCCCTAACAGATGCAAAGCAGAAGTAGGACACTTCTATTGAATTCCTCATACCAAAAGTGGTTCTCATGTCATGAATGGCACCATAAATCTCCTTATCACTACAGCAACAGTGTGAAATAACATAACCTGGACAAAATCCTCACTCGCTGCATACCTAGGAAACCATAGTAGCATAGATTCTGATGTACAGGCAGCATTGCAGATATGTTGGACTCTAGAACACCTAAAATACTGGTAAAACAGAATAAGATGGGCTGCTCAAGATTTCTGCAGAGAAACTATGTACTCTGAATACTGCACTTTAGTCATATGCAAAATACACACCCTCCAAATACAGAACACAGAAGCACAGCTTAGATGTAGAAATATGAAGACAAATTGATCTGAACTGCAAGAACATTGGAGATGACATGCATTTTCTCTTGTACTGAATTAAAATACAGTTGCAACCCCTATTTGCCAAAGCAAACATTCCAGTTGTTAAAATTCAGAATAAAATACTTTTCTCTTGTGGGGTCAGGGCACTTTATTTTTGTCATGTTCCAATCTCCTTATTTTACTGTCTTGCTAACTTTTATAATGGGGGGTTTTATACTGCTTTATTTGGCCAAAGCAGTTTACATTGTAACTTAACTTTGATGTACATTTAAACAGGGTCATCAATAACCCTCCACTGCCTCAGAAGAATCCAAGTTAAGTGACTTGCCCAAGGTCACAAGGAATGCCAGTGGTACTCTCTCTGGTCCCTTGGTTCCCAAGTTCATGCTTTAACCATTAGGTTACTCTTCCACTCCATGTATGAGGTGTGACCAAAAAAACAAGACTGTTCCATAAATGTGGTGTTACAAAATCTACAGAGAAATTACGCGTTGTCCCCTTCAAAGTAATCCCCCTGCCCCCCCCCCCCAAGTTAATGCACTTCTGCATTTGCTGCTTCCATGTACAGAAGCACTCGGTAAAGTCCTCGAAGTTCCTCAGCAACCTTGTCACAATGGCCTTGATCTCTTCAAAGGTGAAATGAGTTCCTTTGAGCACAGTCTTCAGCCTGGGGAAGAGCCAGAAGTTGCACGATGCAAGATCTGGGGAATAAGAAGGGTGGTCGATTAGCTGTGATCTGTTTGGCCAAGAACTACCTCACACTGAGCGTGGTGTGTGGGCATGTGATTGAGCAGCCACAACTTTCTCTCCACAGAGTCCACCTGTTATGCCAAACCTGGTCATGGAGGTGATGAGGATCTGCTGGTAGAAGTGCTGGTTGACTGACCCTTGGGCACAAGTTCATGATGGACCACTCCCTTCTGGTTGAATGCAATCAGCATGACCTTGATCTGGACATGTGCTACCTTGGGTCTGGGTGATAGTCGAGCCTTCCACTGCAGGCTCTCTTGCTTTCAGGGTCATACTGGGCGACCCAAGTCTTGTCTCCTGTGATGACTTGGCCAACAAACTCTGGATCTTCTCCAGCAAGTCTTGACAAACATTGACCCTGTTCCTTCTGGTCGTCTGATAAAAGCTTGGGCACCATCTTGGCGCACACACTTTCTGCATCCCCATCTCCTGCACTGACTCCCTGTTCAGGCTAAGCTTCTCAGCTATCATCTTCACTGTCAATCTGATCACACCGCACCAGCTGGTTCACTGTCAATGTTCTCAGCTGTCTTTGTTGTGGAAGGCTGTCCTGACTTGGGGTCCTTCTTCACTTTCTCAGAGCCAATCTTGAAGTTTGTGCCACTCAAACTCGCAGCCTTGAGTGCATCTTCTCCTTAAGACTTTTGGAGAAGTTGGAGACACTCAATTGGGTCCTTTTTCCAATGTAACCAGAAATTTCAAGTTGATTCTTTGTTCCATATTTCTGCCACCTCCCAGTTGTGTGACAAAGCGATGGAGCAGTGTGCTACAATAAAACCCTGAAAGATGAAAAATTAGAGGAATAGTGGTGATGTTGCACAACAGTGACATAAGCAGTTAGCCAATTGGCATTGAGTCATGGGTGTTACTGCCATAGTCTCATTTCTTGTGTTTGTCAAACTGCTGGGCTTCCCGGACAGCACTTGTCTTCTCTGCAGTGCAGCAGCTCCAGTAGATAAGGCAGAAAAAGCAGCCCCACTCTTATTTTCAGCAGCAAGAGCCACTTGTAGCTATTTCACATATGCTGCTCATGTCTCCTCTCATCCTGTTTTCTTCCATGCCCTCATCTCCGTCCTATTGCACTTTCCCTTTTAGTGCTTTTGTTGTTCCTGCCTGTCCACTCAATTTTTCATGCTCCAGTCTATCTACTCTTTAATCTTCACCTATTGCCTTTCCAGCTTCTCACCTCCTGCCCAGCCCATGTCCATGCTCTCATTCCTTCTGACATCTTACCTTCTGTCTTTTGCATACTTCTAGTTACCACACTTCTACCCTCTGCTTGCCACCCTCTCCCATATGGGTCTCTTGAACCCAGCATGCCCCATTGGATGAGGCAGAAGCAGCCACACAAACATGGAACTTAACTTTCCTCAGTGGCACTTCAGGAGTGAGCCAGGCTGCTGTAGCCTAAAGCCTTTAGATCCTAGTGCACAGGGGTGCAGCAGAAGTGAAATAGCTGCAAGTGGCTCTTGCTGTTGCAAATAAAAGGAGTGGGGCTGCTTTTCCTGCCTTAACTACTGAAGCTGCTACACTGTAGAGTGCTGTCCAGGAAAACTACTACTGCTTGTACAGCTCTGTTGCCTACAGCAGGCTTTCTGCTACATCTGCACTTTTCCTGCAACCTTTCCCCTCCCTGACTTGCATTAGGCTAGTGTCATGATATAATGGTTGAGTGGAACCAAACTCTTCTGTTCATTCATGTCTGTGCAGGAAGCTGCCTTGCAAGGGAACAGTAAAGCTTGCCATCTATGTGCAATCAAATGTGCTTGAAACTTGATGGTGGACATCTAACAGCCCTGCAAGCCATCAACACTTGCAAAACCCCCAAAGGTGCCAGAAGAGGGATAAAGCATAAGAACATAAGATATGCCATACCGCATCTGACCAAGAGTCTGTCCAACAGTGGCCAGTCAGGTCACAGGTACCTGATGGGTTCCCAAAAAGTAGATAGTGGTAGAATGAGTACTAGAAGCCACCATCAAAAGCACAAAGTAGTACAAGATGCATTGAACACAAGGGCATGTTTACTAAATTGTGCTGTATTAGCATGTGGTAAGTCCATGGGAGGTGAAGTAAACCTGTGTGACTTGGGGGGGGGGGGGAGGGGGAGGGGGAGAGGCACCTCAAAACTGACCTGTGGGTGCACTTAAACATTACCTGCTGAGGCAGTAAATACACCTATACTGTAGGCAACATTTGCAGTTAGTGCATGTTACAGATTGTGTGCTGTAAATGTCCACTCTTCCCCCTTAACCTGCCCAGTCACTGCCCCATAACATAGCATAGGGTTTTTACCATTCTGTTGTGTGTAACCATGCACTTTAGTAAACACGCCCCTTTAAGAGGAAAACAGCAATGAGGACCTCTGCACCCAGATACTGACTCCTTCCAGCCTACTGCAGAAGCTCAGGCTGCAGGAGTGGGGAGTTCAGCTAAGCTGTATGTGCCTGTAATTTAGTCCTGGCACAGGTCTTCTGATTCACCCCTTCCCCTGAGCGAGAAGCATTCATGAACTGCTTAGATTTATTTAAAAATTTCTATACTACCTTAGTTTCAAAGCAGTTTACGTTGTAATGTGTATAAAAAAATTACATTATAACAGGATAGGAAACTTGAAGGCAACAGTAACTAGGGTAGTGAACTTGGATGAGAACTTGGAAATGGCAGTACAATGTTATGCTTGGAGTAAGGAAACATTAGGGGGGGGGGGTGTGACAAGAGTAGAGGGTATGGCCCAATGTGATGCTGAGGAATTTAAATAAGAATCAGAGGATTCACTGGGTGAAGGGTCCATGTAGTGGTTCTGCAGCACTATAGCAACAGCTCAGAATGGCTAAGGAATGCTGAGAGCACTAAGGCTGAGAGCCCTTATAACAAAGCTGCTAATTGTGGCAGAAGACTGATAAAGTACAGTAAAGGAGGATGGATCTGTGAAGGAAGTTTAACTTTCATGAAAGTCAAATGAACCTTAGCTATCAGTCTGTCAGTTTGCCAGATGTGCTCCTCTATTACATCTAAACAAGTGTGGTAATAGAAATTTGAGAACAGTGAAGATGGTAGGCTGGTAGTTTCTCTTAACCACACTGGGTTCAGTTTTTCCTGGACTTGGGGTGGGGGTGGGGGTGGGGGGGTGGGGAAGAAAGGGTGTAGTAGAGCATCCAAAAAGCATATGACAAGTCAAATGAATCTACAAAGTTTAAAACTAGAGTATGAAGAGTGGCCTGGAACAAGCCAAAGCATACTGGTTGGTTGAAGAACACAGCTGGAAGGGTGATATGAACCACTCAACAGCAGGGGATGGGCAAATAACAAGGCAAGCCATGGGAGCAGCAGAGAGGCAAGGGGAAAAGGGGCTTTTCATTTTTCTTTAATTTTTGCCATGTGGGTCTAAACAGACCCACTGGAAATGTGATAGCAGTCAATAGAGCAGCTGTTCAGCAGGAGTGGGATTTGACTAATTTCTGGTTTGGATCTCAAGCAGGACTTGGCAACAAAAGGGTAGGCTGTGACAGACATGGCAGGATGGTGAGAGGCACTGCCAGCAGCAGAAGGAGACTATTCAAGTATTTTTCCTTTGTATTTAGAGATCTTAATCATGTATATGCTCTATTTAGCTCCACTGTTCAAGGTCTTAAGAAATCTGGAGGGGGTGGACAAGGTGCATCTTAAGTGTAACAATGACATTGCTACCAAAGTTTGGGTATCTGCTAGTCTGTCCCTATCCTAGTTCCACATAAGCTTTGTTCAGGTCCTCAGATCCTTTTCAGCTTTGGAAGAGGCCAGTGTTGCAAAATGCTCTCATGAGGCAAGAAGAGGGGTGAGGTGGGGGGTAGGTGTTCCAGACGTGCAATACTACAAAACCCCCCTACAACTTAAATATCATGTAACTTTCACAAAGATGGGGAAAGTCTGGGTATACTCCAAGCCATGCTACTCATTTTAGTCCCTGTGCCTCCCACCTCTTTACACTCATCTGGCAAGCTCCTAGAGGCAAATCAATGAGGTACTTCAAAGGGGTGTGGTCCTAGAAAGGGTCATAACCCCTGAAGCTTATGGCATTCTCCCCTAGAAATGCAACATGAGGCATAGATGCTCAATGGAAGGTGGCACTTAGGTGCTGCCCAGATCACACTCCACCACATTCAAACCTCAAGCCTATGACTTACTATATATTCAATTCTCACCCACTGCTTTAATGCATCCTAAAACTACCTGCAGCTGCTCAGGTTTAAAAAATAATCTCCAGCTAAGATGTACATTGCTCTCCCAGTCAGTGATCAAATATTGAAAGCAACCCTACACCTTTCAAGGTGTTACTAAAGTTGGACATGGGCTAGTGTAGTCTGTTATCCCTGCTTTTATAAGGCACTAGATGGTGCTCATACGGAGGAACCTAAACATCTAAGGAATTGGGAGGCAGACCTATGACGTGGTGGAGCATGACCATTTACCATGCTACAAACCCAATTTATATTCCAGCTGATCTGGTAGAGAATACATTTAAATGGCTACCCTGATGGTATAGGGACCCCCAACACCTGCACAGTTTTTCCAAATGTTGCCTGTTGGCATAACTGAACTTCAGGTATCTTTCTGTATATATGGTGGCAATGCCTGACTGCTCAAACCTTTTGGGGAGTGTCCATTTGACTAGAACATTACTGATGTACACCTGCCTTTTTTGCCAAAAGACTATTTACTGCAATCCTTTTCTCAAAGACTGGGTTTGAGGTACCTTGCATACACTCAATTTGCCAGATGCAAGAGCGCCACAAATGGCAAGCTGCCCTGCTCTGCCCTCGCACAAATGTTTTCGTTGGTTTTCTTAAGCCTGCTAAAGGTGATCAACATGGTAAATCATGGAGATTGAGGACTGGGTTCCTTTCTATCTTCTGGATGCAATGAGAAGGTAGACCTGATACTGATTAGTGGTGTATTGGTTTTCCCCAGTTCATTGTGAAAAAATGGAGGGCTTATCTAGTTAATGGGGGTAACTAGCAAAGTTGTCATTGATTGGAGCTTTCTAAGGTTTTATGTTGCCTGTGATTGACATACACTTGGCAGGTAATATGGTCTTGTCTTTGGGGTTGGGAGTAGGCATGATCCTGGGGATAAACTAATATGCTGCTTTGCACTCATGCAATCATAACTTTTTTTTATGAAAATGAAACAAATTTAGAGTTGCACAGCTATTAGTGGGGTAGCCAGTGCCTATGGAAGTTCAGTAGTCTGTCAATGGAATGTGTTGCAATGTTGACAGGAGCAGAGCCTGATCTGTATTTGCCGGTAGGACCTGAGGGTTTTTGTCAAATGTTATCTCCAGGAACAAGCAGGAATAAGTCCTCACATATGGGTACATCGGTACCGACGGAGCCTGCGCAGGAATGCTCCCCAGCTTCCCAGAAGGAAAGCTTTTGGGGCATCCCACAGCGCATGCGCGCTGCCTTCCCGCCTTTCCTACCAACTCTCCTCAGTTCTTCTTTTCCATGGAGCCAGCAGGTCATGTTCCTGTCACCGCTGAAGTTCTTTATTTTAATTTATTTCTTTGGTCGCATGTCTGCCTTCCCCGACGCTGGACCGGTACCGCCAGTCTTTTCTTTTCTTTAAAAAAAAAAAATATATATACTTTTCCTCACTTAGTGTATTTCTTTTCTTAGGCCTACAGGCCCACAAGAAATTTTTCCTCCATGGATAAAACAGCCTCTGGTTTCAAAAAATGCACTAAGTGTAGCGGTACAATTTCTGTTAGACACCCATGAATGGTGTCTTAAATGTTTGGGGCCTGAACACTCCATTCTGGATTGCCAAGCCTGCTCTCTAATGTCTAAACGAGGGTTACAGAACCGGCAGCCAAGCTCCATGTGCTGTTTCCCACGGATGCACCGGCGGTGGCATCGACATCTTCCAGGTCTTCCTCTCCTGATGGGTCTCAGGTAACCAAACATACTTTTAGCAGGTCCTCGAAGGGCAAATCTCCCTCTAAGCATCGAGACGCCTCCGGGCTTGCCCTTGAGAATCCTGCCCCAGCCAAACAACCCTGGCGGGAAGCTCCGGCTTCCAAAGCTCCTCCTATGGGGTTATAGGTTGACATAGATGGCACGGCCTCGACCGATCACCTGTTAGACTGCTCTGGGGTACTGGCACAATCTCCCGGTACCGACATCCAGGCAGTCGTGGCGTCCATGGATCACACTGCAATCCATGCAGCTGGCTATACTGGCTTTCATCAAGGCTGCGATGCCGTCAGTACCACAACAAGCTCTGTTGGTACAGACGCTGGTACCGGTACCAACTTCGATGCCGGTACCAGCTGCATCGACATCGGCCAGGATACTGATTCCGGCTCCCTGTCCTGGGCTCTTTCTCGGTACCGACCCGGTACCGGGGACACCCGATGTCAGTACCAATCGATACACCTATCGATCTTTGGAATCGAGCAGACAATACTTCGATTTCTTCTGATTCATCGGATGAGTTCCCTGAAGTATCTGTTACTCTTTCTAAGGAGTCTTCTCCAAAAAGGAGAATGTCTCCTGGAGGATTTGTCCTTTCAAGACTTCATAATAGAAGTAGCTAAAGGACTATCTATTTCAGTAACCTCTGAAAAAGGTTCCCAGAGAGGCAGTCACCTTACCAATTCATGAAATTCTTCAAGAACATTTGATTGATTTGTGGGAGACTCCTCACCCTTTCTCCTCATTCTTGTAGATTGGACACTATGTACCGTGTCCCTCCCTCCTCCTGGATTTCAAAAAACTCAGCTTCCTCACCACTCCATTGTGGTGCAGTCAGCTATGAAGAGGATAAAGAGTACCAAAAGACACTCTTCTACTCCTCCAGGAAGAGAATGCAGGACCTTGGATGCTTTTGGAAGGAAAATCTTCCAAGCTAGCATGCTTATTGCCAGAATCAATTCATACAGCCTTTATACGGGTATGTTTCTGAAGGAGGTTGCAGAAAAGCTGCACAACTTTCTCCCTTTTATTCCAGAGGACAAAAGGGATGAGTTCATCCTTTGGCTTAAGCATACTCAAGACATTTCAAAGTTTTTTTTTCCAACAGGGCAGCCTTTGATTCTTTTGAAGGTGCCAGCAGAGCCTCAGGCATTGCCATAGCTGCTCGTAGAATTGCTTGGCTCCAGGCTTCTGATCTAGAACCCTGGGTTCAAGATGGTTTAGGAAATCTGCCCTGTACAGGTGAAAATCTATTTGGCAAAGAGTGGCAAATTAAAGCCACTCAAATGGATGCAGAAAATGCTGCTCTGGATAGACTTTCTAAGTCTACCTCCCACTCCAGCCAAGAAAAAATCTTTAAAGTCTTTTTACAAGAAGGGCAGATTTCCTTCCCTTCTGGTCAACAATCTTCTACAGGTCGCTTTGCTACTAAGCATCAGCAACCTAAATAGGCTAGGCCTAAACCTGCAGGGGCTTCTGCAACCCAGCAGTCCCAAGCCCCTCAGGGTTTTTGACTTGATACTAGAGAACTTAACCTTTCTGGCTCTACAACAGCCAGAACCTCTCACCATTCCAGGAAGATTAGCTCATTTTGCTCCCAAATCACATCAGAGCAGTGGACCCTCTCCATCAGAGGGCTACAAACTTCATTTCTCAGACCTTCCTCCCTACACCATGGTGAGACATTTCAATTCTCCCACATCTCTCCTTGACCTTCTGGATCAGGAGGTAACCACCCTTCTGGCCCAGAGGGCCATAGAAGAAGTTCCTCTTCAACAGGGGTCAGGGTTTTACTCCCCCTACTTTTTCATTCCAAAGAAAACAGGGGGATACAGACCCATTCTAGATCTCGGAGAATTGAACAAATTTCTATGCAAGGAGAAGTTCAAGATGCTTTCTTTAGGCACTCTCCTTCCATACCTACAGAGTCAGGATTGGCTTTGTTCTCTAGATCTCATGGATGCGTACACTCATATACTCATCCATCCATCCCACAGAAAATTCCTATGTTTTTTCTGTTCCAGGGAAAACATTACCAATAGAGTGCTTCCTTTCGGTCTAGCCTCTGCTCCAAGAGTGTTCACCAAATGCATGGCAATAGTTGCTGCATTTCTACGCACTCTGGGAATATTTGTCTTCCCCTACCTAGACGACTGGCTCATCCGAGCTCCATCTCAGTCAGAAGCCCAAATTTCCCTGGACCGCACCAGGCGCATTCTGCTGTATCTGGGACTTGTGGTAAACCTCCCAAAGTCTCAGCTCACCCCTTCTCAGTCCCTAGAATTCATAGGGGCCTGGTTGGACACCACTACTGCAAGAGCCTATCTTCCCCAGGCTCGTTGCCAACGTCTAGTGCAGTTAGCCTCCCAGATTCAGTCAAAGAGCCACTTAACTGTCCGGAAGATGCTACAGCTACTAGGCCACATGGCTTCCACAGTACATGTGGTGCCCTATGCTCACCTACACATGAGAGCAGCTCAATGGACTTTGTCCACCCAGTGGACTCAAGCTTCAGGAGCTCTCTCAGACCAAATAGCAAACTCCAAACGTCTCTTTTGGTCTCTCCAATGGTGGATGTCCACTCAAAATCTGTTGCTGGGGTCCACCTTCCAACCTTTGTTGCCCCAAGCAATCCTCCCAACAGATGCCTCCCAAACAGGTTGGGGAGCTCATCTACACGACCTCTCCACCCAAGGCACTTGGTCCCCACAGGAGACCTCTCTTCATATCAACCTCTTCGAACTTCGAGCAGTGTTCCTAGCTCTCAAGGTCTTTCATACCCTCCTCAGCTACCACAGTTCTCATTCAAACGGACAATCAGGTAGCCATGTTTAACTTAAACAAGCAAGGACGAACTGGCTCTGTCGCTTTTGCAACGAAGCTCTAAGATTATGGGCTTTCGCCAGAGCATCAAATCCATCTCCTGGCAGTATACCTCCCAGGAATTCAAAACTCTTGGGCAGACAGACTCAGTCGAGTTCTGCTTCCACACGAATGGTCCCTGCACATGGATCAGGTACTCAGAATCTTCCAGGAATGGGGAACCCCGGACATAGACCTATTTGCAAGTCCGTGGAATGCCAAACTTCCCCGGTTCTGTTCCAGAATTCCGTGTCAGGGAGTCCAGGCCAAGGACGCCTTCCTTCTTCATTGGGGTCAGGACTTCCTGTATGCCTTTCCACCCATTCCTTTGATTCCCAAGACTCAGATCCTTGATCCCTCTGAAGTTTGAACAATGATCCTCATAGCTCCACACTGGCCACGCCAAGTGTGGTACCCTCTACTTCTGCATCTCTCCCAAGCCCCCTCCCTGGACTTGGGAGCTGCTCCAGACCTTCTGTCCCAGGAGGAGGGGCCTTTGTGGCATTGAAACCCCAAGTCCCTTCACCTCAGAGCTTGGTTACTGAAGGCCTAGACCTTCAAGACTTCAATCTTTCGCAGCAAGTGAAGGATATCCTCCATGCTTCCAGGAAACCTTCCACTAGGCGTTCCTATGCTTTTAAATGGAAAGGATTTTCCATTTGGTGTGCTCAACAGGGTCTTGACCCTCTGGCACTTCCTGTGAATTCTCTATTAGAATATCTCCTGCATCTTTCCAATGCAGGCCTTAAGATGAATTCAGTAAGGGTCCATTTAAGTGCTATTGCAGCATCCCTTAAGCCTATCAATGGACAACCTGTTTCCTCTCATCCTCTTATTGCAAGATTTATGAGAGGCCTAACTTTAACTAAACCTCCCATTCGACCTCCTCCGGTGGCATGGGACTTAAATTTGGTTCTTGGTCAGCTTATGAAGCCACCTTTTGAGCCCTTAGCCACTACCTCCTTGAAATTTCTTTCCTGGAAGGTTATTTTCTTTATTGCAATCACTTCTGCTCGCCGCATCAGTGAACTGCAGGCTTTAGTGGCTAATCCACCTTATGCAAGGTTCCATCATGATAAGGTAGTCCTTAAGACAAATCCTCACTTTATGCCTAAAGTGGTCTCACCTTTTCATCTTAATCAAGAGGTATATTTACCTGTCTTTTTTTCCAGCTCCTCATGCATCCACTGCAGAGAGGAACCTTCATACTCTAGATTGTAAAAGAGCTCTTGCTTTTTACTTACACAGGACACAGCAACATAGAAAGTCTTCCCAGCTTTTTGTTGCTTTTGATCCTTCTCATTTAGGACTTCCAGTCTCTAAAAGAACACTGTCCAATTGGATTGCTCAGTGTATTTCTTTTGCTTACCAGAGTAAGAACCTTTCTCTGGAGGGCCATGTCACAGCTCACAATGTGAGGGCCATGGCCACCTCTATGGCTCATCTTCATTCTGTGTCCATCAACCAGATCTGTCGAGCAGCCACCTGGGCCTCGGTTCATACCTTCAGAGCCCATTACTGTTTGGACAAGGACTCCCGCCGGGATGCCTTGTTTGGTCAGGCTGTCCTCAGACACCTGTTCCATTCTTGAACAACTCCTGCCCTCCTTCCCTGAATGGATGCCTGAGATTCATAGAAAAACGAGGAACCCTTCAGGGTCTCATACCCTTGGGGATCTCCCAGGCATCTTAGCTAGGGAGTCCCCATATGTGAGGACTTATTCCTGCTTGTTCCTGGAGATAGCAGTTACTTACCTGTAACAGGTGATCTCTGGGAACAGCAGGAATTAGTCCTGACAACCCTCCCACCTCCCCTAGGAGTTGTATCTGTCTTTCCTTTCCTCTCTCTCTATTGTCTCAGCTTTAAACTTGAACTGAGGAGAGTTGGTAGGAAAGGTGGGAAGGCAGCGTGCATGCGCTGTGGGATGCCCCAAAAGCTTTCATTCTGGGAAGCTGGGGAGCATTCCCGCGCAGGCTCCGTCGGTACCGACATACCCATATGTGAGGACTAATTCCTGCTGTTCCCAGAGATCACCTGTTACAGGTAAGTAACTGTGCTTATCCAGAAGGGCATTCAGTTCATTAGGGTACCTATGAGGTGCAATCAAGAGTATCGAGACTTGCACAATAACACAAGTATAACACTGACAGTAGTCCCCTTCCAATAACACACTTCCTCCAGCATTCCTGCCACTGCTTGGAACAATTTTGAAATTCCTTTCGTTATGCTGTGAAGCTGTTGTGTCGAATTTTGCCTAATGTTCTCGGTCATCAAATGGCCTTTCAGTGGTAATTTCAGTTCTGAAAACAGTAACAGGGTGTGAGGACCAGGTGACTACAAAGGCTGATGGGACTTTCTCAATTTGGTGTTTGACCAAGAACTGCTGGATGAGATATAAGTGAGCTGGGCATTATCATGATGAAGCAACTATGCACCATTCCTGTGCAACTCTGATGTCTTACGACAAGCTGTTTCAAACAAGTCAGAACATGGACGTAGTACTCCTTATTGATGGTTTGGCCTTGACATTGCTCCTCACCTGATGGGCTTTCTTGGGTCTGGGAGAGTCTGGAGTTTCCCATTGTGAGGATTGAACCTTAATTTCCAGGTCATAACCATAAATCCATGATTCATCACCAGTAGTAGGTTTTGTTTTGTTTAAATGAAATCAGCCATTTTCGATGCATCTGAATTCCCTGGCTGCAGACAGGTCTTATCTTTTGCTCAGGGGATGAGTTTTGGCATGAATTTTGCAGCCAGTCTCATCCTCAAATCAAGAGTAAGAATGGACTATATTGACACAACTGGTGTCCCTGTCCTCAGCAAGCTCCCTGATAGTGCGACACACACTGCTTCAACTTTGTCGTCTTTCCTGCTCGTGGATGGTCTTCGAGAACATTTCACTATTAACACTTTGGCTTTCTTGGAAATGTTTGTACCAGTCATAAACTAGAGTGACTCGTGCATTCATAGCCATACGCTTGCTGTCTTGTCATAAGTCTCTGTGCAAATCTCAATTTCTGGCAGCATTTAATGTAAACTTGTTCAATGTGTTCGCTCATCATAAATCTGACAAACTGCTTTTACAGCATACCAAACATTATGTGATTTTAAAAAAAGTAAGTTTACTGCAGCCACGCTACACTCTGCACATGCAGAGCACATAAATAGATCACTGCATGCTTAATAGCATTGTGGTGCAACATATTGTTATATTGCTGCACAAGTCTTGATACGATTTGATCACACCTTATACGTTTTTAAAATTCATGCAAATTGCTGTACACACATACTTATGAATCAGTATGTGTTCAATTGGCTTACATGCTTAAAGTTCTAGTGCACATACAATGTGTGCTTTAAAACAAATATATGAAACAAATGCCTGGCATATGGCGAACATGTTAAATGAGCATGAACCAGGGGCTTAAAAAGGGACATTCATTTTGAATATGAACTGAATTATACTCCTTTTAAATATATGCCACAATAAAGGACTCTATTGAAGAAATGGGACAGAAGTGATGTCTAGAGAACAGTGACATAGTTAACATTCAAAACAATTAATACATTGACATGGGGTATATTGGTGGTGGCTGCACAGTAACAGGGAGACTCTGAGGAGAGAGCCACTTTGTGTCCGTCCTAAATGAGGTTGAGCAGGTCTAGTGAATATATTTTACTCCATCCTGGTTTGGCCTTGCCTGCAATTAGCTATGAAAATATTCCTGTAAAGAAGAAGAAATCTTGACGTTTAAAAGGCTGAGACACCAAATTTTGTAGAAGAAAGTTATTTGAGGTATGGGGAAGGTTGTATAAACCTGCAGGGTGTGACTAAAAGCAAATTTAAAACTCAGATTTAGTATGGATGCAATTTCAGAAAAGGTGGCTCAACTACAATATTTCTTAATATAAGCTAAAGACGACGTCCCCTAGCTGGGAGAAGCTCTGAACATCTGTTTTCCCCTTTTGGAAATAACATGCATCTGGTAACTTGGTGGTAGGACTATACCATTCATGTTCTGGATTTGCTTTGGGTTTTTCCCTCTTCCCTGGATCTGAGGGTTGGGATGCTGTGGAGTGTTCACAACCCCCTCATGCAGTGGTAATTTGGGCCAGTTCTAGGGCCTATGATGTCAAACCTTGCTGCATGACTCCTAGCTGAGAACTGTTAGAAGGGACTAAAGCAGAATTGAGGGAATGGCAGGTGGTGGGAGGGTGTCGTCATATGGGGTAGCTATGAATGCTGATGTCAGATGCTAGCCCTGGTTTCAGTAGAGCAGGAAGGAGTACATTGAAGTTGCCAGTCTCTCCTCCCCCCCCCCCCCCAACATTCTGAGAAGCATTCACCTCTTGTGCAAATTGTTAAAAGGAGAACTTGCCAGCATGCATTTTGAAACATAACACAAATCTAAATTTAAGAAAAATTTTTTTTTTTTTAAATCCTGGCTTGAGTTGTATGGCTGCTGCTCAGAAGCATACAGTGGAAGAATAACCTGGAGAAAATGGTTGAATTGCTACCACCATTTGTCATCTAACAGATTTTAACATTGTTACATGTAGCGCCCCTTTGGGTGTGCTTCTGGGACTGGCCTGTCTGGAGTCCCCTCAAGGGTGGGCTCCATGTTTGGCACCTGGTGCCTCCACCTGGGGAAGAGAGGTTAGTGATAGACTTCCCCCCTCTTCACCCAGGAAACCTCTCCAAACTGCCCCCCCCCCCACTGCTGTGAACAAAGTTGACTTATAGTATTTACAACTTATAAAATATGTACATACTGCATTATTTTTGTACAATACTTTATATACAACCCATATTATAGGTGGTTCAAGCAGGTAAGGTGAACTAATGCAGGATGAGAGAAGGCAGTTCAAAACAACCAACTATATCCTATATGTAATTTTAAAGATCTGCTGCTGTGGACTGGCAGCTGCTTGTGAGGTTTTGTAGATCTGTCCAATAGACGAGGCTGTAACCTTTGTGTGAGGTTTTGTAGATTGCAGCTCTCCCTTCAGTTGATCTGCTGCTGAACCTGAGTCTTCTTGCTCCCAGTCCAGAATGGACCCTCTGCCACTACAGCTCTCGAGCTGATCTGCCACTGGACTCCTAAGCCTGGTTTAGGCTCTCCACTATCTATCCAGCCCCATCTTTACACCTACCCCCCCCCCCCCCCCCCCAACTGGGTCTGGAGGAGATTCTCTGCCAGCATCTTCACTCTGAGCCTGTCTAGGCTCCTAGGAGGTTTTTTAGCATCCTTAGGGAAGGAAGCTCTATTAGATTAAGAAACTTTAACTCCCAATTGACTGCTTTGACCCGGTGAAAAGCAGGATATAAATACAGCTAAATAACTTCTAGGATTTAGAGGCTCGCTCTCAAGGTTTTTTTTTTTTTCTCAGGGATTTTTAGTACCAGCGCCTCTTTCTGGTGCCATTTCTCTTAAGATGAGCCATTTCCACCAGCCCCAGTATTTGCTTCTCCACCCTGTGTGCATTTTATTCCTCTACATTTATTCCCTATAGATTTAAAGCTAAATCGTAATAGAAAGACATGAGCAAATGTTACCTTTCAGCACAGGCAGTGATTTGCACCCCCCATGTTTACTTTCCAGCTTTGCTAGTCCAGTGGCTACTACAGACTGCTGGTTTTTAATGTTGCCCCTCATTCGACCTCTTCAGCAGTATACTTGACCATTTATCTTTGATTCTACATTATTCAGCATTCTCAAACATCCACCTTTAGGAGGGGGTTTCATATCTATTTTATATCTTTTTGTGAAATGTTAAGCACATGCCTTCTGATAGTTGTAGTTCATGTCCTCTATCATTAAGCATCTTTGTAAGTGAGCAGTAGTCTCAACTAGCCTGTTTCCTAGATCCAAGAAGGGTGATTTTGTAATGTTCACTTTTTTTTTTTTTGACAGCTTAACTCTGAATACAGGCGATGGTGAAATTTTAATCGACTTTTCAAAGAACCACATTACAGGCGATGTAATGAAGTTATTGATAGAACTGGTAATGGCTTTTTTCTTTTAAAAATTCCATTAAGTAAAATCTAAACAGGTCATTCTTTTTCTTGGTAAGAATTATTAGAACTGCTGAAAGCATGATGGTGTGGTGAGAGTCTAACTTAAAGGAGGAAAATGGATCCTTGGCATTGCCAGTGGTGCCGAGATACAGAACTGGTGCTGAGGATATTGGACACCTGAGGTGAACATTCAGCCTTTGTGCTCCCTCCCAGAGATGATAGCATCACCCCTCCCACAATTCTGTAAAAATGCTTAATCAGACTGACCTTTGGAATGTTAAACTATTTTGCTTTGTATGTGTGCCTACTATCCCTGGAGGTAAGAGCGTACTGATAACTGAGTTTGTTGCTTCCAGGATCTGTGGTTTCCTTTGGCTGCTTTCTTCTCTCCTTTCCTAGGCGATAGCCTAATCTTGCCTAATGGTTGGGCTGCCTTAGTGAGGAGTTGAGAAGGCCCTTTCAGACTAGTGTAACCACCTTCTGTTTCATTTCTCAGGCAAAGTCAAGGGGTGTTGAAAAAGCCCGCGAGAGAATGTTCATTGGAGAAAAGATCAACTTCACAGAGGTAAAAGCAGGGCTGCTGCCAAGGGTATTGGGTGCTTTAGATGAACTTTCAGCCTTATGTGCGGCACCCCCCCTGAGATTTCAGTAATGAAACTGTTCATGGTCATCAACACTGCACCTTCCACAACAATCCTGTAAATGCATAACTGGACATCATACTTTTTTAAAACTTTTGCTTTCTGTGCTCACTTTCTCCCTGCAGGTAAAATATGTTGATGGTTCTTGGAGTTTGTGGCTCTCAGGGCTGGCATTAGGGGGTGGCAAACAGGGCAACTTCCCTGGGCCACCATGCCACAGGGGACCCCAAGACTCCCTTGAGTTGAGTAATGCACAGCCTGCAGATGAGCTTTGGGGCCTCTTGCTAGTTTCTGCCCTGGGCTGTCGGGATCTAGTTTGCTTTGACTGCTGCTGCCCTTGGCAGATGCCTAGTTTGCCTAATGGGCTGTCCTGAAGTAAAATGACAGACCTTGTTTCACCATGCTGTCCATAGAACTTGCTCGAGACTTGGAGGTTAATATCTGTACAACACTGTCTTCAGTCCAAACCCTTCAGAAGGATAAGCTGCAACAGCGAGTGACCTACTCTTGTGTTGGTGGGTGCCTTTTTCCCACAGGCATAAAGTTCAGTGCTTTGCTTATTTCAAGCTAATAGTACTTAGATGTATGGGAGGTCCACAGATGTACTCTGAATCATTTCTCTTAAGTGTTAAGCTTGGCATTTCCAGACGTCTGGTCTCTACAGAGGTCTAGTGAGGCAGAGTTCTTGAGTCCCAGCAGATGCCAGGTTGCTATCACAACTTTCTCCTTGTGCAGCATTCATTCTCCTAGTAGCTGTCTATATATAGTAAGGGAGACAAGCACAGCTTATTAAAGCTTGCTGCCCCCTCCCCTGGCCCTGTTCCACCATGCTGCTTTCAGCATGCCATGGTACTGTAGCATAATCTGTAGTAACTTTGCATGTGTGAGGGATGGAGTGCACCTCCCCTGCCTGCCACTCCATAAAGGGAGTGTTAGATGGCCTTCTATAGGACAGCAGTAAATGAGGCTGGATCTGCTTGCTTTTAGCAAAATTACAGTACTGTAACTTTCCAGCTCAGAGGAAATAGGCTAAATCTCTTCCAAAGTGAAGCTTGACAGCATTTTTGTCGAGTTATTCTCATTGGAATGTTAATTAGCTGCTACTTTAATTGTTTCACTCCTTTCAAAGATAGACTAGCCTTTGCCTTATGGGCTAAGATTTTTTTTCTACTATTCCCCCAGGCTTTACAGGGATTATCTGTCCTGTGGTCTTGGTCAAACAGGATTTTAACTTTTGAAATGAAAATTGCTTTCCTTAAGGTGTGGCTGTAACACCCATGACCTGTTGACCAAGCAGTTCTGGCCATGTGCAAGGCTTGCTGGGTAATGCTTAGCTAGGTGACAGGTGTGTGTGTGTAGATGGGAGGGGGTGCTGCAGGGAAATGGTTGCATTTGGCCTTCACACCACTCTGAGGAGCCTTTCAACAGTTGGCTGACAGTGATCAAACCCAGAATTGATTTTATGGCCAGTCTGGGGTGCAGGAGCTCTAATGCATCCCAACAAGGGTACGAGCCTTTGATTCAGGGTGTGCTTCCTCTATCCTTCTCTTGTCAGGTGACTGAGGCTGGAAAATAGGGGATTATAATATTCTGCCTACACAGGAGCATTGGTGTGAAGTATTCCACTTTAATACTATGTTCTGCATTCAACTCACTCACATACTCCGCATCTATAGGATAGTGAAAAAGGGGCAGCAATATGAAAGGCAGGGATGGCCCAAGGTGATACATTGTGGGCCTCATTTGCTTATCCCCTGGAACTCATTTGCATGAATTTCATTTTTTATTTTAAAATGTATATGGTGCCCATCAAAAATCTTACATTGCTTTCAAAGGAGCCCTTCACAAGCCTTTTTTCCTCCAGACAATGACTTGGGGGAATGTTTGCTAAATATTAATGTGCATTAATTGCCATTGCACCAATAGAAATGGGTGTTCCTGCACTTAATGCACATTAACTTTTTTAGTAAACACTCTAAGTGAATACCATTTGCATGGACAGTGAGGATAAAGAAATACTACCAGATTTTTACATTACTATACTCCAGTGCCAACTGCCAGGCATATTAGGAAATACTATAAACCCTGCCCATTTAGAACCCATAGCAAACCTGCTGTATCAGAACAGCACTACCAGGACTCACAAAGCACCAAACCCTTCCTATCGAGTCAACACTGCAAATATTAAACCGATGCAGCTGCTACTGGGGCAAGAACAAGTGGGACATTCTTAAAGAACACATGAACAGAATATCACAACTTTGTTACACATGCAAAACATAAACATCACCAAACATAACAAGGGATCTAGAATTATGAAGACAGTAAACTGGGAACCCCAAAAGCCAAGCTTGGAATGTACAACACTGGAGAAATACAACTATAAATTTTCTTATACTGTAAACAAAACGCAAAGATGTTAGCATTGCACATTTTCCCATAGCTGACATGTTCCAGTTAAGAAATTCAAAACATTCTACCTTTTTGTTGGGCATCTTTTTGTCAAATTGTTCTAATTGCTTTCTTTTGGTTTCTTAAGGGTTTTTTGCTAACTCTCCATTGTCTGCTGTCCATTTTTTCCATCTTTCAGTTTTCATTCTCTGCATATTTAACATAATCTTTCCCCTTTTGCTCTTTCCTCCATTTCTTTCTTTATTCCTTTTATCCCTCCATCCTCACTATCCACTTTGGCCAGATATTGGGACTATCATAGATTTTTCTTACCTCCCACACAATCTCTTCCCCTCTCCATCCCCCCTGCTTTTTTTCTCTTGCCATCCCCTTCCCTTTCTATCCTTCCACATCAGCTTCCACTTTTTCCAGTCCCATTCTCCCATCCCCTGCATCAGTCCACTTGTAGTCCTAGCCCCCCGTTTTCTTCCAGGGCCATCAGCTCTCTCCTATCCCCATCAGCCAATTTCCAGTCCTAGCCCCACACCTGCCTGACAGACTTCAGGTGGAGCCAGGGAGACCCAAAACTCAGCACCCCAGCTCACCTCTACAGAGCTGTGAACAGCATTTTCCTTCTTTCCTGTAGCTCTGTTAAAGTTGAGTCTGCTGGCGTGCTGAATGTTGAGTTTAAATAGGGGCATTTCCTGTCTAGTTTACCCTCCCAACACTGGGGGGGGGGGGGGGGGAAGCAAAGCACCTATTGTAGAGGAACTGGAAATCATCTTAGGACAGTGCATAATAGAAAAATCATGGCTGGTATAAAGTTTGAATTGGGAAAGCATTTATGGCGGGCTAGCTAACATGATGCAATGAAATGGAGAAGCAAAAGGATAGGTACCAGATGCTTGGCAAGCCACTTGTGTTAAAGAGTATCTTGGGGGGGGGGGGGGAGGGTAAAAGTGGAATTATATGATAGGCTAAAAAGGTTAGGGTTCTTTAACCTGGAAAAGAGACGGCTGAGGGGAGATATGATAGAAGTCAATAAATTAATGAACGGAGTGGAACGGGTAAACGTAGATCGATTGTTTACCTTATCAGAATATAGAAAGACTAGGGGACATGCATTGAAGCTACAGGGTAAACTATTTAAGACTAATAAAAGAAAATATTTCTTCACTCAACATGTAATCAAACTCTGGAATTTGTTACCGGAGGATGCAGTAAAGGCTGTTAGTGTAGTTGGGTTTAAAAACGTTTTGGACAAGTTCCTGGAGGAAAGGTTCATAAACCATTATTAAAGAAGATCCAGGTATTCCATTGCTTGCCCCAATACAAGCATTATGGAACCTGTGTGTCTTTTGGGGAAACTGCTAGGTATATCTCCAGGAACAAGCAGGAATAAGTCCTCACATATGGGTACGTCGGTACCGACGGAGCCTGCGTGGGAAAGCTCCCCAGCTTCCCAGAAGGAAGCTTTTGGGGCCTCCCACTGCACATGCGCGCTGCCTTCCCGCCTTCCTGACCAGCTCTCCTCAGTTTCTCTTTTTCCGCAGAGCCAGCAGGTCGTGTTCCTGTCACCGCTGAAGAAATTGTTTGTTTCTTTAGACCGCGTACCTGCCTTCCCCCATACCGAAACCGGTACCGCCGGTCTCTTTTCTTTTCTTTAAAAAAACAAAACAAAAACCTTTATCTTTGCACAACTTGATGACTTCGGTTAGGCCTCAGGCCTACACAAATTCTCCTCATGGAGAAACCAGCCCCTGGTTTCAAGAAGTGTACCAAGTGTAGTGCTGTTATTTCTGTCACAGACACCCATGAATGGTGTCTTAAATGTTTGGGACCTGACCACTCCATTCTGGACTGCCCATCCTGCTCCCAGATGTCTAAACGTGGTTTGCAGAACCGGGCCAACAAATTCCATGTGCTGTTTGCTTCAGATAATCCAGCATCACAGTCATCCAGGTCTTCCTCTCCGGATGGATCTCAGTTAACCAAACCTTCTTCGGGCAGGTCCTCAAAGAGCAAATCTCCTTCAAAGCATCGAGAGGCTCTCACTTTTGAATCTGAGGACCATGCCCCAGCCAAACAACCCCGGCGGGAAGCTCTGGCTTCCAAAGCACCATCTATGGGGTTACAGGTTGACATCGATGGCACGGCCTCGACTGATCATCTGTTAGACTGCTCTGGGGTACCGGCCCATACCAGTACCGACATCCAGGCAGCAGTGGCATCTATGAGCAATACTGTTCAGACCATGCAGCAGGCCATGCTGGCTTTTATTAATGCTGCGACGCCCTCGGTACCGTGTTCAGCGGTACGGGGTCCGGTTCCAGTATCGTCTCCCATACCGGAACCGAGACCATCAACTTCCAAATGCAGATCGGTTCTGCATGCTGGATCCGGGTTTTCACCCGATACCGATCCCATACCCGGTATGCCCGATGTCGATACCGATCGGTGTGCGTTGGAAGCAAATAGAGAATACTCTTCTTCTGAGGATTTTGACTCCTCTGAGGACTCTGAGCTGTCTCTAGTTCTTCATGAAGACCCCTCTTCCCCAAAGAGGAGAATGTCTCCACCAGAGGATTTGTCCTTTCAAGACTTCATTATAGAACTGGCTAAAGGACTTTCTATTACCACATCCTCTGAAAGAACCTAGGTCAAAGAAATTGGATATTTTAGGATACCCTAAGGTTCCTAAAGAGGCAGTCACCCTGCCTATCCATGAAATCCTTTAAGAACACTTGATGGACTTATGGGAGGCTCCTCTAACGTTGTCTCCTTACTCTCGTAGGTTGGACACCATGTACCGGGTCCCTCCTTCTCCTGGATTTCAAAAGACTTAGCTGCCTCACCATTCCATTGTGGTGAAGTCTGCGCTGAAAAAGATTAAGAGCACCAAAAGGCACTCTTCTACCCCTCCAGGGCGAGAATGTAAGACCCTAGACTCTTTTGGCAGGAAAGTTTTCCAGGCTAGTATGCTTATAGCCAGGATTAATTCTTAGTCTGTATATGGGCATGTTTCTCAGGGAACTTGCCCTAAAGGTATGGCATTTTGCCTCCTTTATCCCTGAGGATAGAAAGGAGTTCATTTCTCTGGTGAAACAGCTTCTAGATGTTTCTAAGTTCTCCAACAGAGCAGCTTTTGATTCCTTTGAGGGTGCCGGTAGAGCTTCGGGCATTGCTATTGCAGCCCGACGACTTGCTTGGCTCCAGGCCTCTGACCTAGAACCCTGGGTCCTGGATGGCTTACGGAATCTGCCCTGTACAGGTGAGAACTTATTTGGTAAGGACTGGCAAATTAAAGCCACTCAAATGGACGCAGAAAATGCTACATTAGATAGACTTTCTAAGTCTACCTCTACTCCTGCCAAGAAAGTCTTTCAAGAGGCCTTACTACAAGAAGGCCAGATTCTCTACAAATACTGGCCAACAATCTTCTCAGCCTCGCTTTGCTGCTAAACGTCAGCAACCTAAACAGGCAAGGTCAAAGCCTGCAGCGTCAGCCACTCCTCAGCAGGCTCAACCCCCTCAGGGGTTTTGACTTGCCCCTAGAGAACTTAACATTTCTGGCTCTAGAACAGGGGTCTCAAACTCAAATTGCTTTGAGGGCCAAATGAGGACTTGTAGAGTAACCCGGGGGCCACACAAGACGCAGGCCTCATTTGCATAAGGGATCATTTGCATAAATATTTGCATAATGTTACCATACACTAACTTTGAGTAAACATGCCTCTTAATGAGTGTATGGATAAAGAAAGACTAAAAGATTTCTACATTACTATAAACCAGTGCCAACCGCCAGGCACATTAGGAACTACTAGAAACACTGCTCATTTAGAACCCATAGCAAACCTGCCATGTCCTAACAGCACTACCAGGACTCACAAAGCACCATACACTAACTATCACAAGGCAACACTGCAAATATTAAATCAACACATTTCAGAGAATAACAATACATGACCTACTCGGGAAAGAGAACAAGTGGCAATGTCAAATAGGAATTACATAAACAGAATACCTCAGCTCAGTTACACATGCAGAACATACACCATCACCAAACAAGGAATCACAATTTAGAAACAGGAAGACAATTAAACTGGGAACCCCAAAAGCCAAACTTAGAATGTACAACACTGTAGAAATAAAACTATACATTGATTTCCTCTTGTATTAAAGTGCAGACGTTAAAGATGCACATTTCCAAGAGCTGACATATTTCAGTTAATAAATTCAAAATAAAGAGATTTTTCTACCTTTTGTGCATTTTTTTTCAGTTGCAATTGTTCCAGCCACTTTCTTCTGGTTGCTTTGTGTCTTCTGCTAACTCTCCATCGTCTGCTGTCCATTTGTCCTTTCTTCTTTCCCAGTTTTTTTCCATTCTCTCTACATCTGCTTTAACATACTAATCATTCTCCTTTTGCTCTTTCCTCATTCCTATTTCATCCACTCAAATTTTACCCCTCCATCCTCAATCCCCACTTACTCTCCCAATACCCGGCCAATTGTAGATTTTTCTTCCCTCCCACACAAAATATATTTTCCCCTCTCCATTTCACTCTCCCAGCCCCATCCCATTCTAATCGTCCCCCAACATCAACTCCCTTCTAGCTCCTGCCCCACCCAGCATCCGCTCCCTTCTAGTCCCCGCATCATCAGCCCATTTCCAGTCCTAGCTCCCTCCCCTCACAGCCCATTTCCTTTCCAAGCCCCCCTCCCCAACAGCCCCATTCCATTCCAAGCCCCCTTCCACTCAGCCCATTACCATTCCAAGACCCTGTCCCCATCAGCTATTTGCAGTTCAAGCTCCCCCTTCTACTCGGCCCATTTCCAGTCATAGCACCCCCCCCCAGTCCATTACCAGTTCTAGCCCCACCCCCCCATAGCCCATTATCGGTCCTAAGCCCCCCAACAGCCCACTTCCAGGCCTAACCCTTCCATCGCCCCATCTTCATTCTTAGTCCCCCAATCAGACCACCTCCAGTCCTAACCCCCATCTGTCCATTACCAGTACTATCACCCCATTTCCAGTCCTACCCCCCCAGCAGCCCACATCAATCCTGCTCCCCCCCCCCAGCAGCAGCCCAAATCAATCCTGCTCCCCCCCCCCAGCAGCAGCCCACATCAATCCTGCTCCCCCCCCCCCCGGGGAAACAAACTTTAGAAAACAGCTAGCTGCTGCTCCTGCCGCTGCCGCGGCGGTAGCAGCAATACCGCATGTCCCGCGGCCCCCCCCCCCCCTTGCCTGTCAGTTCTTCTCTGCTTCGGCTTTCAGAGCCGCGAAGGGAGAGCTTCTCCCTCGTGACTCTGTTAAGCTCGCCGGGGCAGATGGGAAATTTCCCATAAGCCCCAGCGGGCTTAACAGTCGCGAGGGAGCAGCTCTCCCTTCGCGGCTCTGAAAGCCGAAGCAGAGAAGAACTGACAGGCAAGCAGGAAGGGATCGGGGGCCGCGGGACATGCACGCAGAAGCCGGGTTGTGTATCGCGGGCCGCACAAAGGTCTCTCGCGGGCCGCATGTTTGAGACCCCTGCTCTAGAACAACCAGAGCCCCTCACCATTCCCGGAAGGTTAGCTCACTTTGCTCCCAGATGGGGGCAAATTACATCAGAGCACTGGACCCTCTCATCAGAGAGGGCTACAAACTTCATTTTTCCAACCTTCCTCCATATACCATGGTGAGGCACTTCAATTCTCCCCCATCTCTCCTGGGCCTGTTGGATCAGGAAGTCTCTTCTCTCCTTGCCCAAGGGGCAATAGAAGAGGTTCCTCTTCAACAAGGGACAGGATTCTACTCCCCTTATTTTCTCATAACAAAGAAGACAGGGGGATTCAGACCTATCCTAGATCTGAGAGAATTGAACAAATTTCTATACAAGGAGAAATTCAAAATGCTTTCTCTAGGCATTCTCCTTCCATACCTTCAGAGTCAGGATTGGCTTTGTTCTCTAGATCTCAAGGATGCGTACACACATATACTCATCCATCCATCCCCAGAAAATATCTAAGATTTCTGTTTCAGGGAAAACATTTCCAGTACAGAGTACTTCCCTTCGGTCTAGCCTCTGCTCCAAGAGTGTTCACCAAATGCATGGCAGTGGTGGCTGCCTTTCTAAGAGGTCTGGGAATTTTTGTATTCCCATATCTGGACGACTGGCTCATCCGAGCTCCATCTCAGTCAGAGGCCCAGATTTCCCTGGACCGCACAAGGCACCTTCTGCAGTATCTGGGACTGGTGGTAAAACCTTCCCAAGTCTCAACTTACCCCTACTCAGTCTCTAGAATTCATAGGGGCCCAGTTGGACACCACCACTGCAAGGGCCTACCTACCTCAAGTCCGGGGCCAACGTCTGATGTGCTTGGCCTCCCAAGCTCAGTCCAGCAGTCACTTGACAGCCAGAGAAATGCTACGACTTCTGGGCCACATGGCCTCCACGGTACACGTGGTGCCCTACGCTCGTCTTCATATGAGAGCAGCTCAATGGACCTTGGCCACCCAGTGGACTCAAGCATCAGGAGTGCTCTCCGACCAAATACTCACCTCAAAGCGTCTGTTTTTGTCCCTCCAATGGTGGATGTCCACCAAGAATCTGTTGTTGGGGACCCCCTTCCAACCCTTGTTGCCCCAAGCAACCCTCACAACAGATGCCTCCCAAACAGGGTGGGGAGCCCATCTTCAACACCTCTCCACTCAGGGTACTTGGACTCCACAAGAGACCACCCTTCACATCAACCTCCTGGAACTGCGAGCAATCTTCTTTGCCCTCAGACAATCAGGTGGCCATGTTCTACATAAACAAACAAGGAGGGACAGGCTCTCTGTCGCTTTGCAACGAAGCTCTCAGATTATGGGCCTTTGCCAGAGAGCATCAAATTCATCTTCTGGCAGTCTATCTTCCAGGGGTTCAAAACTCTCGGGCAGACAGACTCGGTCGAGTTCTGCTTCCACACGAATGGTTCCTACATATGGACCAGATAAACAGAATCTTTCAGGAATGGGGAACCCCGGACATAGACCTCTTTGCAAGTCCGTGGAATGCCAAACTTCCCTGGTTCTGTTCCAGGACTCCGTGTCAGAGAGCTCAGGCCAACGACGCCTTTCTCCTACATTGGGGTCAGGAATTCCTATATGCCTTTCCACCCATTCCTTTGATTCCCAAGACTCTGTTTCAAACTACAGAGGGATCACAGATCGATGATCCTCATAGCTCCACGCTGGCCACGCCAAGTGTGGTTCCCTCTACTTCTGCATCTCTCCCAGGGACCCTCCCTGGACCTGGGAGCTGTGCCAGACCTTCTCTCTCAGGAGGAAGGGACTTTGTGGCACCCAAACCCCAAGTCCCTACACCTCAGAGCTTGGTTACTGAAGGCCTAAGCCTTCATGACTTCAATCTTTCTCAACCAGTGAAAGATATCCTTCATGCCTCTAGGAAACCCTCCACGAGGCATTCCTATGCTTTCAAAAGGAAACGCTTTTCCATTTGGTGTGCTCAACAGGGTCTTGACCCTCTAGCACTTCCTTTGAATTCTCTACTAGACTATCTCCTGCATCTTTCTAATGCAGGCCTTAAGACGAATTCAGTAAGAGTCCATTTGAGTGCTATTGCAGCATCCTTAAAACCTATAAATGGACAACCTGTCTCCTCTCATCCGCTTGTTGCAAGGTTCATGAGAGGTCTGACTCTAACTAAGCCTCCCATCCGACCTCCTCCGGTAGCATGGGACTTGAACCTAGTTCTGGGTCAGCTTATGAAGCCACCTTTTGAAACCGTTGGTTTCTACCTCCTTGAAATTTCTTTCCTGGAAGGTCCTTTTCCTTATTGCAGTCACTTTGGCTCGCCGTATCAGTGAACTACAGGCCTTAGTGGCTCATCCACCTTATACCAGGTTTCATCATGATAAGGTGGTCCTTAGGACGAATCCCCACTTTATGCCCAAAGTGGTCTCGCCTTTTCATCTTAATCAAGAGGTATATCTACCTGTCTTTTTTTTCCAGCTCCTCATGCATCCAGTGCAGAGAGGAACCTTCATACTTTAGATTGTAAAAGAGCTCTTGCCTTTTACCTCAACAGGACTCAGCCACATCGAAAGTCGTCCCAGCTTTTCGTGGCTTTTGATCCTTCCCATTTGGGACTTCCAGTCTCCAAACGTACACTTTCCAATTGGATTGCTCAGTGTATTTCCTTTGCTTACCAGAGTAAACATATTTCTCTGGAAGGCCATGTCACAGCTCACAATGTGAGAGCCATGGCCACTTCTATGGCTCATCTTCACTCTGTATCCATAGATCAGATCTGTCGAGCCGCCACCTGGGCCTCGGTTCATACCTTCACAGCCCATTACTGTTTGGATAAGGACTCCCGCCGGGATGCCTTGTTTGGTCAGGCTGTCAAACACCTGTTCCATACTTGAACTCCTGCCCACCTTCCCAGAATGGATGCCTGAGATCCATACGAAGATGGCGAACCCTTGGAACGGGATCTCCCAGGCATCTTAGCTAGGGAGTCCCCATATGTGAGGACTTATTCCTGCTTGTTTCTGGAGATAGCACAGTTACTTACCTGTAACAGGTGATCTCTGGGAACAGCAGGAATTAGTCCTCACAACCCACCCACCTCCCCTAGGAGTTGTATCCTCTATCTTCCTTTCCTCTCTATTGTCTCGGCTATAAACTCGAACTGAGGAGAGCTGGTCAGGAAGGCGGGAAGGCAGCACGCATGTGCAGTGGGAGGCCCCAAAAGCTTCCTTCTGGGAAGCTGGGGAGCTTTCCCACGCAGGCTCCGTCGGTACCGACGTACCCATATGTGAGGACTAATTCCTGCTGTTCCCAGAGATCACCTGTTACAGGTAAGTAACTGTGCTTTATGACCTGGACTGGCCACTGTTGGAAACTGGATATTGGGCTTGATGGACCTTGGTCTGACTCAGTATGGCATATCTTATGTTCTTATGGATTAAGTATATAGTTTAAAAAAAAACCCCAAATTTAGGTAGATAACCGTTTAAAAAGTTATTTTCACATAGAGAAACTATATGCTGTTTCACAAAGATCTTTTGGAAGCTGTCACTCTCCAGATGCTCTGTATTGAAAACCATAAGAACATAAGAGATTCTATACTTATTGCCTCCCATTGTTTTCAGTAGTCTTTATGCTGATGACTCTCAAATCTACCTTTCTGTCCCTGAATTCTCTCCAGTAATCCAGACCCGGATCTCTGCCTGCCTATCTGACATTGCTGCCTGGATGTCTCACTGCCACCTGAAACTAAACATGGCCAAAACTGAGCTCCTTATCTTTCTCCCTAAACCCCACCACCTCCCTTCCTCCCCTTCTGTTGTGGATAATACTACACTTCTCCCTGTTCAGGTTGTAACCTTGGGTCATTTGACTCCTCTCTCTGCATGCATCTAACAGATAGCTAAAACCTGTCGCTGCTTTCTCTAAAACCAGCAAAATTTGTCCCTTCCTTTCTACACATACTTATCCACTCTAGTCACCTCCTGTCTAGACTATTGCAACCTCTTTGCTGGTCTCCCTCTGAATTATCTCCCCCCTTCAGTCTTTCAAAACTCAGCTGCATGGCTAATCTGCCAGCCTCAATAATGCTCATATAATCTGTCTTGCCAAGTTGCTTCATTGGCTCCCTATCTGTTTCCATATCTCTCATTTGGAATCTGACTCAGGAGTTTGAACCACAGACCGGTATTGTGCTGATGCCCAGTTGGAGTAGACAGGACAGATACCACCTCCATGTTGACCAGGTGCCACCATCTTATCCAGGGAGTTCCTGATGGATCCCCTCCATTTTATTTTATTTACATTTCTTATATACCGCACTATTTGACATCAGCGCGGTTTACATCGAACAAAAATTCAGCACCATAAGCAAGTGTCTGAGTTACAATAAACAGGGGCATAAAACTTGGATAACAGGGTAAAATCAGTAACTGGGGTCATAAAACCTGGATAGCAATGTGATTAAGAATAACGGAATATAACAGTGAACTATTAACATCTTAAATGATAGCGCAGATGAGATTTAAGACAGGCCCGTAGAATCCTATACCAAAGGTCTGTGGAACCTTACTAAGTGGGAAATTCTGGTTCAATAGGTGATTCGGTGTGTCTATGATTCACTGCACTCACTGAGAAGTATTTAAGGAATAAGTAGTGTTTGAGGGCTTTTCTAAATTGCAGTAGGCTGTTGATTGCTCTAATATCTGGCGGTAGTGCATTCCAGAGTTTAGGGGCACGAAGGCTGAAAGCCCGGTTTGCTGTTGCTGAGGTGCTTCTAGTAAGTTCGTGGGGAACCATTAGCGAATTTACTGCAATTGATCTCCTTGATCTATTCGGGGCTATGGGTTTGAGTTCGGTTAATGATGTGGGGGAGAGACTATTTACTGCTTTGAATGTAAGTAGTAATGTTTTGAATATGATCCTGGCATGTAGAGGAAGCCAGTGTAACTGCATTAGCAGGGGTGACACATGCTCACATCTAGATGCCCCATAGAGAACCCTCGCAGCGCTATTCATTGCGAGCTGAAGGGGGTTCAGGGTGGATTGAGGGAGGCCTAGCAAAATGACATTAGCATAGTCAAAGTGAGGCATGATCAGAGCCTGGTAGATGGTGCGAAAATCCTCAGGTTCAAGCAGGGGGCGAAGATGTCTTAGTGACCGGATTTTGTAGTATATGATTCTTACAGTATTGGCTATATGTGCTTTCATGTCAAGGTTCTGGTCGAGTGTAACGCCCAGATATTTTATGTTGGGTTTTGATTGTAGCTCAGCATCCTTCACCTTCAGGAACTGTGGGGGGCTGAAGCTCGGGTTCTTTGACATGAAGAGCACCTCTGTCTTCTTATGTTGAATCCTTAGGTTTTGTGACAAGAGCCATTGCGATATGGCATCAAAGCAGTTACTTAGTGGGGATAGGTCCAATTTGTCTATGTTGAAAGGCATATAAAGCAGGACATCGTCCGCATATATCATGCAACTCACATTGAATGACCTGATGATCTTGCAAATAGGTTGCATATAAATATTGAACAGTAAAGCAGAAAGGGAGGAACCTTGCAGGACTCCCTGTCCTTGGTGAAATGGATCAGACATCATTCCACCAGACCGAACGTGTTGCCATCTTTCAGATAAGTACAATCTACACCATTCAAGGGCAGTTCCGCCAACTCCTTTCTCTTTTAGCCGTATTAGAAGGAGGTCATGGCTCACCAAGTCAAAGGCTGCGGCTATGTCCAGGAACACAAGTGCGAAACCCTGTCGGACGTTGTTGATACCAGAAATTATGTTGTTGAGGAGAGATGTAAGGAGCGTTTCTACTCCGTGTGACTCTCTGAAGCCATGTTGGCAAGGGTCCAGAGGAGCCGTGGTATCAATATGGTCTTGCAATTGGCATTGGACCTCCTTTTCTATTAATTTCGCGAGAAAAGGAATACTAGAAATGGGTCTGTAGGATCCTGCCTTTTGAGGATCTAACTTACAGTTTTTTAACAGTGGTCTGATGGACGTTTGTTTGAGGACAGAGGGGAATGTACTAGACTTGAAGGACAGGTTTATTATTTTAGTTATTGTTGGGCTGAATTCGCAACGAAGTTCCTTTATCCAAAAAGCTGGACAGGGGTCCGTATGAGCAGTGGTGGAATTGAGACATGATCAGATCTTCAATTCGCTTCTTATCCGGCGTAGTGAAAGTGCTTAGAGCTGTTGGGCAGTCTTGGATGGTGGGGGTAAATTCTGAAGGAGGTTTACTTGTTTGAGTAAGCTTGGATTGTAGGTAGACCGCAAAATCTTGGGGATGGATCTCACATTGCTTTTCAGGGGTTGGTTCCTTTGATAGTCTTGACTAGGTTAAACAAATCGTGGGGCTTATTTAAGGCCCGCTTCAGGGTGTCCGTGTGGTACTGCTTCATTTTATCAGAGATGGCCTTGCGGTGGATGGTTAGCTGATTGAGGTAGGCTACCCGGTCTATGGAGGAGCGTGACCGACGCCAGCGCTTCTCGAGGCTCCGTAATTGGGATAGTGATAGTCTCAGTTCATCAGTGTACCATGGTGCAGAAGCTCTTTTCCTAGTCGGTCTATTGAGAGGTGGTCACAGTGCAATTGTATTAAGACTGTTCCAGCATGTGATTAAGTCGTCTATCTCTAGAGAGGTCTCGTTACGAAGTGAGCAGGTTGCAGCAAGGATGCGCTCTCTGTTGAATGGAAAAAAGCTCCTAGTCAGCGATTTAAAGTTGTTTGGAGCAATGTTGGTCTTTGAGTGTCTGAGATGAGTAGGAATCTGGAATGTAATGAGTTTATGATCTGACCACGGTACATCAGATATAGATATCACCGAATTGTGTGATTGGTCATGTACGATCTGTGGGGCGAATATAAGGTCAAGGGTGTTCCCCTTCACATGTGTAGGTTCATGCACTAATTATTGATATCCAAGGGATTCAAGGGCTTCAAGGAAGGCAGCTGAATGGCTATCTTGGAGAGCTGGCAGGTTGAAATCACCAACAATCCAAACTGGAGTATTAGGATTCTGTATGTTGGAGGCTAGGTCTATAATGTCTGGAAGGGCATCTGGGGAGGCTGATGGTGCTCGGTATAGGAGGTTTATAGCGCATATCTTGTTGGAGATAGACTAACTCTAGGTGGTCCGTGCTCGGGGCATTTATCAGTTGGAACTGAAGGTCTGATCTGGAGAGTATGAGCACACCTCCGCGCTTGTTCTGTCTGTGACTAGTAAACACTGAAAAATTCGGTGAAAGGAGCTGGTTGAGTAGTACATTGTCTTCTGTGGACAGCCATGTTTCAGTAACCATAAGGATATCGAGGTTGTGGAGGGATATTATGTCTGCAATCACCGGCCATTTCTTACGAATTGAGCAGGCGTTGATAAGAGCGCATTTTAAACTATGTGCATGAACTCCAGCAGGAATTTTAGTCTCTTCGAGGTGGTGAAGTTCATCCCCCAGTCTCAGGGATTCTACTCCATTACGTCCTGGTCCCCCAAGAAGACGGGGGGGGGGGGGGGGGGGGTTAGACCCATCCTAGACCTGTGAAACCTCAGCTGCTTCCTGATGAAGCTCTTCAAGATAGTCTCCCTTGAAATGTCTCTGCCCTATCTCCACTGGGTAGATTGTCTTGGCTATGCTTGTATCTAAAATTTTATTTTTTAAATACACGTCCTGATCCACTTCATACAACAGCAATACCGCTGATTCATTGTTAGAGGCTGCCACTATCAGTACAGAGTCCTGTCCTTCAGACTGGCATCTGCTCCAGGGTTTTCACAAAGTGCTTAGCAGTAGCTTCTACCTTCCTGCAGAGAATACAGCATATTCATCTTTCTGTATCTGGACAACGGGCTCATCCAAGGGAGCACATCCACCGAGGTCTCAAGCAGTGTGCCACACCATCCTCATACTCAGCTACTTGGCATTTGTTATAAAGTACTCAAAGTCCCACCTGCAGCCCACACAGCACCTAGAGTTTATTGGTGCCCTTGACACTGCTCAAGCCAGAGCATTCCTTCTGACTGGCTCAATGGCTGCCAGATCTCACCCAGATGGTATGTTCCAGCACCTCAGTCTCTGCTTCATGCTGTGCTTCCTGGGTCACATGGCTTCCATGGTTCATGTCTCTCTATATGCTCATCTCTGACTGTGGCAGGACCCCTGCCACTCACATTCTTGGTGGCAGCAGCTGTCTAATCTCCTAGTGGTGCTTCCCTTTCAGGCACCCCCAACATCAGCACATCCTCACCACAGATGCCTCCATGCTTGGATTGGGGGGGGGGGAGGGCATTGGGATGGCCTCCAGACTCTGCATCTGATCATGGGACATGACCCACCTCCACATCAACCATCTTGAGCTCAGGGTGTTTGCAAAGGCCCTGTGGGTATTTCAAACCTACCTAGCCAACCAGATCATCCTGGTGCAGACAGTGGCAATATTCTACCTCAACAAGCAGGGAGAACCAGGCTTGTACCCACTCTGGAAGGGCATCCACCTCTGGAACTGCACCATCAGCCAGGGTATGCTTCTCAGGGCAGTGTTCCCAGGGCACGACAATACCTTAAACAGGCTCAGCTGGGTGCTTCATCCCCACCAATGGTGGCTCAATCTGCAGGTTCTGCAGCACATCTTCAGCAGGTGGGGCACCCCAATGATGGGCCCTTTTTTTTTTTTTTTGCCATGACCTGGACTGGCCACACCCAGTTGCCTCACTTCTGCTCCAGACTTCTCTCTAGTTTGCATACCCTCCCATCCCCCTGGTAGCCAAAACATTCTTCAAGATAGACTGGGCCATGGTCATTCTTGTGGCCCCTCACTGGCCCAGACAGCCATGATTCCCCTTGGTACCCCTGTTTCCCCTGGGCTGTACCCTGGATCTTCTGAGGGAAAGGACCCTCCTGCATCCCAACCTCCAGTCCCTGGCTCTGACACATCTCTGCTGAGAGGATGGCCCTGGCCTAGTTTCATCTGCCCAGGGAGGTCAAGGATGTCATCCTCGTATCCCGCAAGGATTCCACCAGACAGATATATGCCTTCAAATGGTGTAGGTTTGCAGTTTGGTGTGCAGCTAGATATCAACACTTTCTCCTGCTCGGTGCACAAGATCCTGCAGAACCTTTTCAGACCAGTACTAGAAAGGTGGAGGATCAATTCTGTACAGGTACACCTCGGTGTCCTTGTGGCTTACCATCACCTGGTTGACAGCCAATCTATTCACCCTCTTGTTGGCCACTTCATGAAGTCTGCTACTTTCACAGCCTCTCATCTGCCTGCCTACAGTGATGTGGGACTTGAATGGTTTTCGAAACTCATTGCTCCTCCCTTTGCCTCTCGTCATTTCAAGTATCTCACTTGGAAAGTCTTCCTCATAGTGCTCACACCTGCATACAGTCAACAAGTTGCAGTCTTTAATGGCCCATGCCCATTAAACCAGGTTCTATCATAATAGGGTGTTCCTTTGCACTCACCCTAAATTTCTGCCTAAGGTGGTCTCCTCCTTTCACCTCATCCAGGAGGTAGTTCTACACTTTTTTTTTTCCCAGGCCTCGCACAAGCAGAGCTGAGGCCTCATTGCAGACTGCAAAAGTGCTTTGGCTTTCTACATTCGGTGAACAAAAGGCTCACTGCTGTTCTCAGCTGGTCATCTTATGACCTGAACAGGCTCAGCATTGTGGTCTCTAAACACACCCTCTCTACCTGGGTGGCTAGTTTGTATCTCATTTGCCTATTGGTAGGCTGGTCTCTCTGGAGCATCGTATGATAGTTACATCAACCTCCTCACAATTCCCTCTCAAAGGACCAAGAGCCTACAAGCAACCTGCCATAAGGCATTCTCAATGTATGGTCCAACTTTGTGGAACTTGCTGCCAGCAGAGCTCTATGCAATAAGATACTATGGATTTCAGAAAGAAATTGAAGACTCTATTTCTAGAGCATTTTAGTCCACATATCTAGTGGCCTAGACACTACATGCTGAAAGGCTTTTACATGGATGAGCACCAACAAGTTATGATTCCCCACATATTGCTGGCCTAAATCTCCTTTTCTTAGAGCAACCCAGCCACTTTAAAATTGTAAGATTCTTTAACAAAGTAACATAGTTCCAAGAGACAGTTCAATGTAATTACTCACATGTATCATAGTTTGGTCATTTATATTAAACTTGCTCAATGTACTTTAACAAAATATTAGCCATTCTGTTACATGTAATATGTTTGAGTTAATTATCAAAGCAGTTTACAATTCTGAAAGGTGGTATAAAAGAATCGTTAAATGTCTGGGCCATGGCTGCCTCTGGCACATCTAATGCTGTCTCCCTTTTTTGAAGATTTGCTGGGCTGCTGCTACCTGGTCTTCAACCCACACCTTCGCAGCCTACTATTGTGTTGATGGGGATTCCTGTTGTGACAATGCCTTCAGACAGGCTGTGCTGCAGCATCTCTTCGGGGACTGATGCAACACCTCCCTTCAGCCCTTTTGTCTGTCCAGGCTCCTGTAGAATTGATTTTTCGCTTGAAGCTGGGGCCACATTCTGATCTTCTGGCCTCTTAGCACGTTTCATGGACATTCATGGTCCATTTTTGTTGCCAGTGGTTTTTAGATTCTCAGTAGCCTGTTGCTATGGAGTCCCACTGTCTGGGGGGGAAAAAGCAGGAAGCTAGTCCTCACAAAGCATAGTTACTCACTTGTAGCAGGTGTTCTCTAGGAACAGCAGGAATTGGCCCTCACATATGGGTGATGTCAGCACAGACTGAGCCCATGCAGCAACCACTCCCCAGCTTTCAAAGAGCCTTTGGGAGTCCTACCACACATGTCGAGCTATGTCATACTGAGGTAAGGTGGCACCCTTGGGTGGGAAGGTACCACTCATGTGTGGTAGGACTCCCAAAGGCTTTCTTTTGAAAGCTGAGGTGTGGTTACCGCATGGGCTCAGTCTTGTGCTGAGGTCACCCATATTTGAGGGCTGTTTCCTGCTGTTCCTGGAGAACACTGCTACAAGTGAGTAACTATGCTTACCTGAAACCCTATATTTAGGATTATTGCAATAATCTGACTTGGTTAAGACTATAGCTTGAACAAATAGTCTTGCTTTAGAATGACTTGTTTCCAATAGACAAGGTTATGGCTCATCTTATTTTTTTTGTACAGACCTTGTGGTTTGGTTTTGTAGTGCTGGCATTTTTTCAAACTACATTGGAGAAGTTCTGGTGTCATCTCAGTAATGGAACCAAATGCTCTTCAGTACTAGGTATATGGAAGTAATACAGAACCCTACAAAAATCTCAACTTTGCCTAGTATTTACTGTCCTTTGTACCATTTTTCTTTTCTAGTCTTCCCTTCTTCCACCTATATCTGGCACGATATTCAGAAGGCATTTGCAAGGTTTATAGCCCAGTAAAGTGGAAATGCCTTAACTGGGGATATTCAATGGGGGATCTACACGGTTAGTGCCATTGATGATCCCCCTTAAAAGCCCTGTGTGCCCTGATGCTATCCAGTTAGCACTGGGGCATGTCAGGTGTTCCAGGGTAGAGCAGAGTCTGTGATCAGTGCTAACAGGGCAGCAGTGGTATTGCATGGTTAGCTCCTGCACCTTAAACGAGGGGGTTTCCTCGCCTATCTTTTAAGGCACAGGAACTAACTGGGCAGCGTGTGCGTGTATTGCCACTAGCTTTCAGTCACTGCCCTTTATCACAATGAAATCTCCTCTTCCCAGGCCTGCAGAAGCATTAAGTTAGCGCAGGGCCTTTAAATCCATGTGCACGCTCCAGGCTTGCCCCTTCCTGTGCAAACTGTTTTCAGAGGGGGTGGGATGTGACAGTACCCAAGCACATGTATGGATCAAAACTTTCATATCTTTTGGGTGCTGCATTTAGGATGTGAACTCAGCAGGCAGAGGAAGAGAATAGCCTTTTTCCACCTGGAAACAGTGGTGGCGCTTGTTGCAGCAGTCTCACTCTGCCTAATGAGAGCTGTCCATGGTTCTTCTGGTTTGATATGACTAAGGATGTTAATTTTGTTACTGTTTTATGGTTTAAAAGGGTAGGTGAAACCAAATTGATTGCTGCTTAGTTTGGCATTTGGGGGGAGACATGAACCCTTTGGTTTAGAAATCTTGGATATGGGGATTTTAATGAACTATCTCCAGGAACAAGCAGGAATGAGTCTTCACATATGGATATGTCGGTACCGACTGAGTCTGTGCGGGAACGCTTCCCAGCGTCCAATCAAAATGCTTTTGGAAGCATCCCACCACGCCTGCGTGCTGCCTTCCCAACTGCCTCTCCTCAGTTTTCATTTTTCTGCGGAGCCAGCAGGACATCCTCCTGTCACTGCAGAAAATTCTTTTTATTTTTTAGTTTTCTTGTGGTCATGGCTGCCTTCCCCAACGCCACCAGTACCGCCGGTGTTTTTCTCTCCTTTTTTTTTTCCTTTTTAAGGAATATTTTTTCTTAGTGCCTCACGGTTTTCTTAGGCCTGCTAGGCCTACTCACTTTCCTTCATGGAACCGCCAGTCACTATTCCCAAGAAATGTTCAAACTGCGGCGGTACAAAATTAACTTTAGACACACTTAATTGGTGTCTGGCCAGTTTGGGTCCTGACCATTTTCCTCGAGTGTCCCTCCTGCAATAGTATTGTCAGAAAAAGTCTTCAGCATCGGGTTTCCCTCGATATGTGGTCCCCATCCAGCTTCAGGGCACCGACCACTTCTACACGGAATCAGGTAACCCAAAAACAGTCTGTTAAGACTAGCCAGTCCTCGAGTGGTAGATCTCATGCACAGCATAGAGATGCCTCTGGCCTTGCCCTCGAACATACTGGTTTTAAAACCCCGGTGGGAGTCTTCGGCCTCCAAAGCCTGTGTGGGGTTTCAGGTTGTTCCTGAGGTTCACCCCTCACAGAACATACCTGTGCCATGCTCGGTGGTGGCATCCGCTTCGAGTGGTACCGATACCCCGGCATCGGCAACGGTGTTTGATGAAACATTCCTCACCAAGGATCATTGTCTGGTGTCCTTGGTACCTACAGGACCGTTGATACGCTCCAGGCTGATCCTCCAGTATCGGTATCAATCCCGGTACCAATACTAGTAATGACGTCGGTACCCTCCAGATGTGCTTCGATAGACTCGCTTCCTTCGATGCTGAGTCTGGAATCTATCTCCAGTCTGGAGGACTGGGTACCGACTCACCTTGGTACAGACACCAAACGGTACCGAAGGCATGGTTCCGATCCATGTCCAGCACTCTGTTTCTTCCATACCGATAGTTGTCACCGGCTGGCCTTCATCCACTGGTACCGGATACGGTGCCGGAGTTGGTACCGGTATCCACATTACCATTGCTTTCGGTGCCTTCCATGCTTCCCTCTTCAGGCTCGCTTCCCTCGATACCGAGTTTGGAATCGATCCCTAGCATGGACGATATGCTACCAATTGTTGCTGGTCCCGATCCCCTGCGGTACCGGCGACCATTCTCTAGGGATCTCCACCATTCAGGATCTTATATGCCTATAAGGTTGGATAGATCCTCCGGTGCCAATGCTAGTTCTTCAGCAGATCTAGCCTGTCCAAAAGAATTTTCCCTCTGGGGATTTTTATTTTTTCTCATGGATATATCACTTGCCATTTCTATGCCTGGACAGGATCCTACACAAGGCAATGCAGAATCCCTGTATATTCCTGGGACAGCAAAGGATACCATCATGCTTCCTTTGCATCATTCCTTACAGGATCTCCTACGAATGTGGGAGGCTCCTTTAACGGTGCCCCCACCTTCTAGGACAACTGATCTTCTATATCAGGTGCCTCCCTCTCCAGGTTTTCAGAAGACTCAACTTCCTCATCATTCCATTGTTGAATCAGCAATGAGGCGGGTGAAAAGTACTAAAAAGCACTCTTCTTATCCGCCAGGTCGTGAGTCTAAGACTTTAGATGCCTTTGGATGCCAAACCTTCCAGGCATCCATGCTTTCAGCAAGAATTCTCTCATATATTTTCTATATGGGATTATCTCTTGAGGTCAAAGAAATTACTATCTTTGACCCTTTTCTTCAAGAGACTATAAGTGCAGACTATTCCTCTCTGGTTAGTCATGTTCAAAAACATATCTAGGTTCCTTATTCGTGCTTCCCTGGACTCCTTTGAGTCTATTAGCAGAACTTCTGCTATAGCTATAGGGGCACGACGTAAAGCCTAGCTCCAGGCTTCAAACTTAGACAAATGGGCTCAAAAAAGACTGGGAAATACTCCTTGCACTGGAGAAAATCTCTTTACCACTGACATTCCTGTTTCCAGAGGCTGTTCTACGCCTTCCTCTTTCCCAGTTGGTAGGAAATGTCCTACCCAACTTTCTTCCCCTAGGGGGAAAGTATTTTTTTATATACTTTATTTTATAACCACCAACAAATACAATACATCAAATATACACATCTCCAAGAGGGGTGGACTCTGATCCCCCCTCGGAGTAGTAACAAAGCAGAAAAGAGGTGGAAGATCATTTTTCCCCCCTTTATATTCCCCCAACCCCATCACCTGCCACCCCCCTCCCTGCCCCCCTCCACCCTCAGCACACTCCCCAAAACCATAGAACCCCCAGGGGAACAAATCCACCCCACACCTTCCCCCAGTAGCTCAGCTACCAACTTGTAGGATCTCATTATGACACCTGGCACTTAACTGTTGAATGTAAGGCTCCCATACACGCATAAAGGCTGTCCGTTTGACACTGCCCCGCGCCCCCCATCTCTCTATTAACATTTGATGGAAGCAGTTACGCCACTCGCCAAGGGTAGGCGGGCTGCAATCCCTTCAAAGGCGAAGAATGGGACCCTTCCCCACCAAACAGGCCTTGCGCACCAACAAGCGTTCCCCCTCTACCACCGGACAAGGAGGGTCAAGCCGATCCAGCACCACAAGGGCCCCGGACCAGCGCACCCATCGCTGTAGCAATCGATTTAAAAAAGCACATATCTTGGCCCAATAGGAGCGCAATACTCTACAACCCCACCAAATATGTAACAAGGTCGCTAGTGGTTCCGCGCATTTAAGGCAGCAGCCATCGGTGGTCAGTCGACTACGGAATGCCCTCTGTGGGGAAAAATGCACTCTGGTTACACATTTAAATTGTATCTCTCGCCAGCGTGTTTCCTGTGTCAGCCTCACAATCCCTTTTAAAGCCTGACTGACCCGGGGGATAAGGCTTCTCCCAACTCCACTTCCCAAGCCACCTCGACCCCTCAATCATGGCCTGTACTAAGCCGAGCCAAATGCTTCTTGAGATCCTTGATTGATGGATCCCCCCCCCCCCAACCCAAAAAATTCCAATATTTGGGCTGACCTGTCAACGTGTAACTCCTCTCGCAGCAGAGAGGACACATAATGAGCAATCTGCATATAAGCAAAGGAATGTTTAGTGGGCAAATCATACTCCCTACTCAAGGTCAAAGATTTGCACTGCCCTGACGGCTCCACTATGTGCCCAACATTCCGTATTCCCCGATTACTCCAGTCCCGAAAGGTCTCCATATCTGAACCAGGCGTGAAAGCAGCGTTGCCCTGTAAGGGCAGCCAACTAGAGACCTTCCAGGCTGTATTCCAGTGGACATTGGTTTGGTTACCAAGACTTGGAAACAACTTAATCAACTCACTCTGCACTACATGACTAGGGAGAGCCTGGTGCGTCCCATGTAAGACTCCCAACAGCGTCAACGGCGCCACAAAGCACTCCTCCAAAGCCCGGGGCGTATACACATCCGTCCCTCCCAACCAGTCTCCAAGATGTCAAGCCTGGCAGGCCAGAGCATACCCTACAAGATCTGGAAGACCCATCCCCCCATCACGCCACGTCCCCAACATCCGTGACAAAGAAATACACGCCTTCCCTCCCTTCCACAGGAAGCATCTAATAGCAGCTTTGAAGCAGCGCACATCTCGGCGCAATAACCAAACGGGCAATGTCTGAAACCAATACAACAGCCGCGGTAGGAGCACCATTTTAACCACCGCTATCCTCCCTGATAATGAGAGGCAGGGGATCCCAGGCTTTCAACTGTACTTGCAGCCGTCGCAGTGCTCGCTCAAGGTTACGCACGTAAAGGTCCCGGGGATTACGGGTCAGCACTATGCCGAGAGATAAATTCATCAGTCGCCCACTTAAGTGGAAAGGCTCCCACCCAACTCCCCCGCAGCTGATCCGATACATCCAGGGCTTCAGATTTATCTTTGATCCGCAGCCCCGCAATGCCACCAAATCTCAAACTCCTCCAACTTCGGTAGCGACTGATCAGGGGCAAGTAGGTGTACCAAAAGATCATCCGCAAAGGTGGAGAGTTTAAACACCTCGGGGCCCATTCATACTCCCTGTATCTCGCGGGAGGTTTCAATGGTCCGTATCAGGGGGTCGAGTGACAGGACAGACAAAGGGGAGAGGGGGCATCCCTGACGCATACCCCGTTCCAAGGGAAAGTCGTCAGAGTACCCCATTGCACAAAACCCCAGCTGTCAGCTGGGCGTAAAGGCTCTCCACCATTCTACAAAACTGAACACCCAATCCGTAGCGCGGGAGAAGGTGACGTAAGTATTGCCAGTCTGCCCTGTCAAAGGCCTTTTCCGCATCAAAGCTGACAAGCAGGGACGGTAACCGATGAGCATGCACCCATTCCAAAGAAGCTAAGATCTTACGCAAATTCTGAATCGCATAGCGCCCCTTGACAAACCCCACCTGCGAGTCATGCACCAAATGCCCTAAAACTGCTGCCAGCCGCATTGCCAAATTTTTGCATTTAATTTGATATCAAAATTAAGCAAGGATATAGGACGATATGATCCTACTAGCAAAGGATCTTTACCCGGTTTAGGGATCAGCGCAAGATGTGCATGATTACATCCCCAACAAAAGGCCCCCTGTTCCACTCGCTTATTAAAAACCTCCGCCAGGACAGGGCTCACACTCGTCTAGAAGTTTATAAAACTCGGGCCCCCAAACCATCTGGTCCAGGCGCTTTGTTACAGCTAGCTGCCAAAATCAGAGTGCACCTCATGCGAGGTTATAGGCTGCTCTAACATCTCTCGCTGTTCAACAGTAAGCTGCGGCAAGTCCAACTCTTTCGAATAATCCCCCAGCTCCATGGTGGATGTAGGTTGCGCCTTATATAAATCCCAAAAAAAAGCACGAAAGACCCGGGCGATTGCCATGGACTCCCTTTGCAGTTGTCCCTGATCATTTGACTGCTGCCACTAACGAGGAGCCCCGTTGACCCTTCAAACAACGGGCTAGCAACTTCCCTGGTTTATTCCTGTAGCAATGTAGCTGATATCTATGATAAAGAATGGATTTCTTGGCTCTCTGATGTATCAGCTCATTGAGATCCATCTGAGCTTCCCAAAGCTTTTTCTTATTCGCGGGTATCGGACAACGCGCACAGAGCTTGCACAACCTGTTAACCAGTCGCTCTAAACCAATTATTCGCTCCGCTATTAACCAACGTTTCCGGGCTGCAAATCCAATGATATCGCCCCGTAACACTACTTTTTGCCATCTCCCACACCAACTCAGGATCTTCACTATGGCACTGATGATCACTCATAAATTCCCTCCATTGCTGCCTCAAAGAGCTGGAATCAAACATTCTGACACAGCCCCAGGGGAAGTCTCCAAAGTCGTGCCCGGGCATTGTCTATCCCCCACTGCAGCTTCATTCAGACCATCGCATGATCAGCTATCTCTAGTGAGCCAATCTGCACCTCACTCGTATGAGCAAACAAATCCCCCTACACCAAGATATAATCAATTTGAGCACTGGAGCTGTGTGCCTGGGTCTGGTGGGTAAAATCCCTTTCCAAAGGATGCAATAGGCGCCAGGGGTCAACCAAGTCCAGTCTACTACGAAAACGCTGCAACATCCGAGTCGTCGGGACCCTATCTCTCGCCTCCCCTCTAGAAGTGTCAAGGTCCACATCGAAAACCCCGTTAAAATCCCCGGCAAGAAGCAGCAGATATTCCGGGAGCTGCTCTATTTTGGAGGCCAGGCCATTGTAAAAGCTAGGGTCCATCACATTAGGACCATAAAGATTCCCGATAATCACTGGTTTCCCCTCTAGTCGACCAGCCAGCAAAAGAAATCGCCCGTCCTCCAACAATAGTTTTTTCCAGGGCAAAACGGACTTGCTTGTGGAACAGGACTGCTACTCTTTTCTTCCCTCGCTCAGGAGCCCCCCATACCTGCCCCACCCAGCCTCTATGGAGTTTACTATGTTCTTCTTCCATCTGGTGCGTTTCTTGTAGAAGGGCAACATCGCACTGCTGTTGGGCTAGGGCCTGCAAGATTTTATATCGCTTTATTGGATTCCCCAACCCACAGACATTCCATGTAATCTTCAGAGGCATGGGGCGGTGTCAAAATCCAGCCATGCAGAAAACTCTAATCGCAACAGAGGAGCTCCCCCAGCCTGGAGCCCCCCCCTAACAGCCAGCAAAAGAAAAATGCAGAGCCACCTACAAGTAAACAGTGGAGTGTGCACTATCCTACCCCCTCGCCTGCCTCCCCCCTCCACTTTCCCACCCCCCTCCACTTCCCCACCCCTAAGCTATCAAGTCCACCCACCAGGCTGGACAACTTCCCTATGGCAATCGGGTCTGCCCCAAACTTCCCTGGATCCAACATTGAACCTAACTGTCTTAGAATTCCACTCTTTCTAACCACCCCAAGATTGATATCACAGTACTCCCCACCACTCCCCCTCTCCACTCATCCCTAAAGCCCCAGCACTCCCTGACCTACTCCATTAGTTATTGGGACTTAGTACCACCAGGCTCCTCCCCCATCCAATAACCCCACTTGCTTTTGTCCCCCAGGTCTTCCATCCCCTCCGTTCCCAATTCTAGAGCCCTACACCTCCCCTCTGTATCACCCCCCCATCCGATACTCAATATGACCATATTTCACCTCTGGAGCACAATCTAAGGTCACCATATTAAATCTACCCATACCACACCCCCACTCCCCGATTCGGTAGGGCTGCCACATTATCACTCACAAAATGGCATAGGGGGGGCACCATCAAGCCTCTAGAGGCCACCACAGGAAATTAAACTAAACATCCAGAAAATGTCATAGGCATAACATAAACAACCCACTCATCCACTCATTCCAAGCTTACACCCATAACACCCCCCCTCCACATTCTTCTACCCCATTCAACCTGATCTATCTATCAGCATCCCCTCATACAGATGTAATCCCCAGGGTGACAGCCGAGGAACTGCGAGATTAGTCTCCTCGTGCCCCTCCAGGGGCTCCACCCACTGGCACCAGCCCCCCAGTGCTGCCCACCCAATGTTGCTTAATTCCCAGCGGGATATGTGAGTGTGATCACCCTCCCTCCCACTAGCAGCAAGCCGACTAACCCATGGCCCACCTCCCCCGGCTCCTCGCCTTCGGCCATAAAAAGATTAGGGACTTGCAAGGCACAGCTCTCCCTCCTGCACTATACTTCTCTTCAGTATAAGAAAAAAAAAAAAGAGGGAAGGGAGCACATATGAGACTTTACAAAGAAATTACCGTTGTCAATATTATGAACACCCTCCTCTGGGCCTGCAACAGACCTTCATGTGGCCACACATACAAATATGCCATTCACCCAGCTCAAACAGCAGTAAACCACACACACAGTTGCTTAGCAAAACAATTGAAACATAGTAACAGTTTAACAGTGTTGCCATCTAAATAGCTTAGACAAGGGAGCAGTTGACAGAATATGGCCAAATGTAACAGGCCACAACTTAAACAAACCAAGAAATTAAACAGTGCAACACTGAAATCAGAGAAAGACTAGCTGCTATAGTCCAGAGCTACATCAGGCCCTTGAGCCCCTCTGTCAGCGAGACATCCAAATGCCATTCCCATTATCAATCCAAGATTCATGAGGGCAAAGCAGCCTGGGCATTCAGGGTTTCCAGAAGAGCAGCAGCTGCTGCCGGTGTCAGGTAGCGGGTCTGTCCCTGGACCTCCACTCGAAGCCGGGCAGGATACAGCAGCGAGAATCGCACTCCTTTGTTTAGCAACTGTGTGCAGACCCCCGAGAAGGCCCAGCGCTGCTGACTAACTAGGGCCGAGTAGTCTTGGAACACAAGTATTGGTTCCGAATCCTGTTGTCGCATCTTTCGACCCCGGGCAGCTTTCAACACAGCTTCTTTTTGTCAGTAATCCAAAAAGCATGCAATAACCGCTCGTGGCCTTCTCGCCTTTTCTCTCCACTGGCCAAGTCTATGCACGCGCTCCAACTTTACAGGATCACCGTCTTGGATTGAAAACCGCCAAACTCTCCAGTATCCCGATGAAGCGCAGGTTCTTGCGCCTCCTCCGGTTTTCAAGTTCGTCCAACTTGTCACCCTGCTGCTTTACCAGAGTCTCCAAGGCCTCCACTTTAGCTGCCAGGGAGTGCTGGGTATCCTCCACATCTGAGACTCAGGTCTCTACTTGGTCCAGCCTCCCGGTAAAGTCAGTAAAACGTTGGCTGACAGTCTGTATCTGGTCTGCCAGGTCTTGGAACCGGGTATCTAGCGCCTGGGCCACCGCAGCACTCACCTCCGTGACCAGATCTGGAGTGCCACCAGATTTCGGGCTAGCTGGTGCCCCTCCGCCATTTTTCCCTCCGTAGCTCGCGGCTTCTCCTTTCGTGGCGCTTTCGATGCCATCCGGTTTCGTAGCGGGGGGGGGGAACTGCTTCCAACACTAGATGAATACCCCCTTTGGTCAGGATTGGTAGATATGGAAACAGGACCCACTCAGCAAGTAGGGGTATTTTTCAGCAAGGTTGGTCAGGGTTGATCCACAGCACACACAGTTTGCGATTGTCAGTAAGAGGACAATACCTAAGAGGCCACGCCACAAAGCCCTCCGGCGAGGCTCTCAGGCGCGGGCCCATCAGTCGCAGTCTCACCTCAGCGCTCTTTCTCTTGTGTGCCGTTGCCTGCCCCGACCGGGCAGGGATGGCTGCAGGCCTCTTCAACACTGGAGGCACAATACCCCGTGAGGGGAAAGTTAGGATGGCGGTGGAGGAAATGTCAGATCGTGCCTTGGCGCGCTTACTTTTATGTGCAGTTGTCTGCTCCAATCGTGCAGGGATGGTCGCAGGCCCCTCACCGCTGGAGGCACAATACCTCGTGAGGGGAGAGCTGGTGATGACAGTAGAGGAAATGCCCGATCGCGTCCCGGCATGCTTTCTCTATGCAGTTGCCCGCTCCGACCGGGCAAGGATGGCTGGAGGCACAATATCCCGTGAGGGAAGAGCTGATGGCGGTGGGGGAAGTGCCCGATTGCGCCCCGGCATGTTTTGTTTTATATATAATTGTCTGCCCCGATTAGGCAGGGATGGCCGCAGGTCTCCATTGTTGAAGGCTCAATACCCCGTGAGGGGAGAGTCGATAAAGGCGGTGGAAAAAGATTTTAGAAGGTTTTATAGCCGTTTTGCGGGGCAGGTAGCCCGGAGCTGATCGTGACCTGTCCGATAAGCTCATTGCCAAACCGGACGTCCGGGGGAAAGTGTTTTATTCTTCTGCCCATCATTCAGATGTTCCCAAACAGGGGAAGCATCGCCCTAGTCTGAAGAAACCACAACCTCAGGGTCTACAAACCCAGCAGTCGCAGGGTTTTAAATAAGTCATTTTTCCCCTTGTGTTGCTGGTTACAGGGGCAGTCTACTTTTTGCTGAAGTATCTGCACAATTTATCCTAACTTTTTCAAGATGTCTCTTCTTGAGACATTTTTTCCTTTACTCTAAGAGTCTTCATGATCATGCCCTCACTTGACAGGTTTCTCTTCCTTTTTGGGAAAAGAGAAATGACAACTATTAAGACAGTTGTTTCCCTGTACTGGCATGTATCATCTTACCTTTCAGAGACTTCCTTCAGTCTCCTTCACCTCTGTCTTACCTCCCTCTTGCTACAGCATTTGGTTTGTAAGAGTGGCTTTCTTACACTGGTAAGCCCCTATGGTCCTCTACCTGTTCCACAGGGGGATTTTCCATTTAAGTGTTGTCTCCCCCTTTTATTTCCTTAGGGCAGCTCATCAGACACTAGATAGTCCTACTATGTCTCTTTTTTTTTTTTCCAATCTAAAAAGATGGGAAAAGAGATTTTTCGCCCGCTGCCCTGGTAGTTGCTGCAGATACACTAATTCCTAGTGATTAAACCATTGGTTCTGTTCACCACACAACCAGGGCTTCTCCTTCACTAGCTATTCTTCTAGCCTCAGTGCTAAACCCCAAACAGGTTATCAACCTCGTTTGGGAAACCCTATTATCACAGACTGCTTGGTTAACTTCTATTCTTTGCCCCTTGTCCTTGGCAGAGTAGTTCTTACCCACTGGCTTTTAACAGCCAGTTTTTGCTTCTAACATGCAGCATGCTCTCTGCAATGCTACAGAGCAGCTTTGCACTATGGGCCCTTGCTAGAGCATCATATCTTGTCTAGCAGATAACCCCAGAGGGTTAGGAGGGGTTTCCCCAGTCATATTTTTCATGTCTGGTAGGTGTTTCCTACCCCTACCATCTCCTCTAAAATCTCTTTAAAGACCTGAGGCTCAGGCCTTTTCTTCATGTGACAACCTAAAGAATGGCAAATTCCCTGGCTTGGTCCATATCCCCTTGGTCTTCTCGCCAGAGATCTCTTTTGTTTCAGTGGCAGTTAAAGGACGCCTGATACCCATCTGCCCTTGTAGACAGGTCACTATGGTATCTTCCTCCAGTGACGTCCTCTATCCATTCTCCATACTGCAGTTCTGGAAATATCTGGACTTGCTGCCTGCAGACTGAAGTTATCCTCTGCCTTTTTCCACATAGGCCATCCTGGTTATTTAAGAGCTGAAATTCTGAAACTGATTTAGACTCTTGTCAGGGACACTATTCCCCTGATTTTTGATTTTTTTTTCCAATCATAACCAGGGAAGGAAGATTCTTGATGCATCTATTCAAGCGGGTATCACCCTCCTTGCTGTTGAATCTTTTCTCTCCCCATACTCCTATGGGGATCAATTTCTAAAGACATTTCTTCATCCACATACCTGGAGACATCTGTCTACATGCCTACATATTCATATACATATATATAGATGGAGATGAGAGATGGAGATATAGACATTTGTGTATCTTCTGCCCATACAGGTCTCTCTCTCTATAGATATAGATATCTATATGATCCTGACAGATGGACACCACCCCTATCAATGCTGTACCAGCATACTTAGGGTTCTACACACATAACCACTTCCTGTGGTGATCAACAAACTTTTTCCTACCATAACCTTTCAGGGTTAGGTACCCCTGAAGTTCTCCATGTACCCTTTTTCTTTCCTTAACCCATTCAGGAAAGACATTGAGGAACTTCAGTTTATCTAAAGCTTAGCGCTTCCTAAGTCTGTCCTTAACTTCTTATCAGATACAGGGGTTTCCTGGGAGAGAGGGGGGAGAGATCTGGTAAACCATGAAGAGGTTTTACGCTTCTGAACAAAGGACTTCCTTCTGAAGGCATGGTTGATGGTGCAGTTTTACATTATACATTTAGATTTCACAATGTCTAACATGTTAAAATGCCAGACAAAAAATGAAGCCAGTTTAAAGAAACTTAATTTATGAATAGCCATGTTGAGCCTGGGAAACTCAAACCAGGTCCTTGCTGTTCACCTAATAAAGCCCTCTTAAGTCTCCAAGAGCAGGGAGGAGCTGCAGAATAAACAGACCTAGGTAGTGCTCTCCTTTCTGCAATGAAAACTGTAGCAAGTGTTAACTGGGCAGTTTCCTGCTCAGGGAAGTGCTTCTGTCCAAAAGCTGCTGCACAAACTCAAAGGGAGGTAGGAAGAAACCCATCGGTAGTGGGGAGGTAGGAAGCTGCCTGCCCAGGTAATGACAAGCATGGGACCAACACAGGATCTCTAAAGGTAAAACGTGTACTGTTGTAGTTGATATGGAAGGACAGACTAGATAGGCCATGTGGTCTTTTTCTGTCATGTTTCTATGTTTAAGTGATTTACACTTTTTGTAAGTATACTTACTACTCCACCCAGACACTACTTTTCTTTCTTAGTAGTCCACCTACATTAAAATCAACTTTTTGACCCTGTCCGAAGACCTATCCACTGTAGTCCTATCAAGCATGAGTATTTCTGTAACTTTCCCAGATCAGTTGCCCAAAGGCTTGAATGATCAAAACACAATTAGAGCACTTCTGAAGCTTCAAAGTCATCTATTTTTTTTGATAGGTAGCATTTATCTTCCCCCCCCCCCTCCGACTGCAGAACAACCCACACAGTTCTACAAATTTCAAATCTCTCTGCCATATTAGCTGGGAATGTTAAGAGCCCAGACATTTCCAAATGTAAAGCCCCATGTAGGCCAGCTGCCTCTGAGTAAGACATACGGGCAATCTGACCCAAGATCATGCAAGGCACAGTGAACCAAATTTTTTTAAACTGAATTCTAAAGCTCACTGGTAATGTCTGCAAAGGAAGCATCACTTTTTTTTTTTTGTTTTTTTTTTTTTGGTAGTAACAACCAGTGATCGGTGAGCAGCCACATTTTTGAACCATCTGAAATGCATGTACTTGCTGAAAGCCCTATGTATAAACTATTATAATATTTTCTATTGACGCATGCTATCCTTGCATTTCATTGGAGCGCTGGCAGATCAATGGGTTTTGTATGTCTTTGGCTTTGGCTGAGTCTTCAGGCCAGTTGCTTCCCATTTGAGTACCATTTTCTTCTGCATAGAAATTTCATGTGTATATGCACATTGGAGGTGACCTCCTTTTCCAAAACCAGAATCACAAAGCACAATAGAATCTTGTTAGAAACAAAATTGCTTTATAAATTTGTCTAAAGCCTTACTGACTTCCAAACCTGAGAATACCTGGAAGTGGGTGGCTGGCTGGCACTGCTGTAGTAGCAGCTGTGGGTAAATCCACAGCAAGCCTGGTACAGTGCTCCTATAGGATCTAGGCTAATCCTGTTCACCCATCACTTGAGTGTCTCCTTACATTTTCCTTTGTAATCCTAGTAAGGATGGTGGTCTTTAGTTCAGCATGATTCAGTGGTGCATTCAGTTGGCAGGGAAATATTTTTCCACTAAATGAAATACAGTATTTTTCTCCTATTTCAGAATCGTGCTGTTCTGCACATAGCTCTCCGCAACCGTTCAAACAAACCAATCCTTCAGGATGGCAAAGACGTGATGCCTGAAGTGAATGCTGTGCTCGATAAAATGAAGCATTTTTCTCAGGTAGGTTAAAAGTGAGACTTCAAAGTACCCAGTAGTTGGGACAGGCTGTCTCACATGAGATCTCTGGCACCTTCATGTGAAAGGCATGTCCCATCTGCACTCATTTTTTTGGCTGTCTTAAACATACCTTTTATTTGGCTTAAATTAAACTGGGTATAGCTTTGACTAGTGTTTTTTTTGTAGGTGTAGGCTGACACTGAAGTGCATAGTATGCTGTGTACAGCAAAATATAATCCTAAAGTATCTGATGTTCTAGGCTATTTCCGGGCAAAATTGACTTCATAAATGCAAGAAGTACAATTTGCCTTATCCTTGTGAATTTAGTGGCATGCTGCCCTTCAGTTGTGTGCTGAACATGACACATTGCACCTTCCCTCTTTCGAGCTGTAAGGGAACAGAAGTGGTAAACTAGACTATTTTTAGAATTTCCTGTAAAACCTTAAGTTCATTGTGTAATGTTTGCTATGTTCGTTACAGAGAGTGCGCAGCGGTGAGTGGAAAGGCTACACTGGCAAAGCCATAACTGATGTGGTCAACATTGGTATTGGTGGCTCAGACTTGGTAAGCTGGAGTACACAGCCAAACTTGTGTGGTGGTCTGTTTTTCTTTTCCTTTCCTCTCCTCTTCTCAACACCCCTGAAGGTTTCACTATGACCCAAGAAATGGAACCAAAGGCCATAACTGGCAGCTTGCCCTCATGAGATGGAATCACCCACTTTCTTCCTGGGGCCATAACATGTAGCTCTGAGCATGCTTATTACCTTGCAGGGTACCACATATTTCTGATAAGTCACAACCTTTTCTGTTACTTTTCTTAATGTTCTACTAGGAACTTCAGTGTCCTTTTCTCATTCAAGGGTCCACTGATGGTGACTGAAGCCCTGAAACCATACTCCAAAGGAGGACCACATGTGTGGTTTGTCTCCAACATTGATGGAACACATATTGCCAAGACCTTGGCAGAGCTTAACCCTGAGACCACACTCTTCATTATTGCATCAAAGGTATTAGTCCCATTTCCTTTACAGTATTGCTTTCTGGTGTTGGTGACCATAATTGTAACTAAAATATGGGCAGATCAAAATGCCAGCACACTAAGTATGCAACAGTCCAAATGATTGGCTCCTAAAGTGAATTTGTTTCCAGTTTTGGTACTTATAAATGTTTGTCCATTTTGTCCAATTTTGGTTGCAACTTGTAACCTTAGGGTAGAGCTGACTGAGGGGGCAGAATGGGGCTTGGGGACAAATATGCTGGAGTGGGCCCACATTTAAAATTGAATCATGCTGTTCACTCTTCCCCCACTCTTAGGGAATGGGGAGGGGGTCTCTGCAGACCATTTGACATTGTACCTGAGATTTGCTGTTGCACAGGCTGTGGTAAAACAAATAGAAAATGGTTGGGGCCTTATTTACCACATCTTGTATTTGCTGCCTCCTTGCTTCCCAAGGACATTTCTTGGTTAAATGAAAGGGCAGAAGATCTGAATCTTTTTATGTAGTAGACATCTCTTCCCAATTCATCATACATGTTCATCTGGAAAACAAACAAATCTAAAGGGTTGGCCTAGGGGGCCAACCCTCTCCAAGGCCTTCAGCAGCATGACAATGTGACAGTGCTGGAGTGTTAAGTGTTAATGCTGCAGTCTGGAAGCTGGTTATAGTGCATTGCTGCAATAAGTTCAGCACCTGAAATCAATCCCTTTTAAGAGAATCATGAAACTTGTGTTCTCCAAGAATAAGCAGCTACCTTTACATATAGGTGACGTCAGCGCCAGAGCCCACATGGAGCATTTCCCCAGCTTTCACAGAAAGCCTTTGGGAATGCTACCATGCATGCGTGGTCCCCTTCCTGCCCAAGGGAGCCATCTTGCTCAGTCTTTATTTCTGTGGAGCCCAATGGATGCTTGTCTTATTTTTCCTGAAAAATCCTCTTAGAAATTTAGTTTGAAAAGTTTTTCCTGATTTGCATACCAGTTCCGCCTCTGCCTCAAGCCGGTGCCGTTCTAAACTTTTTTTTTCACAAGGCTTGCCTCAACTAGCATTTGCACCCTCTTTTGCCCAGGGGTTGTTGACTCCAGTCAGGTGTCACCCACCACATCTTTCGGTGGTTCAAAAAATGACCGCTGCAGCCAGATCATGTCTGTTAGACATCCACAATTGCTGCTTGCATTGCCTCAGTCCAGATCACAACAGTACCACCTGCAACCTGTGCCAGGCCATGACACCAAAAACCAACAAAGGTTTGGAGTTGCAGGAGATGTTCCCGAGGTCCAACTCAGCACTGGCCTTCCCAACCCTGAGCCCCAAGCTGAGCACCTCCTGCGAAGGCCCAGGCATCTTCAAAGTCCTGTGGGGGCAGCTTCTCCAAAAAGATCCTAGACCCCAGCAAGGAGAGTCCTCAACCAGTTGAGGCTCCACCAGTAAAAACCCATAAAGCCCTGCAGCAGGACTCAGGTGACTCCAAGCAGCTCCTCCTCAAAGTCTGAGTCCCAGGCTGGTGGAGAATGTGAGGATCCTCAGCCATGGTCCGTGTGGAGGATGCACTTGCAAGAGTCAGTGTCAGGCTAGAGGTCCTCTGTGCCCATGCCGACAGCTGCAGAGCCTTCTGGCCTCAAGATGAGAATGGTGACCCTGGAGCAGAATATCTCTGCCATCCTGGCCCTCTAGCAGGCAATGTCTGGCTCATCTGCATCTGCCCTGACAACCAGGCCCCTGACTGCATGGGAGTCTCTGGGTGTCAAGCCAAGCCCTGAGCGCAACTGGCCTCGGATGAGCCCTCTGTACTGTTCAAGGTCCTGATCCTTGGGTGTCTGGTCTTCCCTGGCAAGATTCCAGGAATCTGACCAGAGGCCCACCAGTGGATCCCAGTTCCTCGGGGCAAGCTTCAAGCCTCAGACACCCTCCAGCTCTGACTGGTAAACAGATGGTTCCCCCAAGACCTCTTGACACAGATGTCCCTTCAGAGCCATCTTCCCCAGATCCCAAACACCCCCCCCCCCAAGGATATGGCCTTTCACGACTTCATCTGGAATATGGCCTAGGCCCTCTCTATCCCAACCAAATTGGAAGACCAACACATCTAAGAACTGAAAATCCTCCAGCAAGAGTCCCTGCCAAAGGAGACTTATGGTGCCAGTCCAGCCCCTCAAGCAGCTGCTGATGTGGGAGATCCTGGCCTTGATGCCAGTGGTCATCCAATACCTCAAAACCATTTATCACTTCAAGGGCCCTGGCTTCCAAAAGTTCCAACTCCATGGTTGTGAAGTCCTTAATGCAAAAGCTTAAAAGCCAGAAGAGCTACTCTGTTTCTCCAGGTAGGGAGGCCTGAGCCCTCGACACTCATGTGCAAATGCTTCTAGGGCTTCATGCTGGGCTGTTCAATACAGGCTTATGAGCTATACATAGGCCCATTCCTATCTCAAGGGCCTCATCTGGGAACTGGTAGGCTTCTCCGCAGGCCTCACTGGGGAACCCCTCCAGAGGTTCCAGGCCCTGATAGCAGGGATCTGGGACTGTCCTGAGCTGCCTATGACTTTTGAAAACAGCAGCCCAGTAGCTGCAGCAGGCATCGGGGCCTGACACAAGGCCTGATTGCAAACCTCTGACCTCAAGCAATGGGTGCAAGAAAAGCTACTGGATGTCCCCTGCACCAGGGAAAACCTTTTTTTTCAGCAAACCCATGGCTGACAAAGCAGTCTATATCGAAGTTGAGATTGCTTCTTTCAGGAGAGGGTCGGTCTTCCTCAAGAGTCACTGCCTGGTGACAATCATGAAAGACCACTCGTCCTGAGGAAGGGGTCTTTTTTCACCAGTGCCATTACCAACACTTCTCAGCCTAGCCTACCTGAGGGACTACTCCCTTCTACCCCCCCCCCCCCCCCCTGCTGAGGGTACAGGACAGGGTACCTTGTAACAGCCCTCTTTTTTAATAGGTCTTATGTCCCTCCCTCCCCAATACCCACCCACCCCTGGGGTAATTGTAGCTTTATAGGTACTTACACATCTTAGAGGAAGGGGGCTGCTCTCAGGTGCAGCTCTTTATCCAAATCAGTCATACATTGAGGACCTGAGATTAAGCTTCAGGTGAGCAAGGTATATTAGAGGTATTAGATACACTTTTATTAGTATAAGCATCTACACCAACCCTTAGTAAATACAGAATTTAAAGACCTAAACACAAGCTTTAAACTAAGATGCAGACAACAGTCCAGTAGCAAGTTGGGGGCTTTCCAGTCTTTTGCCTTGAGTGTCACATGTATGATTTTCTCCCAGTTGGTGAGAGGTCTTACGTATGCACTAAGTGCAAGGAGCTCTTTGCTCTCAGGGAACAAGTCTGTTCTCTAGAGGCTAGAGTAGCAGACCTGGAAGACATAAGAGACAGAAGTACATGGACGAGACCTACAGGGATATAGTCCTGAAGTCCCACCTCCAGTCTGGCAGCATCCCTGTTGCCATGGAGAGAGGTCACGTGACAGAGCATCACCCTGGTGTGGCAGGACGTGATCTTGTAACTAGGACCTGTCCTCCAGGTGATGTAAAACCCTCACACCGAGGATGTATCTCCAGGAACAAGCAGGAATAAGTCCTCACATATGGGTACGTCGGTACCGACGGAGCCTGCGCGGGAAAGCTCCCCAGCTTCCTAGAATGGAAGCTTTTGGGACCTCCCACTGCACATGCGCACTGCCTTCCCGCCTTCCTGAACAGCTCTCCTCAGTTTCTCTTTTTCCGCGGAGCCAGCAGGTCGTGTATCCTGTCACCGCTGAAGAAATTGTAGTTTTTTGTTTTGTTTCTTTAGACCGCGTACCTGCCTTCCCATACCGATACCGGTATCGCCGGTCTTCCTTTTTCTTTCTAAAAAAATAATTTTCTTTTCTTTCATTATTTTTTCAGCACTTGGTCACTTCAGTTAGGCCTTCAGGCCTACTTTAATTCTCCACATGGAGAAGCCAGCCCCTGGATTTAAGAAGTGTACCAAGTGTACTGCTGTAATATCAGTCACAGACACCCATGAATGGTGTCTTAAATGTTTGGGGCCTGACCACTCCATTCCGGACTGCCCTTCCTGCTCCCAAATGTCTAAGCGTGGGCTGCAGAACCGGGCCAACAAATTCCATGTGCTGTTTGCTTCAGAGAATCCAACATCACAGTCATCCCGGTCATCATCCCCGGATGGATCTCAGGTAACCAAACCTTCTGTGGGCAAGTCCTCAAAGAGCAAATCTCCTTCAAAGCATCGAGAGGCTCTTAGTTTTGAGGACCCTGCCCCAGCCAAACAGCCCCGGCGGGAGGTCCTACCTCCTAAAACGCCAATACAGGGGCTACAGGTTGACATCGATGGCACGGCCTCGACAGATCACCTGTTGGACTGCTCTGGGGTACCGGCCCATACCGGTACCGACATCCAGGCAGCCGTGGCGTCTATGGGCAATACTGTCCAATCCATGCAGCAGGCCATCATGGCTTTCATTAAAGCTGCAACGCCATCGGTACCGCTTCCAGCGGTTCCGGGCCCGGTTCTGGTATCGTCCGCCATGCCGGAACCCAGGCCTTCCTCTTCTAAACGCAAATCGGTACCGTATGGGCTTTCGCTCCATACCGCTTCCATACCCGGTACGCCCGATGTCGATACCGATCGGTATGCGTATCGTGCGTTGGAGGAAACTAGACAATACACCGATTCCTCTGAGGATTTTGTCTCCTCTGAGTCTGCAGAGCTCTCCCTTGACCTTCCTGAGGAACCTTCTCCAAAAAGGAGAATGTCTCCTCCAGAGGATTTGTCCTTTCAGGACTTTATTTTAGAAATGGCTAAAGGCCTTTCTATCACTACTTCCTCTGAAAGGGAACCAAGGTCAAAAAGATTGGATATTTTAGGATACTCCAAGTCTCCTAAAGAAGCAGTTACTCTGCCTATCCATGAAATCCTTCAAGAACAATTGATGGATTTCTGGGAGAACCCTTTAACTCTGTCTCCTTATTCCCGTAGGTTGGACACCATGTATCGGGTCCCTCCGTCTCCTGGTTTTCAGAAAACTCAATTGCCTCACCACTCCATTGTGGTAAAGTCTGCAATGAAAAAGATCAAGAGTACTAAAAGGCACTCTTCTACACCTCCAGGAAGGGAATGTAAGACACTGGACTCTTTTGGTAGGAAAATCTTCCAGGCTAGTATGCTTATAGCCAGGATTAATTCCTACAGCCTCTATATGGGCATGTTCCTAGGGGAACTTGCCAAGAAAGTACGGCATTTTGCCTCCCTTATCCCTGAGGATAAACAGGAGGACTTCCTTTCTGTTGTGAAACAACTTTTAGATGTTTCTAAGTTCTCCAACAGAGCTGCCTTTGATTCCTTCGAAGGAGCCAGCAGAGCTTCTGGCATTGCTATTGCAGCCAGACGTCTGGCTTGGCTCCAGGCTTCTGATCTGGAACCCTGGGTTCTAGATGGCTTACGGAATCTGCCCTGTACAGGTGAGAACTTATTCGGTGCAGAGTGGCAAGTTAAGGCCACTCAAATGGATGCTGAAAATGCCACCTTAGAGAGACTTTCTAAGTCCACTTCTACTCCCACTAAGAAGAAGTCTTTCAAGAGGCCTTATTATAAGAAGGCCAGATATGCTTCCAATACTGGCCAGCAATCTTCTCAACCTCGTTTTGCGGCTAAACGTCAGCAAACGAAACAAGCAAGAGCAAAGCCTGCAGCAGCTACTGCAGCTCAACAGGCTCCACCCCCTCAGGGGTTTTGACTTGCCCCTAGAGAACTTGCCATTCCTGGTTCTGGACCAACCAGAACCTCTCACCATACCTGGAAGGTTAGCTCACTTTGCTCCCAGATGGGAACAGATCACAACAGAGCAATGGACCCTCTCTATCATCCGAGAGGGTTACAAACTTCATTTCTCCAGCCTTCCTCCTCATCACATGGTGAGACCCTTCAATTCTCCATCTCCTCTCCTAGCCCTGTTAGATCAGGAGATCTCTTCTCTGCTTGCCCAAGGGGCCATAGAAGAGGTTCCTCTTCATCAACAGGGGTCAGGTTTCTACTCCCCCTATTTTCTCATTCCAAAGAAGACAGGGGAATTCAGACCAATCCTAGATCTGAGAGAATTGAACAAATTTCTGTACAAGGAGAAATTCAAAATGCTCTCTTTGGGCATTCTCCTTCCATACCTTCAGAGTCAGGACTGGCTTTGTTCTCTAGACCTGCAGGATGCGTATACACATCTACTCATCCATCCCTCCCACAGAAAATATCTTCGCTTTCTGTTCAGGGGAAGTCATTACCAATACAGAGTACTTCCCTTCGGTCTCGCCTCTGCCCCAAGAGTCTTTACCAAATGCATGGCAGTCGTAGCCGCATTTCTCAGAAGCATGGGGATTTTCGTATTCCCATATCTGGACGACTGGCTCATTCGAGCTCCAACTCAGTCGCAGGCCCAGATTTCCCTAGACCGCACAAGGAACCTTCTGCAGTATCTGGGACTGGTGGTAAACCTTCCCAAGTCTCAACTCAGCCCTACTCAGTCTCTAGAATTCATAGGGGCCCGGTTGGACACCACCACTGCAAGAGCCTACCTTCCACTGGTTCGGGGTCAGCGTCTGCTGAGCTTGGCCTCCCAAGCCCAGTCCAGTACTCACTTGACAGCCAGGGAAATGCTACGCCTCCTGGGCCATATGGCCTCCACAGTACATGTGGTGCCCTATGCTCGTCTTCATATGAGAGCAGCTCAATGGACCCTGGCCACCCAGTGGACTCAGGCGTCAGGAGCACTCTCAGACCAAATACAAACCTCAAACCGTCTGTCTTGGTCCCTCCATTGGTGGATATCCACCAAGAATCTGTTGTTGGGGGCTCCCTTTCAGCCCTTGCTACCCCAAGCAACCCTCACAACAGATGCCTCCCAATTGGGGTGGGGAGCCCATCTGCTAACTCTCTCCACTCAGGGCACTTGGTCTCCACAGGAGGCCACCCTTCATATCAACCTCCTGGAACTGCGAGCAATTTACCTTGCCCTCAAGGTCTTCCATACCCTCCTTGCCAACCTGACTGTCCTGGTTCAGACAGACAATCAGGTGGCCATGTTTTACATAAACAAACAAGGAGGAACGGGCTCTCTGTCGCTTTGCAACGAAGCTCTCAGATTATGGGCCTTCGCCAGAGAGCACCAAATTCATCTGCTAGCAGTGTACCTTCCAGGAGTTCAAAACTCTCGAGCAGACAGGCTCAGTCGAGTTCTGCTGCCACACGAGTGGTCCCTACACGTGGACCAGATAACCAGAATCTTTCAGGAATGGGGGACCCCGGACATAGACCTCTTTGCAAGTCCGTGGAATGCCAAACTTCCCCGGTTCTGTTCCAGGACTCCATGTCAGGAAGCTCAGGCCACGGACGCCTTTCTCCTCCATTGGGGTCAGGCGTTCCTATATGCCTTTCCACCCATTCCGCTGATTCCCAAGACTCTGTTCAAACTCCAGAGAGATCACGGCTCTATGATCCTCATAGCTCCACGCTGGCCACGCCAAGTGTGGTTCCCTCTGCTTCTACAGCTTTCCCAGGGATCCTCCCTGGACTTAGGAGCTGCACCAGACCTTCTGTCTCAGGAGGACGGGACTTTGTGGCACCCAAACCCCAAATCCCTACATCTCCGAGCTTGGTTACTGAAGGCTTAAGTCTTCAAGACTTTAATCTTTCTCAACCTGTGAAAGATATCCTTCATGCCTCTAGGAAACCTTCCACGAGGCGGTCTTATGCTTTCAAATGGAAACGTTTTTCCATTTGGTGTGCTCAGCAGGGCCTTGACCCTCTGGCACTTCCTTTGAATTCCCTCTTAGACTATCTCCTGCATCTTTCCAATGCAGGCCTTAAGACGAATTCTGTAAGAGTCCATTTAAGTGCTATTTCAGCATCCCTGAAACCTATAAATGGACAACCTATCTCCTCTCACCCTCTTGTTGCAAGATTCATGAGAGGCCTGACCCTCACTAAACCTCCCATCAGACCCCCCCGGTCGCATGGGATTTGAATCTAGTGCTTGGTCAGCTTATGAAGCCACCTTTTGAGCCGTTATTTTCTACCTCCTTGAAATTTCTTTCCTGGAAGGTACTATTCCTAATTGCAGTCACTTCCGCTCGTCGCATCAGCGAACTGCAAGCTCTAGTGGCTAATCCACCTTATACAAGATTTCATCATGACAAGGTGGTCCTTAGGACGAATCCCCACTTTATGCCTAAAGTGGTCTCGCCTTTTCATCTTAATCAAGAGGTATATCTACCTGTATTTTTTCCGGCTCCTCATGCCTCCAATGCAGAGAGGAACCTTCATACTCTGGATTGTAAAAGAGCTCTAGCCTTTTACCTTAATAGGACTCAGCCACATCGAAAGTCTTCTCAACTTTTCGTGGCTTTTGATCCTTCACATTTGGGACTTCCAGTCTCCAAGCGTACACTTTCCAATTGGATTGCTCAGTGTATTTCCTTTGCTTACCAGAGTAAAAACATTCCTCTGGAAGGCCATGTCACAGCTCACAATGTGAGAGCCATGGCAACTTCTATGGCTCATCTGCACTCTGTTTCCATTGATCAGATCTGTCGAGCCGCTACCTGGGCCTCGGTTCATACCTTCACAGCCCATTACTGTTTGGACAAGGACTCCCGCCGGGATGCCTTGTTTGGCCAGGCTGTCCTCAAACACCTGTTCCATTCTTAGACAACTCCTGCCCACCTTCCCAGGATGGATGCCTGAGATCCATACGAAGATGGCGAACCTTGACAGGGGATCCCATGCATCTAAGCTAGGGAGTCCCCATATGTGAGGACTTATTCCTGCTTGTTCCTGGAGATAGCACAGTTACTTACCTGTAACAGGTGATCTCTGGGAACAGCAGGAATTAGTCCTCACAACCCACCCACCTCCCCTAGGAGTTGTATCTTTTATCTATCTATCTTCCTGTCCTCTCTCTATTGACTCAGCTATAAACTCGAAACTGAGGAGAGCTGTTCAGGAAGGCGGGAAGGCAGTGCGCATGTGCAGTGGGAGGTCCCAAAAGCTTCCATTCTAGGAAGCTGGGGAGCTTTCCCGCGCAGGCTCCGTCGGTACCGACGTACCCATATGTGAGGACTAATTCCTGCTGTTCCCAGAGATCACCTGTTACAGGTAAGTAACTGTGCTTTCTCCAGGGCCATGTGCCCATGAGGGGAGGGTCAGGGCAGCTGTTATAGTTGGTGATTCAATCATTAGTCATGTAGATAGCTGGGTGGCTGGTGGACGTGAGGATCGCTTGGTAACATGCCTGCCTGGTGTGAAGGTAGCAGACCTCATGCACCGCCTAGATAGGATCATAGATAGTGCTGGGGAGGAGTCTGCTGTCTTGGTACATGTCTGTACCAATGACATAGGAAAATGTGATAGGGAAGTTCTGGAGGCTAAATTTAAGCTTTTAGGTAGGAAGTTGAAATCCAGAACTTCCAGAATATCATTCTCTGAAATGCTTCCTGTTCCACGTGCAGGACCCAAAAGGCAGGCAGAGCTCCGGAGTCTCAATGCGTGGATGAGACAATGGTGCAAGTATTAGGGTTTTGGATTTGTTAGGAACTGGGGAACATTCTGGGGAAAGGAGGGGCTCTTCCAAAGGGATGGGCTTCACCTTAATCAGGATGGAACCAGACTGCTGGCATTAACCTTTAAAAAGGAGATAGAGAAGCTTTTAAACTAGAAAATAGGGGAAAGCCGACAGTCACCCAAGAGCAGATTGTTTGGAAGAAGGTATCCTTGAAGGATGATACCAAAAGCAGTGAGGTTCCAAAAAAGAGTATACCGTAGTAGCCCAAATGCCCTTGAATAAGGTGCAGACAGAGCATAAGGATTCCAAATTATCCATGCCTACCAATAGCCAGATTAATATTAATAAAATACAGTCTCTAAAATGCTTTGTATGCAAATGCTAGAAGTCTAAACAATAAGATGGGAGAGTTAGAATATATAGCACTAAATGAGAGGTTAGAAATGATTGCAATCTCAGACATGGTGGAAGGAGGATAACCAGTGGGACACTGATACCTGGATACAAACTATCGTAATGAGAGAACTGATCAAATTGGTGGAGGTGTTGCGCTCTGTTAGAGGGCATTGAGTCAGAAAGGATTAAAGTTTTGCAGGAAACAAAATTTGCTGTAGAATCTCTATGGATTGAAATTCCATGTATGAAGGGGAAGGTGATAGTACACCCCTGCCATCAACCGCCTGGCCAGAATGAACAAATAGATGATGAAATGCTCAAGGAAGCTAACAAAAGTCACAGCAGAGTAGTAATGGGCGATTTCAACTATCCCGGTATCGACTGGGTCAGTGTTACGGCAGGACATGCTAGGGAGATAGTTTCTAGATGAAATAAATGACTGCTTCTTGGAGCAGCTGGTTCATGAACCGACCAGAGGGGAAGCCATACTGGACCAAGTCCTTAGTGGAGCTCCAGATCTGGTGCAGGAAATAAGGGTGTTGGGACCACTTGGCAATAGTGATCATAGCATGATCGTGTTTGATTTAATTAGTGGAGGAGGGATAGTAAAGAAATCCACAGTACTACCTTTTAACTTTTGAAAGGGAGACTATGATAAAATGAGGAATATAGTTAAGAAAAAACTAAAGGGAGCGGTTGCAAAGGTTAAAGACTTACAGCAAGCTTGGGTGTTTAAAAATGCTATCCTCAAAGCCCAGACCAGCTGTATTCCACGCATTAAAAGTGGAAGAAAGTCCAAAAAACTGCCAGCATGGTTTAAAGGTGAGGTCAGAGAGGCTGTTGCCAAAAAAGCATCTTTCAGGAAATGGAAAAAAGAGCCAAACGACAAACTGGAAACAGCACAAGCACTGGCAAGTTAAATGCAAAGCATTGATAAGGCAGGCAAAGTGAGAATTTGAGAAGGAACTTGCTATGGAAGCAAAAACACAAAATAAAGACTTAAAGTACATTCATAGCAAAAGGCCTGTGAGTCAATTGGACCGTTAGATGATAGAGGGGTAAAAGGGGCAGTAAGAGGAGACAAAGCTATAGCGGAGAGACTGAATGAATTCTTTGCTTCGGTCTTTACTGAGGAAGATGTAGGGATGTTACCCAAGACTGAAGTGGTATTTAAAGGTGATACTGCAGACGAATTGAGAGAAATATCACTACACCGGGAAGATGTATTACAACTATTTGATAAACTGAACAGTGGCAAATCACCTGGACCAGATGGTATACACCCAAGAGTGTTCAAAGAACTGAAATATGAGGTTGCAGACCTGCTATTGGTAATCTGTGAATTTTTTCATTAAAATCATCTAATACCTGAAGATTGGAGGGTCGCCAATGTAACGCCAATTTTTAAAAAGGGTTCCAGGGGTGACTCGGGAAATTACAGACCCGTGAGCCTGACATCAGTACTGGGGAAAATGGTAGAAACCATCATAAAGAACAAAACGACAGTCATGGCCTAATGGGAGACAGCCAACATGGCTTTAGACAAGGAAGATCTTGTCTTACTAATCTGTTTTTTTTTTTTGAAGGTGTGAATAAACAGGTGGACAAAGGTGAGTCGGTTAATATAGTGTATCTGGACTTTCAGAAAGCCTTTGACAAGGTCCCTCATCAGAGACTTTTGGCAAAACTAAAAAGTCATGGGATAGGAGGCAGTGTACTATTGTGGATCAGGAACTGGTTAAAAGATAGAAAGCAGAGGGTAGGGCTAAATGGCCAATATTCCCAATGGAAAAAGGTGAATAGTGGAGTACCCCAGGGATCTGTACTGGGTCCGCTACTTTTTGACATAAATGACCTAGAAAAGGGAATAACTAGTGAGGTTATCAAATTTGCAGACTATATAAAACTGTTTAAAGTTGTTAAAACCCAAGAGGACTGTGGGAAAACTCCAGGAGGATCTTGATAAATTGGAAGACTGGGCATCAAAATGGCAGATGGAATTTAATGTGGACAAGTGCAAAGTTATGCACCTAGGGAAGAACAACCCAAACTATGGTTACACGATTCAAGGTTCCACATTGGGAACCACCACCCAGGAAAAAGATTTAGGAGTCATCGTGGATAACATGTTAAAACCCTCTGCCCAGTGTGCAGCAGCAGCCAAGAAAGCAAATAGAATGCTAGGTATGATAAGGAAAGGAATGGAGAACAAAACAAAGGATATTATAATGCCTCTGTATCGTTCCATGGTACACCTTGGATATTGTGTGCAATTCTGGTCGCCGTATCTTAAAAAGGATATAGCGTTATTAGAAAAAGTACAGTGAAGAGCCACCAAAATGGTATAGGGGATGGAAGGCTACTCCTATGAAGAGAGGCTACAAAGGTTAGGGCTCTTCAACCTGGAAAAGACGGCTGAGGGGAGATATGATAGAGGTCTATAAATGAATGAATGGAGTGGAACAGGTAAACAAATCGATTGTTTACGCTAGCAGAATATAGAAAGACTAGGGGACATGTAATGAAGCTGTAGGATAAACTAAGACAAATGAGAATTTTTTCACTCAACGTGTAATCAAACTCTGGAATTTGTTACCAGAGGATGTAGTAACAGCTGTTAGTGTAGCTGGGTTTAAAAAAGGTTTGGACAAGTTCCTGGAGGAAAGGTCCATAAACCATTATTAAAAAGGGACCCAGGATAATCAGTGCTTGACCCAGTACAAGCATTGTGGAATCTCTTTTGGGGATACTGCTAGGTATGTATGACCTAGATTGGCCACTGTTGGAAACAGGATACTGGGCTTGATGGACCTCGGTCTGACCCAGTATGGCATATCTTATGTTATGTTCAAGGCAGCCACCACAAGGCTCTTGGCCCAATTCCTATCCAGCCTGGGGGAACTTTTGACTCCTGGGGCAAGGCTGCCTCTTCCCCAGAAGACCCTCCCCAGTCCACAGGGGGCTGTCTGGCACTTTGCCCATGGGTGGGCCAGGGTCACCACAGTCCAGTGGGTCTAAGTGGTAAAGGGACAGTGGTTGCCTCTGGTTCCAGCAAACACCCCCCAGGGTTCTTCCCAGGAGAGCAAGCTTGGCCTGTCCTTCAGAGGACCTTGCTCCTCTCAGAGCTTGCAGGCCTGCTCAGTAGAGCCTGTAGCCAAACGTCTATGGCAAAAGGGCTTCTACTCCAGGTACTTCCTTGTCCCCAAAAGAACTGGAGGCCTAGGCCCATGTTAGACCTGTGAAACCTGAACAAGTTTCTGGTGAGGGAGAAATTCAAGATGCTCTCCCTTAGAACACTGCTGCCCTATCTCTTCCAGGAAGATTGACTGTGCTCCTTTTAGACCTCAAGGATATGTATACCCACATTCTGATTCACCCCTCCCACAGACAGTACCTGAGGTTTATGGTGGGAGGAGAGCACTACCAGTACAGTATACTTCCATTTGGCCTGGCCTCACCAAGAATCTTTACAAAGTGCCTGGTGGTCACGGCTGCTTACATGCATCTCCAAGGGGTCTTTGTCTTCCCCTATTAGGACAACTGGCTCATAAGAGGCAGCATGGCCCCAGAGGCCAGCCAGGCTGCAGGGCGAATAATCCACCTCTTGCAGCACTTGGGTTTCATCAACCATCCCAAATCCCACCTCTCTCAGCCCAAAACCTGGAGTTCATAGGGGCCCAGTTGGAGACACAGCAGGTCAAGGCCTTCCTCCCAAAAGACAGGGCACTTTGCCTCGTACAGCTGGCAGGAGAGATGCAGAGCTGCTCTCAATGGACTCAGGCCACAGGCAGGTTGCAGGACAGGGTCACCTAGCTGGCGCATTCCCTACACTACCTAACAGGGATGTGATTCTAGCCTCCTGCACCACAGAGGGTCCTGACCATGGACAGCTCCTTCCTGGACTGGGGGGGGGGGGGTGCACTGCAGAGACCTCCACAAGGCAGCTGGTCTCGAGAGGTGTTGCTCTTGCAGATCAGTCTTCTGGAACTCGGGGCCATTTTCCTGCTTCCTGTGCAACTGTCCTGTGCTGATCCAGACTAGCAAGCAAGGGGGCATGGGCTCACCCTCCCTCTGCCAGGAGGCAGTGGCTCTGCTCTCCTTCACAGTATGCCACAGAATGCTCCTATGGGCAGTATACCTTCTAGGTCAGGGCAATTGCCTAAAGGACCAGCTCAGCAGAGTCCTGCGTCCACATGAATGGCATCTGAACCCCAGGGTGGTGCAAAGACTCTTCTGCTTCTGGGGCAGGCCTGTGATGGACCTTTTTATCTCCCCAGACAACAAGCTGCCCTGCTGCTGCTCACACCAGCCACACCCAGAGATAGCGGCGGCAGATGCCTTCCTGATCCCAAGGTCAGAGGGCCTCCCCTACCTTCCCACTGACTCTCCTCATGGCCAAGACCCTCTTCAAAGTCCAGAGCAAGCAGGCATCAGTGATTCTGATCACCCCCAGATGGCCTTGTCAGCCCTGGTTCCCTCTGGTGGCACTCCCAGTTTCACTGGGTCAGGACCCAGACCTCCTGTCCCAGGAGGAAGGCTCCCTCTTGCATCCCATCCTGGGGCCACTAATATTTTGATGGCATGGCTGCTGAAAGGGTAGCCTGGGCTCCTTTCAATCTCCCAGGGGAAGTTGAGGGGATTCTGCTGGCCTCTGTCCACCAGATAGGCGCATGCCTTCAAATGGAGAAGATTCTCTGGTGTGCAGAAAGGGGAATCCCTTCACCCATGTTCAACTAGTGCTGCAGTACCTACTGCACCTCTCACACACCAGCCTGAAATCTAATTCAGTGTGGGACATTAGAGTTCCATAGCCACTCACCATTACCCCATAGAGGGGAAAACTGCTCTCAAACCAGCCCCTGGTTTCCAGGTTCCTATGGGGCCTTGAGACCCCTGTGGCAGATTGGGACCTGAATGTGGTGCTCTCCCAACTCACCAAACCGCTGTTCAAGGCCTTGGACACTTGCCACTTACGTTATTTATCCTGGAAAGTTGTGTTTTCCTGGTGGCCTTCGCATCCGCTCAGAGAATGAGCAAACTACAGACCTTGGTGGCAGATCCACCATATACAAGGTTCTATAAGAACCTGCGCACACCCCAAATTCCTCCGAGGTGGTATCTCCTTTCCATCTCAACCAGGAGGTGGTCCTTCCCACAGCCTCACACCAGCAGGGAGGAACATATATTGCATATGCTAGATTGTAAGCAGGCCCTGTCCTACCTGCAGCGGACCCAGGCCCCTGCAAAGCTAAGCTTTTTGTCATGTGACTCCAGTAGACTGGGGCTCCCAGTAACAAAGCACACTTTGTCCACTTCAGTGGCAAACTGCATTGCCCTCACCTATGAGTGAGCAGGCCTATCCCTTGAGCACCATATCACTGCATACTGTGTGCAGGCTATGGTGACATTGGTAGCCAACCTCAGTGCTGGTGACAGATCTGCAGGGCTGCCACATGGTCTCTGATTCACACATTTGCAGCTCACTACTGCCTGGAGAGAGTCCTGCAGGGACAGTGCCTTCAGGCAGACAGTACTAGATAATCTTTTTGGGGTGTAGGCAACTCCTGCCCTCCAACCCTTCTGTGCTCAGGATACCAGAGTGAGGTTGTCGTATGCCAGGATCTTGCAGAGCCTCACTGTAGGGACTTATCTTCTGCACCTTAAGGCCACCTGACAGGTTGCCAGTGGTGCTGTTTGATCCTTGGCAGCCTAGAGCTGGGGAGTCCAGTATGTGAGGACTGACTTCCTGCTTATTCCTGGAGAAAGCATAGTTACTCACCTGTAACGGGTGTTCTCCAGTAGGAATCAGTCCTCACAATCCTTTCTTTCCCTTGAAGTTGCCTCTCTACATTGTGTTAAGTGCCTTTTTGCTATGTCATCTGACTGAGCAAGATGGCACCCTTGGGCAGGAAGGTTGCATTCCCAAAAGCTTTGTCACCAATATGAGGACTGATTCCTGCTGTCCCTGGAGAACACCTGTTAAAGTGAGTAACTATGCTTTCTATAATAAAGCCTATATTCTTTAAGTCATTCCAATACGTTAATATCTTACTCTGAATTTTACACTTCAGTAAGTGCCCAACTTTCTCCATGCTATCTATCTTTCAATATATTCAGAGGCCTCAAAAGCCATGAGTAGAAAACTGTCAAAGTAGAAAAATGAACTTTCAGTTCATTCCAGATGTCATTCTTTGGAATTTAAATGCCGTCTTTACATTTTCATAGTACAGGGGCATATGCATCTTTCTAGTTCCCCGTTTGTGCTCCATGCAGAGTAGGGATGTAGCCAAGGTTGGCTATGGCTGCTCCACTTTGGCATTAGGGCCACTCAGTCAGCGGCTGCAGAACAATCAGGTGATCTGGAGCCATTGTCGACATTCAAGCTACCTTCTGCCCACCATGTTAATCCCAGGCCCCACCAAAATCATTCCCGCTTATACCACTGATGCAGAGTCTGCTTGGGGTTTCAGTTTAGTATTTCTAGTTTTAGTTCATGGTAATGTATTCCCTGCTTGGTAAGGATCTCTGTTCTGAACTTGTGACTGAGGCCAGGCATTAGCATGGAGTTTAAGTAGAGATCTGTAGTAATCTGGTTTGTAGCTTTCTAAATAGGGCCCACTGCAAAATTTAGTGTTGCTCTCTTCTGGGTAGGTTCCGTGTTTTCTGGAAGTTATGCTGGTATGGTAGACTTTCTATTACTGAATTTGTATAGCGTTGCAAGGTGTATGCAGTGCTGTACAGGCACATGTAAAAGATGGTCCTTGCTCATCAGAGCTTAAAATCTAGTCGAGACAAACCCAACAGCCCAAGGACAAGGATATATCTAGGGGAATGCTAAGGAAGCAGGAGACTAAGATCAGCATCCACAAGCAGCCTCAGGTGAGTTTTCAGCCTGGATTTGAAAATGGCCAGAGATGAAGCTTGCTGTACAGATTCGGGTAGCTCCAGGCATAGGGAGCAGCAAGGTGGAAGGATCAGTCTGGAGTTGGCAGACAGGGCACAGATAACAATCTGCCAGAAGAGCTGAGTTCTTGAGGGGGTGCAGGGAGAGAAGAGTGTAGAGTAATTTTTGTAAGGCGTTTTTATTACATATAGTATTCCTAGTACTGGTCTGTAATGTCTTATTCTGGAGTGGAGGAATAGTCTAGTGGTTAGAGCAGGGGCCTGGTAATAGAGACCAGGGTTCAGTTCCCACTGGCATGCCTTGTGGTCTTGGGCAAGTCACTTCACTCTATTGCCTTGGCAGAAAGGCCTGGCAATCAACTTCAGTCACCAAGGAAACCCAGGGGCTGCTGTGTTAGTCAGCATTGACTCAGAGGTGCACAGACTCCTTATTCTAGGGTCATCTCATTGAGTTTTGGTATGTTGAGCCTTACGGGGAAATGTCTTTGTTCTGCACACATTGAGAGGGATTTCTTTGGATGCAGAATCTTCAAAAAGAGAACAAGAATGGCAGCATAGGTTAAAACACCAAAATAAAATTAGTTATATCACATGGTTCTTGCGGATTTTTTATTTAGTTTTTTGCTCCTTTGTGTGTGATCACTCTGCATATCCTGTCTTTTGCAATGTAGGCATATTTAATACCATGGTAGTCCGGTGTGCATTGTCAGAAATTGGTATGTTTGATTCCCAGGCTACATGAACTACAATGTTTTTGCCGAGTGAGGGGACCTCCTGCTTTTCCCTGACTTAGACCTCTTAGGTGGCCCTCCAACTTGGATGCTGGACTGCTGGCAGGAGGAAGGGGGGGGGGGCACCATCTCATCTCATCTCTTGCCTCAGACAGGAGATTGTCTTGAGCCACCCCTAGCCAGAAAGTTCTTAATACACTTTTCTTTTTACATGCAGACATTCACCACCCAGGAAACTATCACCAACGCAGAGACGGCTAAAGAGTGGTTCCTGACTTCTGCTAAAGATGTAAGTAGAAATTGTCTGTGTGAGAACCTCAGACATTGTCCATTTTTTTACCACCTTGAATGATGAGCCTTAGTCTGACTTGTTTGACTTGAATTAAACCAATTCAAATTTCAGCTTGCAGAGCAGTCTTACTGTTGGTTGCCTAACCAAGAGGAAAAAGCAGCCTGGTTTTAATTTTATTTATGAATTTTAAACAATTATCAAGCATTTACTACTTGTACAGAAATTAAAAAGCAGAGTAGAAACAAAGAAAAATGGGGGAAACTACCTATAATGAACACAGCCGTACTAGCATTCAACTGCCCTTGAACTCTAGCCATAGAGGGAGCCCATAAACAAAAAAAAAACCATTAAAGTGAGAAAATATAAGCAGATACAATCAGCCAGCATATAACTTTATGGAGTACTAGAGCCAGGAATCCCCAGGAACATGAGTCTGCAAGCATTAATAGCATAATTGAGAAGGGTCAAAACAATGTAAAACATTTTCTTAATTTTCCATGTAAAATGTTTAAATTACAAAGCTCCCAGCTGTAAAACACTGGGGCGGTGTAAGAGGAACTCCCTCCCTCCTTCTCTGCTGGGTTTCCCTTGCTAAATCAGGGAAACGTCTCACCAGAAGACCCTTAAATAAGACATCCCTCTCGCTAAACCTTTTAGCAACCACTTGCAATCAGTTGTCAAAGCAAATGTAGATGGAACTATGGACTCCATATCAGAATTATTTAAAATACAGCAGAAACATTCAATGAATCCACCTGTTGCAAGTCAGAAAACTCAGACCCTCCCCTCCCCGATGTTTTTGCAAATGGTAAATAATAAACAGGTCATTGGAGGGTGACTCGGGGGGTGGGGGGTGCCCAAAACATCAGAAATACATCTTGAACATATCTTTAGTAGAAATCATTGTAGACTTAGGTAAAGGGCAGCCTCTTTTTGTGAAGTTTGCAAAACTGTACTGCTCATGCACCAACATATTTACGCCAATAGTTTCTTTATTTGGATGCAAAGACGGGTTGTGAATAACTTGTTCACATGTCAGCAAATTGTTTTGAGGTTCTTGAGACTTAGATTTGACCAGAGTAATCTGTCTTGTACAAAGACACTGCATGAGTGGGCGTTAGCCAGCTTTGCAGAAGAGTAACTTGAGCATGGGTTGGCCTGCAAAGAATTCCTCTTGGCCTGAGCAGAGGGCTCTTCCTTTGGTACTTGGTCTGAGCTTATGCTAGACTTCAGGGAGAAGCCATATGCTAACATTTGAGCTACGACTGGTTTAACTCTGATACAAATTGATTAGGGATGTAAGTTGCATTCTAAATATAACTGACCCACTTAATTCCATCTCCTTGCACTTATCCCCAGTCATTTAGCAGTATTTGAAGGCTACCTAGCAGCACTTGGCTATTGTGTCCTAGCCTACTGTTCTGGGGAAGCACAAATTCCATAGGCTTGAGCAGAACTTTTGGAGTACTAGGCTGAGAACAATGGAAGCTAGTTCTTCTGCTGATGCAGCTTGCAATGTTCGGCACGTTGCTTCACCCTCTTAAACTCAGGGACATACTTGGGGCTGGATTTAGTACCACACTAATGCACTAACTTTTGTTTACTGCAGACAGGCCTGTACCTAGCCCCATGCGAGCGGTGCAGAGGCTTAAGGGGTGCATTTTAGCTGTCTTCCGTTGCCTGCTGCTGCCACTGTTTCTTCTCTCAGCGGCAGCAGGCAACAGAAGACAGCTAAAATGCACCCCTTAAGCTTTCTCGCCGGCATGGTAAGCATATCTATCAGGAGGGACACATCTGTTTAGCATGCTGGTGACTTGCACATTGGGCGTGCCCCTTCTCTCCTGCTGCAGAGGGGGGGGGGCAGCACGGGCATACACATGCCCAGTGTGCAAGTCACACACAGGGCGCAATTTACTTGGTACAGCCCTGACTGCAGGTACCACTTTATGCTAATGCACTTTAATCTAGCCTTTGGATTGTAAGCACACTGGGGCAAACAAACACTGTAGTCGAATGTAGCGCCTCTTGAGCTCAGGTTTAGAAAGGTCAGTGGATTCAAAGTGAGAACCTATGTGGTATGTAGAAACGCTATGGTTATTTGCAAAGTACACCTTCGTTATCCAGCAAAGCACTCAAATATAGCATCTTAGTTCTCAAAGGCTGCATTCTGTTAGCTTGTAATTATCTAGTAAAATTTAAGACTGCATTTCAGACTTGTTTGCAGGAAGCTGAATTGAGACCTTAAAACAGACCTTGACAAATTCTCTTGAAATTTAGGAACCAGCTGCTGAGACCCCTGACAGTGCCCTCCCCCCACTCCCAGAAAGGGGTATTGCAGCTCTGTTTAAGGTCCCGATTTTTATTTTTCGTTTTTCTATGGGAAAATTTATTAAATTTAGGCCCTTAACATGCAACTATACAGTGCCAACAGAAGGCAGTGACCTTTCTACTCCTCCTTCCAGCACTCCCCATGAGTAGGTTTTCAGCAGCATATTGCTGACCCTTTATTGCTGCTCTTGAGAACTTTTTTTTTTTTTGCTTTACATATCACCATGGCCTGGTAATACATGAAGCAGAACTCATATTCCCCTCTCCCTTCCTCCCCCCACCCCAGCCATCACCCAATGTTTTACTGTTTACTCTTTCACCACAATCAGCTCGGCATGTAGTTTGAGCTGCATGGTGAAGGAAGCTTGCTGATCTCACTGAAACTTGAAACAGACTAGCAAGCTTCCTTCACCTCGTGGCTTGAACTGCATTCAGAGCCAATCGTGATGACATCTGGTGATGGCTGGAGAGGGAGGCCATCAAATCCCAGGCACCAGAGTGCAATTTATAGTTGCCATTATGACCTGGCACCTAGGACTTTCAAGCTCTGTGCCTTAAAACATGGTTTGTTGTGGTCATGGTGTTGGTGTTGACTCATGGCAACCCTCTTGATATCTTTAATTTGGTCTTCAGTCAGGCAGCTCATTGTTAGTGGCATCCATAGCTGCTGCTGTTGTATCTATCCATCTCATTGCTGGCCTTCCTCGTTTTGCGTAGACCTTCAACCTTACCAAGCATGATGTCTTTCTCTGATCTCTTTCATACTTTAGACACACAATGCAAAGTCATTGCCTAAGCTTCTAAAGGAAGTTTAGGTTTGATCTCCTCTAGTACAAACTGGTTTGTTCTTCAGGCAGTGTATAGTATACACAGTATTCTTTGCCAACACCATAATTCAAAGGCATCCATTTTTTTCTTCCTGTCTTTCACTGTCAGCTTTTGCATCCATATGATGAAAATACCATGGCTTGGCAAATTCAAATCTTCGTATGGAGAGACATCTCTGCTATTGAGAATCTTGTCTAGGTCCTTCATAGCCTTTCTACAAAGAGCAATGTATCTGATTTCTTGACTGCTTGTCATTTTCTTTGGTTATTGATCCAAACAGGTTTCAAGTTGTCAGTTATCAATTTCTTTATCAATTTTTGCCAGTTGGGATCTTTGCCTTTATGTTAAGATGCAGGCCCATTTTAAGATTGAAACATTTGCTTCTCAAGATCAAGGAATAGATCTTCACTTTCAGCCAGTATTGTGGTATCAGCATAGTGAAGGTTAAGTCTTCCACTAATCTTCATATCTTGTTTCTTACAGTCCTGCTTCTCTGATTTGTTCTACATATAAATTAAACAGGTAGGGGGAGATGTGGTTTGTTCTGCTAAATAGGCCAGTATAGCCTGATTGGATTATGTGCAGGGAACCTCTGGAACAGGGCAGTTGCAGGTCTAATGGGGTTGTACAGTTGTAGATATGTGGCAGGTGTGTCCCAGGTATAGGTGCAGCCTCCCCCCAAAAGGATGTAAAAGTGGTGTGCATCACTTTGTAACATGTGTGCACTGTGTAGATTGACACTGTCATGTTGCATGAATTTTTGGGGGTAGATATAGGAGGGGGAGGTTGGTTATAGAGTCTAAGCTAACAAAATGCAGTTAGTGCTGTGCATAGATCTTATATTTAATTTCTTGTCTTTCAAGGCTTCTGCTGTGGCGAAGCATTTTGTTGCCTTGTCTACCAATGGAGTAAGTATAATGCTTTTGAGAAATATTACAAATGCAGTCTTAAATTAATGCTGCTGGGATAAAATTTGCACAGCTACCCCCCAACTGAAGGTTTTCCTTTCCTGATGTGCCTTAAATGCCTTATATAGGTAACTGCTGGTCTTGCAGCGCTATCCAGAGGCTAAGAATATATTTAATAAAGTCCACCTTTGCACCTTCTAACCTTAATGTTTATTTTTGCTAATTTGCCCCTTTGGTTCTGTTTATATAAAGATTGTCAAATAACTGCTTGCTTTACCTATTCCTCCTATTTAGTATTTACAATAAGCATGTTTCAGGCAAGAATACCACTTAAAATAAGTTAAGAACGTAGATATAAATGGAGCACTATGAGGAATTAGGTGTTTTGGCAATCTAGGGACATAAACTCATTCTGATCAAGATGGTAGAAGCAGTCGCTGCTCCTTTTAATGTTCACGTTGACTAAATATCCATTTTCATGTTGTTTTCTTAACTTTAGCATATGCATGTTTCTGATTTGTCATTCTTTTCTAGCCTAAAGTGAAAGACTTCGGCATTGACACAGCAAATATGTTTGAGTTCTGGGATGTAAGTAAAAATACACCTGGTACATAGTGCTTAGCTTCAAGCCAGCAGCTTAACATTTTAAGCCATGAAAACTGTTTATAGGGGAAACTGGTATTGAGGCAAAGCTTGGACTTAAATACAAGGCAGGGAATGGGGGTGTTGGGAGCTGGGGAAGAAAAACCTAGCTTTAAGTACACTAAACATCTTGCCTTGCTTTTAAGACTAGAAGGCAAAGCAGTTTTCTGCATGTTCTGTATGGGCAGCTGTTGGGTAATAGAACTCTGCCTTCTACAGTGGTCTGGGGCAGTTAAAATAAGCTGTGACCTTTTTGCAGTCATCTAAGGGATAAGGTATTCCTGTATATTTTTAAATCAGTGAAGGTCAAATGTTAAGGGTGTTGGTCTTTATAGTAATCAAACTTTGTGAAACTCAGAATCCTCTTCCTGACTTGTGGGGGCAGCCAGAATCTCTTCCTCAGGTTGCATGTGGTTATTGGTGATCTCTTGGACCCTTGTCCCTTCAGACTGGAAATTCAGATCTGGGTGTTAAGACATAGGTGCTGCAAAGTCCACAAAGCTCAAGCAGCTAACTACAGAATTTTTTCTTTTTTGCAAAGGCATTGTGATCTTAAGTCCATACAAATGTGAAATTTTCTTTTTTCTAGTGGGTTGGTGGACGTTATTCTCTGTGGTCTGCAATTGGTCTCTCCATTGCCCTCCATATTGGTATGTTAAAAATGTGTTCATTTCCCTCTGTTTTCTTGGTTATGCCTAACTTTTCTGTTCATGGGATATATTGGTATCTTGCTCTTTATATCTCAATTTAATTTTCTAGACCTTTTTCTTTACATGGGAACAGTGATGTGCAAAGGTTTAGGCACCCTTGATCAGCATTGTTCCCAGCCCTGTGAGTAGTGCAGCCGCATAGGGTGCCAAAAAATAGGGGCTCATTTGAGGTTGCCAGCCTCTGTTCCCCCTACCCCCCACTGCTTGCCCTTGCCCTGCTGCTGACACCCCTTTTTTCTCCTTGGTGGCAGCAAAAGAGCAGATCCCTAAATGAGAAACATGTGGGTCTTCTCGATTTTCCACAATTGCATGTTGGCCCGATCCCTCCCCTCTGACAGGCTCGTGTCAGAGGGAGGAAGGACCAGACCAGCCATTCAAACTCCACGCTTGGATGACTGGTCTTGTCCCTCCTTCCTGACACGAGCCTACACCAGAGGAAGAAGGGAGCAGGTCAACATGCAATTGTAGAATTGGGAAGATCTGCTTGGCTGCTGCTACTGCTGCTGCCAAGGAGACATGAACAGCAGCAACGGCAGGCAGCGTGGGCATGTAGGTGTGGGCATGGGGGGAGATAGATGGGGAAGTGGAGGGTGCCAGAGGCACAAGTCACACAGGGTGCATTTATGGCTTGGTAGGATCCTGCCCATGATTAGTGTATGCTTTGAATCCCCGAGTGAATGGAAGCTGATACAGAATCTGTATGGTAGAAAGTCCAAATGCAACACATTGTCTAATGTATAATTTACTGCTTTTAACAGATTGAAAATTAATGAAGTGAGTATGGCAGATGGGAGAGTTTGAATAACTTCAGTCAGTCCTTGGTAGCTTTCTGCCAAGGGAGGTATTAAACATTTTTCTTTTCTTGCTTTTGGAATGTTTCACTCTTCTTTGAACTCGTAGCTCAAAAACATTCTTAGGTCTCCCTGCATGCACGGCAGGTTTGAGATTTCACCACACTTTCAGTAATATCCAAGGCTGACTGAAGGCTGTTCCAAAACTTTCCAGTAAGTACTTTGCTTGATGAGCTATGTTCTGGGGCATTGCAGAACATTCTGCTTAAATCTTTGTAAGACAGTAAATATCAGCATACTCTAGAAACAGTGCCTCCCAAACTTAGGATTTATCAACCAGCTTCATGAAAATTCACCCAAGGCATAGTGTACAATTGGCCTCCCTTGATATATTCAGCTTACATTGTAGCATCATAATGGCTCCCCCCCCCCCATATCGGCATAATGGCTCCCCCCCCATATCGGCATAATGGCTCCCCCCCCCCATATCGGCATAATGGCTCCCCCCCCCCATATCGGCATAATAGATATTAATCCAATAGCCCATTTTAACACTCCATCTGGAGTCATGTGAATTCAGCAGCAGAACTCCCCTCCCTATCCATTTAATTCAAAGCATGAAAGCAGGTGTAGTGGTGAGCACAGATGGTGCCAGTCTTACACCACTATAGCTATAAATCAAAGCAGTTTACAGTGAACTTAAATGTATGTTTTTACTTGGCACTAGCAAAACACAACAGGCGATTCAATTAAGTTACTAGCAAACTGGCTTAAAGTGTAAAAGTAATATGTATACAGCAGAGGTAGTCAGGGAGGTAAGGGGAGATGGGTCTAGAGGTGAGAGGGGTACTCAAAGGGGGGGGGGACCATATGCATATAATGTACAGGTAAGAGTCCATGTTAGTAACTTGAGTGGATTATGTATGCTTTTCCATGTTGGATTCATAAGTTCTGTAAAGAGTAGCAGTTGTAGTTTGTAACAGAACTCCACAGTGACATTAGGTGACTTTATTTCTAAGGGTAGCGAGTTCCGTATGGTGGGAGATTCCATTTCACAGTGCGCTGTATGGGTTTCCAATCCATTGGAAAGCTGATATGGAAAGGAGGGACAGGACCTGTGAACAGCTACTGACCAGGGCCCCATGCTAACTGCCAATACAGGGCATAGCTCACATGAGGTCTAGAGAGGGAATGGCCCTATTTGACCCATTTGGGGTCCCAACCTACCGTTTATATTGGGCTTCTAGGACACTGGTTCCCACTCTTTCACCTGCACAATACTTGTGCACAGACTGCCATGAAATTTGAAAACAAACTGTAATAGCCACACCCATGGCGAGATTCACCTTATCTCCAGGAACAAGCAGGAATGTAGTCTTCACATATGGGTATCGTCGGTACCAACAGAGGCTGTGCAGGAACGCTCCCCAGTGTCCAATAGAAAAGCTTTTGGGAACATCCCACAGTGCCTGTGTACTGCCTTTCCCACCTTTCCCAACTGTCCCTCTCCAGTTCTTAGTTTTCCACAGAGCCAACAGGTCACACATCCTGTCACTGCAGAAAATATTCCCATTTATTCTTTTTTGTGTTCACGTCTGCCTTCCTTTCCTTTTTCTAAAAAAAAAAAAATTCTGGAATTTCTTACAGCTACTTTTTTCCTTCAGGTGCCATGTGCCATTTTGGGCACTAGGCCCAATTTTCCCTCTAACATGGAAAAACCCGCTTTGGGTTTTAAAGTGTTCTAAGTGTGGTGGTACCATCTCCATCACCAACACCCATGAGTGGTGCCTCAAATGTTTAGGTCCTGACCACTCTATTTCAGAGTTGCCTGTGGGATGATGTCAAAGGGGTTGGCAAAACCGAGCTGCTAAACTTAGCACCCTTTTTCCCTCCGATGCAGTGTCTGGCATTGACATCTTCCAGGGCTTTGTCTTCCTCCCATGGATCTCAGGTAACTAAATATAAATCTGGCCGGTCCTCAAAGGGTAGATCTCCTTCCAAGCATCGAGATGCCTGTTGCCCTTGAGGGACTTGTACTGGCAAAATTGTCCTGGCAAGAGGCTTCGGCTTCCAAAGCACTAACGGGGCTCCAGGATGTTCTCGGGCCCCAACCTCAGCAGAACTACTGGTGCCATGCTCTGGGGTACCAGCTGCTTCATCCAGGGTGTCTCCTCCAGAGGATATCTCCTTTCAGGATTTTATCAGGGAGGTGGCTTTGACTGTCCATTACTGTGACTCCTGAAGCAGAGTCCAGGGCAAAGGAGTTGGAGATTTTGCAATATCCCAAGGCTCTTAAGGAGGCAGCTACCTTGCCTATCCATGAGATCTTACATGATCTCATGTTGAGAATGTGGGAGACACCTCTACCACCTCTCCTCACTCTCGCAGACTGGATACCATGTATCAAGTCCCTCCTTGTCCTGATTTCCAGAAAACTCAGCTTCCTCACCACTCTATTGTAGTGGAATCATGAGAAGGATCAGGAGTGCAAAGAGGCATGCCTCTAATCCTCCAGGATGTGAGTGTAGAACTTTGGATGCCTTTGGACATCGTACTTTCCAGGCTTCCATGCTTTCTGCCAGGATCAGTTCCTATATCTTATATATGGGAATGTTCCTTGAAGTCACAGGAGACTTGGAGATTCTAAGCTCTCCTTCCTGATGACAAGAGGCAGGACTTTCTCACACTGGTTAAACATGCCCAGGATGTTTCTAAGTTTGTCAATTGTGCAGCTTTTGAGTGCATAAGCAGAACCTCTGCCATTGCCATAGGTGCATGTAGAATTGCCTGGCTTCAGGTATCCAATTTGGAGCTCTGGGCAATATCCCTTGTACAGGTGAGAATCTATTTAGCATCCAACTCATTGGCTCTCTTGCCAATTTTTGCTGACAGCTCCACTTTGGATAGGTTATCCAAAGCCACAGCTGATCCTGCAAGAAAAATCTTTCAAGAAACCATTCTCAAAAAGAGGTTTTATCCCTCTTATTCCCAGCAGGGATGTTCTGCAGGTCAGCCTGCCCGAAAGTCAGCAACCACTTAAAGGAAAGCAGACTGCTAAGTCTCAACCGTCTCAGCAGTCTCAGCCTCCACAAGGCCTTTGACTTTCATCTAGAGAACTTAGCCTTCCTGGCCCTCAATGGACCAGAGCCTTCCACCATTCCAGGAAGGTTGTGCCACTTTGCCCCCAGATGTGGGCAGATAACAGCAGAACATTGGACACTCCATTATAAAAGAGGGGTACAAGCTTCACTTTTTGAGCATGCCCCCTCCTACAATGGTAAGTTCAATTCTCAGACCTCTCTCGTCAACCTGTTAGATCAAGAGGTCACTAATGCTTCTTGCCCAAGGGGCAATAGAGGAAGTACCCATCCATCAACAGGGTACAGGGTTCTAGTCCCCCTATTTCCTTATCCCAAAGAAAACAGGGGCACGCAGGCCTATTTTAGACCTCAGAATTGAACAAATTCCTTGTCAAGGAGAAATTCAAGATGGTTTCTCTGGGAACTCTGTTGCCATACCTTCAGAGTCAGGATTGGCTTTGTTCTCTAGATTTAAAGGATGCGTACACATGTTCTCATCCATCCAACTCAAAGTTCCTTCAGTTCCTTTTTCAAGGAAAGCACTACCAATACAGGGTGCTTCCTTTTTGGCTTGGCCTCATCACCAAGAGTGTTCACGAAATGCATGGCTGTGGTAGCAGCATTTCTCTGCACTCTAGGAATATTTGTCTTCCCTTACTTAGACTGGCTCATTCGAGCCCCAACAGTCAGAGGCCAGGATTTCTCTATCTTGCACAATGCATATCCTCCAGTATTTGGGTCTAGTCATAAACATCCCAAAATCCAGTCTAACTCCCACTCAGTCTCTAGAGTTCATAGGAGCTTTGCTGGATACCAGAAAAGCAAGGGCCTATTTTCCTCAGACCCATTGCCTTCACATGGTGCAGTTAGCTTCTCAAGCAGTGCTAAAGCCTCATCTCACTGCCCGAGAAGTGTTACAACTACTAGGCCACATGGCATCTACAGTACATGTGGTTCCTTATGCTCGCCTCCATATGAGAGCAGCCCAGTGGACTTTATCCACTCAATGGACCCAGGCATCAGGGTGCCTGTCGGACAAAATAGCAAACACAAATCGCCTTATTTTGTGTCTCCATTGGTGGCAGTTCACTCAGAACCTGTTGCTGGGGTCCCCATTTCAACAACCTTTACCCCAGGCAACTCTCACCACAGATGCTTCACCAATGGGTTGGGGAGCTCATCTGCAAGACCTCTCCACCCAAGGCACTTGGACTCCACAGGAGACTCATCTACATATCAGTCTCTTAGAACAAAGAGCAATCTTCCTTGCTGTTCGAGTGTTCCACACCCTGCTCAGCTACAAGACAGTCCTCATTCATACAATCAAGTAGCCATGTTCTACGTGAACAAGCAGGGAGGAACAGGCTGTCACTTTGCAACGAAGCTTTGCGACTATGGGCCCTCACCAGAGAGCATCCATCTCCTGGCAGTGTATCTTCCAGGCATACAAAACTCTTGGGCAGACAGACTCAGTCGTTCTGCTTCCACACGAATGGTCTCTACATGTAGACCAGGTGGCCAAGATTTTTTTTCAAATTTGGGGAACCCCGGACATAGACCTCTTTGCAAGTCCATTGAATGCCAAACTTCCCCGGTTCTGTTCCAGAATTCTGGCTCAGGGCTCTCAGGCCAGGGATGCTTTCCTCCTTCACTGGGGTCAAGACTTCCTTTATGCCTTTCCACCCATTCCCCTAATTCCCAAAACCCTGTTCAAGCTTCAGAGAGACAGAGGGCGTATGATTCTCATAGCTCCACATTGGCCACGGCAAGTGTGGTACTCTCTGCTTCTACATCTCTCTCAAGCTCCCTCCCTGGAGTTAGGATCTGCTCCAGATCTCCTGTCACAGAAGGATGGAATGTTATGGCATCCCAATCCCCAGTCTCTGCTTCTCAGGGCTTGGTTGCTGAAGGCCTAAATCTTCATGATCTTAACCTCCCTCAGCAAGTGAAGGATGTCCTTTATGCTTCCAGGAAGCCTTCCACAAGATGCTCTTATGCTTTCAAGTGGAAAAGGTTTACCATATGGTGTTTGCAGAAGGGTCTTAACCCCCTTGCAATACCTCTGGAATCATTACTGGAGTATCTCCATTTTATCCAATGCAGGACTTAAAACTAACTCAGAGTTCATTTCGGTGCTATTGCAGCTTCTTTCAAGCCTCTAAATGGACAACCTATTTCCTCCCAGCCTCTTATAGCAAGATTTGAGGCCTTCTTCTAACTAAGCCTCCCATTAGGCCACCAGCAGTGGCATGGAACTTAAACCTGGTTCTTGGTGAGCTCATGAAGCCACCTTTCGAACCCTTAGCTACTACCTCATTGAAATTCCTTTCTTGGAAGGTTATTTTTCTCATTGCAATCACATCAGCACGCCACATTGGTGAATTGCAAGCACTAGTAGCTGATCCACCTTATACAAGGTTCCATCATGACAAGGTAGTCCTTAGGACTCATCCATACTTTATGTCAAAGGTGGTCTCACCTTTTCATTTAAACCAAGCGGTCTACCTGCCTGTTTGTTCCAAAACCTCATGCATCTAATGCAGAAAGCAATCTTCATACTTTGCACTGTAAAAGAGCTTTAGCCTTTTACTTGCAAAGAACACAGCAACATAGGAAGTCCTCTCAGCTCTGTTTTTGATCCTTCTCATTTGGGACTTCCAGTCTCCAAGAGAACACTGTCCAGCTGAATTGCTCAGGGTATTTCCTTTGCTTATCAGAGTAAGAATCTTCCTCTGGAGGGCCATGTCACAGCTCACAATGTGAGAGCCATGGCAGCTTCAATGGCTCATCTGCACTCTTTCGACATCTGTTGAGCAGCAACTTGGGCCTCAGTTCATACCTTCACAGCCCATTACTGCTTGGACAGGGACTCCTGCCAGGATGCCTTGTTTGGTCAGGCTGTTCTCCAACATCTGTTCCATACCTAATCAACTCCTACCCACCATCCCTGGTTGGATGCCAGAGATCCATGGGGGGGAAGTGGAGCCCTTTCACAGGGACACACAACTTCTGGGGTCTCTCACTGGCATCTAAAGCTAGGGAGTCCCCATATGTGAAGACTACATTCCTGCTTGTTCCTGGAGATAGCATAGTTACTCACCTATAACAGGTGATCTCTGGGAACAGCAGGAATTTAGTCTTCACAACCCACCCACCTCCCCTAGGAGTTGTGTATCTATCTCTTTCCCTCTTTGTCTCAGCTATAAACTCAACTGGAGAGGGACAGTTGGGAAAGGCGGGAAGGCAGCACGCAGGCACTGTGGGATGCTCCCAAAGGCTTTCCTATTGGACGCTGGGGAGCGTTCTTGCGCAGGCTCCATCGGTACCAATGAAACCCATATGTGAAGTCTAAATTCCTGCTGTTCCCGGAGATCACCTGTTACAGGTGAGTAACTATGCTTTGCTTTGTCATTGTAGCTTGTGTGTAGCTGTGGCAGACCTATTCGCTTTGTTTCATCCTAAAGCAGGGTTCTCAACAGTCCTCAGGACACACCTAGCCAGTCATGCTCGGGATTGCTACAATGAATATGCATAAGACTTGCATGCACCATCTCATTATATGCAAATCTTATGAATATTCATTGTAGCTATTCCATAAATCTGACTGGCTAGCTGTATGCTGAGGACTGGGTTGAGACCCCTTGGTCTTAAAGCACTTCCGGAAAGTTTCTCAAGTCTTGTGATAAAGTGGCAGAAACTGACAGATTGCAGTGCAGATCACTGGGGTAAGCAGTGACACTGCAACTACTAGCAGCAGCTGTAGGCTTTGCAGGTCCGATCCACTCTACAGGCATGCCTTAGATTTTTCTTGGCCTTGCGGATTTGCCTTCAGAGGTGGTTTTTTTTTTTTTTTTACAGAACCTGCTTAATCGGGCAAACGAGGTTGCAGCCTAGAAAGGTAGCTGCTGTGGGACGGCTAAGAGCAGCTGTCAAAGCAAAAGTATTGATAGGCCTGCAAACTCAGAGCAATCAGCACATGCTTGTTACCTTTAGGGAAAGGCTAGTTTAAAATCCTTTACCCAGGTGTTTGGCATCTTACACACAGCATTCTAGTACAGGAAGCTATCTAGTGTTCTAGAATGTTCTGGAAGGGGTAGTTCTGGTTTGATCATGACTACAGTATCGCTTTAAAGATGGGCAGGTGCCCAGAATTATTTGATGGGGGGGAGTGGGTGTTCAGCTTTGTAAACACCAACACACCTTTCCATTATCTCGTTTCTGATAGTTGAAATCGCTGCATTAGTGTAAGGTTTTTATAGCCTCCCCTCTGCCTTTCAAGGGTGAACTTATTTTATCGGTGCTATATAAGAAGTTAAAATATCCATGCAGTTTACAAAATGTGTGGAAAAAATACATAAAAATGAATAGAAATTACACTATTCCTTCTACTAGCAATAGTTAACCCAATACACACCCATAAAATTAACTTTTCAACTAAATGCATATCTGAATGGATTGTTTCAAGAAATTAAGCTAATGTTTTTTCACATTACATTTTAAGTTTGGATGACTACTTGGAGTCAATAGTTGCTGAAAAGACAAAACAATCACAAGCTGAAACTCTGGAGGGGTCAGAGTATTCAACCTGGAGCTAATTGCAGACCAACTAGCCAAACCTTTAGAGCCTTACACTACTAATTTCTTTAAAATCAGTATCAACAGGAAGGATATCCATTCTTGCACTCCTGTTGACTTTATTTTCAATTAATTAAAAATCAGCAAATAGTAATTATGCATTAAGATGTCTTAATGTGTTTTTACTATGTTGAATTTGTCTTTTCATTTAGAATACATTGAAACATACAATTTGTCTAAATGTTTGAATATCACTATATTGATGGGCTGTTTTTGGACCAGTTTGACTAGTTGCCTTTGCCTTTACTGTTAACTAACTTTTCTTGCTATTACAACAGGATGCAGAGAGGATATCTTTTAGGCACACTTGCTGCTTTTGTTATGAGAATGCATATTCGTCCTTGCCACCAGTAAATCTTCTAGCTAACAGCTATATAAGCCTTGCTACCTGCAGATCCCTCAGCCTTTGATATTAGCTAGGTGAAGTTTAAGCTGTTCTGCCACGCATGGTAGATAACTTATCACTCCCCTCAGTTAAATTTGGAAACAAATCAAAATTCTTATGTTCCATACTAGTAAACCTTGCTACCTCTTCTGAAAGCTTGATGCAGACTTATGGCTTCAGCATAAGTTGAAACCAAATACTGACAACTGAGGTGCTCTAGTTTTTTCCTGCCAAAAAAGACAGCTACTTTTATTTCATCAATGTTGGGAACTAAGATCTCACTAAATCCCTGTAAATACTCTTTAGGACTGTTAATTGATTTCCCATCTTGAAGCTTATGTCCTCCTTGGTTAAATCTAAAACTGTTCTAGAAGATATCTTGCTGCTTTGGTTTGCTGATGACATCCATAAGCACCTTTTAGTTGCTTCTCAGCACTGCAGCCAAATTAATATTTTGTGCCAAAAGGAGGGATTGCACCACTCCAAACCGAGCTGGCTTCCTGTGGGTTTTTTTGCATCAAAAATAGGATTCTCTAACTCATTGCACATGCCACAGGGCAGCCATTATTCAACATCTTTTTGGACCCCTTATTCTCCAAAATCATTCAGATCCTCCCAGTTTTATTTAACTTCATTCCTTTATGCACTTTCAATTTGAATCCACACATCTTGGGTTCAAGCAGAACAGGCATCACAAGTTCAAAGTTGGCATTTATATATTGAGAGAGGAGCCAAAATTTTAATTCAGTTGGCAAGTATATACAGCCATTCCCTTTTTCAGATGTGTGGATTTTTCTGAAAACTGGATTATAACTTTCCCTTGCCCTTTTGTTCCTATAGTATTGGTTCTCTGCTGTTTCTGGTCCTTTCTGTTTGAGCTGCATGATATGGTACTCGAATGATATACAAAATAGGCCTTTGGTGAATTTAGAACTCTAACTGCATTATGCTTCCAGTTAAGCATTGGTGTAGCTTGCATAGAATGAATATACTGTAGTTAAGTTTGCCCATGCTTAATGATCTTTGATTTTATGTTGGCTAGTTTCTTAGTAGCTATGTAGATGAGTAGAACATTTGGTGTAATGCAGAAAGGGGACCTGGGTGTTGGGTCTATGTACATTTAGTAAGAATCAGAGGAAAATGACTAGGTCTGAAATGGCTTGTAGTAGATGTGATAGAGGCCAATACTTAACAGTCAGGACATGCTTAGGATTGCTAAGGACAGTAGTGGTAGGAAAAGACCTAAAAGGTAAAGTGAAGTGGGAGTAGGGGATGTGAAGTTGAATTGAGTGGGCTTATCTGTCCAGAGTGGAATTACAATTGGGCTGACTGGGTGGGCCAATTTGGTTGTCTTGTTTGCGGTCTTTTTTCCCTTTGGGGCACATTCTAGCTTTTTTTTTTTTTTTTTTAATGTGCTTTCTTTCTGAAAGTACACTGGGGTTCCTGCCACCTGCCTCTCCTGCCCTTGCCACTACCTTCAGGTCGTCTTTATCTTACAACCACCTTTTCTAAACAGTCTACCTTAGTGATTTACATTGTCTTGTTGGCCAAGGACTGGAAAGGGAGATGGTAGTATGCTTAGATTTTGATTGCCCTGAGGTCACTTTTGGTGAGGAAGAATAGATAATATGAATTAAAACAGCCCTTGGCGTTGCTTTGCACCAGTAAGTGGGCATTGTAGTTAGATACTACTTCTCCCTATTCATATACCACCTCTACAGAGCATTTCATACCTCTTAGATTTTAAACCAGGTTCCTTAAACTGTAGCTAAGCTGTCATTTAGGGTTTCTCTTTACCTTTGTAGTAAATAAGCCAGGTTGCTCTGTCAACTGATATAGTATTAACACAATAAATTATATTGAGGTATTGCATTATTTAAGGCTAGATAATTTGCATAAGAATTCATGGAAATACTCTGGCTACCATGTCTAAGATGCTGTTTATATTCCACAAAGTTCATCACATGCTACTGAGAGATTTCTTTAAGAGTTACCCCTTCAAAAGAATAGATTTTAAGATCAATTATGGAGAAATTTTGATTCAAAGTTGCAGTAGAACGGAATTTTACCTGATGAAATAAGTAATTGATTTTTAGGGAGTGTTGGAGAACATCTCTCCAGAAACAAGCAGGAAGTCGGTCGTTGCATATGGGTGACTTTGGTGCTGACAGCCCTCGCAGTAACCTCTCCCCAGCTTTCAAAGAGCCTTTGGGAGATGCACCACACCTAAGGGTGTTCTTGCCTGTCTCCTTTTTTTCTGCAGAGCCCATCAGATGTCTGTCCTCCCCCCCCCCCCTCCATAAAAAGTTGTTTAGTGGCTTTTTTTGTTTCCCCTTTTTCTTTGGTTCTCAAATCAATTCTTTCTCTGGTTGCGTACCAGCACCCTTCTTGCCTCCTGGGTCCACTCACCTAGGCTTCGTGTTTGTTTTTCTTGGGTCCCCTTTTTTCCCTCAGCTTTTTCTTGGTGTGGGTTTTTGCATCCTTTCTGGCTGGGCCAAGAGTTTGACCTTGCAGGGGCCATGTTCCCTGCCATGGCCTTGGTCAGTGGCTTCAAACCTTGTGACTGCTATGCATGTTACATGACTATTGCCTTTGGAGCCTCAGGCTGGATCATGATGCCTTGGCTGGTGGTCTCTGCCAGCAGATGACCCGTAAGGCCCTCAGAGGCCATAAGTGGCTAAAATCAATTTTTCATAACTGACTTAGCCCCAGAGTCATCCACAGGACCAGTGCCCTCGGGCCACCACAGAGGTCTCTGCCTCGCATGGCAACCATGCTGCCTCAGTCATGGGGCCCCTTGAAGAGCCAGATGTAATCACTGGCCATGGGTGATGAGTCCAGGGCTGTGGGGAAGTCCTATGGCTCCAGACCACTGGCTCTTCCACAGCAAGGGAGATCCTTGAGACCTCGGTCCCAGTCCCGCTCAGGGCTGAGAGCTTCCCTGCACAGAGCTCCTGTTTTGGAACACAGGGGCATTGGGGCCCCTGGGCCAAATGGGCTGGGGCATGAGCCTGAGGACCCTCTATCTCTTCTGACTCCAGGTCAGATTGGGAGACAGAGGACAAGTCCTTGTACAATTGACCCACAGGGATGTGCCCACGGACCCTTCCCCCACCCAAGGACCCAGCCTTTCTGGACTTCGAGATGTGGACAAGGCTCTTGCCTTCACTACAAAGTCAGAGGAGCCTTGGGCAGAGGACCTCATTCATCAGTACATGGCTTCCCCTGAAGAAGCTCATGGTGCCCAATCTCCCCCCCCCAAAAAAGAAATCCTAGAATGGCTGTTCTGCTGTATTTGGGGGTCCCTGGCCTTAGTGCCTATTTCAAGCAGGTAGGTGGACGTGATGTACAGTGTCAGAGCCCTGGCTTCCAAAAAGCTTAACTGCCTCACAGCTCCATGGTGGAGTTGGTCATGCGTAGGCTCAAGATCCAGAAAATGCACTGTTCAGGGCCCACAGGCAGGGAGGCCTGTGTCACGGATGCCCTGGGGAAAAAGTACTTCTAGGGCTTGATGCTCATTAGCTGGATCCAGGCCTACCAGCTCTACATGGGCATATACTTGCAGAACCTGGTGAGGGAAAGCACCAGGTTCTCAGCTGGTCTCCAAGGAACCTCTTCAGGGGGTTCTGGATCCTGACCTCCAGGCCAGTGCTCCAAATTTATGATTTGGGCAGCCTAGGACTGCTGAGTTGTAAGCTAGAGTAGCTGTGGGCATTAGTGCCTGCAGCCAGGTCTGGCTGCAGTCTTCTGACTTGGAGCAATATATGCAGGACAAGTTGGTCAGTGTCCCTTGCCAGGGAGAGAACTTCTTAAGCAAGCCCATGATGGAAAAGGCTGCCAAGCTGGAGTCGAGTTCATGACCAGGATCAGGCTCTCCAAAAAGACCACTGACCCTTCCTGAAGGAAGGCTTTGGGTAAAAAGCCCCTATACCCAAAGAAGAGGAAGGCTTATGGAAACTACCCTCAGTACTTGGCTTTCCAACAGGGCCATCAGGCTAAGGGACCTGGGCACTGCCCTCAAGCCTAAGACCCTGAAGCCCCAGACCATGCCTCCACAGACCATGCCTCCAGTGCAACCTGGAGAAGAGTTTTTACTCCCTGGGCATAGCCTCTCTTCCCCTGGGAGGTCCTGCCCCACAGCATACAGGGGGGTGTCTGGTATTTTACACAGACTGGTGGTCCACTGACACATGGGCCCTACAGGTGGTGAAGGAGGGTTACCACCTCCTTGAACAGATGCCCCACCATTTTCCCAGGAGAGCCTCCTATGATTCTCCTTCACTGGGGCCTGCTTCAGTAAGAACTCACAGGCCTTTTGGCTGATAGGGCAGTGGACCCCCCCCCCCCCCAGGGGCAAGAGGTTCTACTTGTGCTATTTTCATGTTCCCAAAAGGACCAGAGGGTTTCTGACCATTCTAGACCTGCAGGACCTCAGCTGGTTCCTGGTGAGGGAAGTTCAAAATGCTCTCCCTTGGAACATTGTTGCCATACCTCAAGCAGGGAGACTGGTTAAGCTCCTTGGATCTGAAGGATGTGTATACATTCTCATTCATCCCCTTCACAAGCAGTACCTCTGCTTCATGGTAGGCTGTTACTACTAGTACAGGGTTCTACCCTTCATGGCCTCTGCCCCAAGGGTATTCACCAAGTGCCTAGCAGTCACTGCCACTGCCTTGCATCTCCATGGGTGTTCATCTTCCCCTTCCTGGATGACCAGCTCATCAAGGATAGCACTGCTGCCAAAATGCATCAGGCAACAGGCTGCACTATCCTCATTCTGGAGCACTTGGAATTAGTCAAACTACCCAAAGTCCCATCTCCATCCAACACAATGCCTGGAGTTCACAGGGGTACTGCTGGACATCAGCCAAGCTAGGGCCTTCCTCCCTCTGGACAGGGCCCAGCACCTCAAGGTGCTTGCAGGGAATGTCTAGGGTAAGCCCTCAGCCTCTACCCACCTTCTGCTTCACATGTTGTCACATGGAATCCATGGTACATGTCACCCCAGATGCCCATCTACATGTGACTAGCCCAGTGAGCCCTATGCTTCCAGTGGTTTCAAGCAACAGGGCACTGCAGGGACAGTGGTCATGATCCTTCTTCTGGCAGACTCCCTCAACTGGTGACAACAGCTCTAGTACCTGCAGGCCAGGATGCCATTCCAGGCCCCCAACCCCCAGAGGATCCTCACCACAGACCAGACACCTCCAAACTGGGCTGGGGAGCCCATTGCAATAACCTCTATACTCAAAGCAGTTGATCGCAGGCAGATAACCTCCAGCAGATCAACCTCCTAAAGCTCTGAACCATAGTGCTAGCCCTCTAGGCCTTTCACCATCACCTTCAGCATCAAGTGGTACTGATCCAGACCAACAACCAGGTGATGTTCTACATCAACAGTGAGGTACGGAATTGTCCCCCTGTGCCAGGAGGGCAGTGAACCTCTGCTTAGCCAGTGACAAGATTGCCCTGGCCTGGGAGATGGATGTTTCTACAGGCAATGTCATGATGGACCAGCTCATCTGGGGCCTCAACCACATGAGTGGTGGTTGGACCCCTGGGTGGCCAGCTGGCTCTTCCATCTCTGGAGGCTCCTGCAGATGGACATCTTTAACAGCCCAGCCAATGCTCAGCTGTCCTGCTTCTGCTCCAGGCAGCCACATCCCTTGCAGGTGGCATCTGATGCATTCCTCATAATGCAGATGGGGGGGGGGGGGTCCTTCTATTTGATTTTTTTTGCATCTTTTCAATCAATATTACAAAGTAATATAGAAACAAGGAAAACAATAAAATCAGAAATAGGAATACATCACATTAAGAGAGTAAGCCCACATGGGAGAATGGACCCAGAATACAAGGTAAAATAAAATAAAGAACAATTACCAGCAAAACAAGATACTACCCAATCTAAATCCCAATTTTATCTAACTAACCAAACTTATAGGACCCATATGCCCATACTATCAACAGGATTTCAAAAACACCACCTCTAATTGAAGGGGCTCATAAAACACATAAGAAGCCTTCCCTAACGTAATCAAGCATTTACAGGGAAATTTAAAAAAAAAAAAAGGTTGCACCACTTGGAAGAACCCAAGGTGTAAGGGCTAAAAAACCCTTCTGCTGGACCTGAGTTTGCTTGGATACGTCAGGAAAGGTTTATTTTCTGCCCACAAAATTCATTCTTTTTAGAAAAAAAACAATTTCAATATCATTTTTTACAATCTCGGAATAGAGACCAATAGGGTTGCTCTAACAGAAATTTCATCTAACAAAGATTCAATAGTCAGAAATTTAAGGTGTCCATTGATACAAGGGGGTCAACCTCCCCCTCCCCGCCAATATCCTTCTTAGAGCTAGGAAGATAGTAATTATTGAAAATAGTAGCAGAATCTTGATATCCTAAAATTTCCTTAATATTTGCAAAAATATCAGGAGATAATGTGTGTTTGGAAAATTGAGACCATCTAAGATTCTTAGCTCTAATAGTATTTTCAAATTGTTCATGCTGACGATGCAGCAGCAAACTATCCTTTATCGAGGAGGTGAGCGCACCCTGTACAGTGGAAATCGGAGTCTCTAGTTTCAAACAACGAGAATCCACAGAATTCAAACAAGTATCATGGTGAGCAAGCTTATCAATAGTCTCGAGTAAACAGAGTAAACTGAGGCATTAGCCAAGATAAAGAAGCATCCATACGTGTTAACAAACTCCATATATCTGTTAAGGAAACTTCCTGCTGAGAGGCCTGGCAACAGGGCCCAAAGAATCAGCTAAAATTTTAGGGACCCCTCCAGCTTGAATTACTCGAAGGGGAACATCCTCTGCCCGAGGTCTCACTGCAGGAGAAGGCACCACTTCCCAAGAAAAAACAGGAGAAGATATCTCTGCCGAAATAGGTGAAAATTTCAACACCCCCATAAGCCCCTCATTGTTTAGCGGGGGAGGGATATCACCCCCCTCAATTTTTGGGGAACTAACGGAAGAGGAAATGCTGTTTGACAGAGGCAACGATACATTTACACATTTACTGGCAGTCAGTACCACATGTCTGTCCATAGGACCTACTGCTTTCAGTTTTAGATGGATTCATTGTACTCATGCCAACCACCTTCCGTTTGCCCATGCCACAGCATACTCCGCTCTGATGCTCCTCAGTGCTCTGAAGGGGCTCAAAAGGGGCAGTACCTGCCCCTTTAACCACACCCCTTCAAACACACCCGCGTCCTGCAGAGAACCAGGCTTTTAAACCCCTTCCGATGATGCTGGGGTGACATGGCAGGTTAACGGGAAGCAGACCAAGGCTCAAGCAGCCTCACATGCGAGCAAGATGGTCCAGGTAGGTCCCACAGCTCCAGGCACTCTCCCTTAAACATTTCTATACAGCACCTTCCATATGATCAAGTGCGGTTTACAAGCAACAATGGTCTGAAAAGAACACTAAAACATGGTCATTTTCAGTTACATGGAACACAATATAACTGTTCATTGAGGAGATCAGAACAGTACATGAAAAAATATGTAACACTTACATCATGATCAAAACAGTACAGGGTGAATGTGCCCTTTAACTATATACAATGATAGAGCATGACTGGTGTTTCTGTATGCTCTAGCAGGACACAGCTAGTGTATTTCAATCTTATATTTGGCTCGCTATTTGGCCTGTAGTGAAGTCAGGTTCCCATGTCACTGAAGACTAATTTTCTGCATTCACACTTGGACGACTTCCCTGTTAACATTAGAAGCCCTAAAAGGAATTTTACCTAGAAACCCCAAAGTGCGTCAATTGACACATTATCACGACTGCGTTTAGCATGAAATGCAGATGTGAATTAATGTGAAGTTGTTAAATACGTGCAGTGCCTATGCCTTCCTGCCCACACGGCTGATCATAAAAACCCTGTTCAAGGTCCAGCTTGACAGCCACCTTGATACTGGTGGCTCCTCAGTGGGCCAGGCAGCTGTAGTTCCCCCTGCTCCTCCATCTTTCCCAGGTGCCCCTGGGTGCACCCTAGGCCTGCTCTCCCATGAGGATGACTTGCTCCTGCACACCAATCTGGGGGTCCCTGACTGACAGCCTGGCTGCTGAAAGAATAGCCTTTGCCCACTTCAGTTTCTCAAGCAATGCAGAGGGGGTCTTCCTGGTCTCCCACAAAACCTCCACCTGCCAGGCCTTCACCTTCAAGTGGTGGAGATTCCTGGTTTGGTGTGCAGAGAAGCAGATCATCCCCTTTTTTCCTGCTCAGTTCAGCTGGTGCTGCAATACTTGCTCCACCTATCCCAGACTGGGTTGAAGTCCATCTCCATCAGAGTGCCCCTCAGCACTCTCTCGGCACACCATCTTATCAAAGGCAAGCCTCTCTGCTCAGCCCCTCATGACTGGCTTTGAGGGGCCTACTATTCAAGGCCACCCATCCACCCCCTGGCAGAGGACTGGGATCTCAGCATGGTTCTCTCAAAGCTCACTGCACCACTTTTCCAACCCCTCAGCTATTGCTACCTCAAGTGTATCTCCTGGAAGGTGGTCTTCCTCATGGTGCTCACTTCCATACACAGGGTTAGCAAGCTCCAGGCTCTGGTGGCCATCCACCTGTTTCCAAAGAACAGGGTCATGCTCGTCATGCACCCCAAGTTTCTGCCTAAAGTGGTGTCTCCATGCCACCTCTACCAAGAAGTGGTGCTTCCTACCTTCCTGCAGCCTCATGCTAACAGGGCAGGGGCTGCTCGCCACACTCTGGACTGTAAGCAAGCCATGGCTACTATCTGGAGTGTACCCAGGCCCAATGTTGCTCCTCACAGCTCTTCATATCCTACGACCCAAATCAGCTGGGGGCAGCCATCTCTAAGCATACCCTGTCCATTTGTGTGCCGCATTGCATCATCTTTGCTTATGTGCAGGTTGGTCTCTCACTGGAGTGCTGTCATGGTGCACAGCATCCAGGCCATGGCAGCCTCTGGAAAACATGTGCTCTGTTCCCTTGTCAGATCTGGGCTGCCACCTGGTCCTCATTCCATACCTTTGCAGCTCACTACTGCCTGGAGAGGGAGTCCCACTGGGACAGCACCTTTAGTCAGGCAGTACTTGTTTCTTTGGAGTGTAAGGCAACTCCTACCCTCCAGTGTGTTCAGGCTACAAGAGAATTGGTTCCTTGCTTGATATTTGGGGCTGCTCATGGCCCTGTTCCTTGACTGTTGCTGCTTCTCTGTTCCTTTTTCTGGTCACCCGTGGCTTTTACAGGGGTTTTTGTAGCCTATATCTAGGGAGTCCCATATGGGAGGTCTGACTTCCTGCTTGTTTCTGGAGAAAGTGTAGCTACTCGCCTGTAATAGGTGCTCTCCAGGGACAGCAAGAATCAGTCTTTACAACCCTCCCTCCTCCCTGTGGAGTTGCTTGCTTTGTTGCAGTCTTGAGCTTTATCATACTGAGGAAAGATGGCATCCATAGGCAGGAAGAGGACCATGCATGTGTGGTGCATCTCCCAAAGGCTTTCTTTGGAAGCTGGGGAGAGGTTGCAGCACAGGGTCCATCAGCGCCAGTGTCGCCCATATGTGAGGACTGATTCCTGCAGTTTCCGGAGAATACCTGTTACAAGTGAATAGCTACATGTTTCAAAAAGTGTATATAGTGAATAGATACATCTCCATTCTATGGTTTGTATTTTATTACAGTAACTGTGTGGACATTGATGCATCAATGTCCATCATATAACATCCAGAATCAGTTGTAGCACAAATTCAGAATAGCAATGACTGAAATTAAATTTTGGGTTGGGTCCATGCTCCTAAAGTCTCGCACCACACTTGCAAGTGAACTTTGTTTTATTCAGATGTGGAGCTGCTGGTGGCATTTGCTCTATGGAGACCAGACAGTGTGCTAAGAGCACACATAGCTCACAGACAGTTCTCAAACCCTGGAACAGAACCAGAACCATATTCCAAAGGCTTGCCTTATGATTCCTATACCATCAACCTTATAAGATCTTGTAGGTCTGATTGCTGTATGTGTGCCACATGCTGTTTTGATTTGAGATCTGGGCTTAGTTTACAGAATATAGCAAAGTACATATTCAAGTGTTAATAAATATCTTGATCTTTATGGAAAGGTGAAACATTTTTCAGGATGTGCATATTTGAGCGGGATGATCCATGTGAACTTTTTGTTTCCTAGGTTTTGACAACTTTGAGAAACTCCTTGCAGGTGCTCACTGGATGGTAAGGGTTTTGTGGGCATGTATAAAGCCTTCTTCCAGTGGATCAAAAGGCATGCATCAGTGTTAAAATATCTAAAAATAAACTGTCTAATTGTGATCCACTGTAAACAAAGGGATTTCACATCAGTTTCTGGCTGTAATACAAGGTCATGTATTCACTTGATCTCATGGATGTCATGGAAGGGGAATATAGACCAAACTAGGCAAGATGTGAATTTTGTATTTGGGGGTTGGGGCTTTAGTTCCTCCTTCCCATTGTTAAAGCTGATCTCCAAGTACTGCTGGGTTAATAGCCACAAACCCTTTTTCTAGTTACCTGTGAAGGGTTCTCATTTAATAGCATACCCCCTTCCCCTTATTTGTCTGGTTATCAAAGCAGCAGTCTTGAGGCCTTGAGTTATGCCCCAGGGCTTCTTCCAGAGCACATTCACGGCCTCTAAATCCAGACACTCATGATGCTTGCAATATTTCAGGAGGTATTGCCAGGCTAGGGTGCAAAAGACCTGATCTGGGAAATCAGCAGACCCTCTGCATGGCGACACACAACAGTCATTGGGCCATGGTCTGCACAAAATGCACAGCTAGTAACCAAAGTATTGGCAAGCCACAGTTATATCAGGACTCAAAGCACTAAAGAGCAGGTTTAATGACATGCCTGTAGTCTAGATGGGGAAATGACAGCCCTGTACCTATAACCCTAAATGATTTAAACCAATAAATACTATTTTTCATATTTTAGACATGAGTTGGGTTTCCATAAAATCCATCGTTGATTAACATCTCATAATCTATATGCAAACTTCCTAAAACCCACTAGTTTAGGGCTATATCTTTGAGCAGGGTACCTAAACAGCAACATATCCTTGTACTTCTCTGCCAGCTTTTAGGTTCAAATTGAAGTCAAAAGCAGTTTCCTCCTGGATGCAAGTTTAAATCTATTGAGAAATGAGTATACCTTAATATTCTACACCCTTTTCTGTGCCTAGAAAGGAAAATCTGTGGGCTCCTTTATGTGTGGTTTTTTTTTTTTTCCCCTTGCAGGACAACCATTTTCACAGCACGCCACTGGAAAAGAATGTCCCAGTCCTACTGGCTATGCTGGGCATCTGGTACATTAACTGTTATGGAAGTGAGACCCATGCACTCCTGCCATATGACCAATACATGCACCGCTTTGCTGCTTATTTTCAGCAGGTGAGGGGAAATGGATAAATGTGCACTACAGCAAGACAGATACTCCTGTAGATAGACCAAGCGTGTGTGCAGTGAGACTGCTGGCTGGCCCATCTTATGCCCATCTTCGTGGGAGTGAATCATTTTGTAAATGCTTGGTACTGGTGGTCTTCATATACAGCTTTTTTTCTGTTCACCCCCACTTTGTGCATATATCAAAATTCAGGTTAGTCCATTCAATCCCCAAATCTGTGTCTTCCATTTGCCATGTTTTTTTCAGACTGTTTTGAGGCAGCACCTAGTGGCTATCTAAAATTGGGGTAGCTTGTAAAGACTGAATATATGTTCCTTTTTAGGGTGATATGGAATCAAATGGAAAATACATCACAAAAACAGGTGCTCGTGTGGACTATAACACTGGCCCTATTGTGTGGGGTGAACCTGGTACCAATGGCCAGCATGCCTTCTACCAGCTCATACATCAAGGTAGAGATTAAGTAATGTGCTTCTACTTGGCTTGTTAATATAGTACCCATGCAGTGTTTTGGAAGACACCTTTTATTTAGAAAAAACTAAGGCATAAGACGGGGGTGATGCTAGAATATAGACTTAACTGTAATTGGTAAGATTCTCCCATTAGTTTGGTGAATCCTTAAACTGAATTTAGCCTAGGCACTGTCTTTTGGTGGCAGGGGTTGCAAGGGAAGCATTCTCCAGGGCATTCATTTCCTGACTTTTTAATGTGTTGCATTTCTTCAGGAACTCGTATGATCCCTTGTGATTTTCTAATCCCAGTTCACACACAACATCCAATCAGGAAAGGACTGCATCACAAGGTAAAAATCACCTCTAGCAGTAACTTGCCTTCTAGACCATAGCTGAAGCATTAGTTTCCCAACTGTGGGAAAATATGCCCTGCCAGAATTCATGGCCAGATTTCAGGCATAAGACCTAGTACAACATTAGCTCTTAAATAGTTTTCCAGCCTTAAAGGAATTCCAGAGCAGAGGCTTTCTGAAATGGGCATTGAAATTTAAACCCTGTAGGATTTGTTTTAAAATAAAGCCTTTCTTAAAATACAGATGTTGAGATTCAAAACTTCATGTGCAACAAACTTAAAATTGAAGTAGCTTTTCAAATGATTTCAGTGAAAGCAAGAGTAGGGAAATGTATTTGAAAACAGTGGAGATAACAGGTAATCTGCCAAAACTTCTATAGGGTAGGACAGACTATTTGGAACATGATCTGAAAGTTATGCAAGTCAGGCCTTAGCAAATCCTTGTTGAATCTAGGAGCCAGCCCAAAACTTAGATACCAGCAGCTGAGATCTCTTACTTTGCTTTTCCTCCCTCTGCCCCATCCTCAGTGTCCCCAGTGGTGTCTGGGAGAGGAATCCACTCAGATCAGCAACAGATATTTCAGAAACTGATTTACTAAGGTTCTTTTCCCATTCTGCATATATGGGCAAAGCTTAAATAAAAAGGTCCCTTAAGGTGCCTCTACCCATTGCTGGCAAAACTACAAATTCATAGTACCTCCTAACAGTGTATCTAGTACCTTGTAAGATTCACTATATCCACTACAACAAAATGTTGAGCAACACTCAAACATTAACGGGCTAATGCAGAAAACTAGCATGACCTTTATGCGCAGATAACATAACTTTTTTAGGCACAATTACAACCACTGCCAAAGGCAGGACACATGTGCTGCTTTTTCCTTTGCGGTTTACATGCATATCTAATCCCAAAGTATTAAACTGTAGGCAAATGAGCTGCATGTATTAAAACGGCATGCTAATAGTCTGTGCCCAATGCAGAGAAATACATAGAGGATGTAACCATCCTCGGCGCCAGTAACTCTATGCCTGGCCTTGAAGTGACTTAAACATCTAGCAGTGCCCTGACAGAGAAAGCAAATCCCTGATGGCCCAGCAGCCTCAATTCTTCCCCCCCCACCTGTCCAACTAAAATATCCTGGTGGCCCTGAACCCCCCCCCCCCGTACCTTTACCAAGGAGCAGCAGCACTGGCCCTGCATGGTGCATCCTGGATGCACCGGGAGGGGTCGGGTCCCACCATCTTTCAAGATGGTGGTACAGGAGCAGCAGCATGTGAGCAGTGCTCTTGCTCCTTTGTAAAGGTACCGGGAGGGGGTTCGGGGCTCTGGGCCACCAGGGATTTGCTTTGTTGGGGGCATCAGCCCCCTGACGGTATTTTGACTGCATCAGGGAAAGTCCCCGATGCCTGGATCATCTGAGGGAAAGTTTGACACTTCTCCTCAGATCGAGGCACAGGGGAAAGCCCCTGATGCTAGTCAAATACTGTCGGGGCACATATGCAAATTAGCCATGCAGTGTCCCTGTTTCTCTGAACATGCCAAACTTGTGCAGACGTCTGCACATGTTTGGCTTGCTCTCCCATTTAAACTGTGGCGCAAATGGCAGTGTTAAACATGGCTTATTTGCATATGTGCCCCTTCTGCATGCCAATGCTGGTTGTGTGCTATCTGCACAGTAAAGAGGCATGCAGAGTTGATAGCATGTGACTTCAGCGCTGGCTTTCTGCATCTGCCTGAATATCTATAAAATGGAACCTTGGGAAGGGAATAGCAGTGAGTTTCCATTGCAAAACTGTCATCAGTTTCAAGTTTTCTACTATCAACACATTTTCTTTTTTATATATGCACATACATAAAAGCCCTTGATTTTTGGCTGCCTTAGCTGCTCAGTGCTCAAATACCCCACTTGAGTTTTGTCTGTCTTTATCCTTAGCTTTCTTTCAACTTCATTAGTGGCATTTCCCAGCCATCTGTTGCCCCAAGCATGCATTCACTTGATATGTGAAGCAAAGAATGTTACCTCTTTGCTTCATATATCACTGACATAGGTCCCCACCAGTCTTTACCTCCCCACCCGTCACTTTCACCCTGTCTCTCAGGCTTTGGAGCACACCACCAATTTCCTTCACCTTTTTTGCAGTTGCCAAAGAGCATGCTTGCAACTACCCCATCAAGATCCAGCTTTGCAAGCTTGAGTCATGTGGTACAGGAAGTTTGGGCTGGTCTGTTTTAACTTGCTAAAACAAAGATCATCCCAAACTTCCTGCACTGCATGACTCAAGTTGACAAGATGGTAGGGAGGAACTGCAAATGTATATTCAACTCCACACTGCAAATTTTTAAAAAAATGGGGGTATGAAATCCAAAGTGTTGGGATGCAATTTCTAGATGTCAAGCTGTGGTTTAAGTATTACTAGACTGTCAGATTTTGGGTTTAAATGATTTCATCCTGCCTTCTGTGATAAGTGACCAGAGCAAAGCTGAGTTCCCTTTAGAAAGTTCACTGATAAAGGCCCTGGTTTAGAGAGGGGAAGTTAGACTGAGGGAGTAAGCTGTGGGATTATGTAATGTTCAGCAATTACCTCTTTATGCTGTTCAGCTTCCTCAAGACAGATGACCTTAACTACGATGAAATACTATTAGCTTATAAAATGAGGGTTGGGCAGTCACTAAAACAGGAAAATCCTTTGTAATGCAGACACCGAATTCAAGAACTAACTTGTCCTTTTTCCTCCAAATAGGACAGAAGCTTAATGTGGACTGAGCTTGCTCTTGAAGCTCTAGAGAAATCTTGGTATTCTTAGCCACTAGATATTTTTGTTTTTCTTTAAGATCCTCTTGGCCAACTTCCTTGCTCAAACAGAGGCATTGATGAAGGGGAAGTCTGCAGATGAGGCCCGGAAGGAGCTACAGGCTGCTGGAATGAGCGGGGATGCCCTGGAGAAGCTGCTGCCACACAAGGTAAGGTTTATTCCTCCCTTCCCCCTCAAAAAAGCCCCCCCTTTGGTCACTTAGGGTGTAAATTGAGGAGCAACTTGCATTGCCTGAAGCAAGTATTGTGATCTAGTCACCCATTTTTAAATGGGAGCGGTGGGGCAAAACCATTTTGAATGGTCAAATGATTTGCCAGATGCCACAGAATCCAGTATAGATGGTGTAATTCATCCACCCCCCCCCCCCCGCCTTATTTGCAAGGTTTTTAAACCTTGCAAATGTTTGAGCTTCCTGGATTGACTGAGTTCTTGTATTTTAGCACCAGAATCTAACATGTTTTTGTAACTTCATGGTCTTAAAATTTTCTTTTGCCATAGCATACAATTCACACTTCACCGATATACACAATATGCAGCAATTACAAATATTGGTTGCTACTATAAACATTCTCACCAATATTTGCTGAATTTTATCCAGTCTTGGAAGCATGCTCCATATCACCCATTTCCTATCTCTATGAATTTGCCTAAATCTCCTATAATCTCCCAAAATTCCTTGATTCTTGGGCACTTCAAATATGAATAGTCTTGCTTATGTTCACACCACTTCCATCATTCTGAAACACCTGGGAATGTCTCCTGCAACCTACCAGGAGTGCAATATCAGATAATAGAATTATGTGAACATCTTTTGAGGAACCTCCCCTGTTTCTTCAAAAATTCTCTTCCACTGTCCAATTGTTTTCTTTAGGCTTACTGAGATCTACAATAGTGGGAAAAGGACCTTCCAATTCTACACTTCCTGTTTTTCCTCTTTCCACTTCCTTTCTCACACCCCTTTTTCATAAAATACTTGACTTGCATTGTATAAACAAAATCCTTCAAATTACTTGGAATCTTAGATTTTCTGATGAAAGTGAAAGGTGTAATGTCAGAGGGGAGAGAAACAGAACAGACCCATTGTTCATTGCAACCTTATATGATGAAGTAACTTTTGGTTTACAATCACAATTCTTTTCAATTTTTGTTGAAAGGTCTTTGAGGGAAATCGTCCTACTAATTCCATTGTCTTCTCAAAACTTTCACCATTCATACTTGGAGTCTTAATTGGTAAGTTATCTGCAGTTTACTTTGCTGTATTGTCACTTTTTTACTCTGATTCACAAAATGGATCCAATGAGACTGGCTAAAATATAATCATTATAAATGTCAGCTGTTTTACTCTGTTCTCTTGCAGCTATGTATGAACATAAAATCTTTGTCCAGGGAGTTATTTGGGACATCAACAGCTATGACCAGTGGGGGTAAGCAGTTCAATGGTTTCCACGATCTCTAAACCATGGATAGCACTAGTGAGAATCTAAAGAACATTAATGCCATACTGGATCAGGTTACTGGGCTTGATCAACCTTGGTCTATTTCCAACAGTGGCCAGTCCAGGTCACAAGTATCTGGCAGATTCTGAAAAAGGTACATAGGTTCTACAATGCTTGTCCTGGGGTAAGCAGTGGATTTCCCAGGTCCTCTTTAATAATGGTTTATGGATCTTTTTAACCCAGCTACACTAACAGCTGTTACAACATCCTCCAGTAACTAATTCCAGAGGATGCAATGAACAGGAATCTGAAGATGGATGTATGAGGCAGGAAGTTATAACTTGTCTAAATTTTAGACATTACAGATCATGAAGAAGCAGCCCAAATTTGAGTTTTGGACAAACCCCTCAAATCAACTAGTTTGTTTTTGAGGCATAAGTCACTTTCTTCTCTAGACTGGACTTCATTATAAAGTAATAAAATGCACATACAATTCAGACTTTTTTTTTCTCCCCTAAAACCTAGTGTTGAGCTTGGAAAGCAGTTGGCCAAGAAAATTGAACCAGAACTTGAATCTGATGCTCCCATCACATCTCATGATTCCTCAACTAATGGGTTGATCAACTTCATCAAGCAGCACCAGGCCTGACTGTAGAGCCATGGACAAAGCAGCTAAATTAATGTGGTTATTGCTTTAATCTGCTGTAAACTAGCACTTTACATCTGTAGGCTCCTACCTAGTGACTAATGGTTGTGACATGTTTTGTAAATGTAAAGTTGTACATGTTGGTGTCCTCTTCTGTCTTCAGTCACTGAAATTGTAAAGCATCCCCTGACATGTTCATCTTCTCACGGTTCAAAAATAAATAGTACATAAACAGCGTGTTAATCTTGTGGTTACAATACTAGCTATATTGTATGAAGGAACATTGACCTTATAAATGGGAATTCAAGACGTGCCTACTAGAGGCAGATCTGAAACAGGAAAGGCATGTTTGTATGTATTCTAGCATAGCTGCCACAACCATGCAAATAAAAAAAAAATTGTAGAATTTTCACATGAAGAATAAGACATGCACGCTGCAGCTTGTGTTTACCAAAATATGGAAGTTTAGGTGATTTTTCACCTTAACTGAAGAGGCAGCTGTGGTCTAGACGAGGTAGGTTTGTACTGTGAAACTCTAACAAGATTTCAGCATTCTGTGACTTTGCTTTACCAGCTATCTTGGAGAAAATTGCAATTTTAGTCAAAATTGATCCCTGGATCTGAGGTAAGAATGGAAATTGGGAGGGTTTCTAACTTTTTTTATAGCTAGATTTTACAAATGGATTAGAGCTTGGTCTTCTGGCTTCAGTACAGGGACACGGTCAACTACTGTTCACTGTGTTCAGTTTTGACGACCGTATCTTGCAAAGGATGTAAAAAGAATGGAAGCTGTTCAGAGGAAGGTGACCAAAATGATTTGGAGCCTGTGTCAGAAGCTTTGAGGAGAGACTTGAAGACCTAAATATGTACACTTTGGAGTAGAGGAGGGATAGGGGAGATATGATTCAGACATTTAAAAACTCGCTAATTAAATTAAATTTAAATACTTAAAGAGAAATAACGAACAAACCTCTTCCAGAGATGGGGAAGCTGTAAAACTAGAGGGCATAACATGAAGCTGCAAGGTGGTAAATTGAAAGGCAATGTCAGGAAATACTTTTTTACTGAAAGGGTGGTGGATGCTTGTAATGCCCTCCTGATGGATGATGTGGGGACAAACACAGTGATGGAATTCAAAGTGGCCTGGGACAGACACTGGATCACTTTACAGCAACAAGATTAAATAAAAATAAACTGAACCATCTAATTTCTCAACAAATAGGGGTGTCGTACATGGAGCAATGGGTGGGGGGGGGGGAAGTGGTGTGTTCACTCATAAACAAAGGTATGGGGAGGGGTGCACCTGTTCCTAGTGGGTGCACCACTAAGCAAAGACATGGGTAGGGGTGCACCTACTACCTAAAAGACGTGAAGGGGTGCACCTATTCCTGTCTTATTGCGGGGCAGACAAGATGGACCATACTGGTCTTTATCTGCTGTCATTTACTATGTTACTGTACTTGTTACTGTGACTTCAGATGTGTGTATTCAGCATTCTTGAAGATTAAATCCTGGACACTAAGGTTTCCAACTTTAAAAAAAAAAAAAAAAAAAGGGCATCTGTCTAGGACAATAGCTTCTATATATATACCTTGAGGTACTTGGGCAGGCTTGAGTACCTGCTGATCTAATAAAATAGCATTAGAGTTTTAAGTATGCATTTCCATATAAGTGGGTTATATTCCCCTACCAGCAGATGTGGAAACAGAAAACATTCCAGAGGCGGCTAATGACATTGCCATGCCATTATCAGCGTGAGCTGCTAAGGGTATATTCAGTATTTGTCTCCAGCAGATGATGGATGCACATTGTTCAGATTTCACCAGAGCTGAAACAAGCAAAGGAGAATTTTGAAGGAGAGATTTCACTTGTGAAGGGACTACCTGCAGCTTATTCATTTGAATGCAATATGGGAGGCTCCACTAGACATACATTATTGGAAATTTTTATATCGCATTTTCCAATAGATCAAATGCAGTTTAGAGAACTCAAACTTTGAATTGTACAGAGGTGGTACATATTTACATTAAACAGGTAACTACAATTGAATGAAAACAATTTTCTAACTATGTACATATTGGGTCTGTAGGTGTTGGGTTTTGTTTTGATGAATTAGAGTTCTGGATGACTTTTGGTAGGTGAGTGTTAGGTTGGTTGTAAGGGTATCTTGGTTCTGTTCTGTTTGGGAGTGCTCATATGCATTTCCAAAGTGTAGAGTGAGCAGGTGGGTTTTGAGATGCTTGTGGAATGTGGGGAGGTTGTCTGTGGATCTTATGTTTTGGAGATTGTTCCAAAGGACATGGGAGAAGTGGGGGAAAAAGCTGTTTTTCTGGATTTCTTGAAGTTGGATGGGATGGTTAGCTTGTTCTTGTAGTGTTCTCTTTGGATTTGGGGTTGTTTCCCTTGGTGACTGTCTTGAGGTGTGATGGGGTGATATCTTGAAGGTGGTGACTAGTATTTTTGTATTGTATGCGTCTTTGAATTGGAAGCCAGTGAAGGCTGTAGAGAATAGGTGTAATGTGTTCAGATAAGTTGACATTTGAAATTATCCTTACTGCAATGTTCTGGGCTAGCTGAAGTTGTCTTAGATTATTTAGGGAGACCTTGGAGGGTGATATTGCAGAAGTCAAAATGGAGAGTGATAATGGCATTAACAAATTTAAAATCATGGGGGTAGAGGAGTTGGGTGGATCTGTTTAAGCATTCTGAGTTTGAAGAATTTTTGTGGTTTGATGTGAGCTAGCATATTAAGGGGCTTGTTTACAAAGCCGCGGTAGCGGTTTGCGATCGTAATCGGAGCCGCGGCCCCATTGATTTCAATGGGGCCGCAGCTGCGATCGCGAACCACTACCGCGGCTTTGTAAACAAGCCCCTTAGTGTGCTGTCCAGGGTTACTCCTAAGTATTTAACTTAGCAGTAAAAAAGCAATGTTTGCATTTTGAAGTGGGATGAATGCTGGGGGTGTAAAGGTTAGATTCAGAGCGAGCGAGAGAGAACGCTTTGAGGTTGAGGTTTTGACCAGGTTGATACCTCTGAGAAAAACAATTTGATTTGCTGAGTTGAGGGGCTGGAGATGCTGAATGGGAGGTATATCATGTCATTGGTGTAAATATGATGTACTTGGAACTTTTTCAGGACTGTGCAGAGAAGTTGTAGGTAAATGTTAGTGGAAAGAGCAGAACCTTGTGGAAGACCTTGTTTGTCTGGGAGGTATGTGGGCCAATGTGTATTTGGGTTCTGTGGGATAGATATGAGGTAAACCATTGGAGTACTTTATCTTTTATGCCTATCTGTTGTAGCCTGGTGAGCATTATATGGTGGCTTATACTGTCAAAGGCAGCTGAAATGCCTAAAAATAAAGAGACATATCTGTTTCATATTGTCAATACCATGTGTGAGGTGATCAATTAGGACAGCAAGGAGGGTTTCTATGCCATTTGCATCCGGGGGTGAAAATGTCAGTATGATCTTGGAGCTGTATTTGAGCTACTGTTTCGATTAGTTTTGTCATGAAGGCTGGATATTGGCCTATATTCTTTTCAGAAGCCATAGTAGGAGGGAAATGGGTTCAGTTCTGCATCCTTTTCTTGTAAGGATTTGTTTAGCAGACTGATAATTTGGGAAATACATCTGGAAAGGATTCTTCACAACCTCAGTGCCCCTCCCTTCCCCCTGCTCTCCCTGAAGATTGAAGAAGGCTTGTCAGATTTGACTGGCAACAGTGAGTAGCAGTGAGCCCGGCATTACTTTTCCTGCCTGAGGCTCCCTTGGAGTAAGTACCAAGACATTATCTGCCTGTGTAATGACTTATGGGGAGGACGACTCCTGAGCTCATCCATGGCTGGGGCATAAATCAGGTTGGGCTGGTTGGGTGTCTGCTGGTGTGGCATCAGTGTTTCCCATCTTGCTGATCTGCTGCCATGCACTGGGCTTCCTGTTGCCATGCTGTTTACATGCCTCCATTGGTATGTCTGGGTGCAGTGTCCTGCCCATGTGCATGCTTTCCTAACCACACAGCCTTGGAATATGGTTCTTGTGCCAATTGAGCATGCCAGGAGTTTACATTGCACAGTTGGTGATCCTATGCCAACTTCTAAGAGCCTTGCTGCTGAATTCCAGGATCTGTACTTTGTATGGAAGTATTTAGTGTGCCCTTGAGGGACCTATCCCCCTCTCCAATGAGGAGACATAAATGAACCAGCCTTGTTGGCCTCACTGCAGGCAGTGGAAGATGAACTTAAGACCCATCATCCATTCTGTCATTGTGCCAAGTGCTTGTACTTCTGGCTGCTCCACTTGTTATAGGGGCTCAGACTGCTGCTTCCCCTGAGATTGGGCGGAGGCTGTACTCCTGACAGCTTCTAGTCCCCAGGTTTACCTCCTTAGAATTCTCCTTGCTGCAAACTTGGTCCTGGGTGGTAACAGGCCCTGGAGTCTCTAGGTCCTCCTGTTTGGAAGAGGGGCAGGCAGGCAGCAAGTTGAACCCCAGCTCACACTGCCTTCTAAACATCCTTTACAGTTAGCATCTGGAGATTTGGGTCAACTCTTTTGGCAGTCCTGGACACTGGTCACAATGTCCTAACTGATCTCAATGTAGAAGAGGTGCCCTTCAGAGGATTGCACTGAAGCTGGTGTCTTCCATCCATCCATTCAGGAAGGACAAGTTGGTGGCATTTGAGGTTTCATTCACTGTTTGGCTGACCCTCCAGCAGAGGAACGGGCTGCAACCCCACCCACTCATGCAAAGGGCTTGGAAGTAGACAGTCTTCCTTTCCAGAAGTTATCAAAAGCATGATCCATTCAGAATGGGACCCTTCCAATTTTCTGACTAAGGGGCTTGAAGGTGTGCAAGAGGCTATATACCTTCCAGAGGAGGGTTGCACTGCATGGTTCAGTACATCAGAGGTGAGATGCACAGGTTATGGTGGTCACAAAGCAGACCACCATTCCAGTGGGAGGCAGAACAGCCTTGTAGGATAACCTAGACAGTAAGGTGAACTCTCTCCTGAAGAATCAACTTACAGCTGCCACTGCCATCCACTAATTGGCTGTGTGGACCTGACAACTCGAACCCTCCAGTGGATCTAGTCCCTTGCCCTAGAAATTGCTTCCTCCTTGGAGTCGGCCACAGCCTTTGTCGAACACTATAATCTTGGAGGCTTAAGGATGTTGCCCTCTTGATGGTTATGCAGCATTGTATATGGCTTGGCTACTGGGCGATGGTCACATTCTCCAAGGCCTAATCGGTTCAGCCAGCCTTTAAATGGAAGCTTCTGTTTTGAGGCTGACTCGGAAATTGCTTAAGGATTTGGGTGAGTCCAAGCCTCATCTAGAAGATAGGCCAAAGGAGCCTGGGTATAGAGGCATCCTGTGTATGCCCGTTTTACCTTGTTCACATTACTCAGACTCCTAGGGGTCCTGGGACTCCCATAGATATCAATCTGGAAAGCACTTCTCTCTCCAGTATTTTGGTCATGGACTCTATTTCATGGAGCTCATGGGCCCTGGCATTTTTCCCCCAACATGGCACCTCCCATTCAACACAGTGATGTAGTGGGGGCCCAGTCCAGTATGCTTCCAGTGGGTGGTAGGCTATGCCTTTTTACCAGGAGTGACTACATATCCAAAAAATCAAAACCACCCCTGCAATGATGCAGTGACACCCAAAAAGAACTAAGTATTCTTGTTGGACAAGCTGGTGTGAGAAGTAGATCAATGCTGAACCTATAACCCAGCCAACTCCATTTTAATCAAATAGGTTCTAAAATCAAAATCAAGAGACTTATCTGAAAAGTGCAAGTGTGGCAGCTGCACCGTTAGCATCTAGTATAGAACAAGTTGAGCTGCATGACATGCACATTTCATGTTGCCACCAGACTCTGTATCAAGTGAAACACGGCTCTGTCACCCAATACAGGACTCTTTTTGCCAACTGCCAAAAACACATCACAACTCACAGCACTTATGAGAGAAACCACATTTCAAACAATTGATCAGCCACAGATGTCATCGATGGATAAAACCACCAATGCGAAGAGGAAACCCCCTTGTCACCAGGGGTCCCTGACACCATTGACCAATGTCATCAGGCTTAACCAGTCAACTTCCTGATTCAAACCATAGGAACATGAATTCAATACTCTTCCAACTACTCACCACCCCAGGGATCCTCCAGAACATGGTCAATGATCCTCGAAGATTAGTGAATTGATGTTGTAAAGTTAGATAGTGATCCACTATCTGAGCAGGACGAACTGATTTGTTGCAATCAGGAGGTGTGTTCACTTCATCTAACCTTTATTGGGCAAATGGTACTTCCCACATAAGGTACATGGACCTCATAAGAGGCACACAACATATGTGGAAACACAAGAAGTGGACCACCAAAATTGGTATGTCCAGAAACTGGATCAGTCAGGTGCTGCCCATTAAAGTAAGCAGGTGGACAATGTCAATTCTGCCCTCAATGTGGCCATAACCAGCTCACCTTATTGCCCCCACTGGCTGATCAGTAGATACCACTGACTTTACAAAAATATCCCTCAAGTTGGATCCACATGATTAAGCTATCATGAGAGGTTTTGAAAAAAACATGAATGCAAGCCCAAAACTGGCCAATGTCACCACAATAGTTTAGCCACCAACTGAGTTGCATAAAAGGTAAAACTCCCACCAAAGGGTCATCAGTGTTGGACTGGTCAATTAACAACCATTCATGATGAACATGACAAGCCCTCTGATAAGCTATTTTAATCACCCTCTCGGGATAACCACAAGCCTGTAAACAAGTCTGCCAGTTGTTTGCCTGTGTCAAAAACCCCTGTTGTATTGGGGACAGAGCTTTGATGCATTTGATACAGTCTGGTGACTTGAAATGTGCACATTGTGTGGCTCAACTTGTTCCGGACTGGATGCCAACAATAATGCAGTTGCCATACTTGCACTTTTCAGAAGTCTCTTGATTCTGATTTTAGAACCTTTTTGATTGAAATGGACTTGGCTGGGTTGGGGGGTGGTCTGCTTCTCACACCAGCTCATCTGACAAGAATACTACATTTTAGGAGTCATTGCATCATTGCAGGAGTGATTTTTGGATATGTATTGACTCTTATCACCCTTGGGGTGTTTGGTTTTGGTTTTTACCAGGAGTGGGCAAGGCTCAGGATTGTGTGCTGGATACCATTCAATATGGTGGTGGTCTGGAATGCAGAGAGCCTATCCCAGACACCCTCATTGCCTCAAGTGGTTCTACCAAGAGCCACTGTCCAGATCACATTGGACAAGTTGTTACCTCTGCAAGTGGTGGTGCCAGTCCCCCCCCCCCCCGGCCATATGGGGTAAGGGTAGATACTCAATTTACTTTGTGGTCTGAAAGAAAGATGGATTCTTTTGGTCAATTCTCAACCTCAAGTCATTGCCTACCTGTTTACACTAATTCTGTATGGAGACCCTACACTGTATTATCCAGAGGGCTTGCTGCAGAGTTCCTTGCATCTCTTTATTTAGCTGAAGCTTATTTCCACATTCTGATCCAGGAGGATAAATGACATTTTTCTGTATTTTTTCTGTTTCTGACTCATTTTCAGTTTGCTGCTCTTCCCTTCAGCCTCTCCATCACTCTGAGGACCACCTCAAAAGTTGTGGTGGTGATGGTGGCTGCTGCACTGAGGTGCAAAGGTATCTGTGTTCACTCATAACTGGATGATTGGCTTATCTGAGCCAGGTCTCAGTCCAAAGCATCTCTGATTTTTGATTTATGTGGCACTTCCTGGGGAGTCTCCTGCTGGGTGATTAAATCTCAGAAAAAGCTATTTGGAGCCTTCCCAATTACTGGAGCATATTTCAACAGTCAAGTGGGTAGAGTCTCCCTGCTCAAGGAAAGAGTGGAAATGCAATTTGACCAGCTGGCAGCCTTTTGATCTTATTAGGCTCCCAGGGTGTGGGATTATCTATCAATCAAGATGGTGCCATGGGCACAATCTTATTTGAGGCAGCTTCAGAAGTCCTTGCTGACTCAGTCTCCAAGCTCTAAGGAGTTTAAAGGTTAGGCTTCCCCCTCCAACCAGAGATGGAGGCCACCCTGCAGTGGTGGCAGCAGCCACAGTATCTGAGGAAGGATATTCCACTGTGATCACCTTTTTAGCTTCTGTTGATGGATGCTAGCCTGTTTGGTTGTGGAGCCCATTGCAAATATAGCACAACTTGGGGCCATTGGAGCTACCAGGAGGCAGCATGGCCCATCAATCTGAAGCCAAGGGCCATTTGACCATCCAGACTCTGGTAAAGAGCAGAGTGGTCATTGTACCCAGACAATGCCATAGCAGTGGCATATATCATTTGGTAAGGAGGTGCAAAGTGATAGTGGTCCTGGAGATCTCTCTCATATATGTTCTGGGCAGAAAGGAACAAGCACAGTATATCACTGGGATAAACAATATAGGCGGACTTCCTCAGGCTCCACTACCTTGATCTCAGGGAGTGGGAGTTAGGTCAGGAGCCATTCCAGCAAATTCTGTATCTCCTAGGGCCATCCCAAGATGGATCTAATGGCTACCCAATCCAATACCAAAGCACACATGCCTCAGTCACCACAGGGAAGCAGGGATTGATGCTCTAGTTCAGTCCTGTCCACAGCATGACCTGCTGTGGTTTTTCTCTATGGTTGCATGTGGGGTGTTGTGCTTTGATGGATAGAGCAGCATTCAGGCTGGATTGCTCTGGTTATACTAGATAGGACTCTGCACCATGGTATCTGTGGCCAGATACAGCTCCTGCAGCAACCTCCCCTAATCTGGGGGCTGTTATGCTAAGGGCCAATCCTTCCTTCTGGATGACCTGGTTCCCTTCTTGCTTACAGCTTGGCTCTTGAGAGGCATCATTTAACATGTAAAGGCTGTTATCCTGCAGTAGTTTCCATGTTTTTCAAGATAGGTGAAACTGGTAGAGCCTCTCCTTGTGTGTCTAGTGTTTCTTCTCCAGGAACAAGCAGGAAGTCAGCCCTCACATATGGGTGACATTGGCACTGATGGAACCTGCATGGAGCATTTCCCCAGCTTTCAAAGAAAGCCTTTGGGAATGCCACCATGTATGCGTGGTCCCCTTCCTAGCCAAAGGTGCCATCTTACTCAGTCTCCCTTTTTTCTGTGGAGCCCTTCAGATGTACATCTCAACCCCAGAAAGGTTTTCTGTTTCTAAGTGGTTTTTGCTCCTGTGCCTTTGCCGGTCCTTTTATCACCTCCTGAGCACCTCTGCTTTGGCCCTGGCCTCAGCGTTTTTTCCTTTTTTCTTTCTACTGTGCTTTTGTGCCCTTTTTAATCACTAGCTGCATCAAAGGTGTCCAACCTTGCAGGGCTTCCTCCCCCGGCCTCCAGTTTTAAATAATGTGATAGGTGACCATAAGCAACATGTTTTTCAAACATCTATGATTTGGCTCAGGTGTCTAGGAGCTGACTGACCCAGAGCTATGCTCCCTCTGTAAGATGTCCTCCAAGGCCATCCAGGATCATAAGCAGAAGCTGGATGATCTCTTCTGAAGGCAGCCCCAGTATGCTCGGTAGCCTCCTGCTCTTTGGCCCTGCAACCTTTGGAGTCTCCGAAAGCTCCTTCCTGGGTCTGGTGGCACTGACCATGAGTTGCCTGATCACAAGCAGAAGGCAGCTGTGAGGACTCTGCTGGGGGTGCCAGACAGACAAGCATGAGGTCATGTACCCAGTCTTTTTCAGCCCCCCTTGGCTGTGTCTGGAGTCAGAGGGAGCAAACCATTCTGCCTCAGACCTACCCAATAAACATAACCCTAGGGTCAGAACTACTTTGTGGGGCACCCACACACTCATCTGTGTGTAAACCTCACTCTAAAATGTTTGAATGTGTGAGCATGCCCAGAAGCAGTGTGTCAAGGTGCCACACTCCCTCTTACATATGCAGCATGCATCCATAGATGCCAAACCTGCCTTTAAAGCCCAAGCATCATGGATATATGCCCTCCACAGGAACCTATATTGAATCTCCTGCAGGTATATGCATTTTGAAAGAGTAGCATGGATTGCACATGCTTCCTGTAACGGATCCACTGTGATGTCTTGTAAACCATCTTTCTGCCTGTGCTGGGCTAATACCCCCCAAGGTGAACAAATCCAGGACTGGGGTTGGTTTCCCCCCCATACTTTCTGCATAGTTAAATGCGCTTCCAGAGTGTGCATTAATTCAACCATTCCCCCCCCTCCTCTCCTGCTGCAGTACAATGGGGACTTCCCTCTGCACTGACTGTATGTAGTGTCTCACCTGCAGATAGAAGTACTGTAAAACTCCTATGGTGGCATCGGTAGCATTTGAAAAGAATCTACCTCTGGATTCCTCATCATCCTGAGATCTCTTAGGCATGTTGTCTTGCTCTGAGCCCAACTCTTGGGAACACCTCACTGCAACCTAGGGGGGGAAATCACTTTCCCCTCCTAAGGGTAGGCAGTCTGTCTTATGTGGTGATGACAAAGATCTCAGGTAAGTGGAGTCCCTTCAGGCCGGTGGCAGTATTGGTTTCTGTGTGCAGTAAGAAGGCTCTGTGAAGGGGCTTTGACATATCATTAACCAAGCCCACCCTCCCCAACCCTCTTGCAGTGGGCACATTAAACTTGCCAAATTTATAAGTGTGCAATGACGGCAGGCCTGCCTCCCTCTGACCTCCATGGGATTTATCAGCACAGACATTGCTGTCCAAGGCTTACTATCTCTCCACAAAAATCTGCCTATGTGGCCCTGCAGCATCAGCAGATCTCTCCTTGTGATCTATAGCGGCAAGTGTCAATAGATGTAGCCAGCGAAGGATTGCCATCGTCTTGAAAAGGGCTATTTGCTCCTTCGATGAAACGGGGAGGTCCTACCACTTTTTCAACCTCTCAATTGGACGAGCTAACTGTGGTTTAATGTTGAGGTTGTAGAGTTATGACATATTTTCTGGCAGTTGGATTCCCAGGTTTCTGCTCACACCAGGGGCAAGGTACCCTGCCACTGTCCCCCGACCAGTCCCCCTACATCCAATATCATAGCCTTAGACCTATTTATCCTCAATCCTGAAAAGGAGCCAAATGTCTGTGTGTTGCAATGCTACCTGTAACGATTGGGAGTGATTCTGGAGACACACAGCATATCGTCAGTAAATGTACTTAATTTGATTTCTCCAGCCCCCCATTCTATTCTGCACCACCTCTGTTTTTATCAAAGAGCAGCAGCGGCTCCAGTGCTGGCACAAACCAATAAGGGGGAGAGGGGGACACCTCTGACCTGTCTCTCCCCCAAGAGAAATGGTTTGAGACTATATGCCTCTACTATGTAAGGGAACAGATTTACATAGAATGCTTGGACCCAGTTCAGGAAAATATCCTCAAATCCAAACTGTGCATAACTTCAAACCTATAGGCCCAGGAAACCCTGTCAAATACCTTCTCGGTGTCAAAGCTCACCGACAATAGGGTTCTCCAATGGTTCAAACAATATTCCATTCCCAGCAAGACCTTTACTAATATTCAAAAGAACTTCTCTACCTTTCACAAAGCCTGCTTAATGCGAGCCTATCAACCTAGGTAGGATATTCTGAAGGTGGCTGGCCAACACTGATGCTAATATCTTCATGTCATAATTAGAGAGATTGGCCTATAAGCTGTGGTGTCCTCCAGATCCTTGCCTGGCTTAGGGAGGACAGAGATTGTTGCTTTCCGCATATCTCATGGCATCAACTGGGAGGTCAGAATTTTATAGTACTCTGCCCCATATGCATCAGGTTGTGCTTTTATGTGGGGATCCTGCCTTGATTGCCTTCTGAATCCACCCCCCCCCCCCCCCATGGGCTTATGTTCCAGCAACTCTGCCTCTGTTAAAGTTGGTAGCGTAAATGCATCTAAGAAGTCCCTTTCCACATCACAATCTTCAGTCTCCGGAGTGTACAGCAATTGATAAAATTGCTGAAACACTTCTGCTATTTGCTTAGGTTTGTTATGTCTTACCACCACAGAATCCTTAATCATTGCTACAAATCGGGAGCTATACTAGTCTTTCACCACTTGACCCAAAAGCTTCCCTGTCCTGTCCCCCCTAGTGGAAGAACTGATGCCTGTAGAACTGCATGTTGGAAATTGCTCTGTTGTGCAATAAAGTATTGAGTTGAGCCTGTGTCATGATGTGTGCATTCTTATTAGCCAAGTCTGGGTGCCGCAGAGCGGTTTGTTTTTGTTCTTGCAAGGTTTGTTCTAACTGTATGATCTGTTTGCTTACAGCGTTTGCCTACATAGGTAATGATCTGCCCCCTCATAACTGCTTTGCCCGCCTCCTAGAACAAAATTGGGGTGTTAATATGAGCTGCATTTAAAATGTCATACTATTCCTACTGTTGCTGTAAGTATACCTGAAAGCCTTCATCTTTCCATAGATGCCTTGGAAAAGACCATGGTTGCCCCCTGCCAATCTATCCAGACCATGCCGTGGTCTGACAATACTATGGCTTCTATTTCTGCTTTCATGACCTGTCTGATTACATTCTAGTGTCAATGTGGGACCAGCAATGATGTGCCCTTGATAAATGTGTAAAGTCCTTCTCTCCTGTATGGACTATCCTCCACACATCTACCAGGCCTCCCATTTTGCATATATATCCCACTCCTTTGTTTTTCCAACCCCCTTGACTCACAGGGCCTGACTTATCTTGTTCTGGGTCATGTAGCCAATTAAAGTCTCCTGCCAATACCACTGGGACCTGGGGCGGGCACGCACCAATTGTTGGATTGTTCCCCTGAAGAAATTGTGGTCATATACGTTTCCCAGCACCAGCTCCTCTTGCTGCAGTTTTACATGTAGAACTATATAAAGGCCCTGTGGGTCCACCTCTTTTGACAGGACCTCCAAAGGGAGGCCAGTTAGTCTTAAAATAGCAATACCATGCTTGCGGGCACCTGCAAAGGCTCCAAACGCCTGTGCTATCCAGTCCTGTTTTAATTTGTCATGCTCCAGTGCATGTAAATGCATCTCTTGGAGGAATGCAATCTGAGCACCCTTCCTCTTTAACGCCTGCAGTATTTCTGTGTGCTTAACAGGTGTGCTAATACCCCCCACATTCCAGGTGACCATGCACAAGTTATTTGACATAGGAAGCAGTTAATGAGAATACCTCTATGGTCACATACACTTGATTGACCCTGGGCTGCCCATCCTCAGCCCCCAGGCTTCCGTGGTAGGTATCCTCCTGCTCTTTGCACCTTTGACCTCTCAATGGCCTGTGAGTAATGGGAAAGGGGCCTTCTAAAAGCAATTCCTTCTGTATTCCTAATATAAGCAGTGAGCAGGTACCCTTTGAAACTGTTCTCTTCCTTACCCTCGTAACCCTGTCCTCCATTACCCCAACCAAACTCCCAATCTTCATCTTCCCCCCCCCACCCTATCCTAACCTCCCCTTCCCCCTCTACGAGCCAGCCTCCTTACCACCGGCTGTCGCGTTGCTGTCTTACTAAGATACCCCCTAACACCCCTATGACACAGCAAACCCACTTCCCCAACAGAAGTCCCTGTTACTTTCATACCTCAGCTACTATCTGCTGAGACTGGGTCTGCATCTGATGCCGCAGGGCTGCCCCAGCTGTCCCCTCTCTCCTCCTCCTATCTCCCCTTCAGAGGCGAGCTTTTCCCCCTGGTGGAGCACTACTACATTCTAAAATAGTGTGTCCATTTTTATTAGCCATTCACATGTTCGGTGTTTATTGACCGGTCACTGAATAATCCATCCTATACAGCTCCTTCAAGCTCTAAGAGAGCGGTGCCAATTGTTCCATTTAGCATGTAAGTATGTCATCGTCATGTAGATGACTCCTTATCCTTGTCCAACTCGTCACAAATTGCTTCGCTGTAGCAATCATGTCAAACGAGTGGCTCTGTCCCTGACTCTGGACCCTAAGCACTGCTGGGTAGGTGAGGGTAAAATGAATTTTCTGCTGGAACAGTGTGGTGCAGAGCATATTCTTTGCGCTTGGCCGTCACTGCTGCAGAGTAGTCTTGGAAGAGCAAGATACGATGAATTTCCAGCACCAACTCCCCTTTCCTGCGATAAGCTTGAAGTAGTTGCATTTTGTGCTGAAAGTTCAAAATTCTTGCTATCACAATTCTTGGGCGCTGTCTCATCTCTGTCTTGGCCCCTAGCTGATGAGCCCACTCAACTTGGCTATGGTCCTCTAGCGATTCCAGGCTTAGCTCTTTAGGCAGCCAAGATTCAATCAAAGAGGGCAACATGCGATCCGCTGTTGTTTCAGGCACGCCAACCAATCTCAAGTTGTTTCTCCTTGACCTGTTTTCCAGGTCATCCACTTTGGCTAGTAGGGCCTTTATTTGCGATTGCTGTGCCTTACTTTCCTGGGCACGGTGCCCTTCGGCGTCCTCCACTGCTGTCATGCGGTGCTCAAGTTCATCTACATGTCGGCTGACATCTGCCAGCAAGTCCCTCACCTCCTCCAGCTTTTTAATGATATACAGTAGTCAAATTTAGGGTTGAGCAGCTTGCCAACTTCCTTGGCTAACTCCTCTGTGATTGAATTTGTACTCTCCATGTCAGGCAATGCAGGTGGCACCGAGGCAAAGGCCCCTGTCTTAATGGCTTTTTCTTCATTGGTGGTGGCATTAGTGACCGCCTCAGCTCCTGGCAACTTGCCGACTTGCTGCACACTGTCCCCCAACCTTTTGCTTCCAGAGAGGAACTCAGATGAATTTCTTAGATTAATTAAAGGGGCAGCCTCAAAGCGAGCAGAGGATGCATCCTCACTTGCTCATGCATCATCTGACCTCCCTTGGAAGGTACTTTAAAGAAGCAACAGTCACTTCACTAATCTTGATGAGCAACTAAATGGGCCATTTCTTCCAAGTCTTATTTTTGATGTCAGCAGGAAACAAAGCAGTAACACTTTCTGTTTATGTCTTTCCTGGGTCTCAGAGGTATATGGTGGCTTGCTTTGTTTGCAGGATAGGATTTAGTGAAAACTGAAATGTCAGCCTTAGGTAGTAATAAGGCAAATAGCCTGGACACTGCCTATGTGAAGACTGATTCAGTTGGTCAGAAAAAAAAAACCTTAAGGCTGTGCATGCAGCAACTGCAGATGCTACAGCACATGACTCTCGACAGCAAGGGGCTTTTCTGAAAGCAGACATAGGGCAAGAGAAAGCAGGGCAAAGAACATGCACTTTGTGAATGTCACACTGCTACTAAAACCCTGGTACACCTGAGTCTGCAGAAGTGAGTAGCTATGTGCAGTGTTCTAGTGTCACAGTATCTACCTTCTCAGTGCCTCAGTTGTAGGGATGGTTGGAATGGGAATTGTATAATGCCAAGAAACTGCTATAGTTATCAAAACACATGCCTTGCTGCTGACCTCGCCATTAGATATACTGGTACCTCATCTTCATATGATTCTGTTCTGATTCTCCATGGGGAAACTAGAAATTTGATGGGGTGGATGTATGAGTTGTTTGGGAACAAGCAGGAAGTCAGCCCCCACATATGGGTAACGTCTGCACTGACAGAGCGCACGTGGTAACATCTCCCCAGCTTTCAAAGAAAGCCTTTGCGGGATCCATCACACATACTTGGCTGCCTTTCTGCCCAAGGATGCCATCTTGCTTCAGTCTCCTTTTTTCCCAAGGAGCCCATCTGAGACTTGTCTGCACTCTGGAAAAGGTTGATTGTTCTTTTTTCCTTTTCTGGTATGCATACCGGTGACTTCTTGCCTTCCTGGGTCCGCTGCTGCCTTGGTGCCATGTTTTGATCTGTTTTTATTTCCTCAGTGCATAGGAAATCTCATGTCCTCCCTGCCCAGGACACTTGGTTTGATCTCGCAGGCACCGTCTTCCCGGCTATGTTCTTGGCCAGTGAGTTCAAGCAGTGTGACTACTGTGGGCACACTATGTCCTGCACAGACCCACATGATTGCTACCTTGGTGCAGACCACAATGACTCATCCTGTGGGCTCTGTCAGCAAATTATGAGCAAAGGACTGAATAATTGAGAAGCAGCACAAGTCCATGTTTGGGAAGACCTCTGTTTCAGCCCCAGCATCTCACAATGGCCATGTCTGTTCTGAAACCTGAAGTTGTGGGACATCGGACAGGGGATTGTCTTCTGAAGGCTGTCCCCTGAAGAGCCAGACTTTGTCAGTGGCAGCATCAGGCGATAACACCAGAGCTATGGGTAAGTCCCGTGGTCACTGGCATCGGACTCTCTGCCACAATGCTGAGGGTGATGATCAGGAGCAGCCTTCCAAGCTGCCCTGGTGCGAAAGTGCTGTCAGCATTGAGAAATTTGATCACAGTCTCCTGAACCCATTCTCATAGAGGATGCCTCCTCAATGGAGCCAGCATCGGGCCTGAAGCCCTGTCGGTGGCTGCAGAGACGTCTGGCCTCGAGGTCAGAATGGTAGCCTTCAAGTGCAGTAAAGCTGCTGCCTTGCCCCAGCAGCATGGACTGATTCCCAGTTCCGCTGGGTCATTGGTCCTGATCATCGGCCCCTCCACTTCAAGGGCATCTCTAGAGGTTGTGGAACAAATCCTCTAGCACCATCGGCTTCAAGACTATTCCAGGTCCCTTTCAGTGCAGAGGACTTTCCTTGCCAGTGCCTCTGGATCAGAGCACAGGGGCTCCAGGGCTTCATGGCACCAAGGACCCAGTGCAGCCCTGAGGCCTGGAGGGTTCTCAATCTCCTCCAACTTAGTCAGACTGGGAGACCGATAATGAGTCAGACACCTGCATTCATCGGCATGTCCCTTTAGACCCATCCCCTCCAGAGTATTTCTTTTTTTTTTTTTAGTTTTGTCTGGGACATGGCAAAGACCTTGGCCTTCACCATGGAATCTGAGGAGGAGCCTTGGACAGAGGACCCTAGAGATCCTCCAGTATGAGGACCCTCCGAAGGAGGCACTCACAGTGCCTCCCCCATCCCCCAAATCCTGGAACAGTGTCTCTTCCACATGTTGGAGACCCCAGCCTCTGTGCCAATTGTGATTAGGCAGTTTGATGCCATGTAGAGTCCGCAGGAGCCTTGGGTTCCAAAAGGCACAGCTGCTTCATAACTTCATGGTAGTGGAGTCGCCTTGCGCAGGATCAAAAGCCAGACTCCTTTCTCTGTGCCCCCGCCCTGGCAGGGAGGCCCACACCATGGATGCCTTAGGCAGGAAATACTACCAGGGCTCTATGCTCATCCGCTGGATCCAGGCCTACCAGCTCTATATGGGCATTTACTTGCTTGCTGAGTTCTCAGCTGGACTGGCAGAAGAACCTCTTCAGTGGTTCCAGACCCTGACCCTGGCCCTGGCCTTGATAGTCAACGAATGCTCCAAATCCATTTCTTGTGTGGCCTATGGCAGCTTTGAGTCAGTGGCCAGAGTAGCTGCAGTGGGCATTAGTGCCTGCCATCAGGCTTGGCTACAGTCCTCAGACCTGGAGCAATGGGTGCAGGACAAGCTGGTTGTCCCATACTAGGAGGAGAATCTCTTTGGCAAGCCCATGACAGAGAAAGCCGCTGAGCTGTAGTCTGTTCCTGACCAGGACCAGGCTCAGGCTCTCCAAGAAAACCACTGACCCTTCCTGATGGAAGACTTTGGGGAAAAAGTCCCTTTACCCAAAGAAGAGGAAGACTTATGGAAACTACCCCCATTACTTGGCCTTCCCAGCTTGCTAGCAGGCCAAGGGACAGGGGCAAGGCCCACATAAAGCCTAAGGCCCCCCAAACCCCAGGTGGTGCCCTAGCCACAATGTTGTGGGGGCTTTTGACTCCTTGGGCATAGTCTCTTCTCCCCTAGGAGGCCTAGTCCTGCAGAACACGGTGGGGGGGGGGGGGGGGCGCGTCTGGTGTTCTTTGCCAGCCAGTGGTCCAGCATCACAGACACCTGGGTCCTCCAAGTGGTGGGTGAGGGTTACCACATCCATTTCAATCAGATGCTACTGCTCTTCTTTCCAGGGGTACTCCCAGTAACTCCCCTTTACTGAGACTTGCTCCAGTGAGAACTTGCTGGGCTTCCAGCTGACAAGGTGGTGGAACTATTCCTGCCCCACCTCAAGGGCAAGGGGCTCTACTCCTGGTACTTTCTGGTTCCCAAGAGAACTTTCTTCTTATTCTGGATCTTTGAGATCTCAACTTCCTGGTGAAGAAGTTCAAGATGCTCTCCCTTGAAACATTTCTGCCTTACCTCCACCGGGGAGATTGACTAGGCTCTTTAGGTCCCAGACGCATAGACGCACATTCTGGCAGTACTTCCGGTTTGTCTTCAGAGGAAGCCACTACCAATACAGGGTTCTGCCTTTCAGCCCCAAGGTTGTTCACAAAATGACTACTGGTGGTCGCCACCCACCTGCGGCTGCATGGGGTGTTTTGTCTTTCCCTATCTGGATGACTGGCTAGTCAGAGGTGGCACAGCTGTCAAAGTGCAGCATGCCACACCAATCTCACTCAAGCACCTAGGGTTTGTCATCAACTACCCCAAGTCCCACTTGCAACTGATCCAAAGCCTGAATTCATAGGGGTGTTGCTAGACAGTCCAGGTGAAAGCCTTCCTCCTCCTTTACAGGGCCCAGTGCCTGGCAGCTATTGCAAGGGAAGTTCAGGGCTGAAACCAGCCTCCGCCCCACTCATGCTGCATCTCCTGGGGCATATGGCCTCAATTGCATGTCACGACCAATGCCCATCTCCACATGTGTTTGGCCCAATGGGCCCTCTGCGCCCAGGCAACAGAGTACCTACAGAACAGGGTAACTCTCATCCATCCTTTGCAGTGGCCCTTGCCTGGTGGCAACAGCCACAGAACCTGCTGGCAGGGATGCCCTTTCATGTCTTGACCTTAGGGTCCTCACCACAGATGCCTCAAAGTTGGGCTGGGGAGTCCATTGCGGTGATCTCCACTCAGGGCCTGTGGTCAGCATCAGAGTCTCCAACAGATCAACTTCCTAAAGTTCCAAGCCATCACTTATGCTCTGAGCTTTTCAGCACCACCTGCAGAACCAGTCCATGCTGATTCAGACAACCAGGTGGCAATGATTTTACATCAACGAGGAGGCACAGGGCTGTCCTCCCTGTGCTCGGAAGTGGTCAGTCTCTACACTTTTGCCAGTGGAATGCTGCTCAGGGCAGTGTACTTCCCCGGCCACGACAATGTTCTGGCAGACTGACTGAGCTGGGTCCTCCAGCCCCATGAGTAGTGACTTGATCCTTGGGTGGCCCACTGACTCTTCTGTCACTGCGGCCTCCCAGTGGTGGATCTTTTTGCCAGTCCAGACAATGCTCAGTTAGCCTGCTTTTGCTCCAGATCAGCGCACCCCTCCCAGCTGGCAGCTGGTGGCTGATGTGTTGCTCAATCCATAGATGGAAGGCCTCTTCTATGCCTTCCCTCTCACACCACTCATTGCCAAGACCAAGGTCCAGCTCAACCCGGGCCACCCTGATCCTCATAGTTCCCCCCCCCCTCCGTGGCCCCAGCAGACATGGTTTCTGCTGCTCCTCAGTCTGTCTTGAGTGCCCCCATCCCCCTGGGGAGTGCTCCAGACTTGCTCTTGCAGGAGGATGTCTGTCCTGCACTCCAACCTGGGGTCTCTGGCCCTGTTAGACTTGCCCAGAGAAGTGGAAGAGGTCTTGCTGGCCTCACATAAGGATTCCACCTGGCACATATACCTTCAATTGACATTGTTTCTCAGTTTGGTGTGCAGAGAAGGGTGCTAACCACCTTCTCCTGTTCTGTCCAGCTGGTACTGCACTACTTGCTGTACCTGTCTAATGCTTGTCTGAAGTTTTACTCTATCAGGGTTCACATCAGTGTGCTATCGGTGCACCATCACCTCCTCGAATGGTAGCTTCTCTCTGCCCAGCCTCTCATGGCTCTCCTGAACTCTCGACCACCCATTCATCTGCTGGTAGTAGCATGGGATCTATGTGCTTCTCTCAAAGCTCATCACTCTACCCTTTGAACCTCAGGCTTTCTGCTACCTCAAGTATCTGTACTGGAGGGTGGTCTTCCTTATGGTTCTCATGTCTGCCTTCAGGGTCAGTGAGGTCCAGGCTGTAGTGGTTCATGTACCCTACACCAGGTTTCACAGGAACAGGGTGGTACTCCAGATGCACCCTAAGTTCCTCCCTAAGGTGGCTTCCCAGTTCCACCTCAACCAGGAGGTTGTACTTCCCTTCTTTTTCTCCTGCAGTCTCACACCAGTAGGGTGGAGGTTACTCTCCATATGCTAGACTGTAAACGGGCATTGGCCTATTACTTGAAATAGACCAAGCCCTATTGCTGCTCCTTGCAGCTCTTAATTTCCTACGACCCTTACCACTTGGGTGTAATGGTTCCCAAACATGCTCTGTCCACCTTGGTGGCAGACTGAATTGCCTTCACCTATGGTCAGGCTGGTCTCTTGCTGGAGTGTTGTCACGGTGCACAGCATCTTGGCCATGGTGGCATCTGTGGAGAACCTCTGCTCAGTTCCCTTGCTAGTGATCTGCTGGGCCACCACCTGGTCCTCCAGTTCACATCACCTCAGCACATTACCACCTGGAGGAGGACTCCCGTCAGGACAGCACCTTCAGCCAGGTGGTACTCTATCATTTTTGTTTGGGGCTTAAGGCAACCCTGGCCCTTTGGTGTGTCCAGGTTATCGGAGAGCTAGTTTCCCTGGTTGACACGGGTTGCTGCGGAGGTCTTGTGACTGAACTGTATGCTCTGCTGTTTCTCATGGTTTGCTTTTTGGGTTGCCCATGGCTTATAGGTTTTTTCAATAGCCTGTAGCTAGGGAGTACCATTGTGGCAGCACTGATAGCATGCAATAAATAATACCCGGAGTCAGTTCAAGGATCCAAACCAATTTATTGTGCACAAGGCCCAAGCATCAAAGGACTGAGCAATGGTGAACAGGAACAACTTCCTTATATACAAGCTTCACAGTTTGATACAGGCAGACTTTCTATTGGTCCCAACGCCCCCTGCACCTATCCAATCGGGGACCCCCTCAATGGGCCCTGTTCCCCCTTCTCAGGCTATGCTAACACAGGCTCAGTTTCTAGACATAATACATTCCTGCTACAAGGTCATTGCATCAGCATAAAAGCATGGAATAAAGGATTAATACAAACTTATCAAAAGCAGTAGCGGTTTAAGGCGGATCCTCAGCCTTCACTGACTTTGGTCTTCCTCAGCACTACTATTTCTAGCAGTGGGGGTGGGGACTCCGGCCTAGCTTGCAGGCTCATACATGTACAGGCTATTATATAGGCCATAGCCTACCACATTCCCCCCTTTGATTATTCTCACCCGCAAATTAGAAAGGGTGGGAATTAAATCACATATTATACTTGTGTAACAGCACCATCTTGGGGGATATAGGGTAATATTGTCACATAGCCAACACTTTAGTTGTTGTCTGCCGCTTCACAGTGCTACCAATAACTGAGGTTATAGTGCGCAAGCAAAGGGGTAGGAGACATAGGAGAAACAAGCACACAGCCAATATTAATAATACAACTGACACATGAGTTTTCAGGTCACCCAGTCCTGAAAACATGGAACCAAACCATCCATCAAGCTCCAGTCTACACCATTTCTGGACTGGCACATAGGCTTGCTTCCGCATCTGTTCGGCTACGTCTTCGACAACTTGGCCTTCATTAGCAATCTGCAAACAACGGTTAGTTAAATTCAATTTTCCATACACTCCACCTTCAGCTGCTAACAAATAATCCAGTGCTAAACAATGTTCAGGAGCATTTACACCTGTCCACCAGGACGTCTTTCTAGTGGTGGCATCATAAAACTTAGACAAGTAATCTGTATTCCAGTCTGAGTAGTAGTGATGCAGGCTGCACAGGGGGGAGAGTACGGCAAAAGTCATTCCAAGGGACCCCAGGGCTGCTCAAAGTCTTTCTCCCACATCTTCCACTGCACCCTGGCTCCCACGACGTGTGACAGGAGTAGGGGTGTAGATTCTTAGTCTCTTACAGTAGTGGTTGTCGTCGCAAAGTGAGCCGCAATGGAGTTTCAGGGTCATTTACGGAAGTTTAATGACCAAGTTCAGGAGCGGCTGCTGGCTTTACTCGACTGTGATGGATCCAAGGTTCAAGCTCTGCAACTTTAACTGCTGTTGGGGTTATCAAGATGACAACATAAGGTCCCTTCCAATGCGGTATCAACGGTGTCCTTCTCCACTCTTTGATCCCACCGAGACTTCAGGCTTGAGAGGATGTAGAGGTTGATGGGCAGCTGATGAATCTGCAAAACAGAACTTAAAACCAATAGTTCTTGCCTAGTAATTTCAGATCCAATCTGTTTCATATCTCCTTTTGTTCCTTGTACCATAGGCGGGGGTTGCCTATACAGAATCTCAAAAGGGGAAACTCCTAAAGACTTAGTAGGGGTTAAACATATCCTGAGAAGGGCTATAGGAAGAACTCAGAACTGGAGCTACTTCAGGTAAACTTCATGGCAAACTTTAGATTACTGAGATTCCAGGATTCCATTCATACAGTCTACTTTTCCTAAGTTCTGAGGTCTGCAGGCAGTATGCATCTGATAATCTTAATATCTCGGGATCATACTTAATGGACTTGTTTCCTGAGGTTATCAACCCGCATTCTTTGTACAGGGCCCCATGTGCATGCAAGGTTGTAAGAGCATACATGGAATCTGTGTACACTTTCCCTATTGTTAGTGCTCTAGTGAGGGCTATCAGTTCAGCTTTCTGTGCTGCAGCTTCTGGGGCCAGAGCTGTGGATTCAACTACCAGATCAAGGGTCACCACCACCGCATATCCGGCACAACAATGTCCATTAATGATGATAGAACTGCTTCCATCTACAAAGAAAGTCCGTTCAGGGTTCTCCAAAGGAACAGCAGTCAAATCCAGGCGACTTGAGCATACAGTGTCCATAGTTTCTAGACAGTCATGATCGGGGGGGTCAAGACCAACTGGTAACAACGCAGGAGGATTCAGAGCTTGACTGACCATCAATTGTACAACATACTTGGATACTACAACATCCGTGAATGCGTGAGCCAAAAACTTCCTTTGTGTTCCATGAGGGTCAGAACAAAGTGCAGTACAGTAACATGAAGATTTTGTCCCGGGATGAGCTTGTCAGCTTTGCTCACTAGGAGGGCTGTAGCTGCAACAGCTCTCAAACAAGGGGGCTAGCCTTTTGCAACTACATCCAATTGTTTTGACAGATAGGCTACTGGCCGTTGCCAAGATCCAAGAGATTGAGTCAACACTCCTAGAACATTTCCTTGTGACTCATGGACATAGAGACTGAAAGGTATTCTGGACATTTGGTAGTCCCAGAGCTGGTGCTAACATCACATCAGAGCGGTTTTTCAAAGATCGAAAGGCTGCATCCTATGCAAGTCCCCATTCCAATATAGGCCATAGCCTACCACACCATATGTGAGGACTGACTTCCTGCTTTTTCCCGGAGAAAGTGCAGTTACTCGCCTGTACAGATATTCTCTGGGAACAGTAGGAATTTGTCCTCACAACCCTCCCTCCTGCCTGTGGAGTTGCTTTTCTTTTTTGTTGTCTTGAGCTGTCATCTTACTAAGGCCAGATGGCACCCTTGGATGGGAAGGTAACCATGCACATGTGCTGGATCTCCCAAAGGCTTTCTTTGAAAGCTGGGGAGAAGTTATTGTGTGGTCTCTGTCAGTGTTATCACCCATATGTGAGGATTGATTCCTGCTGTTCCCAGAGAACACCTGCTACAGGTGAGTAACTATGCTTGTGGGTTCAATGGCCATGCTGAACAGCAGAGGTAATAGAATGCCCCTAAGGTAACACTGTGCCTTAAAAGGACAGTATCTGTGGGGGATGAACCTGTTCAATTACTCTCACCTGTTAGCCTAGATATTTCAGAGTTTCTTGCGTCCTCTTCTGATAATATCTCAGCTCGTGCAACTTTGGTTGTGACGTTTGCTACAGAATTGGACAAGAACTCTGTATTGAAAGTGTATTTTTCACAAAAAGATGTCCTGTTTTGTGGGCAGAAGATAACCATCTTTCCTGATGTTTCTCGTATAACCCAAAATCGCCGTAGGGCTTTTTTGGAACTGAAAGAACGTACCACTGCATTGGGGGCTACTTTTTTTTTGAAGTTCCCATGCAAGTGTGTAGTAGAACATCGTGGGAAACGTTATGGTTTTCTAGAATCTGCTCACTTGGAAGCTTTTCTAAAGAATCATGAGTTATATATGGGATGATGGGTTAGTGAATTAAGGGTTCTATATTTGTTTCTGTGAGGCTTCTGGGTTTGTTTATTTTCTTTTTAAAGGATTTCTTTAATGGAATTTTCCACTCTTCCAGAATGTGGACTTGTATTTATATATGTGCTGTTTGCCAGAATTCATGACTATGGAATGTTTTTCTGGGTATATTTCATTTTATTAATTTTCCTTTTTATTATATTTCCTGTTTTGCTTATTGTATTGAATAAGTTGAAAGTCAATAAATATATAATTTAAAAAAAAAAGGACAGTATCTGATAAAGCTTGAGCACTAATGATATGGGTACACTGCCTTGAGCCCTAATGATATGGGTATACTGCCTGATTCCAATGAGAGCCGAACTAACTTGCAACATCAGAGCATCACATGATCCCCCATGCATTAAATTTAACGAATTTATTTTTGGTGTGCAAAAATTGTTTAAGTTAAATGTGAAGGTGGCAGTAAAGTAACTTACAAGTTGACTTGATTTCTGTTTGGGGGAGGTGCCTGGAGCTTTAGAGCAAGATTGCAACAGAATTAGGAGAGGAAGCCTGTGGATCAGGTTCCATTGTTCAGCATTTGCAGTAATTTGGGCTGGGTTATTGTTATCTCTGATGCTCTAAGAGGGTATGATGCTGTCAGTGCTCTCCTTGAGTTTTGAGGAATCTACTCCCCTGTTGCATCAGGAGTTGTCAAGCCAGCTTTCCTGGTGCCTTCTGATGATGCAACCATTGTAATTAAAGCTGCATCTAGGGGAGAAAATCTAGCTGTTGGTATAACTTTATTAGGGGAGCTGCAAGCTGTGGTCTGGGAGAACATCCAAGAGTTTAGAGCTGTTCTTTCCATCAGGAATGCAATACAGATCTTGCAAAACGTCCTGCTTTAGAGATTAGGACAAGTCTAGGGCTGCCTCTGGAAGTGAGAGAGGAAGGTTGGAAGAACAAAGGGGTTGGCCTAAAGTAATATCTAATTATGTTCATATTAAATTGCATATTCTTTGCTAGTTCATCTGATGTTCATCTGAAGCACTTCTGTCCACAAAAGAAGAACAGAACCTAGGCATGATTGTGTCTGATCTTAATGTAGCTAAAACAGGTAGAAAAGGCAATGGTGAAAGCTAGAAGGATGCTTGGGTGCATAGGGAGAAGAATGGCCAGCAGAAGAAAGGAGGTGATAGTGCCCCTGTTTAAGTTTTTGATGCAACCTTATTTGGAGTATTGTGTGCACCTTCAAAAAGGCTATAAACAGATTGGGGTTGGTACAGAGGGTCACTGTTAAAATGATTAGTGGTCTTTTTTATAAAGCATATGAGGACAGACTTAAGGATCTTAATATGTATACTTTAGAGGTAAGGTGGGATAGAGGTGATATGATTTGAGACGTTTAAATACCTCATGGCATAAATGCACAGGAGGAGAGCCTTTAGATTGAAAGCAAGTTCTACTATGAGAGGACATAGGATGAGGGTGAAAGGGAATGGACTCAGGAGTAATATGTGGAAATATTTCTTTATGGAAAGAGTGGTAGAGGCATGGAAGTGTCTCCTAATGGAGGTGGTAGAGATGAGGACAGTATCTGAATTTTAAAAAAAAGTATGGGACAAACACAGAGGATCTCTAAAGGAAAAGAGAACTGTTATAGTAGTTAACATGGAAGGGCAGACTAGATATAGGTCATGTGTTTTTTTTCTGCCATCATGTTTCTGTTCAAAAACCAAAAATAACTAACTCTAAGAAAAACTTAACCCAATACACAATTAGAGTTACAAAATTAATCTCTGAGCACAAATATATTTTGTTGGAAGATTAGCCTTGAGGGAAACCCCTCTCATAGCATTCTTTCTGTTTTAATCAAATATATAGGCTCATAAATTGAAAGCCTTAAATTGTGAGAAAAAGCACACCTCTAGTGCCTCTACACCCTACCAAACCGCTAAAATATAAACCTAGCTGAACTCAGCAGTAAACTTGAAAACAATGCTCTATGTAGGCAGAATTTACACTTCACAAGCACAACGTGTACTTATCTGAACTGCCGGTGCCCAATGTTCAATAAGGGCTAAGAGCATCGTGAGAAAAAATTTGTCTGAAACTCCACAGCAATGATGGAATTTCTCAGTAAATTCACAGCAATGAAAAAGAATGAACACAGCACTGCGTTTAGGGCAGAACCAACTCTTATGCCCTGTTTCAACGCTCAAGCCGCTGCGATAGAGATGGCCTCCAAACAAACTTCTTGGACGCCAAGAAAAACTCAGTCAGATGTTATGCCACATGACAGAAGGAACCAATAGATAAACCACATAGAAGCCAATCATATGCAGAAACGTCACAGGAGACTTGCCCAATCCAATTCCTGACTGAGACCATTTGGTGAAACAGATGAAAGATGGAAAATCCATGACTGCTCTAAAAACTGCAGGCATTGTTCCCTATTGCTGCCCCGTGGATTAAACGGAACAATATCAAGAATCCTCCAGGTAAAATGAATGCTGATGTCCAAACAATGTTGAACAATTGGGGCGGTAAGAGTTTTATTCCTAATCCGCGAAGCATGTTCATGCAAACGTGTCCGTACAGGACGTATGGTGCGTCCTATATATAGAGGTTCGCAAAGGCATACTAACACACACACACCACAAATGTTGTGGAACATGTGGTATGCCATTTTGCAACATGAATGAAATCTGATTTAGGAATATACACCATTGTTTACCATTGATAGAACGCATGCAGCAGTCACAATTGTTGCAAGCAAAATGGCCCTGTTCCTCAGAATCTTGAGCAGACAATCTATCCAAAGGAGATGCAGTATTGCCAACAAGATTTTGAAGATTTAAACCTCTGGTGTAAGCAATTTGTAATGTTTTTTGAAAACAAGAATGCAAAGTTAACACATGTCAATGTTTTTGTAAAATTTGTAAAATTTTATTTGTATGAGACATGTATGGCAAAACTCCAACTACTTTTTCAGTCTGCTCAACAGTATTGCGAGATGTCCAAACATCAATTGAGATTCAATCAAAGAAAGATCACTTTCCAGAGTGAAAATATCAAAATCAGAAAAAAACACTTTATACAAAACAAAACACTGGGATAAGTGCTTAAAAACCACAAAAAACGTACACGGAGAAAGGAAGGTCTCAGAACCAACGGGCTTCTTTCAGAAAATCGGCTTTCAGAAAAACTTCTGTATGCCCCTGCCCTTGTACATCAGTGACCATTACTACTCCTACTTTAATTTCATACTTCTCAAGTGACAAACAAATAAGTCAGAAATGTTTTAACTTAACTTGAGCAGACAGGGAAACAGCCTCCTGCTGATCTGCTATACCCCAACGCCAATTTCAAGGCGCCCATAAAGTGTTTCGCTAAACAGTTGCTTCAGGGGGATTCAAACTCTGCCACAAGAAAAACAAACACAAACTTGTCAGTAACTCCCTCTCAGCTAATCCCAGCAAAGCATACTGCTACAGGAAAATAACAGAACGAACATCTACTTACTTGAATATCAGCACATACCCACATCTACACTCAGGACAGATCCTTCTTCTGACTTATTTGTTTGTCACTTGAAAAGTATGTGTTCACAGATCAAGAACAAGGAACACGACCTCAGAAAACACCCACAAACAGGAACAGAAGTGAGAGGCATCTTGAACAATTTTCAGAAGACTGTGTTTGTGAGAAACTAGCTAAACTTAAAGTAGACGAGGCGATAGGACCGGATGGGATACACCCTTGAATACTGAGGGAACTTTGGGACGTTCTAGCAGCTCCACTGACTGACCTTTTCAATGCCTCGTTGGAGTCGGGAGTGGTGCCAAAGGACTGGAGAGAGGCTCATGTGATGCCTTTACACAAAAGCGGAAGAAAGGATGTGGTTGAAAACTACAGGCCGGTTAGTTTAACTTTGGAGGTAAGTAAATTATTGAAAACGCTGCTGAAAGAGAAAATAATGAGGTTTCTGGAGTCCAGGGGATTACAGGATCTGAGGCAGCATGGATTCACCAGAGGCAGGTCTTGTCAGACAAATCTGATTGATTTCTTTGACTGGGTGACCAGGGAGTTGAGCCGAGGGAGAGCCCTAGATATGGTATATTTAGATTTCAGTAAAGCCTTTGACACTGTTCCTCAGAGGCGACTTCTAAACAAACTGAGCACCCTAGAGATGGACCCTAAAGTTACTGCTTGGGTTAGAAATTGGTTGAGTGGGAGGCGACAAAGGGTACAGGTAAATGGAGCTCACTTTGAGGAGAGAAGGAAGTTACCAGTGGTGTGCCCCAGGGATCTGTCCTTGGTCCGATAATTTTTAACATCTTTGTTAGTGCTATAGCGGAAGGGCTGTTGGGTAAGGTTTGCCTTTTTGCAGATGATACCAAAATCTGCAATAGAATAGAAACCCAGGAAGGTGTAGATAACATGATGAGAGATCTAGCTAAGCTTGAAGAATGGTCTAGGATTTGGCAGCTGGGATTTAATGTTAAAAAATGCAAGGTCATGCATTTGGGCTGCAGAAATCCAAGGGAGCGATATAGTATAGGGGGTGAAGTATTTTTGTTCACTAAAGAAGAGCAGGACCTAGGCTTGGTTGTGTCTAATGATCTTAAAGTAGCTAAAGAGTTAGAAAAGGTGACAGCAAAAGCTAGAAGGATGCTTGGGTGCATACGGAGAGGAATGGCTAGCAGTCTATAAGTCTTTGGTGTGACCTCATGTGGAGTATTGTGTGCAATTCTGGAGGCCGCACCTTCAAAAGGATATAAACAGGATGGAGTCAGTACAGAGGGTGGCTACTAAAATGGTTAGTGGTCTTCATTATAAAGAATATGAGGACAGACTTAGGGATCTTAATATGTACACCTTAAAAGGCAGGATAGAGGTGATATGATTGAGACGTTTAAATACCTCTGTGGCATAAATGCAAAGGAGAGCCTGTTTCAATTGAAAGCAAGTTTTGCTACGAGGGGACATGGGATGAGGGTGAAGGGAGATAGATTCAGAAGTGATATGTGGAAATATTTCTTTATGGAAAGAGTGCTGGATCCATGGAATAGTCTTCCAGTGGAGGTGGTAGAGAGGAGGGGACAGTATCTGATTTCAAAAAAGCATGGGACAAACACAGAGGATCTCAAAAGGAAAAAAGGGGACTGTTGTAGTTGTTGATATGGAAGGACAGACTAGATAGGCCATGTGGTCTTTTTCTGTCGTCATTTTTCTATGTTTCTGTCTGATCCAGTGGCCAAGCCCCTTGGCTTCAGGGGTAACTGGGTTGGGTCTTTGGCTTTTTGAATTTCCCATTAACTTTGATTGAAACTAATGCAAAGTGAAAACCTTTATGCTTATTTTTTGCTTCCCAAATAAAGATAAAACTGTGAACGTTAGCACAAGTTGCTGCAATGGAAGTACCTCACCAGAATGCTCATTGTACTAGCACTGATGGGGTTGTATTTCACAGGAAACATCGTTTTGTGTAACAGCCCTTGCTACAGCAGTAGCAATTTTTGCACATACAAAATGTGCTAAACCAGAAGTAAACAGTTCCAAGCTTTGTTTAATTACATTGATTTGTCCAGATTCTTTCCTGCCAGCCTCTGTTCTGGCAACAATTTCTGCTGAAAGAAACAGAAGGCTTTGAGGAAGCAGTCGATGTGGAATTTGAAGCACCTTAATACTGTGCTGTGGTATTTTTAGTGCTTAAATTTGACTCCTAAGTTAAGAAGGAGTTTAGTGCACCAAATGCATGCAGCAAAAGATGCTACGTTATTTAAATGCACTTTTCTCCCCCTTGTTGTTGTGTTTTGGAAAGGATCTGTATATGGAATTGCTTCCAACTGAGAACAAAGGAACTAAACTTGTACACTTCATCATTTTAGTGCTGATCTTTAAGTCCTAGAAGGGAAGTTGCTTCCTATACAAGTAAATGGAAATTTTAAATGAAAATTAAACAGCAAAGAGCCACTTACAGTGAAGTCTGGGACCTCTGCCACTAGAGGACGTGCATCAAGCCGCTCTGTTCATGTATGCGTCATGCTGCTTCTCCTGCCTCCTCCTTGTAAAATGTCTGGCGGTACAGCTTGAGTCATTCACCTCCACTGAACTTCTGCGGTTTTAAAATGGCTGGCCTTGAAGATAGAAAGAGGGAGGAAAGGTTAGCGTACTGGAGCATATATGCCGGGTGAGAGCCCCAGGTTGGAGTCTCCTCCTCTTTTCTTAATTCAGTGATTAGAGGTGTGGGCTAAACAAATATTTATAAATCATTATGGATTAGAAGAAAAATAGAGGGCAAGAGACTCTAGCCTGGGCTCCTTGCCAGGGCAGGTCTTACTAATTGCTGGGCTAAATTAGGCCACTTTGGTGGGCCCTCCTGGCCTTGAGATTTCAAGTTAGGTATCAGGATTTCCCCTGCCGCCATTCTGCCTGATATTGTCAAATAGGCATATAGCACATAGGCATGTTTCATTTATTGTGGAGGATCCCAACACAAAGCTGTATCCAAGAGGGGATGCCTTCTAATACTGTGCAGGTGGGTATTTTCTGTTTCACATATGTGAAGTTGATGCCAGCTATGAGGTGGAAAGGGTGGCGCACTGGCAAAGTTCTTGTGAGCAATGAGTGAGAGGTGATTTTAATCTAGATTGTTGTTGGTAGATGGTAGAGCGCTGACCATATGTGTTTGGTTGTATAAGTACTCTGCCCCCCCCCCTCATCACTACCAGCCTCTTCTACAGGGTACCCCTTATTTTTCAAACCTAGAGGTGGCAACCCTAGTGTGGGCTCCTATTGGGTCTAGTAGGATCAATTGGTCTGAGATCAGCCTAATCCCTCACCTAGCCTAAAAGCTCCATTATATTTACCTTTCCTACCTCTTCTGGTTTTCAATATGGCCTATATTAAAAATAGCAGCAGCTCAGTTGAGGTCACTGATTTCAGGTGAGCCACTCCTTTTTACAAATAGCCAGGAGAGAGGACAAGAGGAGCCAAGAAAGCTCAATATTAGGAGGGAAGAGAACCACCATCATTATGGTGATCAGCAGAAGCAGTAGCCTAATGTTGATAGCGATCTCAAGCCTTTATCTTTATCTTTATCTTTCTCAACCTCAACCTCAGCTCTCTCCCACCATGGACTCTCACTCTATCCCTCTAGTGCAAACCCTTCGCTACTTGGGAGTTACCCTAGACCCTTCCCTTTCTTTTCATGAACATATCTCCTCTGTTATTCGTACTTCCTTTTTCCATCTTCGTCGCATTAAGGCCATCCGTTCCATTCTTCCCCATCTTCTGTTGCTACCCTTGTCTTGTCTTTAGTAATTTCACGCCTGGATTATTGTAACGTCATCTATGCAGGTCTCCCATCTTCCCAGCTTCGCCGTCTCCAGCTTGTCCAGAACGCTGCCGCTCGTCTTGTCACTTTTTCCCCTGTTCGCTCTCATGTGTCCCCTTGCCTTCTCGCTCTGCATTGGCTTCCGATCAAGTTTAGGTTCATCTACAAACTGCTCATTACCACGCACCGGGTTCTTCACACCGACACCCCCCAGTATCTGGCCAACATTATTCACCTCCAGCCCTCCCCCCGCCTTCTTTGCTCTTCTTACGGTAACCGTCTCTTCCTCCCCTCCCCCAATCACGCAAACTTGGAGTCTACCCGCCGTTCTGCTTTTTTCTTCCTAGGACCCGCCCTCTGGAACTCTCTTCCCCTTTCCCTCCGCACTGAGCTATCATACACTCGCTTCAAAGTCCTCCTTAAAACTCACCTTTTCTGTCAAGCCTTTGATCTCCCTCCTCCTATCGATGGCGCCTGTGATAAGGAAGCTTATCATAGCTCAGGAAGGAGCTATAGAAAAGGTGAAGTGACTGAACAAGCAACCTGTCAGTTCTGGTAGAAATAAGAAAACAGAATTTTGCCATAAAAGACTACCAGTCCCAGAATGCACCAGGTTTCCAACAGCCATTAGAGGAGCTGAAGTGGGGAAACGTGTGTTCAATCAGGAGGGCTATGAGGTAATCCCTAAGCACTCATCTCAAAGGGCAGGGCCTGATTCAGCACAGCTGCGCTGTGTTAGGGAGGAGCACTCATCTAGGCAGAATAAAGGTAGAGTTTATTCTACAGAGAATTATCCTCATTATCCTGAGAATCAGCTTGAGCTTGATCATCAGTTTCATCTGAAGGATCATCAGTTTCATCTGAAGGATCATCAGAAGCAGAAGCCAAACCGGACGGACAGAGAGGGAAAGAAACCCTCTGGAAGAAAGAGGAGAAAAGCCTTTGAGAGGTCTAGAAGAGTCCAGAGCAGTACATATACTGGGAGGCATTCCAAGGGCCAGCATACACCATTGGACTGGGGAAAGCCAGAGGAATGGTGCTGCAGAGCTAGGAATCTCCAGACGCTACCTGTGAGGGAGACGGCTGCACGTGGAAGGGACCCTAAGACTCGTGCCAGAAGGTATGTGAAGAGAGATCCAGTGTCCAGGGATCTGGATTGGAAGGCTGGACATAAGAACTGGACTACATACTGGCCAGGCTATATAGAGAGGAACTCTAACAGCAATGGAAGCTCAGGTATGAACACTGATCTATGCCCTAGCTATAACCTTGAAAGACAGCAGGGAAACAAGTATTCTCCTGAAAGTGCTCCATTGGGACATTCATCTGTGCCAATCCATGATATTGAACTTATGCTTGTTGAAGAAGAGGGAATGATAGCAGATGAAGAATCTGTTTACATGGACTGCTCTCTGTCTAAACTCCTTTGGTGATTTTCTGTTATAAAGTACAGCAACCATCACAAAGAAATACAAACTTGTTCTTTAATCTACTCAGAAAAGCTCCTGTGTAGGATTTCTGGCCACGCTGTAGAAAGCAAGCCAGCTAAGGGGTTTCAGCTGGATAACTGCTAGCAATTGAGCCTTACCTAATTGCTTGTGAGCTAGGAGAGAATCACTTCTGAATCTATGTGGGAAGATATAAGAAGTTTACCGGAAAAGAACAGTTTTTTTTCTTTCTTTGTGGCTTTTGGTTTGTTGTTTGATATATGCTAAGAAAACATTAGCTAGTGCCTACAGAAAAGACCAGTTTGTACCAACCAGGTCTTATTTCTTTTGCTTTAATTGCCTGACAAGTTTAAAGGTTGTTTTCCTGATTTTGTTTTTTTCAAGTTTAACACTGAAAGCAAGTAACCTGATTTATGTGCTACCAAGCATATCTGTGTTGGGAGAAATAACCCCATAAATAAATACTTTATTGGCTTTAACACTTGAACACAACTAAATTATTGTCAGCAGCTGTGTCTGGTGTGAATGAACTGCATTGCCCACAATCCCTTGCAAATCATATAGATATATGCACTTGCCAAGACTGTGAAGATTCTCACCCAGGCAGCCGTCTGACAAATGGCGTAGTTTTTCGGATTGCTTTTGCACAAAGGGGATTTACTTGCTGAGGATTACAACTAAAGTTCAAGTTTAAAGCTGGAAAAAAAAGATTTTCCCTCAACTGCACTTTGGAGGAGAAGTGGTTGTTCCAGGAAGCTGTCCCAGGAGGAAAAGACCCTGTGCAGAGCTGGATTCATCACTGACACAAGGTAATAAGTACCTGGGCATGTCTAGTGGTGGATGGGAGTAAGGCACAGGGGTAATTGAAAAATAAAAAAAAGTAGAAAAAACAACACCTGTTTGGAAGGTGGTGCACTTTGGGTTTTTTTTCTTTGTTTCTTGCAGGGATCAAGATGGATCCGAGGGAGATGGCTAGCTGGATGGCAGCCCAGTTTAGCAGGCAACAGGAGCTAGCACAGCAGGCTCAGGACACTGCTATGAAAGCCTTAATGGACCAGCAGAAGCCAGTGCTTGATCTGGTGCAAGCCCTAGTTAAGCTGCAGAACCAAAGTGGAACAGATGCAAGACCAGCAGTAAATACTGGTACACCACATGTGGACAGTGTGGGACTCAATCAAGGAATTGGGGCATTTAGTTTTGGGAAGCTAACTCCAGATGATAATGTTGATGATTTTCTAGAGTCTTTTGAAAGAGTGGCACAAGCATTAGCATGGCCAGAGACCCAGTGGGCAGTAAGGCTGGCAGCCTCATTAACTGGAGAGGCGCTTGCAGCTTACAGAGCAATGCCAGCAGCCCAGGCTTTGAATTATAAGGATGTAAAGGCTGCTATTAGAGATCGCCTAGGGTTGTCTATTTCAGAGTATAGGCGAATGTTTAGAGCTACTACATTGAGAGTGGGTGAAACACCCAGGGCTCTGAATCAGAGAATCAGAGGTTTAGCTGTAAAATGGTTGGAGCCTGAGCAAAAGACAGTAGAAATGTTATTAGACATTATAATGCTTGAGCAATTTATGTCTGCGGTCCCTAAAGATTTGCACACTTTCCTTATACAGCAAAATTGCCAAAATCTTGGAGAGGCAACCATGCTAGCAGAGAGATTCTTGGAAGCCACGCAGGCTTGCCATAGAATGGGTGGCCCTCTGAAGATGGGTGCTGAGGCAAGATGTGCTGTATCAGAAAAGAAAATAATTAAAAATGTTTCTGAAAATGAAAGTACTGTATCAAACCAGATGACACAGTGGAATAGAAAGAAATGTTTCAAGTGTGGAAAATGGGGACATTTAGAAAAGAGATGCCAGACACACACTAGCTTAATGGGGGTGGATTTAAAACAGCCCATAGAAGGATTTCTTTTGATGGTTGATGTGCAGGGAATTACCACAAATGCTCTGTTAGACTCTGGGGCAGACCAGAGTATGATGTCAAAAAGGCTTTGGAAGAGGATAGAGGCCCAAGAAGGATTTGTGCCTAGAACCCCTGAAAGCCAAGTCACATCAGATGCATTCATGGTGCTGCAACATCATATCCCACCTATAGGCTAAAGGTTAAGTGCCTGAGGGAACAAGAGGAAGTCCTGTTAGCAGTGGTGCCTAGGCTACCCTTTGATTTGGTTCTAGGAAGAGACTGGCCAAGATTTAAGCAGGGTCTAGTGGAAGGGCTAGGAAAGAAGGAGGGAGAAGGAATAATGGAAATAGCTCCCGGGCCTTTCTTTGGAAGTCCTCAGTCCCTAGCTAAAAGGATGGTTAAGCTTCCAGAAGGCCAAACTATGGGTAATAAGAGGGGCCTTGTATCCACCCGCTCGCAGGCTAAGGTAGAGAGCCAGCAGAAGGAGGAGGGGGAGCAGGCAGAGTTATTAGGAGACTTACCCTCTCATGATGATTTAAGAACCCCATCATCTGGTAAAGTAAGAAAGTTGAAAGCACAAAAGCGGCGTGAGAGACTTTGCAGAGCACAGGGTAGGACTGAGATGTTAGCTGGTCAAAGTTTACCCTGGGTGCCAGCTGAGTTAGTGGCAAAGTTTCCTAACTTTCCACAAGAGCAGCGAGCTGATCAAGCTCTCACCCAAGCTTTTAAGTATGCTCAGGAGGTCAGGGAGGAATTGCCCAGATTCAAACTAGATAATGACATATTATATAGAGAGAGTCAGGACCCCAGAAATGGGACCATATGTAAACAATTGGTGGTACCCACAACTTTCAAAGGGCTAGTACTTAGACTAGCACATGATCATCCAATGGGAGGTCATAAAGGGATGCAAGGAACGCTGGATCAAATACTTATGCGTTTTTACTGGCCAGGTATTTTCAAAGAAACTGCCCAGTTTTGTGCTGCATGTCCAGCGTGTCAGCGAGTTACAGCGGCTCACCCACCAGTGGTGCCTTTGATTCCCATGCCAATTATCACAGACCCAATTGCCATGGATATTGTAGGCCCATTAGTCAAAACACCCCGAGGTTTCCAATACATCCTAGTTATGGTAGATCAGGCAACAAGGTTTCCCTGGGCCATACCATTGAGGAATGTTTCTGCAAAAACAATAGCTTTAGAGCTAGTAAAATTGTTTTGTGAAGTGGGATTCCCAAGAGAGGTGTTGACTGACCGAGGGTCCAATTTTGTATCCAAATATTTGGCCCAGGTCTGGGATGCCTTTGGCATTCATCACGTGAAAACCTCAGCCTACCATCCACAATCAAACGGTTTGGTGGAGAGATTCAACCAAACTCTCAAACAAATGTTGAGAAGGGGGTTAGCAGGAGAGGTAAAAGAATGGGATATGTTATTGCCCTTTGCCTTATATGCCTGCAGGGAAAGAATTCAGGTGTCCCTAGGTGTAACTCCCTATGAATTGATGTATGGTAGGGCTCCACGGGGTTTGTTAGATATTTTGAGGGAACAATGGATTGATCCTGAACCAGGAAGTCAGGAAGTGCCACAGTTTCTACGTGACTTGAGAGCACGTTTGAAAAGGACCTCGCAGGTTGTTGAGAGGAACCTGCAGGACAGTCAAGTGCGCCAGAAAGGGTGGTATGATAGGAAGGCCAAAAGCCGCCAATTAAGCATTGGTGAAAAGGTTTTGGTTCAAGTAGCAGGTACAGCCCCAAAATTTGAAGTACAGTGGAAAGGGCCATGGAAGGTTGTTAAACAAGTGAGCCCAGTGTCTTATATGGTAGAAAATGCAAGAGGGCGTAGGCAGACCTACCATATTAATGTACTTAAGTCTTGGAAGGAGAGGCCTGTAAATAATAATGACCCTGAAGCCAGTCAGGAAGTAAGTGAGCTTCAAAAAGATAACACTCTTGTAGGTATTACGGACTGTAGGAAAGAAGTTTCACCAGATAAACCAGTCCGTAATAACTTAAGCAGGGGGGTATGTGATAAGGAAGCTTATCATAGCTCAGGAAGGAGCTATAGAAAAGGTGAAGTGACTCTGAACAAGCAACCTGTCAGTTCTGGTAGAAATAAGAAAACAGAATTTTGCCATAAAAGACTACCAGTCCCAGAATGCATCAGGTTTCCAACAGCCATTAGAGGAGCTGAAGTGGGGAAACGTGTGTTCAATCAGGAGGGCTATGAGGTAATCCCTAAGCATTCATCTCAAAGGGCAGGGCCTGATTCAGCACAGCTGCGCTGTGTTAGGGAGGAACACTCATCTAGGCAGAATAAAGGTAGAGTTTATGCTACAGAGAATTATCCTCATTATCCTGAGAATCAGCTTGAGCTTGATCATCAGTTTCATCTGAAGGATCATCAGTTTCATCTGAAGGATCATCAGAAGCAGAAGCCAAACCGGACGGACAGAGAGGGAAAGAAACCCTCTGGAAGAAAGAGGAGAAAAGCCTTTGAGAGGTCTAGAAGAGTCCAGAGCAGTACGTATACTGGGAGGCATTCCAAGGGCCAGCATACACCATTGGACTGGGGAAAGCCAGAGGAATGGTGCTGCAGAGCTAGGAATCTCCAGACGCTACCTGTGAAGGAGACGGCTGCACGTGGAAGGGACCCTAAGACTCGTGCCAGAAGGTATGTGAAGAGAGATCCAGTGTCCAGGGATCTGGATTGGAAGGCTGGACATAAGAACTGGACTACATACTGGCCAGGCTATATAGAGAGGAACTCTAACAGCAATGGAAGCTCAGGTATGAACACTGATCTATGCCCTAGCTATAACCTTGAAAGACAGCAGGGAAACAAGTATTCTCCTGAAAGTGCTCCATTGGGACATTCATCTGTGCCAATCCATGATATTGAACCTATGCTTGTTGAAGAAGAGGGAATGATAGCAGATGAAGAATCTGTTTACATGGACTGCTCTCTGTCTAAACTCCTTTGGTGATTTTCTGTTATAAAGTACAGCAACCATCACAAAGAAATACAAACTTGTTCTTTAATCTACTCAGAAAAGCTCCTGTGTAGGATTTCTGGCCACGCTGTAGAAAGCAAGCCAGCTAAGGGGTTTCAGCTGGATAACTGCTAGCAATTGAGCCTTACCTAATTGCTTGTGAGCTAGGAGAGAATCACTTCTGAATCTATGTGGGAAGATATAAGAAGTTTACCGGAAAAGAACAGTGTTTTTCTTTCTTTGTGGCTTTTGGTTTGTTGTTTGATATATGCTAAGAAAACATTAGCTAGTGCCTACAGAAAAGACCAGTTTGTACCAACCAGGTCTTATTTCTTTTGCTTTAATTGCCTGACAAGTTTAAAGGTTGTTTTCCTGATTTTGTTTTTTTCAAGTTTAACACTGAAAGCAAGTAACCTGATTTATGTGCTACCAAGCATATCTGTGTTGGGAGAAATAACCCCATAAATAAATACCTTATTGGCTTTAACACTTGAGCACAACTAAATTATTGTCAGCAGCTGTGTCTGGTGTGAATGAACTGCATTGCCCACAATCCCTTGCAAATCATATAGATATATGCACTTGCCAAGACTGTGAAGATTCTCACCCAGGCAGCCGTCTGACACGCCCCATCCCCAAGTCGCGCCCTCCATCCCCCGTGATTCTCTCCTCTCCCCTTTCCTTCCCTCTCCCTCCCTCTCCCCCCCTCTATCCCTCTTTTGGGGCTTTTCTGTTTTCTAACTTATTTACTGTCTCTCCCTGTCCTATCGTTTATTGGCGTTCACCTCTATCTTTTGTTTCTGCAGTCGCCATTTTATTTTGTACACCGCCCTGATGCTCCGGCCTGGGCGGTCTATCAAGCGCTTAATAAAGATAAAAGATAAAGATAAAGATCTCAAGCCTTCATCCTTATCTCAGCCCAGGTCCTGAGAATCACTGAGGCTTGCCATCTGGGGAGTGGGGTCAGGCTAAACCAATAACAGAAGTGCAGAGGGGTGAATCATGGAATGAAAGTATGCATATGCTATAAAGGTTACCAAAGTAGTGGAATTTTAAGTGAGATGGGAGTAGTAGTTCCTTTTTTAAGGCAAAAAGCCCTGTGTGCAGTCATTCAACATACCTTAATATCTGCCACTTGATATTGGCCAGTTTAAAGTCTCACTGGCCCTTGTAAAAACAATAAAAAAATCAGGGATGTTTAAAGGTTTATTGGAAAAGTTGGTGGTCCCTAAAGGCTATGTGCCCTCCCCTTCTCCTGCTGGTGCAATGTTGGAATTCCTTCTACTGAAAGGTGACAATATCTTTTTCAGCCTAGCACAATAAATGAAATTTGGGCAGGGCGTTGGTTAGCACAATGGAGAGGTTTTGTTTCACCTTAAGATTTAACAACCAAATTCTGATGGTGATCCACAGAATGCCAATAAATAAGCTTAGCATCTTTTTTCCTCAAAACTTGCTGTGAAATCTGATCTCTGAACCTGCAGTCTTTTCCAGATGTTGCACTCTTAGGTTCTTCAAAGTTTTTAAAATGAGATAAACACATCAGCATAGGCTATTAGTGACTCGATTGTTTTGGAGAGGCTAAGCAAAGGGGTTGGGCAGGCACAGACGGCCCCCTCCAATGATGTGATTAGGGTGGACAATTTTAAAAGGTACAAAAACTTGGCCATATTCTCAAGATCTTTTTCCATATCCCACCTATGACTATTTCACACAACGTTTACATCACAAAAAAATAATTGTAGCAATATGGAATTCAGAATGTGGAAAAAGCTGTATTAAAGGCAATGCTGTCTTTGGTAGCCTAAATTTCTCAGTCGGGGCTATTCCAATGGGACAGATCTTTGTGAGGAGGCTGGCTGTGACCACAGTTGCTATGCAGAGGCAATCTCATTTCACCCACATGACCAAGTGGATGTGTGAGGACCTGCCAGTGAGGACCTGGGAAATCTTCGTTCAGCAATACAGTTGCATTTCTCTTGTTATGGAGTGGTGGCATCTAGCAAGGAGATGAGGCTCACAGATACAGCTGTGGGGGCAGGGGTTTGTAGTCTACTGCAAATGGGCAGTGGCACCATGGCTAGAGTTTGGGTGACTGTGGGAACTATGGAGAGCACCACACTGCTAGAATTCCCCTTGGTGGCACTCAAGATACTGTAAAAGTTGCAAAAAAAGCATGTCTTTCCATTGTAACAACTTGGGGCTGGTGGAAGTCATCAACCCACAAAACTGTGAAACATTTGCAGGTGGCGGGGCTGTTGAGTTTTTTTGCAGTTTGTAACTAAATATCTCTGTGCAAAAGGAACACGTTCCTGGGTTTACAATGCTATTGCTGATGTTTTGAACAAAACAAAGTGGGCAGTCTTTAGGAGATTAGTGCCAGAAACAAATATAAGCATAAAAATCATGGCAGATCAAGAATATACAGCTATTCTGGTATGCCACGCCATGAAAACCATTCTTTCCTCCCCCTCAGAGCTCCTCTGTATTTTTTCTGGAATTCAGATACACCGGGAGGCTGTTCCATGTATCCACCCTCCCCCCCTTTCTGTAAAGAAATATTTCCTCAAATTACTCCTGAGTCTATCCCCATTCACCTGTTAAATTGCATTTCTGTCAGATTGATCTTTTTCTCAGCATTGATGATCTAAAAATGGTAGCTCATGCTCCGCTGTTATTCAGATTAGACTGCTGTAATTTGCTCCTAAAAGATGGTACCCACAAGCTGCAGTTTTATACAAAATGTTCCTGGTAGGTTTAATTTTTACTTGTTTATTTTACTATTTATATTTAGCTCACACCTTTCCAGGAGAAGATCAAGGAGAGTTACATTCAGGTACAGTTTGTATTTCCCTGTTCTCAAAGGGTTTGAAATCTAAGTTTGTACCTGGGCAAGCCACTTAACCCTCCATTGCCAAGGACACAGGGAGTGCCAGTGAACCCTCTTCTCTCTGGCGCTAGGTTAGTTGTGGGATGTAGATACAGAAGGGAGATTACATGAGTTTTGAGAAAGTTCTGAGACTGGGTAATTGGACAGTGAAATGACAGATGACATCTTAATTTGGGCAAGTGCACAATGAGGCACATAGGAAGCAATAACCCAAATTATAGCTACATATTTCTGGGTTACACATTAGGAGTCGCCCCCCTCAGAAAAAGGATCTAAGCATCATCATGGGCAATACGTTGAAATCTTTCGCTCAGAGTACATCAGCGACTAACAAAGCAAACCCTATTAGGCATTATTAGGAAAGGAATAGAGAACAAAGAATATCATCGTGTCTTTATTGCTGCCTGATGTAACTGCATCTTGAGTATTTTGTGCAGTTCTGGTTGCTGCATCTCAAAGACACAGTGGAATTAGAAAAGGTACAGAGAAGGGTGATCAAAATGATAAAGAGGCTGGAGCAGCTCCCCTATGAGGTTAGGGTTTTTCAGCTTGGAGAAGAGATGGATGAGGGCTATCATAATTCTGAGTGGAGTGGAATGGAAAAATGCACATCAGTTGTTTTCTCTTTCAAGAAGTACAGGACATGCCATGAAGTTACAAAGTAGTACATTTTAAAGCAAATAGAAAATATTTTTTCACTCCATGCATAGTCAAGATTTAGAAGTCATTGCTGGAGGATGTGGTAAAAGCAATTAGCATAGCTGGGTTTAAAAAACGCTTTGGACAAGTTCCTGGAGAAAAAGTCAATATCTTGTTAAGGTAGACCTAGGGGAAGCCACTGCATATCTCTGAGGGTAAGTAGCATGTAATCTAGTTGGGTTCTTGTGACCTGGATTGGACACTTCTTGAAAATGGGTTACTGGACTTGATGGATCTTTGGTCTGACCCAACATAGCAATTCTTATGTTCAGTGGCTGCCAGTTCATAGCTATGTTCGACTGCTAATGCTAACATTGAAAGCTTTCCATGGATTAGGCCAAATGCATCTAAAATCGCACCTTTCAGCCACACCTTTTGCATTCTTAGAGGCAGGGCCGGATTTAGCTAGAGTGAGGCCCTACGCCAAGAAAAATTGTGGGCCCCCCCCCATGTCCCCGTGCAGTCCTGTGCCCCCCCTGTGCAGTCCTGGGCCCCCCCGTGTTCCCCCCCCGTGCCTCCGTGCAGTCCTGGGCCCGCCCCGGTGCAGTCCTGGGCCCCCCCCCGTGCCCCCGTGCAGTCCTGGCCCGCCCCGTGCAGTCCTGGGCCCCCCCATGCAGTCCTGGCCCCCCGGACAGCATCGCGGCTGTCTGAGGGGCTTCAGAGGGGGCCGGGGAAGCCCGCGCGAGGCCCCGGCTCCCTCTGTACAGCCGCCAGCGTGAAGAGCCTTTTCCTTCACGCTGGCGGCTGTTTCTGTGAAGCCGGGAATGCTGGGAAAGGTTAAAGCAGGATATCTCCAATGCATATATATCTCATGCATATTTATTAGGGATATCCTGAAAACCTGCAGGATTGTGGACCACCAGGACTGGAATTGAGTAGCTCTGCCATACACTAACTTTTAGTAAACATGCCTCTTAATGAGTATATGGATAAAGAAAGACTAAAAGGTTTCTACATTACTATAATCCAGTACCAACCGCCAGGCACATTAGGAACTACTACAAACACTGCCCATTTAGAACCCATAGCAAACCCGCCATATCCTAACAGCACTACCAGGACTCACAAAGCACCATACCCTAACTATCAAAAGGCAACACTGCAAATATTAAACCAATACATTTCAGAGAACAACAATACATGACCTACTGGGGAAAGAACAAGTGGCAATGTCAAATAGGAATTATATAAACAGAATACCTCAGCTCAGTTACACATGCACAACATAGACCATCACCAAACAAGGAATCACAATTTAGAAACAGGAAGACAATAATTAAACTGGGAACCCCAAAAGCCAAACTTGGAATATACAACAACACTGTAGAAATAAAACTATAAATTAATTTCCTCTTGTACTAAACAAAGCGCAAAAATTAATGATGCACATTTCCCAGAGCTGACATATTCCAGTTAATAAATTCAAAATAAAGAGATATTTTTCTACCTTTTGTGCATTTTTTTTCAGTTGCAATTGTTCCAGCCACTTTCTTCTGGTTTCTTTGTGTCTTCTGCTAACTCTCCATCTGCTGTCCATTTGTCCTTTCTTCTGTCTTCTTGGTTTTTTTTTTTCCATTCTCTCTCTACATCTGCTTTAACATACTAATCTTTCTCCTTTTGCTCTTTCCTCATTCCTATTTCATCTACTCAAAATTTACCCCTCCATCCTCAATCCCCACTTACTCTCCCAATACCCGGCCAATTGTAGATTTTTTATCCCTCCCACACAAAATATTTTCCCCTCTCCATTTTACTCTCCCAGCACCATCCCATTCTAATCCTCCCCCAACACCAGCTCCCTTCTAGTTCCAGCCTCACCCAGCATCCATTCCCTTCTAGTCCCTGCATCAGCCCATTTCCAGTCCTAGCCCCCCATTAGCCCATTTCCAGTCCTAGCCCCTCCCATCAACCCAATACCAGTCCTAGCCCCCCCATCAACCCACTTCCAGTCCTAACCCCCCATCACCCCATTTTCAGTTTAAGCCCCCCCTATAACCCATTACCAGTCCTAACCCCCCATCAGCCCACTTCCAGTCCTAACCCCCATCAACCCATTTCCAGTCAGCCCCCCATAGCCCATTGCCAGTCCTAACCCCCCCCCATCAGCCCACAGTCCATTACCAGTCCTAACCCCATCAGCCCACCTGAAGTCCTAACCCCTCCCCATCAGCCCATTTCCTGTCCTAGCCCCCCCCCCATAGTCCATTATCAGTCCTAACCCCCCATAGCCCATTATCAGACAGCCCCCATCAGCCAACAGCCCATTACCAGACTTAACCCCCCCATAGCCCATTGCCAGTCCTAACCCCCCCATCAGCCCACAGTCCATTACCAGTCCTAACCCCATCAGCCCACCTCAAGTCCTAACCCCTTCCCATCAGCCCATTTCCTGTCCTAGCCCCCCATAGCCCATTACCAGTCCTAACCCCCCCCCCAACAGCCCACAGCCCATTACCAGTCCTAACTCCATCAGCCCACCTTCAGTCTTAATCCCCCAACCCATTACCAGTCCTAGCCCCCCATAGCCCACTCCCAGTCCTAATCCCACCAGCCCATTTCCAGTCCTAATCCCCATCACCCAATTTTTAGTTTAAGCCCCCCCCCATAGCCCATTACCAGTCCTAAGCCCCCATCAACCCACTTCCAGTCCTAATCCCATCAGCCCATATAGACTTAGCTCCCCCATAGCCCATAGCCCCCCCATAGCCCCCCCCCATAGCCCATCACCACTCCTAACCCCCCCATAGCCCATTACCAGTCCTAACCCCCCCAACAGCCCACAGCCATTACCACTCCTAACCCCCCCAGCCCATCACCAGTCCTAACCCCCCCACCAGCCCACAGCCATTACCACTCCTAACCCCCCCAGCCCATCACCAGTCCTAACCCCCCAGCAGCCCACAGCCATTACCACTCCTACCCCCCCAGCCCATCACCAGTCCTAACCCCCCCAACAGCCCACAGCCATTACCACTCCTACCCCCCTCAGCCCATCACCAGTCCTAACCCCCCCAACAGCCCACAGCCAGTACCACTCCTAACCCCCTCAGCCCATCACCAGTCCTAACCCCCCCAGCCCCCCCCAGCCCAGCGAATTTTTTTTACAAAAAAAGCTGTCGCTGCCTCTGCCGGGGCCGCCGCGGCAGAATCGATTGTGCCGCGGGGCCCCCCCTGCCCAGCAGAGCCTGGCCTGCCCTCCCCGGTATCACCTCTCGAGTCTCAGCTGCCTCCCTCCAGTCACACGCGTCGGCTTTCAGAGCGCGAGGTGAGTTTCTCCCTCGCTGCTCTGTTAAGCCCGCGGGGGCTGATGGGAAGTCCCATCAGCCCCCGCGGGCTTAAACAGAGCAGCGAGGGAAAAACTCTTCCCTCGCGCTCTGAAAGCCGGCAGCTGAGACTCAAGAGGTGATACCGGGGAGGGCAGGCCAGGCTCTGCTGGGCAGGGGGGGCCCCGCGGCACACTCGATTCTGCCGCGGCGGCCCCGGCAGAGGCAGCGACAGCTTTTTTTTTTTTTTTGTTTTAATTTTAATGATGAAATGAATGTTTTTTGCGCGGGGCCCCCTGAAACGCGGGGCCCTGTGCAAAAAACATTCCCGGTGGGCCCTTGCCAGCTGTGGGCCCTACGCCACGGCGTACGTGGCGTATAGGCAAATCCGGCCCTGCTTAGAGGTGTATGTTTTGTATTTTGCCTGTGCCGAGGTTGAGCCTTCTCCTGTGCAATCTAAGAACCTGGAATTTGCTTCAGAGACGTTTGATGGCCTGCAAAGAGGTGGGTTTTTATTTTAAGCTGGCTTTGTTGGTTAACCATTTTATTATTATTTTTGATTCTTAGTTTCTTGTTTATGTGCTGTTAATCTGGAGATTAATATGATTTTATTTTTAATGTTTTTATTGTTTTAGGAATATTGGATTTTTAAGAATATGATATTTTAATGTATGAATATGCTTGATTGCATTTTTCATTTTTATTTTATTTATATATTTCAGCTATTACATTGCCCTGCCTTGTTTGTTGCTCCTCTTAATACACTTGTGAATTTAGTTTGAGTGTGATGGTGGTGATAGGGACCTTGAGCAGGGACAATACCTGGCCTGTATCCTTTTTTGGCTTTCAAAGTACACTGATAAACAGCTGAGGACATCCCTGGGGAATTCCAATTGTGTGTGTTGAATTTCTGAATATAATTTAATGTGTACACATGCTCATAAAATTTCTTCTACCATATACAAGGCATCAACTAGTGCCCATGGGCATGGTGAAAGCAGGCAGAAATGACTTGGCTGATTGCGTCCTGTGCACGCCCGCCAGTAGAGAAATCGAGCAAGGTGTGCTACAGGGTTGCTGCTGAGTCTGCCTATCTGAGGAGACCTGTAGAGTGCCTCCATTGTAATATATGCAATGGGTCTATTGCCTCCTCTTCAGTTCTGAGCAGTTCCCTTAAGGGACTTCTATATCTCTTGTCCCTAGTTGGAGTGTTTCGGTGGTAATAGGGACCGGGAGCAGGGACAATAACTGGCCTGTATCAATGAGTCAGGAGCAGAGACAGAGATGGAGAACAAAGTTCAAGGGAAGAAGGAGAGAAATGGCTGCCTGAGGAGGGAGAGGGGACCCTTGATGCAGAGGACTCTGAGGAAGAGGGAAAGAAGATGGAGGGATGCTTGATGGAGAAAGGGGACAGAAGGGTGCCCTAAGGGAGGATTAGGACTTGGGGGAGGGGGATGTAAGAGGAAGGGTGCAGGATGGGAAAGGGGAGCATTGAATCTCTCACCTGTATCCTCCCACTTCAATACATTGAACCTCTCACACATGCAGCAATACATACACATTGCATCCATCCTTCCTACAATGGCATGCAAATGCACGGCCCCCACCTTATCCTTGTAACAGCATGCATGCACACATCCTCCCAGTGTGCCCTTCATCCTTACAGACCCCCCCCCCTCCACCACCCACATCATGACCCTCATCCTTAAATGGCATTTGTAATGTTTTATTTAATAAATTGTGTGTAAAGTCTGAGTTACTTTTTGCATAATTTTACATTTTTTTTCATGCACAATTCCCTGGGTTGCAAGTGAGAAATGTACAAATGCAAGGAAAGCTGATAGGATGAGCAGATGAGCTCTCTGCTAGTGGCCGACAGAATCTTTCCCAGCCTGCAGGATAGTAGATTTCAACCAACCATACTAAAAAAAAAAAAGGTGAGAAAAGCAGCAAAATCTCTTCTGCTTATCTAAAAACGAGGAGACCTGGTTCATGAACAGAGAAGAACTGGGGAAACGTTTCTAACAGCCTCTGATCTCTATGCACTTCAGTGCAAGCTGCCTCTTAACTTGTGTAACACCTGTCCTCAAGCACATGAAATAACGGACAAGGTTACAATGTACTGTGCAGGAAGGATTGTCTTAAGCTCATGTTTCTGCTAAATTTGCCAGCAGAAAGAGTGGAAAGCCAAGAGGGAGTTTCACTCTTTGCGTTGCACTGTCATCATCTGACTTGTTGGTCGTCTTTCTCTTGACATGGCTGCCCACCAACCCCCCTCCTTTACTCAACAATTCCTCCTTCTAATACTTTCACTGAGAAATGAGCACCTGAATATTGCTGCTTCCAATTACTTTCTTAACTTAGAAAAGGTAATGCGTCTGTATTGGGACATTGGCAAAAATGAGCCTTGATTGTCAGTAGGTGCTCTGTGTAGCATCCACGTAGGAATAACTGGGCTTGCCTATGATGCTGGGACGATGCGGCGATGGCGGAAATCCCGTTCCCCTTCTTCACTACAGTCCTTCAAACAGCACCACTCTCACTACCGGTCTCAGGTCCAACTTGCCAAGCAAACCTACTTCTCTGACACAATCACCACTGCCCCTAACCAGACACGTCGTCTTTATTCTGTCCTTAAATCCCTCATGTCCCTCCAGGATTCATCCCTTCCTCCTTCTCTGATCACTCCCAGTCCTTCACAGCTGGCATCCTTCTTCAATTCTAAAATTTTGAATCTTCAGGCATCCCTTCCGTATTGTCCTCCTTCGATATCTCCCCCCCACTCTCCTCCTCCTACCCCTCCTCTCTCCCATACCTAGGATTCCTTCCACTTACCACCTCTGAGATTGTCAATCTCTTCCTCGAATAAAACCTCCTCTCTTGATCCCATTCTCTCCCTTGCTTTGCCTCCTCTTATCCTTACCATGATTAACACAAGTCTCTCCACTGGTACTGCCCCGCACCCTTGGAAGCATGCACTCATATGTCCTATCCTCAAGAACTCCTCCCTTGACCCTCTTACTCCTGCTCACTACCATCCTGTTTCTCACCTCCCTTTTCTCTCTAAAATACTAGAAAAAGCAGTCTTCGCACAACTCTCTCGTCGCTTGGATACTATCAATTTTTTGCACCCTTGACAGTCAGGCTTTCGACCAGGTCACAGTGTTGAGATGGTACTTCTTGCCTTTCTAAATGAATTGCATGTTGCACATGACCGGGGTGACATTTTGGTGGTGGTATCTCTTGACCTTTTGGCAGCGTTTGACCTTGTAGATCACTCTCTTCTCTCTTGTCTTCGTGATGCTGGCCTTTGTGGTACTGTCTATCAGTGGTTTCATTCCTATCTTTCTTCTCGGTCCTACTCTGTCCTTTCTCACTCCTCCTCGACCCCCTCTTCTGCTCCTGTCCCTTTACACTGTGGTGTCCCACAAGGCTCTGTCCTTGCGCCTCTCTTATTTAATATCTTCCTTGCACCCCTAGCCCTTCTCATTCAGCAATCAGGGATCACAGCTTTCTATTACGCGGATGATCTTCTTCTTCTCCATCACACTTCTCTCAGCCTGATCTTTCCCCGCTCAACTCATGTCCCTTCTCTGTCGAAAACTGGCTTTCCACAAACTGTCTACACTTAAATCTCTCCAAAACTGTTGCTTTCTGGTTCCCCCACAGTAGTCCCTGTCCACAACTGGCTCCATCCTTCGCTGGATCCTCTATCCCACTGGTATTATGTTTTCGTTATCTTGGTGTTCTTCTTGATTCTAACCTTTTCTTCCATGAGCACATCTCCCACGTCACCAAAACTTCCTTTTTCTACCTCCGTCAAATTCAAGCTGTTCGCCCTTTCCTCACTCCCCAAGCCCTCACCGCCCTGGTACTTGCCCTTGTTTCTCGCCTTGATTTCTGTAATTCTGTCCTTTCCGGTATCCCACAATCTCAGCTTCACAGACTCCAATGCATTCAGAACACAGCTGCCCATTTACTCACTCACTCCTCCTGCTTTGATCACGTCACTCCTCTGTTTTTGCACCTTCACTGGCTACCGGTTGACCACCGTATCCGCTATAAGCTCCTTCCCCTTGTCAAACCAGGTTCTTTACACCCACACCCCTCTATATTTATCTGACCTCATCCAATCACATACTCCCAGTCATGCTCTCTAATCAATTCATGTGAACCGCCTTCATCTCCCCTTTCCTTCTCGAGCCCACCTGTCCTCCACTCGCTCCTCTGCTTTTTTCTTCATTGGTCCAGCACTTTGGAATTCACTCCCTTCATCTCTCTGCCTAGAACAGAACACCCGTACCTTTAAAGCATGCCTCACCTATTCTCCTCAGCCTTTGATCTCCCTACCCCTCCTGTGTGACCTTCCTCATGCCCCTTTTGTTTCTGTTTCTTTTTTCTGATATGTATGGCCTACTACTTACTGTCCTATCTATATTGTAATTTCCTTTCCTTTTCCTTGGCCCTCAGCCATGCTGTTGAATTTATTGTAATTGTACACCGCTTTGTTATTATATTGAAGAGCGGTATATCAAGTTTAATAAACATAAACAAAGGATAACATCCGAAGAACGTACTATGTCTGGGATTGCACATGAAGCTTAAGGTCCAGGGTTCTTACAGCATCCTTTCCTAAGGTATGAAGCACTCTGCAGTCAATGTTGTGCTAACTATTACTTCACAGGGGACTAAGAGGCATGTTTACTAAGCTGGGCTAGTGGCTAGCATGTGCTATTAAGTAGGTCCTATTGAATAACATGCAACCTAGTTTATTTAGCAACTCTTCTATACCATTGTATCTACAAGTCACAGCGGTGTACATGGAGCAAATCAAACAAGAACATTACATACTATATAGGTAACAGTAAATGAAACTAAACAATGTGAAAAGAACTATTTACATGGCAGAGTAGGGGTTCGGTGTGAACATAGTCCAGGTATGATGGGTGGATAGTTAAGAGTTTGGTCCAAGTACTCCAGGAAAAGGAGGGTTTTTAGCTTACGGCGGAATTCTTCTAAGTCCATGAGTTGGCATAGCTTCAGTGTGAGGGAGTTCCATTTGGTGTGGGTATAGAAGAAGGCTCTGCTGGTGGTGATGGAGTTGGAGTGGGTGAAAACACTTGGGATTGATAAGAGGTTGTAATTGACTGATCTTCTCACTCTCTTGTTGAGAGGGTATTGCAGGAAAGTGTAAAGAATGTTTGCTGAGAGGTGGTGAATGGTTTTAAATATGGTTAGGTTGACTTTGTATTTAATCATCATGTGGATGAGGAGCCAGTGAAGTTGTTTTAGAATGAGGGTAATATGCTCTAGTGTACTGGTGCCTATGATTATTCTGGCTTCTGTATTTTGATCAAGCTGTAATGGGAGTAAGGATGATTTTGGGAGCCCCTGGTAAATTAAGTTTCTGTAGCCCAGGATAGGGGTGATAAGTGCTTGACAGACACTTTTGAAGTCATTGTGATCTAGTAGGGAGCGAAGGTGTGGAATGCTCTCATCCAGAGGTAAGCTGCCTTGGTAACTTGTTGGTGGAAGCAGAGTTGTTGATTCAGGGTTATACCAAGATATTTAACTTGTAGGGTTAAGTTGACCAGTTTGAGCGTGGCTAGTGGAGTGAAGGAGGGGAGCCTGGTTATGTGAAGGACTTCTGTTTTGTTGGGGTTGATGTGCATGCAGTGGTTATTTAGCCTTTGGATCATGGATTCTAGGCAATGGCTAATGGAGGAGTAGTCGGGGTTGGTGGTGAGAATGGGGTGTAGATTAAGATGTTGTCCGCATATAGTTGGTAGAGGATTTTGTGATCCTGTATGATTTTACATAGGGGCTGGATGAATATGTTAAAAAGCAGTGATAACGCAGAGCCCTGAGGTAATCCTTGTTGTAGTTTAAAAGGTTTAGAGATTTTGTTTCCATTCCTGATTGTTGGGATCGGTTTGATAGGTATGAACAAAACTACTGAAGAGTTGTACCTCTGAGACCAACTGAGTGGAGTCATGAGATTAGATGGGTGTGGGAGACTGAGTTGAAGGCTGCAGAGACATTGAGAAAGATGAGAATGAATCCTTGGGTGATTTTCTGTGTGCCTTTGATCAAAGTGTCAAGAAGGGAGGTAAGGAGCTGTGAAAAGGCTTGAATCCAGGTTGATGACAGTTGAGGGGAGCATGGATATCTATCAAGTCCTGGGACTGAAGTTGCACAGCCTTTTTCAATGACACTGGCTAGGGATGGGATACTGGAAATAGGTTGGTAGGATGATGGTGCTGAAGGGTCTGCTGAGGGGCTTTTTAGTAAGGACCTGATAAAGGCTTGCTTAAGGGCAGTTCACATAAAGCCTAGTGATAGTGATGTTTGGACAATATGCAGGATGGTTGGGGTGAGATCTTGCTTGGTCATCTTAATCCAGGAGAATGGGCAGGGGTCAATGATGAGGTGGTGTAGTTGAGGTTTGCTTTAATATCTACAGCCTCCCGAATGGACAGCTATCTGAAAGACAACCAGGTTGTTGCATCTGTGGTGTTGGCGAGGTCTATGGTAGTATGGGGCAGAGATGCTCTTGGGGGGGGGGTGTTAAGAGAGGCATTAAGTAGATTGAAATAATACTTCTTTTTCTTAAGTAGGGTGAGTGAGCAGTAGTTCACTAGTGCGCTTGTATAAGCTGCATGATTAAATGGATTTCTACATAGTCTCCATCTGCGCTCTAGTTGCCTGAGCTTGTTTTTCAGTGAATTCAGTTGAGGAGTGAACCCCAGGGTGCATAGTGTGGTCTCCATCATGGAGGTGTTGATCTGCATGATGGCAAGTGAAGATATGCTTATGTTCCATTCAGATATGAAGGCATCAAGGTTGCTTGAGTTATCCTGCGGTATAGGCGGGATACTGCTAATGAGTCATTGTCAAATTCTTTAAATCATTGTGGATAGGTCGAGGTAGGTTTAAGGGTGTCTGTTATAGAGGAGCTTGGGAGGTAGAATGTAATTAGGTTATGGTCAGACCAAGTTACTGATGTGACTTGAGTCATGGTGGTAAGGTTTTGGTGTGGCCAGGTTGCTGGCATAAAAATGAGGTCAAAGCTACCTCCCCTGTTGTGCGTTGATGTCATGATGATCTGGTTGAGCTGGAGTGCTTTGAATGCTTGGAGGAAAGGAGTGGCTTGTTAGGTAAGGTAGGGAGATTGAGGTCCCCTAGAAGAATAAATCACTTGTTTTTATGGTGCTCTGTATTTTAGGCAAAGAGATAAATGGGGGTTGTTTATGGGTATGATATCCAGGGTGGTATTAGAGTTGGAGCTTGCCATTTTGAAGTTGAGGCCCTCCTTGACTATTATGAGTACTCCTCCTCCTCTTTTGTGTGCTCTTGGTTGGTGGAAAAGATGGTAAGTTGGTTTAGTAGGACTGCCACTCTCATCAAGCCAGGATTTTGTTATACAGAGTATGTCAATATGGTTTTTCTTTATGTAGTTGGTCAGGATGGAGATTTTGTTTCAGACTAATCTGCTGTTTTAGGACACATTTGAGAGGTTGGGTGATGAGAGATATATTGGTAGCAGTGGGGAGGTATATAGGAGGGCTGAGTCTGGAGTAGGTAGTGGGTGCTCCTGGTTCGAGACTTGAGGAAGAAGGGTTGGATCCTGTTGTATGAGTGATGAATGAGGAATGTATGATGTTGTACACTCTCTTGTCCTATCCTTCCAGTTTTGTGCTGTTCTGAATTAGGCTACTTTTGGATCCTGATCCCCTTAGTCTCATGTTCAGCATCTGTGTCCATTTTTACCATTCTCCCAAGTTTGTGCATAAGTCCTGAGGTCTTTTTCCTTCCTCTTTAATGTTATTGCTGTACAAGTATATTTAAAAAAAAGTTTTATTTGTACCCATACATACACATTTTTGGGGATTGTTGTTTGTTTACTATTGCAGCAATGAATTACACAGGTTTATCTATTTTATCTTGGCATTTATATGGTGCCTAAGAGGGCTCCATTGTTACCAGATAACAAATTACATTCAGGTGCCATGAATCCATCCCATGAACAGTGCACAGTGGGGCCGATGCAGAAAGACTAAGGGGCTTGTTTACAAAGCCGTGGTAGCGGTTTCTGATCGTTATTTCAATGGGGCCGCAGCTCCGATAGTGACCAGAAACCGCTACCGTGGCTTTGTAAACAAGCCCCTAAAGCGCCCTTTGCGTGCAGATAGCGCAACTTATATGCACAAGTTCTGACATGGCAAATGCAGGAAAGAGATTGACGCGTGTGTAAACAGCAAAGCAAAAGCAAGTGTACATGGTAATGCCAAGCGTATTTAAATTATATGCAAATGAGGTGCATTTATTAAAATGGATGTTAACTTTGTCTGCACCCGATGCATAGAGGATTATGTAACCAATCGAAGCGCCAATATCCCTATGCCTGGTCTGAGGTGGCTTAAATGTCTTGTGTGTGTCCTCATGGTGGTTTTGATGGCATCGGGGGGAGGGGGGGGGGTTTCCTGAGGCCTGGATCATCTGAGGGGAAGTGTCAAACTTCCCCTCAGATAATCCTGTTTCTATGGAAGAGCATAAATTGTAATTTGGTCACAACTTGCACAGAGTAACTATGACTAATAAAAACGAAAAACTCTGTAATATAGTTTGAAAGTCTGGCACATTCACTTGTTGATCAGAGAACAGAAAACATCAATATCTACCACAATTCTACAACGGAAGCTAACGTGGTCTCAGTATTATTAGACAGGAACACAACGCTTCAAATTCACTGTCATAGACTTTACATCAATGACCACACTATATAGCTTCCATTTTTTAAAAGGTGTTATTGATAAAATGCTCCCTCCATCCACAGGAAAATAGTCCAAAAAATTGGTTTGCTTAGCTTAGAATGATCGAGCTTCAACTTCAATCGAACAGCATAGCTGATATCTTATTTGCACAGCTGCTGTCTTATTCTCCCGATGCTACCCAGCGCTCGGCGTTTCGCCACTTAGGGTTCTTCAGGGGAGTTGCTAAGACATGTTTCGTTATCCTGCTAGCGTTCCCTTCACATCAACTGCTGAACTGCTAAGACAACTCCCCTGAAGAACCCTAAGTGGCGAAACGCCGAGCGCTGGGTAGCGTCGGGAGAATAAGACAGCAGCTGTGCAAATAAGATATCAGCTATGCTGTTCGATTGAAGTTGAAGCTCGATCATTCTAAGCTAAGCAAACCAATTTTTTGGACTATTTTCCTGTGGATGGAGGGAGCATTTTATCAATAACACCTTTTAAAAAATGGAAGCTATATAGTGTGGTCATTGATGTAAAGTCTATGACAGTGAATTTGAAGCGTTGTGTTCCTGTCTAATAATACTGAGGCCACGTTAGCTTCCGTTGTAGAATTGTGGTAGATATTGATGTTTTCTGTTCTCTGATCAACAAGTGAATGTGCCAGACTTTCAAACTATATTACAGAGTTTTTCGTTTTTATTAGTCTATGGAAGAGCATGGCAAACTTGCACAAACCTCTGTACGCATGTGTTTTGGTTTCCTCTCCCAGTTTAACGCTGACATTTGTGCCGCAGTTTTAACGTGTGGCTAATTTGAATATGCACAACTTTCTGCATGCCAGCGCTATCGGCACGTTATATAGAGGTGTACATAGCTGATGGCGCACAACTTCAGCGCTGGCTTTCTGCATCGGCCCTAGTAAGAGGATACCTTTAAGCAATGGGGGAGCAATGCGTTCATTGCATATAATCATTCTTCCTTTCATTGTTCTCAACCTTCTCGTGCTAGTCTCATTGGATGCCTCTAATCCTTATATTAAAAGGCATAGTGAATCAATAGTTTGTTTAATTTCATGATTATAGATTCCTGAATAGTATCTCTCCTTATCTCTTTTCCTAGCCAAGAAGTCCTAGTTTATGGAGTCTCTCCTGTCTCCTCTTATGGAAGCTGTTCCTTACTCCCATCATTTTTGTCACTTTTCTCTGTAGGTCCAGAAGCATTGTTCCATGACATACCACCATCATGCAAATCCTTGGAGGCAAGGTCTTTATGTGCTAACGTCTACAGAGAGGTTTTATACTGGGCTGGTAATGCTTCAGGAATCTGAAAGCTGATCTCAAGTCACTAAGATTGTGGGGGGCAGGAATCCCATGAATTTGAGATCCCCAGGTATTCATATGGGTACTATACCCAAAATATCAGTGTAGAAGACTCCAGCTCTCCAAACCAGGTTACGTTTTCCTTTATTAAGCACAAATTTCATGAAATACATGTAATCCAGGGGTACTGATATAAACTGTGTTCAGTATGGCATATTGGGCTACTTCACCAGCAGATTCCAGAATACGGATCTTGCATACTAGTGTTTCAACTCCAAGGACTGTGCTAAGCTGGTGGATTGGGACATTAACTTTGCTCCTAATTATGGATTCTTTGGTGTACTGCCAGATCAGATCTCTGCCTTCGGGTAAATGCCAAGACTAAGTTAGAAGTTCAATTAGCAAGGTTCTGACTCATCTATGCTGAAGTTTAACTCTTAAAGTAATTTATTATTGTGCACGTGGAATAAATGTGTTTTTCAAATCTGAATTAGCCAGTGGGGTTGGGTAGGAGGTAGAATTCAATATTCATTAGAAGACAGTGATGAAAGATGGAGGAATCGATTCAATGCTGGAATGATCTTGTCTGGTGGCTAATCTGCTGCCAGTGAGTACATGTCACTTAGCCAATTAATTTCTCAATGTTTCGTTAGCTTGGCAGGAAATGTTGTGTAACTCTGTAGGGAGGTTTGACGGTTATGACATTTTGAAACCTTTTGCAACAAATTGACATTAAGAACTGCAACTGAGATTTCCTTTTTATACTTGGAATGAGAAAGTCAATTCATAGGACTTTTCTATGGGATATTAGATAACAATACTGGCAAACAGCGAAATCTGAGCAGGTGAATGTGATGTTACATAGGTCATAGCTAATAAATATAAAATATTTCTCAGGTGGCAATGCCTTTTTGTTTTGTTTTTTTCTGTTTTATCAAAATTTTAGATGTGCTTGATGTACACCACTTTGCTGACCTAACTGTTGAAAGGCAGTATATCGAGAAAAGCGAAATCATTCTGATGTTATAAAATACTACAGATACAGTATTAGTACAGAGCAGATTCTCAACCTAGTCCTTGGGTCACACAGGATAACCATAGTGACTATGCATCATGCATAGTCATTGTCTTATCCTCAAAGCTGATTGGCTAGGTGTGTCCTGAGGACTGGGATTGAGACCCTCTAGTACAGAGCATGATTTATAGTCTAGAAACCTTGCCATGATCTGCGGTTGCAGGAGGCTGGATGCAAAGGAACGGGGGAAGCGGGAGCAGTGCTACATTAACAATGGGGATGTTTTGTTGAAGCAGCATGTTGGAGACTGGAGGATGAAGTGCGGCAGTCCTCCTCTTTCACCTCACCCTACATGGTGTCAATTCTCGCTTGTTAGGAGAACCAGAAGGAGAATAGCAGCAGTGCAACCTCTGCCTCTGCTACCTGGAAACACTGCTATGTTTTGGACTGAAGCATTTCAACATCAGCCCCAAGCCTAAAAAGAGAGGGACATGACTTGAGCCCTAGCACAGCACAGTCACTATTTTCTTCTTAGGAGGCGAGGGGGATGTGAGGGGAGGGGATTGGAGGTGCTGCAAGATGAGAGTAGGGGAATTAAAGAGTAGATTGAAAGGAATATGGCAGAGTGGGGACAGAGTGACTGGGGAATCAGAAGTGGGGTGTGAGTGAGGGGATCCAAGAGGCTGTGGGGTGTGGATTATACTCGCCATCTCCTAATTTAGGATTGCTGTAGCAAAGTGCAATCAATGAATAAATCCAGGAGTCAATTGACAGGGTCCAAGCCAGTTTATTGTGCACAAGCCCAGTCAGTCAAAGCTTCAAAAGGAACTGAGCAAACGTTTTTACAGAGACATAACCATTTATACCTCTTTTTCAGTTTGATACATGAGAACTTTCTATTGGTTCTAACTCGATACATACAAACTTCTCATTGGTTCTACGCTCTCTGCACCTGTCCAATTAGAAATCCCTCCGGGGCCTAGAAACCAGCCCCCTCCCTTAGGATTGTTCTAACAATGGTGCAGTTCTTGATTTTGATACTTCCCTACTGCAAGGTTATCCCTAGCTCCAGGAATGCATGTATTGAAACATTTCTTTTCTTTCATACACAAAAGAATAATGAAAGACTTATGAATTCATAAAAACTTCTTATTAAGCACTTTAAAACAGTTTTCTCATTTTCCACAGATTTTTGGTTCTTTTCTAGCTATAATGGGAGTTAGGATCCAGGCCTAACTTACAGGCCTTTCATAGTAGCAGGCCATGCTAGGCCATAGCCTACCACAGGATCTCTTCCTCAATCCAGGATTCTTTATTCCCTTTCTGTCTTCATCTGGTCCCTGATTCCTTATATTCTCCCCTCCCTTCCCTCTGCCCCTCCTGCCTGAGATTACGTCTCTATATCCCCCTCCCCAGATACCATCCCCCTTCTATTATTTTTTTGTGTCCACCTCCTCCTTTCCCGAATTCAATCACTAAGATTTCCTCTCTCCCTCCCAAAAGAACCAAATTACTTGGTCACACCAAAAATGTCAAACACAAGTTGCATACTTTAATATGATCAACACACCACCATAAGGATCTCGGAAGAAATAATCCACTTACATCAATAATTATTATAATGAACACTCTTGAATAGATTTAAAGCAGTAATTTTCTAATTTTCCTATACATTTTTATCTTAGCATCTATACTTTCTATATTGCAATCATAAAAAGAGACCGTGAAAGAGATGCAATCAGTCAGGGGCACTGTTCCCTCTAAGCTGTGCGCGTGTGTGCGCGCACACACCTCGCCGAGCGAGCGCACATACTTTACAACAGAGCGCACAAAAATTACGGCTCTGATTCTGATAGAAAACAACACAGACGTCTTAAAATTTAAAAGTTATGATTGTAATTAGTAGAAATTTCCCGCTTCATTTAGTAATCGTCTATTTTAATTTAATTTGATTAAAATCAATGTGGTGTACATACTGTATTCTGACGTGTAGTCAAATTTTAAAGTATATAACTCCGAGTGTCGTTATGTGGCGCACAAAAATTTAACCTTCCTTCAAAAGCTGCACACAGCTGATATTTTATGCGCACACAGCCTACAGAAAATTAGAGGGAACATTGGTCAGGGGATATATGGATGTTATTAGACTGCCATTTCAAGATCCCTCAGTCATTCATTGGTCTCTCTACAAGTTCATATTTCACTTTTTTAAAAAAATATATATTGCCGTTAAAAGCCACTTATCTTTCAGCAATTTTGCTGCTCTTAACAAGAATGCACTGCTTTACCAGAAATGAAAATCTTTGCTTTCTTAATTTTCCTGTTATGCATTTGCTCTCTGCAGAGATTCTCCTGGAGATTCTAAAAGGGGAATTTTTAGACGTGCTATTTGTGATTTGGACATCTGAAAATGGGCACGTAGACATTCAAATCACAAAGATCTCCCTAGAGCCATTTTAGAAGCCGACTCTGGGGATGTCCAGAAGGCGAGGATGTCCAGGTCTGAACGGAGGTGTGGCTGCTACTACTATCTCGCCTGTCTCCATATCTCAGAAACACCCTGGACATCTCAAATCACGGTCAGAGTTAGACCTACTCCAGGCATGAACAGACGTCAGAAGAAATGTCAGGTTTCCCTGGCAAGCTTCTGAAGGGGATGGAGGCAGCATATGTCAACGAAAACCAATGGGGAACAGGACCTCATGTTAGTGTGCTCTGTCGCTGGATGTCCTCAGTATGCTAGCTTGCCTGAGCTGGATATCCCCAATCCATCCGTCCTTACTGGGGATGTCTATGTGCCCTGACACATGCACGTCCATTTTGGGGATGTCTCTGTCTAAAATTAGTCAGACACAGATGTCCCTGGCATTTTCCTGCACGTTCTGCTCTGGACATCCCATCTAAAATTTCCCACCATATATTCCCAAATATGATGAGTCTGATTTTTTTAAAATTGTTACTATATTTCCCAGCAAACGCAAATGGTTATTGAGGCTGAGGGTGGTTTTGATAAACTGACTTCAGTATCTCCTCTAATTTGACTGCAGTCTTGGAAGAGTCCAAGGATGACATTTCTACCCGGGCACCCTCTTGGCCACTTTTGCTACGGAAAAGGATAAAATAGCTGTTTTGAAGTTTTACTTCAAAAAGAGAGACTTTTTTTTCCTATGGACAGAAGCTTCACATTTTTCTGGATGTAGCTTAGGCCACTTAAACTAGACAAAAATCATTCCTTGGTCTTAGGTTCCTACTTCAAGCACTTAGGTCCTTTTTCCTGAGGTTCCCCTGCAAATGCCTGGTTACCCTCCAAGGCAATAATTATATTTTCCTTGACCCACTATATCTTGAGAAGCTTTTGTCTGGTAAAGCTTAATTGCTGAATATAATTTGATTTTCTTTTACGGAATTGCTTGAAGGTTTAATGGAATAATATGTATACTTCTTTGATTTACTGAGATGTAATATTCTCATTGTTTTCTTTGCAATTGCCTGTTCTGTTTTCCTTTGTTATTTCCTTTTATTATTTTTTGCCAGTTTAATGTTGACGATTTTGGGGGGCGGGGGGGGCGGTTACTTGTTGAAAATTTTCAATTAAAAAATATCCTGACATATATCCTGCTAAATCCTGTCAGGCAGCTCCCGAACACATGTATGAGGAAAATATTTATGAATTCTTTTATCAGGTAGCTTGTCTAGTAGATTTTGGTTGCAAAGAGAATAAATGGATAAAAGAATAAATGGTATTTTACTAGCAAGGAATAAATCTCTTCATCCCAGAATCTTCTTTCTAGAATACGTTTTGGCTTCATTGTGATTTTGTAGTCAGGCTTCACTTTATTGTTTATCTGTAGGCCTGGGTCCATTTCAATGAGCTCAAGACTCACCTCCCTGATGCAAGAAGAATCCCTGGGGTTATACAGTATTCAGATGCATGATGCCTACACCGATAGACTGTTGTAACAGATACCAAAGCAAGAGAGGAGCGTGTGCATAGCTATTAAGAAGTGTGAAAGTTTGGGCACAAAAATCACTGCTTGACTGATAATGTGACCATCACAAAAGTTGGTGGGAAAGATTAGCAAGATCAGTGTGGGATTTTTTTTTCTTCATAGACTAACCACTAAACTTTCAATGTTTTCTGTTGTATCAGAAATTTGTTTGGATTCTGAATTTCCAAAAACCCTTGAGATTAACTTTGGAACAATTACTAACTTTTTTTAAAAGATGAAAGGCAACCTTGGCATCTTGGCTATGATTACTGGGTCTAGTTTTGCACTTTGCAAACTTGCTGAAAGTGAGGTGGGTCATTGTCATTGCACAACAGTGACACCTAGTGAATGGATGTAGAGCTCATGACTGTAGGGTGCTGGAAGGCACTCGGGTGTGTGGTCTTGCTGAGGATAGTCGCTCTAGTGACTGGACTAAACTTCTTGGATTGAGTTCATGCTTTTCATTGGTAGCTCAAGTAAGTAAACTTGGAGTGAATATTAAACAGAGGAAAGGTCCCAGGTAATTATGAATGAAGGCTCATGGTACCAGATCCCTGTCTGTGGTTCAGTCTGAGCTGGAAGCCCAAAGGAACAATGACTGGCAAAATATCATCATTTGTATAGTATATACCCGATGTACACAGCACAGCACTGTACAGAGACTTATAACAGGCAGTTTCTATTCTTTGCAGCTTACAATTCATTCAGAATTTGGAATTTGGAATTCGATTTGTTTGTGATCAGACCAGGGTACTGAGGTAGTGGACAGTACAGGGACATAGGAGATGTGGTCTTTCCTCCTGTTTGGCTTTCTTGGTGTGTTGCAGTGCAATGTGTAGTAAGTGGGGGTGGGGTATATGAGTATCTACTGTTGTCTTGCGATGGGGGGCACTTGACCATCTCCTCCCGTGTCTTTGTAGGATTGGTATGTGGTTGTGGGTGGGGGCTAAGGCAGTCGTGTTATTGAGCCATCCCGCGAGGAGGTAATAGCCAACTATGGCAATGAGGGTGGGAGCCATTCTTGGTGAACTACCCTGCAGTATGTGGGCAAGGGAATCTTATAGGTTGGCAGGTGCGTAGGCAGTTAGTGTTGCACTATCACCGGCTGCTATACAGGTAAGTAGCTGTGCATGCAGGCACAGTAACCATACAGGCACCGTGTGGCAGGTGGATAGAGCTAGCTTAGCTTGGCATAGCAGATAACCCTAGGCAATATGTTACTAGGTATATCAGGCAGTCAAACCAACACTAGGCAAGCAAGCAATATACTAGGCTTCAGGCAGGCAGGTAGTATGTTACTAGGTATATCAGGCAGCCAAACCAACACTAGGCAAGCAAGCAATATACTAGGCTTCAGGCAGGCAGGCAGTATGTTACTAGGTATATCAGGAAGCCAAACCAACGCTAGGCAAGCAAGCAATATACTAGGCTTCAGGCAAGCAGGATCCAACACTAGACTAGGCAAGTAATATACAATACTGGAGTAGTCGGCAGTTACTGATGTGGTTCAGTGCACTTGAAGTATATTAGTCAGCATTATAGTCGGGTTGGCCAGGTGGTTCAGGATCCTGGGGGCGCCCTGCAGAGCAGCTTAAACTATCACATAGAGTTTGACATGACATATAGCTGGTATCTTACTGGTCCGACCACAAACTAATCAAATTCCAAATTCCTGTGGCTGCTCGATACCAGAAGAACCCCGGAGGTCGGAGTAGTACCACCAGTACACCTCCACGAAGTTTCCGACCTTTCAACAAGGAAATCATCCTGAGTGGAACCCGACAACTCCTCACTTTGACAACACCCTGCCTCGACGAGCTGATCTCCAGCTGGAATAACAGCCTCAGTATCACTGCACAACGCCCACCACCAAACAAACCACCAAGAAAATGAGCCACTGCATCCTGGTACTCCGCTGAGCTGCGTACATCACTCCTTTACCTAAGGAAGCTGGAAAGATGATGGCGGCGATCACGATCCTCGGAAGACCAGAGAGCATATAACCTTCACCTGACAAAATACCATGAAGCAATAACAGAGAAAATGAGGCAATCCCACACTGATACCCTAAAACGATCACTAAGCAAACCTCATGATTTGTTCAACCTGGTCAAGAGCCTAACAAAAGAACCAGGCCCCGATCAAACAAATGGTATCCACCCTCAGGAATTCGCAGACTTCCTGCAATCAAAGCTATGCCAGACCAATAAATCCATAGCTCCCACCACCGTGAAGGAGACAAGATAACCAACACTACTTACCACCTTCTCTACCCCATCCAAAAAGCACATTGAAGATACCATTGCCACGATCAACACCACCACGGCACAAACTGACCCCTGTCCTGCTTTCTGGATAAAGGAGCTACATACCGAATTTAGTCCGTTCATAGCCAGACTCATGGACCTGTCTTTCGCAACAGACTTCTTCCCCCAATGCCTCAAGCACATGTCCATCAGACCTCTGCTGAAAAACAACAAACTGGACCCCCCAGAAGGTTGATTCATAGAGACCTATATCCAGCATACCTCTACTAGCCAAGATAATTGAAAAAGAAGTCCAACGCCAAATACAACACCACATCAATGACACCACCCCGCTGGACCCCTGTCAGCATGGATTCAGGGAATCCTATGGTGTGGAAACACTCCTCACCACCCTCTTCAGCAGCATAATCGCTGGAATCGATAACACCCGCCGTGGATTTGTCCTCGTCTTCATGGATATAGCCGCGGCATTCAACTCAGTAAGCATGAGCTTCTCCCAAGGTGACTCGAAGAAAAGGGTATTTGCGGCACAGCACTAAACTGGTGCAAATCATATCTATCCGACAGATGGCAGCATGTACGATCTGGGACCTCAACATTGGAACCGTTCCACCAGAAGCAGGGTGTTCCGCAGGGTTCCTCCCTCTCCGCCCTGATGTTCAACGTCTACATGCAGCCCATCTTTAACCTCATCTGTTCTTTCAATGTTGACTGTTTGGTATATGCCGATGACATGCTACTCTATATGCCATTCTCAATCGACCAGCCTGACCTCTCTCCACTGACAAACTGCTTTGACGCAGTGGCCAACTGGCTCCAGACCCAAAACCTCCGAATACAGCACAAGAAAACAGAAGTTCTCTTCATCACGAGGAACCAGAACTTCTCCCCTCCATCCTACCTAAGGGTCAAGGAAGCAGAGCTGCAAACTAAGTCCACAATCCGATATCTTGGAGTCACATTAGATCAATGCCTGGATATGAAGGCGCACATAAGCAACACGGTAAGAGCAGTCTACCATAAAATCCGGACACTCAGACATCTACGTTCCCTGCTAGAACCAGACGACTTCCGGACAATCTTTCAGGCGCTGATTATCCCACACTTCGATTGCTCAAATGCAATCCTACAAGGGCTCCCACAATCCACCCTGGGTCCGCTCCAGCTCGCAATGAACACCGCGGCTACAGTTCTATATGGTGCCTCCAGGTGTGAACACATGACACCTATCCTGAAACAGCTCCACTGGCTCCCTATCCATGGCAGAATTTCCTTCAAGACCCTACTGCTGACCTTCAAGGCCATCAACGGACTCTCCCCCACCTCACTCTCGGAGCTTATCCACACTACGCCCCCCAACAGAGCTAGAAGATCTGTGGCAATTAACACACTTTTAATCCCAAAAGCAGTAACACAATGCACCCAACCAACAGCAAGCAGGGCATTTAGGTTCTGCGCGCCCAGGTGCTGGAACGCCCTACCACCTAGCATCCGGGCAATCCCTGACCTAACACAATTTTGGAAGGCTCTGAAGCACCACCTCTTCCTCAAACACTACCCGGATGACCGTGCACCATTAACCGCTCCCCCTCCCCCAGTACCACCACACAAACACACTATGGTTACTCTGTGACTCGACTTGATGTGATGCCTATATGTAAATAGTTATCCCAGTTTTACCCAAGTTTAAGCACCTGTTTATTGTAATGCGGTGCTTAAACTGCACCGTTTAAGTTTTGTTGTCATGTGAACCGCACTGATGTTGAATAGCTCGGTATAGAAGAGACTGTAAATAAATAAAATAAGATAAGATGCAGAACCAAAAATATATTGGAGGCTGTGTTAGAGAAGTGAGGCCATGATATCTAGTGTTGTCAGAAGCAACAGAACATCTTTTTAGCTGGAGGGGCCAAACAAACCAATTTTCCACTCTGCCCAAAAAACCTCTCATTGCTGACTTGGATGAAATGGAACCATGGCCTCAGTGGCCCACCCTGTTCTGCTGTCTATGGGTGGCGTTATGCCCCCTTTTAAATTTGACTGTTATTGACTAATACTTCCAAGAAATTAGTATTGATGTGTTTTTTTAAAATATTTCTTCTGATCTTTTGTAACCGATGAAACAAATATCTTCTCCTCTCAAAGCAGAGGAAGTTTTGCATTGACTTGGGATCCGGCCTAATTTAGTCAGCCTTGCTCCCACGGCTCACTTCTATTTCTAATTAATTTTTCCCCTTTTAGTACTGACCTGGCTTTTTTTTCCATACTCATTCTGTTGAAGGCTTCCCTAGGCCACTGAGAACCTACTTCAAACCCAGATGTTGCCTTGGACTCTAAGCAGCTTAAAAACCTCTGAGCTTGCACAGTGTGTTGTGGTATTGTGGTTTGTGTCCACTGGATGGAGCTGTAATTACAGGAGGCTGCCTTGGCCTGCTCTAATGTTGGCTCGTATTCTGGTATGCCTCTGACTTTTCTGGCTTGCCTGCGTCTCTTTCCCAGACTTTCTCTCCGTTCTCATGGTAAGGACATAGCGCAGGAGTATTCCAAAACCCGTGACTTTTCTGTAGGATCCCTTGAGGATAGCAGCATATTTGAGCTACTGGCAGCGTTTATTATTTAGTCACTTTCTCATTGGCTTGCCTGCTGGAATGAAAAATCTTGGACTAAATCTGTCATGTCTGTAGCGTGCCAACAGCAAATAAAACTGCAGTGATGTGCTCCTAATGTCTTTTCAAGGGACTCTCGCTTGCTCTGCTGTACGCAGTGTGCCTTTTTTTTGTGTTAATAAAAAACGTTTAGTAAGATGCTCTTCTTGAGAGTTTGCTCTGCCCCATTGCTGTCCTACTGTCTGTAATCATCTTGCAGATGGAGAAAGATATGTGCTTGGCCCCAGCAGTGCAAACTACTTTGGCTAATAATAAGGGCTCGTCTCTCTGGTTTTCAGCAAAAAATTCCCACTGCTTATTTTCTCACTGTGCTTGTTAGTATAACATGGAATTGGTAGCATTATGGTACAGGAATACATAACATCCAGGAGTTTCAGGATACACTAAGCTTCTTAAAGATGGTGGAACAAGCGGCCAGAGGAGTTCAGACAGGAGACAAATTATGGGGTGTTCTGCAAAAGATTGAAAACCAGGTTAGTTCTTAAGAAGAGGAGGTGTGGGAGTGGTATAGAGGAAAGCATTTGTCTCAGCTGCTGTAAAAAGAAAAAAAAGAGGGCTGAGATTGAATGAGTTGAGCAGAGTGTATGGATGTGGCTTTTTTTGCATGTTTTTTTAATGGTAATTGTTGTGGACTGTATTTGTTGTTTTTTGTGATGGTTCATTGCTGTGATAGCTCTGTTAGCGGTTCTCAACCCAGTCCTCGAGATACACCTAGCCAATCGGGTTTTCAGGATAGCCACAATAATTATGCATGAAAAGCGGTGTATACAATGGAGGCAGTGCATGCAAATCTCTCTCATGCATATTCATTGTGGCTATCCTGAAAACCTGACTGGCTAGGTGTGTCCCAAGGACTGGGTTGAGAATCCCTGCTCTATGTGATACCAAGGCAGTATATAAGAATTTTAAATAAATAAATACATAAAATAGATATAAGTTTCCTGGCATTTGAATCAAACATAAGATGTAGCCTATGGTGGGAGTAAAAAATCTAGGCATGCATACCTAAATTAATGGCTCCCAAACCTGTCCTGGTGACCCCGCAGCTGCCAGGGTTTGCAGAGCAGCCACAGTGAACATGCAGGAGGGAGATTTACATATATGGGTGTAGTTGGGGCTGCTGCAGGGATATGAGGTACCCTAGGAAGTGCACAGGAGGAGAGCCTCTTGCGATTGAAAGCAAGCTCTGCTACGAGGGGACATAGGATGAGGGTGAAAGGGGATAGACTCAGGCATAATATGCGGAAATATTTATTTACGTAAAGAGTGGTAGATGCGTGAAATAGTCTCCCAGTGATGGTGGTAGAGATTTATTTTATTTATTTATTTGCGTACAATTTGTATCCCGCTGCTTCCAGTGATCAGCAGCGGTTACTATACATGGAGGGGTTGGTTGTACTGGCCAGTAATTAGGGGTATGTACACTGCGATTAGGGCGGGGTGGTATCACACAGCAAAAAGGATTATAGATTTACAGTTGATTGCTGTTAGACTTCACACAAAGTACGAAATATACATATTTACACAAGCCTGACAGTTAAGACTTCACATAGGATTGTTATATACATATAAGACTTCACATAGGATTGTTATATACATATATGCATAAGCTACATATACCTATTTGCTCATATATGCCTGGGTGCATCTCATGAGGTTAAATTGAAATGTGCTTGGAAGAGGTGCGTTTTAAGTTTTTTCCTAAAGTCTTTTAGATTACAGGTTGCACGCAGTTCGCTTGGTAACCGGTTCCAGAGTGTTGGTGCTGTAAATGAGAAGGCCCTGTTACTGGTGTAAGCATTAACCTTTCTGAAGCATTTCGGGAGACAGAGGTTGTTGAGGTTTGCTGTTCTTCTGCATCTGTTGTTGGGTATGTTGGATATTAGGCTATTGAGATGCGAGGGTGCTACATTCTGGATGAGTTTGAAGGTGGTGACTAATATTTTGTATTGAATGCGGGCCGTGATGGGGAGCCAATGTAGCTCAATTAGGACAGGTGTAATGTGGTCGGATAGCCTTTTTTGCATAATGATTCTGGCAGCAACGGTTTGAGCCATTTGCAGTATATTTATAGTTTTTCTTGGTAGGCCTTGCAGTATGGCATTGCAGTAGTCCAGGTGTGGAATGATGAGGGCTTGAGCAACAGATCTGAAGTCGGCATGATCGAGTATGCTACGTAAAGGCTGCAAGACTCTTAATTTGTGGAATATAGCCCGGTTGGTAATCCGAAGATGCTTGTCCATATTTAGGTTGCTGTCCAGCATTACTCCTAGGTATTTTATCTCTGTTTTGATATTGTAATTGTTGTTATTCATGGTGACCGTTGTCGGGGGCACGAATCCCGATTTCCTGGAGATACACATTGCTTCTGTTTTTTTGTGGTTAATGGTCATATTATTGCGTTGAAGCCAGATTTGCAGCTCGAGTAAGCATTTTTCAAGGTTGCTGATGTTTGGGCTATCCACGTCTAGTTGTGTGTAAAGCATTAGGTCGTCTGCGTAGATATGGTAGTTGATGTCGTGGTCCTGGAAAATCCTGCATGCTGGTTGTAGGTATAGGTTGAAAAGGAGGGAGGAGAGGGCGGAGCCTTGGGGAATGCCTTGTGTTTGCGGGAAGGGGGTTGCTTTAACATTGTTGAATTGGACTTGCTGCATTCTGTTTGTTATGTATGAGGAGAACCATTTTAGTGGGGTTCCTGATATGCCTATGGACTCGAGTCATTCTAGTAGTGTGGGGTGATGCACTGAGTCGAAGGCTGCCGATATGTCTATGAATATGAGCATATACATCTTGCTCTTGTTTTCAAGGCCTTTGAGTAGGTTGTCCAATAGAGCTATCAGGAGAGTTTCGACGCCGTGATGTTGCCGAAACCCGTATTGATGTACATCGAGGGCGTTTGAGTCATCGATGAAGTCCTGTAGTTGGTGCTGTACTGCCTTTTCAATAATCTCGGCGAGGAAGGATATGCTTGAGATTGGGCGGTATGAGACTGGGTCATCCATGTTGAGTGCCTTATTTTTCAAAATGGGTCGTATGAGAGACTTCTTGAGAAGTGATGGCATGCGTCCTTGCAGCAGAGATGAAGACAGTATCTGAATTCATAAAAGCATGGGACTAACACAGAGGATCTCTAAAGGGAAAAAGGGGGCTGTTGTAGTGGTTGATATGGAAAGGCAGACTAGATAGGCCATGTGGTCTTTTTCTGCCGTCATGTTTCTATGTTTCTCAAGGAGACATACACACATTTGCTGATCCACCTTATTCCTGATGCCGCTCCTGATACCACCCCTGCTTCTTTCCCTCTCTGGGCAATGACAATAAAACAGTAATGCAGTGCTTACCCAGAGCCTCTGACCAGCCGGTTATGCCCCCTCCGATGCAGACTTCCTGTTTGCACGGGGAGCGGAACTGGCTGGCAGGGAACGGCACCAATAGCGCACAGCATCTGAGGCTCTGGGTAAGCGCTGCATATTTTTTTATTGTCCTGGAGAGGAGCGGCAGGAATAGGTCATCCTATGAAGGTTGGCACTCTAGACAAATGCTAGTTTGCCTACTGGTAGTACTGATCCTGGTTGTCATGCTGCAAACCATCCACCCTTTATTCTCAAAAGTACAGGTAGGGCCAGTGCAAGGATATAGGGTGCCCAAAGGCAAGACTTCAGCTTTCTGCTCCCTCCTTCAATTAACTTTCATGCCCCTAGTTCTCCTGCCCCCTGAAATTCCGATCATTAAATTCAACAAGCTTGATCGTCCCAACACCGCTGTTCTCACAACAATCCTGCAAAATGCAAAACTGGACATTGAAGGCTTAATTTTATTTCAGAACATTTTTATGAGACGTCCAAAAAGGTGCCTATTTTAAGTTGATTCTAAACAAGCAACATAAGTGCCTTTATAAAAAGGGTACCTAGATCCAGTTCCAATAGCCTAGTGGTTAGAGTACTGTCTCGGAAACCAAGAGTAAAGGGTTTGATTCCCACTGGCACTCCTTGTGGCCTTGGGCAAGTCACTCAACCCTCCATTGCCTCAGAAGAATCCCAGTTATCAATGTCCCTGTTTAATGTACATTGCCAAGTTTAAATTACAATGTAAATGCCTTTGACTAAAAATGATAAAACAGTATAAAAAAGCCTGTTATTTAAATAGAACATGCACATGCTAACACCCATATTTACACTTGGTCTAAACGTGCGTATGTACTCTGTGTATTTTATAAAATACGTGTATTCATCAGAACTCCACCTCCACTCTGCCCAAATTGCCTCCCTGGGAGTGCCCACATGCAGTTTGAGTAAACATAGGCCTATGTTTTGTGTGTGTGCACTCATTATGCACTTCTGCAGCCATGTAGTTCTATGAGAGCCCTTTTCTGCATGTAAAGTAGGCTTTGAATGTGTAAAAAGCATTATAATGTTACACCCTGCACGTTACAGCATCTGCTGAAGGTTCTTTGAGTTTGTCTGGCTGTCGGGATCTATTGTTTTGCTTTGGCCGCTGCTGCTATTTGCCGCCCTAGGTGACCACCTAGTCTAGTCTAGTCTAGCAGTTAAGCCAGTCCTGAGCAGAAGCAAAGGAAAAGGTGCAAAAGAGAAAACAAGTGGCAGATAAATATTCATGTAAATTAAAACAAGGGGCCCTGAAGCAAAATTTTTCTGAGGCCCATGGTGGGGAGAGGAGGGGAGGGGGAGTCTCACGATAACTGCTGTGAAATCATGGGGCTGTTATTGTGAGACTTTAGGCCTGGGCACAGAAGGTGATTTTCTGGCTGCCGAGCATGTGAACTCAATCTAGAGCAGCAATAGGAGACAGCGTGACAAACTGGTTTTAAAGTAAATCACACTTGTCTTGCTTTGCCTCCACTGCTGCAGGCCGGGGTTGCTGATCTGTGTGGACCCACTTCTTGCCTGGCATCCCTGCACTGAGGGTTGCGTGGGTGGAATTTATGCCACCATAGATAAAGGAAGAACTACATAATGTCACCATGGGCTGTGGAACCAGGAAGCTACAACTTCACAGAAAACAATCAGCTACCATCCAGTAAGGCCATGAGGATCCAGGCAACCGATGTTCAAGCAACACTCTTGCTAGTTTTTACTACAACGGTTGGTGGGAAAACATGGAAATTGGGGCTGGTGACTTTGGTTATCTGTAAGATCATATTGTTGGATTATGTTTGGGACTTTATATATTCATTTATACAGAATGTCAAAAACCAATAAGGAAAACAATAAAGACTGACCTGGTTAAGGAATACTATTCTATAAGTGGCCAAGCTTCTAGGGGTGGTAGATGGGATATAGCCTTGAAGTGTGACTGCTAGGACCAATTGGTCATTCACCTGCCGTCATCTTTTGTGTCATATTAAAATATCCAGTGACAATGCAGTTCAACACAGCTTGCCAAAAGCAGAGTCACTGCAAAGAAACCTAGGGAACTCTATGGAAACCTTCTGCTTTAGGTCCTCATCCCCTGAGATTTTGATAATTAAATTCAGTAATCATGATCATCCCACCATCCCTCTCACATTAATCTTGTAAAGACGCATAACTTGACATCGTCCTTTTAAATATTAAAATTTGCTTTGTAGAAACATAGAAACATAGAAATATGATGACAGAAAAAGACCACATGGCCTATCTAGTCTGTCCTTCCATATCAACAACTACAACAGTCCCCTTTTTTCCTTTAGAGATGCTCTGTTTGTCCCATGCTTCTTTGAATTCAGATACTGTCCTCATCTCTACCACCTCCACTGGGAGACTATTCCACGGATCCACCACTCTTTCCGTAAAGAAATATTTCCGCATATCACTCCTGAATCTATCCCACTTCACCCTCATCCCATGTCCCCTTGTAGCAGAACTTGCTTTCAATTGAAAGAGGCTCTCCCCCTGAACATTTATGCCACGGAGGTATTTAAACATCTCAATCATATCACCTCTATCCCGCCTTTCCTCTAACGTGTACATATTAAGATCCTTAAGTCGGTCCTCATATGCTTTATAATGAAGACCACTAACCATTTTAGTAGCCACCCTCTGCACCGACTCCATCCTGTTCACATCCTTTTGAAGGTGCGGTCTCCAGAATTGCACACTATACTCCAAATGAGGTCGCACCAAAGACTTATACAGAGGCATTATCACCTCCTTTTTTCTGCTAGCCATTCCTCTCCGTATGCACCCAAGCATCCTTCTAGCTTTTGCCGTCGTCTTATCAACCTGTTTAGCTACTTTAAGATCATCAGATGCAACCAGGCCTAGGTCCAGCTCTTCTTTAGTGGACAAAAGTACTTCACCCCCTATACTATATTGCTCCCTTGGATTGCTGCAGCCCAAATGCATGACCTTACATTTTTTTAACATTAAATCCCAGCTGCCAAATTCTAGACCATTCTTCAAGCTTAGTTAGATCCCTCCTCATGTTATCTACACCTTCCTGGGTGTCTACTCTGTTGCAGATTTTGGTATCATCCACAAAGAGGCAAACTTTACCCGACAGCCCTTCTGCTATATCACTAACAAAGATGTTAAAAAGAATCAGACCAAGGACAGATCCTGGGGCACACCACTGGTAACTTCCTTCTCCTCAGAGTGAACTCCATTTACCTGTACTCTTTGTCGCCTCCCACCCAACCAATTTCTAACCCAAGCAGTAACTTTAGGGTCCATCCCTAGGGTGCTCCGTTTGTTTATAAGTCACCTGTGAGGAACAATGTCAAAGGCTTTAATGAAATCTAAATACATCACATCTAGGGCTGTCCCTCGGTCCAACTCCCTGGTCACCCAGTCAAAGAAATCAATCAGATTTGTCTGACAAGACCTGCCTCTGATGAATCCATGCTGCCTCGGATCCTGTAATCCGCTGGACTCCAGAAACCTCACTATTTTTTCTTTCAGCAGCGTTTCCAATAATTTACTCACCACCGAAGTAGATGTTTGCCCGCTCTATATGGGCATAGGTTGGGGGTGGGGTGAGGAGGGCATTACCCCCAAACAAGATGCCCCGATGGCTGCGATCCCTTGTATACCCGTGGGGATCCCATTTCCTGTGGGAAGAAGAGGATGGCCCTGATTGCGGCAAAGACCCCTTCGATCTGCCCGTGGGAGATCGGATCCCCATGGGCAGACAGGCTGCACTAAGGCCACATTAGCAGCCTCCCTGCCCATGGGGATCTAGTCTCCCATGGGCAGATTGAAGGGGTCTATGCCACAATTGGGGCCATTCTCTTCTTTTCTGCCCATGGGGGATGGGATTCCCATAGGCAGACAGAGAAGGGGGAGGCTGCAAGGGCAGCCTGCAAGAAAAAAATGGTTTGTGTGTGTAGGAGGGAGGGGGTGAGAGGAAGTGAGGTAGGGAAGGCAGGGAAAATTTAAAGGGGCAGTGGGTCTATTAAAAAAAAAAGAAGAGGATGGGAGAATTTTAGGACACGGGATGGGAATGCTAGGAAGGTTGGCGAAGAGGGGAGAGTCTGGAGGGTAACAGGAGAGGGGTTGGAGGAAGAGGAAAGAGTGCCGAGTGTTGCCAAAAGGTGCATTTCCTTTCCCTCAGAACACACACACAAGACCCTCCACTCGCTGTCATGCCAGATAAGACTGAGGTCCAAATCTTTCCTCCCAGCTCAAAGCGGCAGAGAAAAGGTCCTACAACACCCGTTAAATCTGATACTCATAAGGATATGGTCCTACAAGAAGTTTGTGAACTAGGATCATTAATTGAACCTCACATCAAAGTTTCTGTTAATATTAAGAAGGGCATAGAGCATCTTTCAGTTCAAATGAGTTCATCTCAACTACGGATTTCTGCTCTAGAAAATCAGGTACATAAGGATGCAGCTTTAATATTTTCAAACACAACTGCCATTAAAAGTTTACAACAGGAGTTAGAAGACTCAATTAATTTTGATAAGACTTAATATTCGTCTTCAGAAGGAACACAAAAGGGGATATGCATTTCAGCACTGTTTGGGAAGCTTTTAAAGTTACTCTAAGAGACGAAATAATTAGTTTATCCTCCTGGCTGAATAAGAATCGTGTTGCGTGTGCTCTGACTTTGGAAAAAGATATTGCGAAATTGATGGAATTGCATGCTATCACTAAAAATCTTGATGTTTTTAAAGAACTTATGCAGAAACATCAGAGTTATAATAAATTGTTTATAGATCAGGTTAAAAATGATATCTTTGTACAACGCACTGGTTATTATGTAGGTTTGAATAAATCTGGAAAGCTTCTCCATTTTTTTGAGAGCTCGCAAAGCAAAAAATTATATCACTGCAATTCATTCTGGAGGCTCATTTATTTATTTATTTATTTATTTATTTCAACTTCTTATATACCGCACTCTTTGACATCAGCGCGGTTTACAAATAACAGAAAGAAACCAGAACAACAGGCTGTTTGGTATTACATATAACAGGAGTATCAACTTGGATAACATGGGAGAACTATTTACACTATTTACACTATTTACATGGAGTATTAATCTATTAGATAGATAGCATGCTCGAACTATTTACATAAAATTAGCAGTGCTGCTTGGAACAAGAGGGATATTGTGGATTATACTAGGGTGAGGCTGTTATGTTACGGTTCATGTAGGGTAGTATTTGATGAAAAGGTGCAGTTTAAGGGCCTTTCTGAACTGGGTTAGTTCGGTTATGGCGCGGAGATCAGGTGGGAGAGCATTCCAGTATTTTGGTGCGCTAAACATGAAAGCTCTGTTTGATGTTGATAGGCTGCACGTTGTTATAGCCTTTGGGGTTGTTAGTGAGTTTAATGCTGCATGTCTCCTATTTCTATTTCTATTTCTATTTCTGCATGTCTCCTATTTCTATTTCTATGTCCTTTGACGAAATCTACGGATATTTTGAATGCCTTTGCGATACATTTTGAAAAACTCTTCACTTCAGAATCATTGAATAACACATCTTTATATACAGCATTCTAGAATAATCTTAATCATCCGAAATTAAGTGTGCTGGATAGTCAAAAATTGGGTGCCCCAATTCGGGTGGGGGAGATTTTGACTCCTATTAAATCATTATTAAATAATAAGTCACCTGGCCCGGATGGATTTACGGTCGAATTTTACCAGCATTTTGCCTCTTCTTTGGTGCCTAAACTCAGTTATATCAAAGTCTTCTTGAACGTCCACTTCGTCAACCTCGGTCAGTTAGTTGACGGCGAAAATATTTTATTTTTATTTAAATTATTTAAGGATATTTCTATCCCGCCTTATCCTTCAATCAAGGTGGTAAACACATCAAATGATCATTAGCAATGTGTGTATGTCAGGTGAGGTTATGTACAGTGAGGGTGCATGGGTGCGGGTGAGCTGATTAGAGTGAGCTATTTACAGGGTGCGCTTTTTACAGTTATATACATTGGTTTGCTGTGTCCGTCGCTGGTTGTAATTGAACTTTAATTGAGTCCAAGGTTGGTCCAAGTCTGCAGATTCTGGCTATGCTCTTGGGCCGTAGTGCTCAGTGAAGAGTACAGTCTTTAGGTGCTTTTGGAAGTCCTTCAGATCTTCAGTTGATCGTAGTTCGTGTGGGAGTGTGTTCCATATTGTTGGAGCCGCCAGTGATAGGGCTCTTTGTGCGGTGGATTTGCATGCTTTTGTGTAGTTGCTTGGGGTGCTGAGTGTGTCTGCTGTGGTTTTTCTTCTCGGTCTGTTGCTGCTGTCAGGGAGTATGAGGGCTTGGAGGCTGAGTGCTGAGCTCTTGTGTCTGATTCTGAATATGTTTAATATCATCTTGTATTTGATGCAGTGGCTGATTGGGAGCCAGTGGAGGTCTTTTAGGATGGGGGTGATGTGGGCTTGTGTTGGAGAACCGGTGATTATTCTGGCTGCTGTGTTTTGAGCCATTTGAAGCAGTTTGAGTGATTGTTTTGGCATTCTGTTGTAGATCGGGTTGCAGAAATCAAGTATGGGGGTTGTGAGCGCTTGGCAGACTGTGCGGAAGTGTTCATGTGAGAGTAGAGACTTGAGGCGTCTAATTATTTTCATCTTGTAGTATGCATTTTTGGTGGTTCTTCTGATGTGTGAATGTAGGTTCAACTCTTTGTCAAGTGTTATTCCAAGGTATTTCACTTCGTTCTTCAGTGGTATTGCCGTGTTGTTGGTTTTGATGAAGGGTGGGGGGCTGAAGTTGGTGTTTCGTGTGATGATGAGTGCTTCTGTCTTGTTGTAGTTTATCAACAAAGCTTTATGGTCGTGTATCAGAGCCAAAACTTCCAATGGTATGTCGAAAAAGATTCCTAAGCTCTATCACTTTATAAATTATTAGTCTCTCTATGTCTCAAGATCCAAATCTTAGGGTTTTCTGTCTATGGGTCTCAGACTTACTTCGGCATTTGTTTCAGAGATTTATTCTCCATTACGTATGCCTGTTCGCATCAACGACCCTTTTATTCCATAAACCCTTTCTATTGGTTAAAAATCCATCTTCCAGTAAAGATTATTAAATTTTCACTTAACTTCCCTCAAGGGAATAACGGTTTGTCCATTTCACGCGGGCAGCATGATTTACTAAAGTTAATTCGATTTAAGATCTTCAATGGGGAGTGAGTTGATTTATAAAGTTTATACAAGGAGTGTGAAATTTAATAGTTTTTACTATGGCAGGATCTTTGTTTTTGTTTTTGTTTTTTGATACAGCAGTAACAAATTGACGGTCCCCTGAAGAACCATAATTGAGAAACGCAGAGGCGCTTCACAAATAGCGTCGGGACATACAGCTTTAACAGCGAGACTGCAGTATTTTAGTACATTTCCATCTGTTTGCAAGTTAAGTGAAAATTTAATAATCTTTACTGGAAGATGGATTTTTAACCAATAGAAAGGGTTTATGGAATAAAAGGGTCGTTGATGCGAACAGGCATACGTAATGGAGAATAAATCTCTGAAACAAATGCCGAAGTAAGTCTGAGACCCATAGACAGAAAACCCTAAGATTTGGATCTTGAGACATAGAGAGACTAATAATTTATAAAGTGATAGAGCTTAGGAATCTTTTTCGACATACCATTGTTGTAGTTTATGGCTAGGTTGTTGTGCATGAGCCAAGTGGACATGCTGTCGAGACAGTTTGTTATCTTGGTGTAGTCGGGGCTGTCGAGGTTGATTGGCATGTAAATCATGATGTCATCTGCATAGATTGTGTAGTCTATTTTGTGGGCTTTCATGATGTTGCAGATTGGTTGGATGTGTAGGTTGAATAGTAGTGAGGATAGTGCGGATCCTTGTGGCACTCCTTGCTTGATCTTTGCGGGTTGTGAGATTTTGGTTCCAATCTTGACTTGGAACTGTCTGTCTGTTAGGTACGAGTTGAACCAATTTAGTATGGTGCCGGATATTCCAATGTTCTGTAGTCTGGTTAGGAGGATTCTGTGGTCCACTGTGTCGAATGCAGCTGAGATGTCTAGGAAGATCATTAGAGTTCCTTGTTTATAGATGTCTATGGTCTGGATGATGTCATTGAATAGGTATAGCAGAAGTGTTTCGACTCCGTGGTTTGGGCGGAAGCCATGTTGATGTATATCCAGCGGGGCATGTTCATCGATGTGGTCCTGGAGCTGTTGTTGCACTGCCTTCTCTATAATTTTAGCCAGAAGCGGTATGCTGGAGATTGGTCTGTAGGCTGCTGGATTGCTTTTTTCTATGTTGGTTTTCTTAGGGATTGGCCTTATTGTGGCTAGTTTCAGCTAGTCTGGCATGGTTCCTTGGGTCAGGGAGTTTCTTACCATGTTGTGTATGAGGCTGAGGAAGTTTTCCTTGGTTGTCTTGATCCATGGGACCGGGCATGGGTCTGTGGGTGCAGTGCTTGTGTTGAGAGCTGAGATGATATCTGAGATTTGCTTTGTGGAAGGAGTGTTGAACTTGTCCCAACTTGTGATGGGTATGGTTGGGTTGTTGGTTCCTGTAGATGGTTGTAATGGCGAGCAGCCTAACTTCTCCTGAAGATAATCTGCGAAGGTTTGTGGGTCGATCTGTATGTCTTTGTTGGAGCTTGGTTCGTTGGTTAGATTTTTTACTATCTCGAAAAGTTCTCTGGGCTTGTTGTAGGCTTTCTGGATGGTGTTTGTGTGGTGCTCTCTTTTTGTTTTGTTGATAAGCTCATTGTATTTCTTTTGCTGAGTTAGGTATAAGGCCTGTGTGGATGGAGATTTAGAGCATCTCCAGCGGCATTCTATCTTCCTCAGATCTCTTTTTGCATTGCGTATGCTTTTGGAGTACCATGGTGCGTGCTGTCTCTTGGTTTTTATGATATCAGCAGAGCGGTTGAAGGAAATTTTATAATTTATTGCCTTCACAAGCATATAAGATTAATCTTCTTATTACTTGCTTGATGTCATCACATATTTGGATTAATAATCATGTTCCAATCTCAGATTTGGTTGAAATTTTCTATAAAGCTGTGCAGGTTAATAATCCAACCTCCTTTTTAAATAAACTACTTAAAGAAAAAGGTGGCCCATCCCTTTTGGGACTCCGATGCACTTGGAAATCTGATCTTGCTTTAACAACAGATGCGATTGATTGGGAGAGGTTTTGGGGTCACACGATCAGACCAACAAGGTCAAGTAGTCTAGCACAATCTCTTTTTTTTATTGCCCATCTTGCAGTTTGGACCCCTCTTCATATGCATAGAGCAGGGCTTTCTCAGTCAAGCCTCTGTTGGCGATGTACCTCTGGTGTGGGAACTCTGATTCCTATGCTTTTTGATTGTCCTCCTGTTAAAAAGCTTTGGATTGAAGTGTGGGAATTTATTTGTGAAATACTTCAGTTCAAATCCCCTTTATCAATCCAAATTATTTTTTTAAGATCTGCTTGGTTGCGAGAAAAGTTAAATAAGTACAATAGAGTGTTACTTGATATTCTGATCTCCGTTGCGATACAGCAAATTATGCGTTGCTGGAAAGATACCTTAGAAGTTAATGCCACCTTTTGGTGGTACTCTATTTGTCAGCTTCATAAATTTGAAGGTGCTTCTTCTGTCTTCTTAAATTGTATTGACAAGGTTGAAAGAATTTGGAAATCTTTTGATGTATATTTATCTTCAAAATGAATGACTTATTACTTTGTCTTAGTATTTTGTGGGTGGTAGGGGTGGGTTTATGATTTGGTTCTCAAATGTAAAATTGTAATATTTGTCTTCGTTGTTTGAATATTATTGTATTATTTTGTTTGATATTTGGTTAATTGAATACATTTAATAAATAAAATTTATAAAAAATAAAAAAATAACCTCCACTCCATACCACACACCTACATAGTAGCATAGTATATGACGGCAGATAAAGGCCAGTATGGTCCATTTAGTCTGCCAGCAAGGTGGCAAGTGTAGGTGCACCTACTGCTCCATGCAGGTCACCCCTCCCCCATGCCTTTGTTTAGGGGTGTACCCACCGCTCCATGTAGGGCACACCTATTTGTTGAGATATGAGATAGTTAATTTTGATTTTATCCTGTTGCTATAAAGGGATCCACTGTGTCTGTCCCATGCCATTTTGAATTCTGTCACTGTATTTGCCCCCATCACTTCCATCGGGAGGGCATTCCAAGCATCCACTATCCTTGCAGTGAAAAAGTGTTTCCTGACATTGTCTTTTAGTTTACCCCCTTACAGCATCATGCTATGCCCTCTAGTTTTACAGCTTCCCCATCTTTGGAAGAGGTTTGTTTGTTCATTAATACTCTTTAAGTATTTGAATGTCTGAATCATATCTCCCCTGTCCCTCCTCTCCTCCAGAGTGTACATATTTAGGTCTTCAAGTCTCTTCGCATAAGTCTTTTGACACAGGCTCCAAATCATTTTGGTCGCCTTCCTCTGAACCATTTCCAGTCTTTTTATATCCTTTGCGAGATATGGTCTCCAAAACTGAACGCAGTATTCCAAGTGAGGCATTAGTACCTCCTTCCTTTCTGCTGGTAATTCCTCTTTGTATGCAACCCAACATCCTTCTGGCTTTTGCCACCACCTTGTCGCACTTTTTCGCCACCTTGAGATCCTAAGAAATAATCACTCCAAGGTCCTTCTCCTGGTCCGTGCACACCAGTCTCTTGCCCCCTATTGCATACGTTTCCCTTGGATTTCTGCTTCCTAGGTGCATGACACTGCACTTCTTCACATTAAATCTTAACTGCCAAGCATTAGACCATTCTTTTGTAGATCTTTCCTCATGTTATCCACCCCCTCAGGGGAGTCCACTCTGTTGCAAATTTTTGTGTCATCTGCAAAAAACAGACTTTTCCATTCAGTCCTTCAGCAATATCACTCACAAATACATTGAACAATACCGGCCCCAGGACCGAACCATGCGGCACACCGTTAATCACCTTTCTTTCATCTGAGTGAATTCCGTTTATCATCACCTTCTGTCGCCTGTCAGTCAACCCATTTCTGATCCAGTTCACCACCTTGGGACCCATCCCCAAGCTATTGAGTTTATTGATAAGTCTCCTGTAAGGAACAGTATCAAAGGCTTTTCTAAAATCCAGGTAGATGACATCCATTGCATGCCCCTTATCTAGTTCTCTGGTCACCCAGTCAAAAAACTCGATCAGATTTGTTTGGCAAGATCATCCTTTGGTAAAACCATGTTGCCGCAGATCATGCAACGTGTTGGTTTTGAGAAAATCCACTATTTGCTCTTTCAGGAGCACCTCCATGACTTTTCCTGCCACTGAGGCAAGGCTTACCAGCCTGTAGTTTGTCACATCTTCCCTGTTACCACTTTTGTGAAGAGGTACTACATCAGTCCTTCTCCAGTGCTGAGGAACTTCTCCTGTCTCCAAGGATCTGTTAAAAACATCCTTTAATGGTCCTGCAAGAATCTCTCTGAGCTCTTTCAGTATCCTGGGATTTATCCCATCTGGTCCCATGGCCTTGTCCACTTTCAGTTTTGCAAGCTGTTCTAACACATATACTTCTGTGAATGGTGTGGTATCTACTCCATTCCCATTTTTATATTTGGGAGTCACAGGTGGTCATTCTCCAGGATTTTCTTTAGTAAAAATAAAGCAAAAGTATTTGTTTAGCATTTTTGCTTTTTCAATGTCACTTTCCACGAGTCCGTCAGCACTTCTGAGTCCTGCAATTCCACCTCTGATTTTCCTCCTCTCCCGAATATAACTGGAGAAAGTTTTGTCACCACACTTCACATCTTTAGCCATCTTTTCTTCTGCCTTTGATTTTGCTATCCTTATTTTTCTTTTAGTCTCTTTTAGTTTGATCCTGTATTCCTTTCTGTGTTCCTCTGTTTGCGAGCCCCTGAATTTTGTGAAAGCTGTGATTTTTGCCTTTATTTGAGCAGCCACTTCTTTAGAGAACCAAATAGGTTTCCTTTTCCTCTTGTTTTTGTTTACTTTCCTTACATATTTATCTGTTGCCCCTTTTATTGCCTTCTTTAGTTTTTAGCCCATTGCACTTCCACTTCCCTTATCCCCTTCCACCCTGTCAGCTCCTCCTTCATGTACTTGGCCATTTTATTTAAGTCAGTGTTTTTGAAGTCCAGGACTTTGAGCTTGCTATGATTGGACTGCACCTTGGCTTTTATCTCAAACTACACCATATGTTGATTGCTGTTGCTCACAGGGGCACCCACCCGGACATTCGACATGCTATAACCGTTGGCAAGCACTAAATCCAGTATCGAGCTTTCTCTGGTCGGTTCCATCACCATTTGTTTAAGTAACGCATCTTGGAAGGCATCCACAATTTGTTTACTTCTTTCCAGATTTGCAGAAGGAGTAATCCAATCCACATCAGGTAGATTAAAGTCACCCAATATGATCACTTCCCCCTTTGTGGCTGTCTTAGTGAATTGATAGATATTGCAATCTATTTCTTAGGTTTGAGTCGGAGGCCTGTAGACCACACTAGTATGGATGACAGTGCCCCACATCACACACCACCTCTGCACAACAGATACACACCCACACACCTTACCTTCGCACCACATACACATACAGGCACCTCACCACTGAACCACACACACAGATACCTCATACCTTTGCAACAAACCCACACACCTCACCTTTGCACCACATACACACACAGGCATTTCACCATTGAACCACAGAAACTCATTTACCTCATACCTCTGCATCCCCCCCCCCCCCACATACAGGTACCTCATACCTCTGCACCACACACACACACACACACACACACACACACCTCATACTTCTGCACCACTCACACAGAGTTCACCTCCACACCATAATACATGCACTGTAAATAGCCCACCCTGTATATAGCTCAAACAAATCAAGCACCCAACACATCCCTCACACAACTAAGTTTTATCCTCACTGCATGTAAAACACTTTACCTGATTGCTTGCTGTGATACCACCTTGATTATTAAGATAAGGCGGTTTAGAAATACTGTTAAATAAATAAAATAAATAAATGCACATGCGTATACCCAGCTCTGAAGCACATGTACTACAGCCCCACATCCCACCCACACAAAGACACCCACCACCATATCCCATGCACAGACAAGCACACCACCGTTACACCACACACACCTACAGATACTTAATATCTGAGGCTATAACTGTTATCTGCATATCTGTCTAAAGATGCTGCTTGGTATAGGAGCACTGGCGCTGGTCTCATGAGACTTGACAACATGAGACAATGCGGGAAGGTGATGAGAGGAGGTCACAAGCACTGGTTCCTAAAATTCTGGCCTCTGGCTCCTAAATCCACGCAAAAATTTGTCGAAGCCTGCAATAGAGGCACAGCACATTTGGAATTTTGGTGCCAGCTATAGGCTGCATAGTTCCACAAATGAAGTCCCATCACTATGTGCACCTCTTTGCAAGCTGCTGCTTTTTGCTTTTTGAGCAGTAGCATGAGTCACAGTTCTCTGAGATCCCAAATGCAGGCATGGCCACCTTTGAGCAAGAGGTGCTAAAATTGATGGAGGGGGAAGAATGTGGGGAGAGGCTGCACCACCTGCATGTGGGATGAGAGAGGACTGTGTATCTCATGCAACTGCTCAGCAAAGGTGAGGTAAAATGTCGCCTGCCTCCTCCATATCTTGTGTTGCACTGCAAACAGAGCCTGGCTTGTTGGGGTTTCAATTTAATTTTGTCTACATATTTCTACTATAGTTTTATTATAATTTATTCTGTACTTGATGAGGGTCTAACTACATTTTGCCTGTGTGACTGAGATCAAGTGTTTTGTTAGCATGGTGTTTCGGGACAGTTTCTTCAAATGGGTTCATTTTGTGCATCTCTAAAACCAACTGCCTAAGGGCTATCTAAACCACTACACAAAAACACCCTTAGTAAATATCATCAATCACTAATGTTTTTCAAAAAAACTTACCAAACATTTCTATAACACACCTACAATACAAAACGTCATTAGGCATATATGACCTCAGGATGTCCTCACCCCTACATGTGGTGAAGCTAATCACCATAGGGTTAAAAGCAGATGCTCACATCATAGGTCATTTGTCTTTTTATTTTTTCTATAATTTTTATTTATATATTGCGCAACTTCCAATCCCACTGATATTGATTGGAACATCCAATATCCAAAAAAGTACTTTTAAGGATTCTCTGAATTAATACAGATTCAAACATTCAATAAAAATGCGTCTGCACTTCTACATGAAAATGGAACACATGAATCATCAGTTCGTTTTCCTACAATAAAATAGAGAAAACTTTCCTCAATCAAAATGATCTACAAACCATTAAATAGATTTACATTCACTTATCTGAGTAAATCCATGGATTTGGCGCATATCCGTAACCAAACACCCATTTAAACTTCAGCTGTTCAGCGGTTGCAGTTTCCAGTGGATGAGGCACGCTACTTGTGCCTTTCTGTATTGAAATTTTCTGGTGTTTCTGTGTGGTATCTGTAGTAATCCGGCTTGTTCAGTTTTCCGAATAGGTGTAAGGATGTTCTAAGGCCCACTGTTCTTTTCTGGGTAGGCTCCTTATTGTATTAATTTTAGAAGCTGGTGTCGTCATGGTATGGTAGATTTGCATTTTAGGTCTTTAGTGACTTTTGTAAGTTTTGTTAGTTCACAATGTGCCTAGTACCGGAGAGGCTGTTAATGAGATGACACTGGAATCAGGTTTTTTTCTTGTATGTTGGGTTCTATGATGAAATGTCCTAGTTATACTCTGCACATAGGAGGAGGGGTTTCACTGGATGCAAAATAGATATTCAAAAAGAAAGATAACCATAGTGCGCTATGGTTCTTTCTTTTTGTCCGTTGGTGTGTGAGCATCTTGCATCTCCATTGTGTTTTGCAGAATATATATTTACAGGTGTCAGTATTTTTTTAATCTTAGCGTGCCAGGCTAAATAATTAAACAGCTACAATTTTTGCTGCATTTTGATTATTATATAGCCTGGGATAAGTTGCTTTCCTGTTTTTTAGGCAAAGCCACTGAATGAGAATCTCTGCTCCCTTTTTTAGTATCTTGGTGGCTCCAGCTCATCCCTTGCCGGTTTGATATACTGCCTTCCTATCCATCTAGTGGTTTTCTTAAGATAACCATAATGCATATGCAAATTAATATGCAAATATGTCACCCCACCCTTTGCCCTCCAAATAAAACAGTCAAACTACACCCATGCCGCTCTCCCTGCAGGTAAAAGGATGTGTTGATGGCTCTTTCGAGTTTGCGGGGCTCTCAGGATCTATTTTTTTGTTTTGACGGCTGCTGCTTCTTCCTGCCCCTCAGAAGCCATTATCCCAGGTGACTGTCTTCACTTGCCTAATGGCCAAATGTTGAAGTAGCAGACTATTACATACTTACACATGCTGAATATTCAGGAATTTCAACTGCCTAATTAGTTTGTTATTGCAGCCGATTTATTTTAACAATTTCTGTTAAATGCCGTCGAGTCAATTTTGACTCATGGTGACCCTGTGGATATTTGCTTCTAACTCACTCTTCAGTCGGGTGGCTAATTGTTGATAGAGTGGCATCTATATAGCTGCTTTTATTGTATTGATCTATCACATTGTCAGGCTTCCTCTTTTGCATTGATCTTCAACCTTGTCTCCAGTGACCTTTTTATTCTCATGATGAAAGTATAGTATGAAAGTCAGTCTTGTCTTTTGAGCTTCTTAGGAAAGCTTAGGTTTGATATCCTCTAGTAGTGATTGACTACATTTGTGGAAGTCAACGATGGAAATCAATTTGATTTTTCTACAATCCCTTGAGTGAAGTCCATGTCTACAGTCGCTGCTTGTGTTGCTGGAAGAAGGTGCTTGAGAAGAATAGATTGTTTGTTTGTCTTGCAGAATTCAAGGATCCATGTTGAATGATGCTGAGTAGATCAAGAAAAGATGGAAAAAATATATAGAGTCATGGTTGGCTGGAAAAGATCTATGTTCATATCAATAATGAAGAGAGGTGATCCGATTGTGGAAATTATCTCACAATCACTGTGATACCATATGCTAGAAAGATTCTACTCAAGATCATTCAGTGGCGACTACAACCCTTTCTAGAACAAGAACTTCCCAAAGTGCAATCAGGATTGGGAAAAGGCCAAGGAACAAGAGATATCATTGCGGGTGTGAGATGGATCCTTGTAAAGACAAAAGAATACCAGAAGAAAATCTGCATGTGTTTCAGTGACTACAGCAGGACCTTTGATTGCATAAATCATGAAAAACTCCGGGCCTTATTAAGAAGCATGGATACATCAGAACACCTGATAGTTTTCGTGCACAACTTTTACATTGACCACGAAGCAACAGTTAGAACAGAACAAGGAGAAATAGAATGGTTTACCATTGGCAAAGATGTACAAGACAGCATACTTTCCCCATCCCTGCTCAATTTATATGCAGAACAAACCCTTGAAGAACTTCTGCTGTACTGACATAGTCTCCCATAGAATATTTGTACGATCGAGTACAATAGCTGAGTAATAAAGACTATTGATATGAAGCATTGTATTGCATTTCTGATGTGCCTCGTGCAAAATAAAATGTTTGTATTTGTTTTCTTACACAAATGCCGACATGTCTGAGGCTACATTAACACAGATGATTTGCATGCATGCTCTTGAAAACTCTCAAGGGGAAGATTTAGGAGTAAGGAGAATGAGACAAATTTTAACTTTGAACTGATGTATCTTAGAAAAAAGAAATTGTAAGGTGAGAGAATATTTGAAAGGCATTTTGATCAAATGAGGGATTATTTTCTTTCATGGAAAGTGAAAAATAAGGGGAGGGGGCACGTATTCAGCGGAAGTGGCTAGCCCTTGCGGCTAGCGTTCGCGGCTGAACCTCGAACCTGGATATTCAATGCTGCTCTAACTTTCACTGCCGCTGCCCTGGTAGCTATGGAAGTGAACGTTAGAGCAGCTTTTCAGGTGCCTCGGATAACCGGTCAGCAGCTGAAAATGCCTCTACGTGGTTACCCTCGAGTGGTTCCTCCACTCGGCTTGTGCAATGCCCCAGTGCTGGCCGGCTAGCAGCGGCGCGTTCCGTGCGGCACTAACCACGTTGATCTCTTCAAATATCAGCTCCTAAGAGTTTTGGTTTGGCTTTTGCTACAATGTGTCTCGGCTGCTGTGCAAATAAGAGAAAGGAAACACGTGTAAAATAATAGAGTTACTTTTTAACAATCTGAAATGAATGACCTGAGGTATTCCTGACAGAGATCAATGATCAGCAGCATTATGTTACTCAGTAGCCAGAACCAGCTCCCTTATTTTTCAACAGCCGGAATATTTTAACTGGTTCATGCACATTCCTTACAGTGTTACCCAGGCTACATCCTGTAAACATCGGAGCCATTTCTTCTTTTCAAACACAAAGAACAATAGCACCTCGTGCCCAAGGGAAGCCATGAATCAGAGTATTGATCTTCCACACGGGCATGTTGATTTCTGTGAGGTTGTGGTTTAATCTCCCGCAGTCCTGTGGTTTGTGTGTTAATGGTAGCTAATGCTTAGCTTTTGTGGCAAATATTAAGCCAGCCTTTCCTGCGCCTGACGTTTGCTGCATGTCGGTAAGCGGTTATCGGCACTGCCTGGTTAGCGGCGGTTGCTGCCCCGGAATCCCGCGGCATGTCCTGATGCTGACTGGTTAGCGTTGGCGCATGCAGCAGCGGCACCTATGGAGATTCAGCAGCACTAACATGGTTCGCAGGTCTGCAGCTGTGAAATGCCTTTGAATATCCCCCCCCCCCCATATATTTATTGGTGCGTTTTTCACTTTAACTATTATTGCCGGGTACCTTTACCAGTGGAATCAAATATATATATTTGTGTTACTTGGTAGTCCTGAATGCAGAAAAGACACAAAACTAGGCGGAGGATACAAGTCAAGCCAGGAGAGGGGCGAAAAAGTAACTAGGGAAGTAGCATTTTTCTGTTTTGTCCAATAAACACCCATTTTATTTTTGCATTAGGGATATTTTATCGGTTAAAACCTAGAATCAGAAGTCCTAGATATAGTGCACTGCAAACTCTAGTGGCCTGCCACAGAGACTGCATCTTAGCGGGGAAACAAATCTCGGTTTCCTTTAATATAATCTCTGCCACTTCCAGTACTTGAAAGTTTGCTTGCAGAAGGCTGTCAGAAATATACCCCACAGAGAGAGAAAGAATGGCAAGAATTTCTCAGAGGATAGGTTCTACTGATGGAGCTACTGTCTTTCAAAATGCAAAACTCGGCTTTGAAATGTAGTGAGAATCTTGAGTTTTTATATATTATATCTTAGATCAGAGGGTCTTGATCCAATTGCCCCTGCCCTTCAGGCCTTCAGGATATGATAATGAAGATGTATGCGAGAGATTTGTTTGCAAATATATTTTATACCTATATTCACTGAAAACCTGCCTGGCTAGCTATGTCCTGAGGATTGGATTGAGATTGGGATCCTGCCTTGTTAATCACTTCTAATATATTTCTATTAAGTCATAGCAACTTTCATTCTCAGTGTTGTTTAATAAGTGACCCAGACCATATGGGATGGAACATAAGCCCACACTTTCTGTCTCATTCAATTGTATACTGTTATAGCATCTCTGCCTTGGAGTATGTCCTAGAGACCATACTATAGACCAAACATTTATGACCAAACTATAGACCAAACTGTACCACACCGTTCCTTGCGCAGAACTAACTATTGCTCTGCACTGTTCTAACTAATGTACTGTTCTAACTAGATTGTAAGCTCCGATGAGCTTGACTTTGACGGGCAGGGACTGTCTCTTGTATGTCGGCTACCTCTTGTAGGTTAGCTGTGCAGCGCTGCGTGCGTGGCGCTTTATAAGTGCTAAATAGTAGTAGTAGTAGTAGAGTGTGACCCTCTTGTTTTGAGCCCTAAGGATAATGTCCCAAGAGATGGCATGAGCTTGTCTAGAGTGGGTGTGTTCAGTTTACTAGGTCATGAGCTGGAGATTATTGTGAAAAGTGACAGTGGTTGGAATTGAAAACCAGAGAAATCGCAAGTGGAGAGAATGCTTGTCTCCAAGTAAAGCCCTAAACCCCTGCGAGAAGTATCTAAAACCACTTAGGAATTGTTTCCACTTACTGAAGATAACTGGAACAATAAGTGAGAGGCAGGGCCGGCCCATCCATTGAGCGAGAATGTTTTTTGCACAGGGCCCCGCGTTTCAGGGGGCCCCACGCAAAAAACATTCTGCATTTGCCCAAGTAGATTTAAAAAAACAAACCGACTGCTACTGCCGCTGCCGCAGCCGCCGTGGCAGCAGCAGAATCAAGTGTCCCGCTGCGGGGCGCCCCCTGCCCAGCAGAGCCTCCCTGCAGCATCAGCTCCCGAGTTCCAAAGCGCGGGCTTTCAGAGCCACGAAGGGAGAGCTTCTCTGACCTCTCACGGCTCTGAACATAAGAACATAAGATATGCCATACTGGGTCAGACCAAGGTCCATCAAGCCCAGTATTCTGTTTCCAAGAGTGGCCAATCTAGGTCATATGTACCTAGCAGTTTCCCCAAGGGACACAGGTTCCACAATGCTTGTATTGGTTCAAGCATTGATATCCTGGGTCCCTTCTTAATAATGGTTTATGGACCTTTCCTCCAGGACCTTGTCCAAACCTTTTTTAAACCCAGCTACACTAACAGCCTTTACTACATCCTCCGGTAACAAATTCCAGAGTTTGATTACACGTTGAGTGAAAAAATATTTTCTTTTATTAGTCTTAAATAGTTTACCCTGTAGCTTCATTGCATGTCCTCTAGTCTTTCTATATTCTGATAAGGTAAACAATTGATCTACGTTTACCCGTTCCACTCTGTTCATTAATTTATAGACTTCTATCATATCTCCCCTCAGCCGTCTCTTTTCCAGGTTAAAGAGCCCTAACCTTTTTAGCCTTTCTTCATAGGAGTATCCTTCCATCTCCTTTACCATTTTGGTGGCTCTTCTCTAAACCTTTTCTAAAATCGCTATATCCTTTTTAAGATACGGCGACCAGAATTGCACACAATATTCAAGGTGCGGTCTCACCATGGAATGATATAGAGGCATTATAATATCTTTTGTTTTATTTTCCATTCCTTTCCTTATCATACCTAGCATTCTATTTGCTCTCTTGGCAGCTGCTGCACACTGGGCCGAGGGTTTTAACATGGTATCCACAATGACGCCTAAATCTTTTTCCTGGGTGGGTAGTTCCTAATGTGGAACCTTGCATCGTGTAACCATAGTTTGGGTTGTTCTTCCCTAGGTGCATAACCTTGCACTTGTCCACATTAAATTTCATCTGCCATTTTGATGCCCAGTCTTCCAATTTATCAAGATCCTCTTGCAATTTTCCACAATCCTCTTGGGTTTTAACAACTTTAAATAGTTTTGTGTCATCTACAAATTTGATAACCTCACTCGTTATTCCACTTTCCAGGTCATTTATGAATATGTCAAAAAGCAGCGGACCCAGCACAGATCCCTGGGGTACACCACTATTCACCTTTTTCCATTGGGAAAATTGGCCGTTTAGCTCTACCCTCTGCTTTCTATCTTTTAACCAGTTCCTGATCCACAATAGTACACTGTCTCCTATCCCATGACTCTTTAGTTTTGCCAAAGGTCTCTCATGAGGGACCTTGTCAAAGGCTTTCTGAAAGTCCAGATACACAATATCAACCGACTCACCTTTGTCCACCTGATTATTCACTCCTTCAAAAAAACATAACAGATTAGTAAGACAAGATCTTCCTTGTCTAAAGTCATGTTGGCTGTCTCCCATTAGGTCATGACTATCTATATGCTGAGTAATTTTATTCTTTATGATGGTTTCTACCATTTTTCCCGGTACTGACGTCAGGCTCACCGGTCTGTAGTTTCCCGGATCACCCTTGGAACCCTTTTTAAAAATTGGTGTTACATTGGCGATCCTCCAATCTTCAGGTATTAGAGATGATTTTAATAATAGTTCACAGATTACTAATAGCAGGTCTGCAATCTCATATTTCAGTTCTTTCAACACCCTTGGATATATACCATCCAGCCCAGGTGATTTGCTACTCTTCAGTTTATCTAATAGTTGTAATACATCTTCCCGATGTATCGATATTTCCTTCAATTCTTCTGCACCTTTAAATACCACTTCAGTCATGGGTAACATCCATACATCTTCCTCAGTAAAGACCGAAGCAAAGAATTCATTCAGTCTCTCCACTATCGCCTTGTCGCCTCTTAGTGCTCGTTTAACCCCTTTATCATCTAATGGACTAACTAACTCTCTCACATGTTTTTTGCTACGAATGTACTTGAAAAGGTCTTTACTTCGCGTTTTTGCTTCCGCAGCAAGGTTCTTCTCAAATTTTCCCTTTGCCTGCCTTATCAATGCCTTGCATTTGACTTGCCAGTGCTTGTGCTGTTTCCAGGTTTCGTCGTTTGGCTCTTTTTTCCATTTTCTGAAAGATGCTTTTTTGGCAACAACAGCCTCTCTGACCTCACCTTTAAACCATGCTGGCAGTTTTTTGGACTTCCTTCCACTTTTCTTAAAGCGTGGAATACAGCTGGTCTGGACTTCCAAGATAGTATTTTTCAACAACAGCCAAGCCTGATGTACGTCTTTAACCTTTGCAACTGCTCCTTTTAGTTTTTTCTTAACTGTTTTCCTCATTTTATCATAGTCTCCCTTTCGAAAGTTAAAAGGTAGTACTGTGGATTTCCTTACTATCCCTCCTCTACTAATTAAATCAAAGGCAATCATGCTATGATCACTATTGCCAAGTGGCCCCAACAACCTTATCTCTTGCACTAGATCTGGTATTCCACTAAGGACTAGGTCTAATATGGCTTCCCCTCTGGTCGGTTCATGAACCAGCTGCTCCAAGAAGCAGTCATTTATTTCATCTAGGAACTTTATCTCCCTAGCATGTCCTGACGTGACACTGACCCAGTCGATACCGGGGTAGTTGAAATCACCCATTATTATTACTGCGCTGTAACTTTTGTTAGCTTCCTTGATTTCTTTGAACATTTCATCATCCATTTGGTCATTCTGGCCAGGCGCTCGATAGTACACCACCACTGCCATCGCCTTCCCCCTTTTACATGGAATTTCAATCCATATAGATTCTACAGCAGATTTTGTTTCCTTCAAAACTTTAATCCTTTCTGACTCAATGCCCTCTCTAACATAGAGAGCAACCCCTCCACCAATTTGATCAGCTCTATCATTACGATATAGTTTGTACCCAGGTATCACAGTGTCCCACTGGTTGTCCTCCTTCCACCATGTCTCTGATATTCCAATCATATCTAACCTTTCATTTAGTGCTATATATTCTAACTCTCCCATCTTATTGTTTAGACTTCTAGCATTTGCATACAAGCATTTTAGAGAATGTATTTTATTCATATTAATTTGGCTATTGTTAGACATGGGTAATTTGGGATCTTTAAGCTCTGTCTGCTCCATGCTTGAGGGCATTTGGGCTAGTTTACTCTTTTGTGGAACCTCTCTGCTTTTGGTAGTATCCTTCAAAGATACATTCTTCCGAACCATCCGCTCTTGGGTGACTGTTGGCTTTCCCCTAATATCTAGTTTAAAAGCTGCTCTATTTCCTTTTTAAAGGTTAATGCCAGCAGCCTGGTTCCATCCCGGTTAAGGTGAAGCCCATCCCTTCGGAAGAGCCCCTCCTTTCCCCAGAATGTTCCCCAGTTCCTAACAAATCCAAAACCCTCATCTCTGCACCATTGTCTCATCCACGCATTGAGACTCCGGAGCTCTGCCTGCCTTTTGGTTCCTGCGCGTGGAACAGGAAGCATTTCGGAGAACGCTACTCTGGAAGTTCTGGATTTCAACTTCCTACCTAAAAGCCTAAATTTAGCCTCCAGAGCCTCCCTACCACATTTTCCTATGTCATTGGTACCGACATGTACCAAGACAGCAGACTCCTCCCCAGCACTATCTAAGACCTTATCTAGGTGGGCGTGAGGTCCGCTACCTTCGCACCAGGCAGGCATGTTACCAGGCGATCCTCACGTCCACCAGCCACCCAGCTATCTACATGCCTAATGATCGAATCACCAACTATAACGGCTGTCCTAACCCTTCCCTCATGGGCACATGGCCCTGGAGAAACTTCCTCGGTGCGAGAGGGTTTTGTATCACCTGGAGGGCAGGTCCTAGTTACAGGATCACTTCCTGCCACACCAGGGTGATGCTCTCCTGTCACGTGACCTCTCTCCTCCATGGCAACAGGGATGCTGCCAGATTGGAGGTGGGACTTCAGGACTATATCCCTGTAGGTCTCGTCTATGTACCTCTCTGTCTGTCTTATGCTTTCCAAGTCTGCTACTTTAGCCTCTAGAGAACGGACTCGTTCCCTGAGAGCAAAGAGCTCCTTGCACCTAGTGCACACGTAAGACCTCTCGCCAACTGGGAGAAAATTGTACATGTGACACTCAATGCAAAAGACTGGAAAGCCCCCATCCCGCTGCTGGACTGCTGTCTGCATCTTAGTTTTAAGTTTGTGCTTAGATCTAAGTTCTTTACTTACTAAGGGTTGCTATGGATATTTATACTAATAAAACTGTGCCTAATACGTGTAATATACCTTGTTCACCTGAAGCTTAACTAATCTCAGGTCCTTAGTGTATGATTGATTTGGGTAACGAGCTTCACCTGAGAGCACCTCCTGCCTTTTAAGATGTGTAAGTACCTATAAAGCTACGATTATCCCAGGGGTGGGTGGGTGTGGGCAGGGAGGGAGGGAAATAACACTAATTAAAAGAGGGCTGCTACACAGTACCCTGTCTTGTGCTGCTGAGGTAAGCTATATTCTGATTTGATTTAAATTATAGCTCTTAGCTGCTGCTAGGCTCTAACTTCTTATGAAATTTAAACTACAAGCTCTCTGCTGGGCTCTAAATTTAACCAGAAAGCTCTCTTCTGTGTTTTAAATTTAAGCTAAAAGTACTTTGCTGATGCTAGGCCCTGAGTGACTATTAAATTTAAACTACAAGCTCTCTGCTGGGTATGAAATGTAACCAGAAAATTCTCCTCTGTGTTTTAAAACTAAAAGTACTTTTCTGATGCTAGGCCTTGAGTGACTATTAAATGTAAACTACAAGCTCTCTGCTGGGTTCCAAATGTAACCAGAATGCTCTCTTCTGTGTTTTAAATTTAAACTAAAAGTACTTTGCTGTTACTTGGCCCTGAGTGACTATTAAATTTAAACTACAAGCTCTCTGCTGGGTATGAAATGTAACCAGAAAGTTCTCCTCTGTGTTTTAAATTTAAACTTAAACTGCTGCTACTAGGCCCTGACTGATTTAACAAAAAATAGTGGGTTCACAGATTAATTAGCTTTAATACAAAGAATTCCTTTTAGAAAATGACCAGAAGTATATACTCACAGTTGCAGATCTCTGTTAAGCCCTCCAGGCATTTCAGTCAAAGTGGTTTACATTGTAACTTAAACTTGGTAACGTACATTAGACAGGGATATTGATAACCTGGATTTTTCTGAGGCAGTGGAGGGTTAAATGACTTGCCCAAGGCCACAAGGAGTGCTAGTGGGAATTGAACGCTGGTCTCTTGGTTCCCAAGCCAGTGCTCTAACCATTAGGCTACTCTTCCACTCCTTTACATGGTTTACAGCCCAGTAAACCATGTAAATGCCTTAACTGGGGATATTCAATGGCACTTACATAGTTAGTGCCGTTGAGTATCCCCTTCTAACTTCCCTACATGCCCCGATGCTATCTGGTTAACGTTGAGGGTATTCCGGGGTGGAGCAGAGGTGGCAACAAGCGCTAACTGGGCAGCAACAATATTGCATGCTGGCTGGTTAGCAATCTGCGCCTTAAAGATAGGCGAGAAAAAACCCTCACCTATCTTTAAGATTCAGTAGCTAACCAAGCAGCATGCAATCTCACTGCTGCCCGGTTAGCACTGGTTGCTTCTGGCATGTGCGGCAGTGCCCAGATATTCAATGCTGTCGTTGCGGCATTGAATATCCAGGTTAGAGGGCAGCAGGGAGGGCTATGAAGATGTGCCAATCTCAATATCGGGCCCTATATTCTCTTTAGTCCCGAGGGTGCACAGTACAGTGCACACCACAAGCAATATCTATGGCACTTTGTGTTAAGGTGAATGCCATTTATCATAGAAACCGGGACACTGAGGACATGAAGCATAAATGGAGAGACGTGCAATGATGTTCCAAAGCACAAGGCAGCAGCGGCAGTGCAGATGGGCAGAACATCCAGTCCTCACCAATTTGAAGCAATATGTCCTGGCCTCCATGGATGAGGAGTCTGTCACAGGGGTCAGGGAAATCAATAGGAACAGTGCTTCTCGATTGCAAGATGAGTGTTGCACACCTGCAAGACACATACCGAACTGCCAGAAATACTTGTGTACATTTGTAATGATGTATTCACTAGCAGTAACTCTAGCCCATGTGCACAGCCACTGTACATGCAGCTTATAGCATTGTCTGCTTTGCACTGTGACCCGTAAACTCTCTCGCAAATATCTGAAATCCACCTGCTCCATAGCTGGTTCTGAGGTGTCCTGCATTGTTGGGTAGATCTGTGTGGATGTAAAACATGGGATGGCCTGCACAATCACAGTGGTCCTGGAACCATGTAGGCGCTGGCCTCTTATGAGGATATGTAGTTAGATGGTGGGGTATTACAGTGTGAACAGGCAGATCTGGGTGTGTCAGGCTGGATAACATAGCTGTGGCTGGCGTGCAATGTGTTCTCAGGTGAGTTCTGTTCCCTCCTACTCCCTCCAAACAGCACAGGATCTGTGACCCACACCTCTTGGGCAGCTTCACATGTATCCTCTCAGTGGCCCTTGTCCATAACCTACTCTTCCTATGCACGCTGGGGTTGTGGAATGGTAACAATGCTGCACCAAGATATTACTTAGGTAGATGGCATAGCCCTAGGACAGAATAACTACATTATTGTCATTCCCTGTTTTATGTATATATTTCTTTCTCCATACCTGCAGGTGCTCAGGATACCAGTATTGCAGATGAAGGCATCAGGGCTGATAACAACCCGCCTGAAAACAGGGTCATCCCTCAGGCACAGCCAGGCACATATACAGAGTCCATCATCATCCAACAGATGCCAGAGGAGCTGACATCCAGAAATACCATGGATGCATGGGAATCCAGAGGCAACAATGTACAAGACCTGGAGAAGGAGATGGAGGGAGAGGAACACATGGGTGAGGATGGCATGGAACCACCATCACTACAGTCCTCTGTCAGCATTGGGACCCACTTGTTGATTGTGCTCTTCCGGTACAAGAGAAGGGTAGCCATTCTTTAGTGCTGCGAAGAAAGGCCGCTTCAGCAGAATGTTGCATATCTGCAGATACGGTGCGAGTAGCTGAACATGATGAAGCAGTTCCTGGCAGAGTGGAAGGAAGAGAGGGACGTTACACAGACCCTCCTGGAAGAGATGAGTGGACTCCATCATAACCAGAGGGAGACTTTCAGTCAGCATCCTACTTCTCCACCCATGTGTGGCCACCTCCCAGTGCCCAGGGCAGTACCTCATCTGTGCCAGCTTACCATCTTCCAGCTGCACCTCCACGCAGCAACAGAGGTGGCAGATGGCAAGCAGCCACTCATACCACCCAGTACAACCCTCCAATGGGCAACATACTGGGCACTTCACCTCACACTCCAAATCCAGCCCATGCTTCCTGGACTTCCACAGCAGCAACCTAGCAGGAGAGAGGAGGAAGAGGATGCTACCTCCAGTTCCAGTAACAGTAGTGCAGCACCCTCCATCTCACCTGTGCAGTCACCTCAATGCAGCAAAAGGTAGGACACATGGGGAAGGGGTAGGGGAAGGGAAAAATGCACAACCTAGCTCCCCAGAAGCCATGGCAGATGGCAGGGTGTGCAATTAATCCCAACACTATGGCAGTTCATGTGACACCTGTATGGCTATCTGGTCTTTGCCTCCCCATATTTTACTATTGTTCTCTTGAAGAGGCAGGGCTTGAGGCAAGGGTGGGGAGAGATGCCCATGGGACTGTTTGCTATTGTGTGGTGGGAAAGAGGGTCTGGGGGTTATTATGGTGGGTGATAGAAGGGAGTTTGAGTGATAGAGATGGGTGTGATGGAGAGCTTGTGTGTATAAAGGGGACATATGTTATGGACTCAGTTGTGCTGTATTTGTATGCTATGGAGTTGGTGATGGGGGAGGATTGGTACTGGTACCTGTGCTTGTGTGTTGTGGTGTCCTTTATTGTAATAAAACACCTTCACATAAAATGTCTCTTGATTAGTTCATTCTGGGCTGACTGCCCTTGCCCATTTGGCTGCTGATGCTGCTCCATCTCCTCCTGGCTTGAGGCTGGCCCTTCCTCAGTATCTGCGTCTATGGGTGGATCTTCAGTTGGCATGGTTTGTCGCCTCCTCAGTTCTATGTTGTGCAATATGCAGTTCTGCAGCAGGCCATGAAGATCATGCATACTCTGCTTGGGCTGTAGAGTAGCTCACCTCTTCAGCTGACCTTTCAACAGGGCTGGCCCGTCCATTGAGCAAGAATGCTGTTGGCACAGGGTCCCACACTTCAGGGGTTCCCGTGCCAACAACATCCTATATGCTGCTCACTTCCTTTAGTGGCACCCGGCAGGCTCAGCACAGCTCGTTACAGCCGCTGAAGTGAAGAGCGTTGTTCCCTTCACTTTGGCAGCTGTATTGTAATGAAGATCGCAGACGCGCTGAGAGCCAGGACACAGGCAGTGTCCTTTGATCTCCAGCGCGCCTGTGATCTTCATTACAATACAGCTGCCGAAGTTAAGGGAACAATGCTCTTCACTTCAATGGCTGTAACGAACTGTGCTGAGCCTGCCGGGGGCCTTAAAAAGCCTGTCGTGGGGCTCTTCAGGGAGGGGGGGGGGGGCTTGGGCTTGGGCTTGAAATGGGCTGAGTGGAGGGGTCTAAAATTGGAAATGGGCTGGGGGGCTATAATTGGGAATGGGCTGAGTGGGGGGGGGGAGGTTAGGAATGTAAATGGGCTGGGGCGAGGCTAGGAATGGCCCTGGGCTGGGGGGTGGCTAGGACTGCAAATGAGCTGATGGGGAGGACTAGGACAGCAAATGGGCTTTTGAGGGGTAAGATTGGAAATGGACTAATGTGGTTCTGGAATAGGATTGGAAATATCCGATGTGGGGGGGCTACTTTTAGAAATAGCTGATGGGGCAGCTTAGACTGGAAATGAGTTGATTGGGGGGGGGCTAGGACTGGAAATGAGCTGGTGGGGGGCTCAGACTGGAAATGAGCTGATGGGGGGGCTCAGACTGGAAATGGACTGAGTGTGGGGGAGCTTGGACTGGAAATGGGCTGAAGCTCCCCCACACTCAGCCCAATTTCCAGTCCAAGCCCCCCCCCCCCATCAACTCACTGGAATGGGATTGGAATTGGTTCATGAGGGGGCTAGTATTGGAAATGGCTGATGGGGTCCTAGGATTGCAAATGAGCTGATGGGGGGGGGGTGGTGGAATCGGACTGGAAATGAGTTAATGGGGGGAGGGTTAGGACTGGAAATTGGCTGATAGGGGCGGAATAGGACTGGAAATGAGCTGATTGGGGGGGCTAGGACTGGAAATGGGCTGATGCGGGGGGGGGAATGCAATTAAAAGTGAGCGAATGCTGAGTGGGGCTGGAACTAGAAGGGAGCTGATTTTGGTGGAGGACTAGAAGGGGATGAGGCTGGGAGAATGAGGATGGAGGGGGAAAAGATATTTTGTGTGGGAGGGAAGAAAAATCTACAAGTTGCTGGGTATTGGCAGAGTAAGTGCTCGAGCTCCCCTGATCGGGTCTGAGCTCGCCAAGAAAAAATAGCAACACCATCAACTCCAACAGCCTCAACACCCGACAACCATCTCTGATATAGAGGAGACCCAACGCAGCAAACAGCTCAACAGGACAAATACAGGATATTCAAACGCTCCAGCAAACCGGCAAGAAAAAGACTACACTGCTTCAAAACCCCAGGTACTCTTTCACAACATGCCGCCCTTCCTTACACCCATCTACCTTCTCACTCCTCTGCTAACACTGTACCCCCACCCAAACACACTCAGCAATCCTCTTTACGCAGACACACTGACAAGCACAACCCCTTCCGCACAGACACTGTACTCCCGCCCCACCACACCTACTGACCTTCCATACACAGGAACCACAGGACTGCAACCCACAAGCATCTACAACACCACGAACAACCCAACTCACACACACCACACGCCAGCCAAAAGCACCAATCACATCAATCACCTGCACCTCTCCATCACACTCATAAACGCACGCTCCACCAGGAACAAATATCACATGCTCCAAGACCTGATCATATCTGAGAAGACCAACATCCCATAACAGAAACCTGGCTAACAGAAACGGACACAGTAATAATGAACCAACTGACACCAATCGGATACAGCTTTCATCACTGTTCCCGAACACACGCAAAAGGCGGAGGAGTAGCCATCATCGCAAAGGACAACCTCCACCTACGCACCCTCACCTCTGAAACCTCCGATGAAGCAGATATCCTCACCCTCACCAACAAAAACCTCACAATATGCCTGGTCTACAGAACACCAGCTGCAAACTCTGACTTACCAAGGATACTACACCTGATTTCCGAAAGCATCGACCCATCAAAGGAACCAATTATACTAGGAGACTTCAATCTCCCATCCCTCCAAGACGCACAAACAGAAACATTCCTTAACGCCATGACAGCAATGAACCTATCGCAGATCATAAATGAACCAACACACGAAAAAGGAAACACCCTGGACCTCATATTCCTGAACTCCCAGGCATCCACCTCATACAGCAGTCCGACAATCTCACCAGTCCCATGGTCAGACCATTACATCATCCACCTCTCCCACGCATATCGACCAAATACAAACAGAGGATACGCCCAACACACATGAAGATTCAAAGCATTCAACAAAGAAGGACTTCCTGACGCTGACCTTACCTAATCTACTTACGAACTCAAATAACCTTGACGACCTCATGGACAACTGGAACACCACTATCTCCTCGGCATCCAGAGCAACTGTAAACAAGACCAGCAACAAGCCCATCTCCTCAAAGGCCCGCTGGTTCACCCCTGATCTCCGAAAACTGAAAACAAATCTTAGAAGAACAGAAAGAAAATGGAGAAAAAACAAAACTGACAAAGACAAAAAGCAATACCTATATGAACTCGCTGCCTACCACACAGAAACCGACAATGCAAAGAGAAACTACCACACCAAAATCATCACGGACCGCTGCAAACAAACCTCGAGAACTCTTCCAAATCGCTAAAAAACTGACAAAGACACCAACCACTTCCGATCAACCTCCAGATATCCCCTCGGATCTCTTGGCCCGACAATACAAGCAATTTCAGCAACCTCAACAACCCTACCAATGCGCTACAGCCACAAGAACATACCCAAGGATCACCATAAACGCTAACTGGACTACATTCAATGACACCTCAAAGGAAGAAATATCCTCCACCATCTCCTGTCTGAACACCACTACCTCCCCACTGGACCCCTGCCCTACCGAATGGATAAAGAAAACCAAGGAAGACCTAAGTACCCCACTAACTCACATCGTAAACGAATCCTTTAAACAAGGATACATGCCAGATGCCCTCAAAACATCAGTCATCCGACCAACCATAAAGAAGAACAACCTGGACCCCATGGACCCCAAGGACCCCACCTCCTACAGACCGGTGGCAAGCCTCCCCCTCGCCACCAAGATAATAGAAAAGATAGTCCAACACCAGCTCCAAGATCATCTAGACACCAACGACATACCTGACCCTCAGCAACACGGTTTCCGACCACTACACGGAGTTGAGACCCTCATGACCATCCTAATGAACACACTCATCATCGGAACACAAGAGAAAAACTCAGGGTACATCCTGATCTTCCTAGACATATCAGCGGCCTTCGACACAATCTCACACGAAATCCTCATACACAGACTACAAACAATCGGAATCAAGGACACTGTACTCCAATGGTTCAGATCCTACTTAACTAACAGACAGCAACGGATTCGCACCCTCTCCACAACTTCGCCCCCATACAAACAACTTTAAGGAGTACCCCAAGGATCCACCCTATCAGCCATGTTGTTTAACATATACCTACGTCCACTATGCTCAATCATACGCACCCACAACATCAACTTCCACATCTACGCGGACGACATAATGCTCTACGCACCAATTACAACCAACAACCCAAAGAACGAACAGCTATCAGCCTGCTTCAACGACGTGGCCAACTGGCTAAAGGAGAACAATCTATCCATCAACATAAAGAAAACCGAAGCCCTAATAGTAACAAAAGAACCTGACTTCAAACCACCTACCCACCTCAACATGGGAACCACACAAATACAAATCCAGCCTCAAATAAGATATCTAGGCGTCATCATTGATCAAGCTCTCACCTTCAAACAACAAATCAACAAAACCGCTGGGATGATATTCCACAAAGCTAAAACTATCCAACGACTCAGGCCCCTCCTAGAACCTCACGACTTTAGGACAGTGATGCAAGCTGTGACACTCCCTCATCTGGATTTCTGCAACATAATCTATCATGGACTTCCTGCCTCGCACACCAACTCCCTCCGTACTGCCTTAAACACCACAGCAAGGATTATTCAAAATGCAAAAAAACGGGAGCACATCACCCCAATCCTAAGAGACCTTCACCTCCTTCCACTGCAAGCAAGAATCAGGTACAAAGCCATCTTACTCATCCACAAAACTATCCACCAAGCACGGAACACCTCACTACACTCCTTACTGCCTCGACCATCCCACAACAGATCAACCAGACATTCCTCCAATAACTCTATCGTTGTCCCCCACAAAAGAACCAAATCTACACAACGGACCTGCAACAGAGCATTCGAACTTTATGCCCCATCCCTCTGGAACTCTCTACCAAACCACATCAAGAACAACAACGACATCACATCATTTAAGAAACAGCTAAAGACAATCCTATTCCGTGAACATCTTTCAACGGAAACACCACCATGACCTCACACTTAGATTTTAGCAGAAGTAAATCATGTCCATGTCCATCCATAATCATTAATTGTTGACCCTGGTGATGGCCCCTTCCTAAAAGAAATTACCCCTCCCTATGTTACATGTTACACCGCTTTGACCCGGTGAAAAGCGGGATATAAATGCAGTTAAATAAAATAAATAAATAAATAAAATAAGTGGGGATTGAGGATGGAAGGGTGAAATTTGAGTGGACGATAAAGGAATAAAAAAGAAATTGGGGAAAGAGCAAAAGGGGAAAGTATGTTAAAGCAGATGTAGAAGATAGAATGGAAAAAATCTAGAAGAGAGAAGAAAGGACAAATAGACAGCAGACAATGAAGAATTAGCAGAAGACAGAAGAGACCAGAAGAAAGTGACTGGAGCAATTGCAATTGAAAAAAAGGTAGAAAATATTTTTTTTATTTTGAATTTATTAACTGGAATATGTCAGCTCTGGGAAATGTGTATCACTAACGTCTTTGCATTTTTGTTTAGTACAAAAGGAAATTAAATTAATAGTGTTATTGTCCATTCCAAGTTTGGCTTTAGGGGTTCCCAATTTAATTATTGTCTTCCAATTTCTAAATTGTGATTCCTTGTCTTTGTTTGATGACGGTCTATGTTCTACATGTGTGACCGAGCTGAGGTATTCTATTCTTGTAGTTTCTGTTTGACAGTGCCACTTGTTCTCTTTCCCCAGTAGGAGATGTATTATGTTTATGTTTATGTTTATTTCACTTGATATACCGCCTTTCAGTGAAAGAAATCAATTGGTATTCTCTGAGATGTATTGATTTAATATTTGCAGTGTTCCTTTTTAATAGGTAGGATTTGGTGCTTTGTGAGTCCTGGTAGTGCTGTTATGATACGGCGGGTTTACTATGGGTTCTAAATGGGCAGTGTTTGTAGTACTTCCTAATGTGCCTGGCGGTTGGCACTGGAGTATAGTAATGTAGAAATCTGGTAGTCTTTCTTTATCCAGATGCTCATTAAGAGGTATGTTAACATGATGCTAATATTTATGCAAATGTGGCTTCTTATGCAAATTAGGCCCCGCAATGAGCCTCCGCACATGGCCCCGCACCCCCCTTGGGCCGCCCCTGCCTGTCAATGATTACGTTGGTGGTTCTGTAGGATTGATTATACCTCTATTCTACCTCAATCTCGGGTGCCATGATCAGAGTCATGAGCCTGCTACTTAGACAGTATCCTCTGTCGCCTGAAAGAGGTGTGGGTACAGTGGACATTGGGGAGGAGTGAATATGGTTCTAGACTTAGCAGTCTTTTAGCCCTTGACCTATGTGCAGCAATGTTTGCTAGTCCTTACCATGTGCATGTTCGGATCCATGGATGTCTGTGACTGCTGGCAACACAGCTCCTCCCTCATCTCTATGACATTGCAGACCATCTTTCCACACCTCTGCCATCACTGCACCCTTCCCTCTCTACAGCAGACAGTGACACAGCAACTGGTCTTTCTTGCAGTGGGAGTGGCTGCAATTGAGAGGGGAAACAGTAGTATGGTCAGGGCCGGCCCGTCCATTGAGCGAGAATGTTTTTTGCACAGGGCCCCGCGTTTCAGGGGGCCCCGCGCAAAAAACATTCTGATCCTACTAAAGTAAAATTAAAAAACAAAACAAAACTGTCTTCTCCGCTGCCGGGGCCGCCGCGGCAGAATCGAGTGTGCCGCGGGGCCCCCCCTGCCCAGCACAGCCTGCCCTCCCCCTCTATCCGTTCTCTCGTTCAGCTCACAGTCACCCCGCGCCGGCTTTCAGAGCGCGAAGGGACTAGTTTCCCTTTCGCAGCTCTGTTAAGCCCACGGGGGCTGATGGGAACTTCCCATCAGCCCCCGCGGGCTCAACAGAGCAGCGAGGGAGAAACTCTTCCCTCGCGCTCTGAAAGCCGGCGCGGGGTGACTGTGAGCTGAACGAGAGAACGGATAGAGGGGGAGGGCAGGCTGTGCTGGGCAGGGGGGGCCCCGCGGCACACTCGATTCTGCCGCGGCGGCCCCGGCAGCGGAGAAGACAGCTTTAAAAAGAAAAAAAATTCCCTCGGCTGGACTGGGCTGGGGGCTTAGGAATGCTGATGGGCGGGGGGCTGGGGGGGGTTAGGAATGCTGATGGGCTGGGGGGGGTTAGGAATGCTGATGGGCTATGGGGGGGGGCTGGGGGGGTAGGAATGCTGATGGGCTGGGGGGGTTAGGAGTGCTGATGGGCTATGGGGGGGCTGGGGGGTTAGGAGTGCTGATGGGCTATGGGGGGCTGGGGGAGGTTAAGACTGGCAAGGAGGGGGGTTACGACTGGCCCTGGGCTGGGCTGGGCTGGGCTGGGCTGGGGGGGTTAAGACTGGCAATGGGCTGGGCTGGGCTGGCTGGGGGGGGTTAAGAGTGGTAATGGGCTGGGCTGGGCTGGGCTGGGCTGGGGGGGGTTAAGACTGGCAATGGGCTGGGCTGGGCTGGGCTGGGGGGCGTTAAGACTGGTGCTGGTCTGGGCTGGGCTGGGCTGGGGGGGGTTAAGACTGGCAATGGGCTGGGCTGGGCTGGGCTGGGGGGGTTAAGACTGGCAATGGGCTGGGCTGGGCTGGGCTGGGCTGGGGGGGTTAAGACTGGCGCTGGGCTGGGCTGGGCTGGGGGGGTTAAGACTGGCAATGGGCTGGGCTGGGCTGGGGGGGGGGTTAAGACTGGCAATGGGCTGGGCTGGGCTGGGCTGGGCTGGGCGGGGGGGGGGGGGGTTAAGACTGCAATGGGCTGGGCTGGGCTGGGCGGGGGGGGGGTTAAGACTGGCAATGGGATGGGCTGGGCTGGGCTGGGCTGGGCTGGGGGGGGTTAAGACTGGCAATGGGCTGGGCTGGGCTGGGGGGGGGTTAAGACTGGCAATGGGCTGGGCTGGGGGGGTTAAGACGCGCTGGGCTGGGCTGGGCTGGGGGGGTTAAGACTGGCAATGGGCTGGGCTGGGCTGGGCTGGGCTGGGCTGGGGGGGGTAAGACTGGCAATGGGCTGGGCTGGGCTGGGCTGGGGGGGGTTAAGACTGGCAATGGGCTGGGCTGGGCTGGGCTGGGCTGGGCTGGGCTGGGCGGGGCGGGGGGGGTTAAGACTGCACTGGGCTGGGCTGGGCTGGGCTGGGCTGGGCTGGGCTGGGGGGGGTTAAGACTGGCAATGGGCTGGGCTGGGCTGGGGGGGGGGTTAAGACTGGCAATGGGCTGGGGGCTGTCTGGAAATGGGGCTATGGGGGGTTAGGACTGATAATGGGCTATGGGGGGGGCTAGGACAGGAAATGGGCTGATGGGGAGGGGTTAGGACGTAATGGGCTGTGGGCTGCTGGGGGGGGTTAAGATGGTAATGAGCTGTGGGCTGATGGGGGCTGTCTGGAAATGAGGTGATGGGGGGTTAGGACTGCTAATGGGCTATGGGGGGGGTTAGGACTGATAATGGGCTATGGGGGGCTAGGACAGGAAATGGGCTGATGGGGAGGGGTTAGGATTTGAGGTGGACTGATGTGGTTAGGACTGGTAATGGGCTGTGGGCTGATGGGGGGGTTAGGACTGGCAATGAGCTATGGGGGGCTGACTGGAAATGGGCTGATGGGGTTAAGACGGGAAGTGGGCTGATGGGGGGTTAGGACTGGTAATGGGTTATAGGGGGGCTTAAACTGAAAATGGAGTGATGGGGGGTTAGGACTGGAAGTGGGTTGATGGGGGGCTAGGACTGGTAATGGGTTGGGGGGTTGCTATGACTGGAAATGGGCTGAGTGGAAGGGGAGGCTTGAACTGCAAATAGCTGATGGGGAGGGAGCTTGGAATGGAAATGGGCTGTGAGGGAAGGGAGCTAGGACTGAAAATGGGCTGATGGAGCAGCTAGGATAGGACTGGAAATGGGCTGTTGGGGGAGCTAAGATTGGAAATGGGCTGTGGTGGGGGCTTGAATTGAAATGGACTCATGGAGGGGCTAGAACTGGAAGTAGGCTCATGGGGGGCTTGGACTGGAATTGGGCTGAGTGGAGGGGAGCTAGGATTTGACATGGGCTGATGGTGGGGCTAGGAAATGACTAGAAATGGGCTGATGGGGGCTAGGATTGGAAATGAGCTGATGAAGGGACTCAGACTGAAAATGGATGGGGGAGCTAGGACTGGAAATGGGTTGATGGGGGGCTAGGACTGGAAATGGGCTGATGCAGGGACTAGAAGGGAATGGATGCTGGGTGAGACTGGAACTAGAAGGGAGCTGATGTTGTGGGAGGATTAGAATGGGATGGGGCTGGGAGAGTAAAATGGAGAGGGGAAAAATATTTTGTGTGGGAGGGATGAAAAATCTACAATTGGCCGGGTATTGGGAGAGTAAGTGGGGATTGAGGATGGAGGGGTAAAATTTGTGTGGATGAAATAGGAATGAGGAAAGAGCAAAAGGAGAAAGATTAGTATGTTAAAGCAGATGTAGAGAGAGAGAATGGAAAAAAAAACTAGAAGAGAGAAGAAAGAACAAATGGACAGCAGATGATGGACAGTTAGCAGAAAACATGAAGAAACCAGAAGAAAGTGGCTGGAGCAATTGCAACTGAAAAAAATGCACAAAAGGTAGAAAGCTATCTCTTTATTTTGAATTTATTAACTGGAATATGAAAGCTCTGGGAAATGTGCATCATTAACGTCTGCGCTTTGTTTGGTACAAGAGGAAATTAATTTATAGTTTTATTTCTACAGTGTTGTTGTACATTCCAAGTTTGGCTTTTGGGGTTCCCAGTTTAATTTGCCTTCCTGTTTCTAAATTGTGATTCCTTGTTTGGTGATGGTCTATGTTCTGCATGTGTAACTGAGCTGAGGTATTCTATTTATGTAATTCCTATTTGACATTGCCACTTGTTCTCTTTCCCCAGTATTCTCTGAAATGTACTGTTTTAATATTTGCAGTGTTGCCTTTTGATAGGTAGAGTATGGTACTTTGTGAGTCCTGGTAATGCTGTCAGGAAACGGCGGGTTTGCTATGGGTTCTAAATGGGCAGCGTTTGTAGTAGTTCCTAATGTGCCTGGCGGTTGGCACTGGATTATAGTAATATAGAAATCTTTTAGTCTTTCTTTATCCATACACTCATTAAGAGACATGTTTACTAAAAGTTAGTGTATGGTAACATTATGCAAATATTTATGCAAATAAGGCCACTTATGCAAATGAGGCCCCGCACCGAGTCTCCGCACATGGCCCCGCACCCCCCTTGGGCCGCCCCTGAGTATGGTACAGGGTATATACCCTCAAATATGGACTTTCTCCATTTGCCTTGCTGTGCCTATTTTCAGCATGTACCTCAGACTCCATATTAGGTTGATGAGGCACCCTATGTATAGACCAGGGGACTGTCCTTAGCTGCCCTCTTCCCTGCACTGCATACATGTGGTCCTGTCCTTTCACTTGGTGCAAAGATTGTTTTATGGGAGTCCTCAGGCATTTAGAGGTATGTAATAAAGGTGCGATTTGCACCCGGTTTCCTAGGCGCAGTGACCATCAATCTCTCCAATAAGCTAGTCCTGACTCCCTTTCTCAGTGCTATGCTGCCTGCTCTTTATGTGAACATGCTGTGGGTTCGTTGTTCTGGGACTGCTGCAAGTATTCCTTTATATCCTCTACATAAACTGCACACCTGTGGCCTAGGTTCTCAGCGTGCTTACCTAGGAGCCAGCCTCTGGTGAGTTCTCTGCTGGCAAAGTGCTCATATAAGCCTGACTGTTAGACGATATAGAAATCATGGCATGATCCTGGGAAGCATGGAAATGCATCAGTTATTTTTTCATTGCAGACCACCTGTATATTCACTGAGTTGAAGGCCTTCCTATTTTTCAAGGTGGCTTTCATCCCTCTTGGAGACCTGAGGGCCAAATGTTTGCAGTCAATGACACCCAGCACTGCAGGGAATCATGCAGCCTTATGGAACTGTAGCATGGCGTACGTCAGGTGCCTTCTCTGGTCCTTTTCAAATCCAGGCTGAAAACTCACCTCTTCACTGCTGCTTTCGGATCTTGACTCACCTGGTCTCCTTGTTCCTTACCATTTCCCCTAGATTTATCCTATGTCTACAGCTACTGTGTTTCTGATGAGCAGTGACTGTCTTTTACATACGTCTGTGCAGTGTTGTGTATGTCTTGTAGCGCTATACAAATGCTCCGTAGTAGTAGTATGAATTGCTCTGTTGCACAGTGTGGTAAAGGTTATATAGTCCATAGCTCCGCTGAGAAAAATGATCAAGAAGTGGGAGATGCACTGGGCCACCACCGACTGGCTGAGTCCTGCGTGGCAGCCAGCATGCCGTAGAAGCTTCCAGTGGCCAGGAATGCTAGGGCTTTGCTTATCTTCAGTTGCATAGGTATGTGCTGACCTCTCTGTATAACAAATAAAAATACATCATCGAAACACTTTGGCTCTTGCGAGCAGAGTGAAAAATTACATAAAAAGCAAGAGGCTATCATGAAACGCGTAGACCAAATACACTGCAGGAAACCAACAAAACTGAAACTGGAACAAATGAAAGCAAGGAGCTCAGAATTCTTCATGGAGTGTATGTGAAACCACCATGACTTAACCTCTCATCATTGCTCCATCACATGCTTTCATTATAGCATATTATCAAGTTCATATTTACGCCTTTCATTGTAATGGAAAAAATTCCGCTTATCATAATACACATGTGCCACCATATTGAAGACTTAGCTGTGCCAAAAAGAATCATAGTCTACCCTGACCTGGCTGGTTGGTTTCACGCCACCAGGAACTTCATCAGGGTGATACTAAAAAACGCCAACAATACAGTTAAAGTGGAGGAAAACACTCTTTGTTGGTTTCCTGCAGTGTATTTGGTGTACACATTTCATGATAGGCTCTTGCTTTTTATGTAATTGTTTATACTGACCACTCTGTGTGGCACAAGCAGAGGAGGGGCTCCAGCTCCAGACACAGCTGGTGTATAGTTGCCTTATCAAACCTGAACTGGGTCAGACAATGCTCATCTGTGAGGTCCATATACTGGACACTTGCCCGATACACCCTCTGGTAGGAGCATGCTTTTCTCTCCCTCCTATGCTCCTTGTGAGCCTCCTCCTGCAGGACCAACACACAACAGGCAGACACAGCATCCATGTTTTCTACCCACCACCACCACCACCACCACCAACATGCAGTACTCTGTGCGACACTGAAACACTAACAGACAGACCAAAGGTGACAAACTCTCACTGGTACTCTCATTCACACCACAGGCCACTCACAGACCTTCTCTCCAGCACGCCAACACACACTCACAGTGTCATAGCACGGGCACACACAGGCATAGACTGCAACACATGGGATATGAGAGGCACTGGGGGATGCACAGCTATAGGGCATTGGGGGGGGGGAGGGTTTCCATTGGGTCCAGGAGGTAAATGAGGGTGGTTGAGAGCTTGGGAGTCAGCAAATGGGAAACAATGGGGTATGGTAAGCACTTCTGGGGGATGCACAGGGGATTTGCTACAAAACCTGCTTGGTAGACATGGATGACAGACCCACTAATCTCTCTCCAGTACACGCTCTGCCAGTCACTATCAGAAACCATGGTCAGAATGGACAGCAAAGTCCCTTACCTACTGTTGTAGAGTGGGACGTTTGGCTATCATGTTCCACATATCCTGACTGCTATGCAAAATACATTTTGCATGTGCGGCTGCTTGCTCTGCCCTAGCCACACCTAGAAATTACCCCAAACATGCCCACCCAGGGACACCCAGGCTTGGATGTGGCTACCATTAGGATGGGCAAATCTGCCTGGGTTCATAATCACCTTTAGCCTGTCCCAGAGTTTGTAACGTTCATGTGGAAACAATCAGATAATGAGCGAAGAGGGAAAAATAATTCAAATCCACAAAATTCCCCAGGACCAGTGATCTTTTGCAAATATGTAACCTAAATCATCTCCTCCTTAAAGAAGTGTCCCATCATTGGAAACTGTTCTATTGCTGCGAAGACGTTTCTCTTGTTTTGGCCGAGTGTTTAAGGGGTACCAGAGAGCCTTAAGCAGTAGACATAGCTGGGTTTATATTTCACTAGATGAGCATAACAGAAGAGAAGATCGCCTCACCTGCTTTTGGAAAAATTCACTACAACTTGATAAACACTGTATTCACTGGATGTTCTGGGAAGAAGAAGAAAAAAGTGAATAGATTACAAATAAGTTCTAGTCACATCTGTTTGAAGCTGACGTGAAAGATAACGGAACCTCCTTCAACAAAACCAATTAATCTAAAAGGTCAATAAACCCTGATTTATAGTCTTAGATAGAATGATGACACTGCCAAGAAAAGTCTATCTAGGATGCTGGGAGCCATCGAGCTGAAGACCACCCAGAATGATTGCTCCCTGGGGTCAGTTAGTGGCATGATTATACTGCCCAACGTCATCAACATTTTTGTAACTCAAATAGCCATGGGAAACCAACTAAGATTATTTTTTCATTTCGAGAAGGTATATAGTCATCATTAAGAGTAAGCACTTGAGTTGATTTAAGATATGCTGCTCTACTAAAGCTTAATACGGCCTGAGTGAGCATAGCAAACTGTAAGGAAAGCAACTATAGCAGGGCTTCTCAACCTAATTCTCGGGAAACACCTAGCTAGTCACGTTTTCAGGATAACCACGGTGAAGATGGAGACAGTGCATGCAAATCTCTCTCATGTATATTTATTGTGCTTCTCTTGAAAACCTGTCTGGGTAGATGTGTCCTGAGGACTTGGTTGAGAACCCCTGAGCTATAAATCTGTATGGCCAAAAAACTGGCTGTTAACATTTTGAGTATTTTTCATAAGAACCGAGGCTATCAGCCCTTAGAAAAGGCTCACTTTGCTTGTTGAAAAGGAAGCAGCCTAAAATCATTTTTGGTAATCAAGGAGCCTTACAATACCATTAATGACAGAGGTAGGTGGCACCTTTATAAATGAACCAATTTATTGAGATATGAGCTTTGGAGGACAACAGTCCCCTTTGTCAGATGCAGCTATATAGTCTTGTCCTCCAAAGCTCATGTCTCAAAAAATTGCTTAGTCTATAAGGTGACACCTGCCTCTGTCATTTTTGCTACTCCAGACTAATATGGTTACCCCTCTGAAAATTTACAGTATCATTGACACTATCCTGTACCCTGAGGTCAAACTTCCATTATCGTCAAAATTTTAGACGGACCACTGCGGGATTACATCAGATTATCATCAGTTTTTCTGTCTTTCTTGATATTCAAGTACTTGTGACACTTTTTAACGGCCCAGCTTGACTCTAAATCCATCATGGTGGCTAGTTTAGTAGCAGAATCCTTCAATATGTTCTCTGTGGTCAGACAGAGGAACATTTTGGAGTCTGTGCTCTGAATCTGACCTTCTTGCAGTTTGAGGTAATAGAGGATGAACCTGCCTATCAGTCATTAGTCAGGGGCTGTCTCCTTCATTGCTTTTGGGAGAATTATCCTAGTCTCCTGTTTGTTCTGTTTGTCTATCTTGAATAGATTATCAGCTCTGTAGAGAAGGTACTGCCCCAGTGTGCATGTGTATAGTGCTGCATATTCCCAGTAGCACTATAGAAATTATAAGAAGCATTAGTATTGGTAAGACTAAAAGCTTCTGCTTCTTGGGACCTGGTATCTTCCTTTACAGGAGTCCAAGGGAGAAGGAGAGGCCACTGGAGCCCAAATGGTCATACAACACAGATTGATTATAGAAACATAGAAACATAGCGACAGAAAAAGACCACATGGCCTATCTAGTCTGTCCTTCCATAACAACTACAACAGTCCACTTTTTGCCTTTATAGAAACATAGAAACATAGCGACAGAAAAAGACCACATGGCCTATCTAGTCTGTCCTTCCATAACAACTACAACAGTCCACTTTTTGCCTTTATAGAAACATAGAAACATAGCGACAGAAAAAGACCACACATAGCGACAGAAAAAGACCACTAATTGGACAGCCAAGATCTGGATTAGGGTTGGCAAATGTCTCCGATAGTGTACTTAAAATGTGCTTTCATAGAATTTCTGTCACAAGACTATGACAAAAGAAAAATCTTTGGAGTAAATCTCCACAGCAAGAGATTCACAAGACAACAAATCCAGTTAGCATTTTCCATAGAGTCCAGACCAGACAGACTTTGAGCCACTTGGGAAAAAAGGAAGGAAAATCACCAGCACTATAAGAGTTAAGAAAAGGCTGGCTAAAGTCAGATCCTACAGAGCTGTGATAGCTCTTCCACAAGATGCCAGCCCTCAAAGTTTACTCATTAGAGGCCAGCCTCTAACTGTGAGAAAAAAGCCAATTGGGTTTTTTATTTGCCTGAAACCTCTTGCAGCAATGTTTTTTGTTTGAGCAGCAGTCAGAGCTACCTCTTTAAAAAATCACCCTGAAATGAAAATGTATTTTAAAAAAATGAAACAAACCTGCAAATGAAACACATTTTTTTGCCTGCATACCCCTAGTTTATAATCAGGCATATGCACATGTAAATTGCATCCATGTGTAAATGGCCACTTTAGACAGGGTCCAACTTACACATGTATGTCTTTAGTACATGGACGTTTAGTGGGGCCTACCAGGGACATAATCGGGGCATGGCCTGGGAGGGACAAAATTCTATACATGTATTCCGCTTTTCATATAGGGAACGCACATGGAAGCCCAAAATTCTCCATATCCGATCTACACCTACCCTCTGGCAGGTGCATAGTTTTAGAAAGTATGTGTTTCACCCTGCTCTTTGCAAGAGGAATTAAGAGAGTTATCCTCTTTAATCCTCCTTGGTTTATTTCCTCCCCAAAGTGAAATTAATTCAAGATAGCATCCCCTGTAGTTAACTAGCGGCAGGCACATGATTCACGTGCATGTATAAGAGCTAACATGTACATCTGTAAGTTGTGAAATACCAGCACTGATATGTGTAAATTGCTGGATTTCCTGGGTTGATTATTTTTTAAGTGCTGTCAAGTCAATGCTAACTCCTGGTGACCCAGCAGCCCCTGGAATTTCTTGGCAAGGTATGACCAGAAGTAGATTGCCAGGCCTTTTCTTAGGGTAAACTAACTTGTGCAAGGTGTGCCAGTGGGAATTAAACCCTGGTCTGTTGGGTACTAGGCTGTTGCTCTAACCACTAGGCTACTCCTCTACTCCGCATGTACCTTGGAAAATGATGCCTCCTGCAGCACATGGATGCTAATCCGTGCAGGGCCAGCTCAACTATTAGGCAAACTAGCGGTTGCCTAGGGCAGCAATTTCAAGGGTGGCAACAAAGAGCAGGGCATTCAAAGCTAAATTGATTTGGACATCCAAGGGGGCTGTAAAGCTTAAGGTTTATCTAGGGCCCTGAATCCACATGTCTTCCTGTACTTCCTCCTATGTACTTTAGGAACAGCTCCATTCTTAGAAGAGCTGTTTCAGAAATACTGTCAGAATTGAGTACATCCAAACCTTCATATCGCAATTCAAATCTCCACGTACTATCTAAAATGTGCCTTCACATCACCACATTATATTTCCCCAGTTAGGTGGTATACTAGGAAGGAGTTTGGGATTTTTCATATGACTATCTAAAGCATGAGACGCTGTGCCGGAATAAGGTACAAAAGGATGTGAATTTTGTACTCTTTGCAAGTATTATTGTGGATAAGCCCGAAGGAACTAAGATCTACATGGAGCGAAGAAGAGAATCCAGAGGAACTGCTTCCTGTCTCAGGACCTGACCTACTGATTCTTTGCCTCATTGATTTTACTTTGCATTGTAACTATGGGGGAGGGGGATATTCAGTAACTGCAGCTAGCACTTGCAAAGCAACTAGCTGTCGCTACTGAAGTCTAACCCTGCATATTCAATGGCAGTGCTATATCCATCCACCAGCTTTGAATATCCGGGTAGTCGCAGAACCCAAATGTTAATTAAGTGCAGTGATATTGAGCCGCCGCCCAGTCAGCTTCCACAGGTAAAGTTAGACCAGCATTTGCCACGCCTTTTCACTAGCGTGTCGCTAACCAGGCACAGGCTCAATATTGCCTCTGCCCGGTTAGCAGTGCGTACCACCTCTGCTCCACCCAGGAACGCCCTCAATACACCCCGATTCTAACCGCTTAGCATTGGGGCGTATAGCGATGGCATCCATGGATATCCAGCAGCAATAGCCATGCTAGTATCGCTGAATATCTAGCTCACGGTCTGTAGGTCTGCAAACCATGCAGATACCGTTAAATATCCGTCCCTTAACGTTTGGGGATCACTAATAAAGGCACTTTCTCTAAAGAAACCTTTGAAGCGTACTGTAAGTGTCAATTGAGAGCTTTTGAATGTTTTTCACTGCAGCTTAGGCTTGAAGGTTTTGCCTCCCCCGTCCCACTAAGTCCCTTTATTTCTTTGCATTAGTCATTTTGCTATTTGTTCCCGTGTTTTCCTAAGTATCAGTGGCACCCTCACTCCTTTAGTGAGAGGCCCTCTACACTGGAAACGTTACATTGCTACAAAACCTCTCTCTTGCCATATGTGCTTGCACAAAAGGAGCTCTGAATTGGGTCTACAGTAGACTATGCAGTAGGAAATTCATCTACATCTGCCAGGCTCTGCTCAGAAAATATATTGTAGCAACAGCAGCTGTAAAGTGAGCTAGCAAAAGTAGAAAGATATGGAAAAACAGCCTTCTAATGGAATGCTCTGACATGAACCGGTTTGGGTGCATTGTGCTCCTCGGAACAAATCCTCTTCCACTGTGTTGTTTGCCTTTATTGTTTTTGTTGGCACTCTTTCTAGTGGTTGATAGTTGCCAAATATTCTCAGTTGGCATCAATGTTGGAATTCTTCTATAGTCCCATAAAAGGGAAAATTACAAAAGTCCATATTTGAAATCCATAGTTTTGTTGGCCAGTTTCTACCCAGAGGCAAGTATACACAGAACAAAGTTGTGTATTTTGGATGTCCTTTCATAGAGTATCCTGAAGCCAATAAACCAGCCTTCCTAGGTACCCAAGAGAACTTGCAAAAAAGCAATGGCACTGAGGTTACTCAACCTCTTGCATGGGAGGTACACGTGACTTCCTAGGGACCAGGCAATAGAAGGGGGCTAGTAGGTAAATAAAACATGTAGTGGTGACTCTCCAAGACAAGGGTAGGCACGAAAGACCTGCAAAACAAGTATGATGACTGAAAAATACAAGGGCAGCCATTTCCACCCCAACCTGGTTGTATTATATGGACAGTAACAAAAGTTCTATAAAGCAATGTGAAACAAATCAACAAAGGAAAGTAACAGCCCCACTGAGAAGGATCTTCTGGATCCCGTAGATATACCTGTAATAACCCTAATTTATTTTTAATTCTGCTGAGCAGCCATCGATAGTCAAAGCAGCACTAATATCAAGAGAACTTGACTTCATACAGTAAGCATACAGTCTCCATGACAAGCATTTCTAGACCTATAGGAGGAATGACTAAGTACTAGGACCTCCAATACTGCTCATTTGCTCATTCTTCAGTTTCTGTTGATTTTCATTTCCAGAGTTCCTTTTGTATTTTTCTAATAGATTTTAGTTGTTCTATTGTCTGAACATTTTCCCTCTGGGAGCTCAAGAGTTTTTGGAGTTTTTTTGCAAGACAGTAAGTGCACTACTAGGCATCTTAAAGGGATTCTGCTTCCTGGAGCTGCCTATCTCCCTTCCTTCACCACTAGCACAGTAAAGACTTTTAGGTTATGCTACCAGATGTTTTGGATTCCTAGCTTGCAAAGCATTGGAAACAAAGCGGTGTTGCTTGTACCTGGTATTCACCATGTTGCGACATCGGGGGTACTCGGCGTCGGTGATAGCCACTATGTTGAGGTCCAGGAAAGGATTGACATCCTTAGTGTATGTTCGCGTGTGGTGCATTTTTGAAGCGTGGTGTGATGAGTGTAGTGTTAAGCCTTGTTCCGCGGGTTTGCCCGATATCCTGTCGTTCCTTCAAGGGGGAAAGGAAAAGGGGCTAGCCTTCAGCACGCTCAAGGTCCATCTGGCGGCTCTAGCTTCTCGTATAGAGGGAGAGTGCAGGGGAGCACTCTTGCGTCACACCCCGATGTTCGATGTTTCCTTTGGGCAGCTAGGAATATTAGGCCTCCGGTCAGGGAGGTAGTGCCTCCTTGGGATTCAAACTTAGTGCTTGAAGCCTTGACGCGGCCTCCCTTTGAGTCGATGTCGGCAGTGAATCTCAGGGAACTATCGTGGAAAACCGCCTTCCTCGTGGCATTGTGTTCCGCAAGGAGGGTTTCGTATCTGCAAGTGCTCTCGTGTAGAGAGCCGTACATTCAGTTAACGGCGGAAAAGGTGGTATTGCGGCCTGTGCCCTCTTTTCTTCCTAAGGTGGTGTCTGAGTTTCACATGCATCAATCAGTCTCGCTTCCGACCTTTGCTGGGCAGGAAGGGAGTAAGATGAATCGGTCGCTTAGGAGGTTGGATCTGGAGCGAGTGCTGCATCGATATCTCAGAGAAACGGAGTCGATTTGGAGGTCAGATAGGTTGTTTGTGCTGTTTAGTGGATCTCGTAAAGGGAAGGCGGCTACCAAGGCTTCTATTGCCCATTGGGTGAAGCAGGCTATACGGGCGGCCTATGAAGCGAAGGGGAAGTTGCCTCCAGAAGGGCTCAGAGCGCATTCTACTAGAGGCCAGGCAGCGTCTTGGGCTGAGTTTGTGTTGGTTCTGCCGGTGGATATCTGTCGAGCGGTGACGTGGTCTTCGCTTCATACGTTCGCGAGGCACTATAGGTTAGATGTTCAGGCAAGGGGGGATGCAAAGGTAGGGGTCTCGGCCATTATGGCGGGGCTCGCAGGACCCTCCCGAGTTTAGGTACTGCTTTGGTACTGCCCTAATGTGCCTGGACTGGCCCGGAGAGACAAATAGGAAGGAGAAATTAGACCTTACCTGCTAATTGTCTTTCCTTGAGTTCTCTCTGGGCCAGTCCAGGACCCACCCAGTTCGTCTGCAAGTGTTTGGCAAGCCTAGGAGCTCAGCCATTAATTCAGAAGTAGGGTTGGTTAACTCACTAGTGGCAGTGGCTGGGGCTGGAGAAGGTTTAGGGGGCTAGTCGAAGTGGAGTTTGGGGGTTCTTCTGGGGTTAGGAGGGCTCCATCTGAGTCATGAAAAATAAAGAGAAAAAAAAAAGAGAAGAAAGTAAAGATGATTATTAAGGAGGTAGGAGAGGTTCATGGTTACCTAGGGTCATATGCGACTCTCTGAGTAATTTGGTTTTGGTTTTCATAGTTATAGTTTAGGGTTATGCTGCTTTGACAATAGAAGACTGAGTCTCTGACACCAGAGAGAGCTGGATAGGCTGTCAGCAAGACTTTCAGTATTCAGTCCTCAGCTGCTGGAGGAGGCTGACTACTACAGGTTTATCTCATTTTATAATCAATGTACATACTTGCTCACGCTGCCTACAGTCCACCCAAACTCCGTTCATGTACATACCCACAGTGAAGATACACATGATGCAATCACTTTTACGCTTGTGAGTATTTTATACTCCCGTAAATGTCTAAAATATCAACATTTACCACCTAAAACTATGCCACTCCTTATAAAATTACTCCCCATAAATCCAACTAGGAACTTGGGAACTCGAGGAAAAAGATTTGAAAAATAGGTTTTATATTACCAATCTGTACTCATTTTTAATAAAATATATGAAAGTGCTATAAAGACCATTTAAAACCTAATTGGAGAAATCAGAAATAAGTTCAAATGAAGGAGTCAAAAAGACAAAGCACCAGACTGATATTTAAGAAATAAGGTAACACATAGTGTTTATCCGTCTTCCTCTGAATTATCACATCCAGTTTAAAATAGAAAAACTAGAGAAAGGAGTTTTGGATTTAAGCACCATCTGGCCTAATTCCAGTGTAACCAGTTACAGTAACTATGTAGCTATCCAATTATGCACTAGAGCACCATCATTTTAAGTGAGAAAATGAACATAATTGGCATATTGTATCTCTTCTTGTGTAGTTCTGAGCAAAAGCAGGGGCAGCCGGCGCTGAGTTAACATCTGCTGATGACTGCAGCCGGGCTGTGCCAACCTCATATGGTTTGCTGTAACTCAGACACCTCAAGGACAATGTGCCTAAGTGCACTGTCTGTGATATTAAAAGCATTCAAAAGTGTTATTCGATTAGTTATTTACAATTTTAGCATTCACTATTCAGCTATTAAGAACGTCAACTCAACAATGATGCAAGATAAGTAATGAACTACATAATTATACAAATTAGCTCATTACAATATTTATTTAGAATTCATAAAGCACCCATCCGAATACAGCTCTGTGGTTAAATAGCATAGCATAACATGTAATAAAATGTCCTAAAAATTAATGCAGACCTATTACTATGAGAAATATAACTATACCTTGGTGAGTTGTTAAGTTTTTCACTCCAGACTGATTATCATAAGAACATAAGAACATAAGATGTGCCATACTGGGTCAGACCAAGGTCCATCAAGCCCAGTATTCTGTTTCCAACAGTAGCCAATCTAGGTCATATGTACTGTGATAAGGAAGCTTATCATAGCTCAGGAAGGAGCTATAGAAAAGATGATGTGACTCTGAACAAGCAACCTGTCACTTCTGGTAGAAATAAGAAAACAGAATTTTCTCACAAAAGACTACCAGTCCCAGAATGCACCAGGTTTCCAACAGCCATTAGAGGAGCTGAAGTGGGGAAACGTGTGTTCAATCAGGAGGGCTATGAGGTAATCCCTAAGCACTCATCTCAAAGGGCAGGGCCTGATTCAGCACAGCTGCGCTGTATTAGGGAGGAGCACTCATCAAGGCAGAATAAGAATAGAGTTTGTTCTACAGATGACAAGCATCAGCTTCTCCATGATCAGCTTCATGATCACCTTGGATATTCAGAGAATTGTCCTCAGTATCCTGAGAATCAGCTTGAGTTTGATCATCAGTTTCATCTGAAGGATCAGCAGAAGCAGAAGCCAAACCGGACGGATAGAGAAGGAAAGAAACCCTCTGGAAGGAAGAGGAGAAAAGCCTTTGAGAGGTCTAGAAGAGTCCAAGGCAGTACGTATACTGGGAGGTATTCCAAGGGCCAGCATAGACCATTGGACTGGGGAAAGCCAGAGGAATGGTGCTGCAGAACAAGGAATCACCAGAGGCTACCTGTGAGGGAGACGGCTGCACGTGGAAGGGACTCTAAGACCTATGCCAGAAGGTATGTGAAGAGAGATCCAGTGTCCAGGGATCAGGACTGGAAGGCTGGACATAAGAACTGGACTACATACTGGCCAGGCTATATAGAGAGGAACTATAGCAACAATGGAAGCTCAGGTATGAACACTGATCTATGCCCTAGCTATAACCTTGAAAGACAGCAGGGAAATAAGTGTTCTCCTGAAAGTACTCCATTGAAAGATTCATCTGTGCCAATTCATGATAGTGACCCTATGCTTGTTGATGAATGGGAAATAATAGCAGATCAAGATATTGTTTATATGGACTGCTCTCTATCCAAACTCCGTTGGTAACTTTCTGTGATAAAGCACAGCAGCCATCACAAAGAAAATATAAATTTGTTCTTTATTCCACTAAGAAAAGCTCCTGAAGCAGGATTTGACTCACACAGTAGAAAGCCAGCCTGCTAAAGGGTTTCAGCTGGATAACTGATAGCAATTGAGCTGCACCTAATTGCTTGTGAGCTAGGAGAGAATTACTTCTGGATCTGTGTGGAAAGTAATCAGAAGTTAACCTTACAAGAACAGTTTATTTCTTTCTTTGTGGCTTTTCGTTTGTTAGAGATATGCTAAGAAAACATTAGCTAATTGCCTGACAAGTTTGAAGGTTGTTTTCCTGATTTTGAGTTTTTGACTTTGTTTTACCAAGTTAAACACTGCAAGCAAGTAACCTAATTTATGTGCTACCAAGCATATCTGTGCTGGGAGAAATAACCCCATAAATAAAGAAGTATCTTATTGGCTTTAACACTTGTGCACAACTAAATTATTGTCAGCAGCTGTGTCTGGTGTGAATGAACTACATTACCCACAATACCTTGCAAAAATCATATAAATATATGCATTGTCAAGACTGTGAAGATTCTCACCCAGGCAGCCGTCTGACAGTACCTAGCAGTTTCCCCAAGGGACACAGGTTCCACAATGCTTGTATTGGTTCAAGCATTGACATCCTGGGTCCCTTCTTAATAATGGTTTATGGACCTTTCCTCCAGGAACTTGTCCAAACCTTTTTTAAACCCAGCTACACTAACAGCCTTTACTACATCCTCCGGTAACAAATTCCAGAGTTTGATTACACGTTGAGTGAAAAAATATTTTCTTTTATTAGTCTTAAATAGTTTACCCTGTAGCTTCATTGCATGTCCCCTAGTCTTTCTATATTCTGATAAGGTAAACAATCGATCTACGTTTACCCGTTCCACTCCGTTCATTAATTTATAGACTTCTATCATATCTCCCCTCAGCCGTCTCTTTTCCAGGTTAAAGAGCCCTAACCTTTTTAGCCTTTCTTCATAGGAGTATCCTTCCATCCCCTTTACCATTTTGGTGGCTCTTCTCTGAACCTTTTCTAATAATGCTATATCCTTTTTAAGATACGGCGACCAGAATTGCACACAATATTCAAGGTGCGGTCTCACCATGGAACGATATAGAGGCATTATAATATCTTTTGTTTTATTTTCCATTCCTTTCCTTATCATACCTAGCATTCTATTTGCTCTCTTGGCCGCCGCTGCACACTGGGCCGAGGGTTTTAACATGGTATCCACAATGACGCCTAAATCTTTTTCCTGGGTGGTGGTTCCTAATGTGGAACCTTGCATCGTGTAACCATAGTTTGGGTTGTTCTTCCCTAGGTGCATAACCTTGCACTTGTCCACATTAAATTTCATCTGCCATTTTGATGCCCAGTCTTCCAATTTATCGAGATCCTCTTGCACTTTTCCACAATCCTCTTGGGTTTTAACAACTTTAAATAGTTTTGTGTCATCTGCAAATTTGATAACCTCACTCGTTATTCCACTTTCCAGGTCATTTATGAATATGTCAAAAAGCAGCGGACCCAGCACAGATCCTGGGGGTACACCACTATTCACCTTTCTCCATTGGGAAAATTGGCCATTTAGCCCTACCCTCTGCTTTCTATCTTTTAACCAGTTCCTGATCCACAATAGTACACTGCCTCCTATCCCATGACTCTTTAGTTTTGCCAAAAGTCTCTCATGAGGGACCTCGTCAAAAGCTTTCTGAAAGTCCAGATACACAATATCAACCGACTCACCTTTGTCCACCTGATTATTCACTCCTTCAAAAATACATAACAGATTAGTAAGACAAGATCTTTTTTGTCTAAAGCCATGTTGGCTGTCTCCCATTAGGTCATGACTATCTATATGCTGAGTAATTTTATTCTTTATGATGGTTTCTACCATTTTTCCCGGTACTGATGTCGGGCTCACCGGTCTGTAGTTTCCCGGATCACCCCTGGAACCCTTTTTAAAAATTGGTGTTACATTGGCGATCCTCCAATCTTCAGGTATTAGAGATGATTTTAATGATAGTTCACAGATTACTAATAGCAGGTCTGCAATCTCGTATTTCAGTTCTTTCAACACCCTTGGATGTATACCATCCGGCCCAGGTGATTTGCTACTCTTCAGCTTATCTAATAGTTGTAATACATCTTCCCGATGTATCGATATTTCCTTCAATTCTTCCGCACCTTTAAATACCACTTCAGTCATGGGTAACATCCCTACATCTTCCTCAGTAAAGACTGAAGCAAAGAATTCATTCAGTCTCTCCGCTATCGCCTTGTCACCTCTTAGTGCTCCTTTAACCCCTTTATCATCTAATGGACCAACTGACTCTCACAGGTTTTTTGCTACGAATGTACTTGAAAAGGTCTTTACTTCGCGTTTTTGCTTCTGCAGCAATCTTCTTCTCAAATTCTCCCTTTGCCTGCCTTATCAATGGCTTGCATTTGACTTGCCAGTGCTTGTGCTGTTTCCAGGTTTCGTCATTTGGTTCTTTTTTCCATTTCCTGAAAGATGCTTTTTTGGCAACAACAGCCTCTCTGACCTCACCTTTAAACCATGCTGGCAGTTTTTTGGACTTCCTTCCACTTTTCTTAAAGCGTGGAATACAACTGGTCTGGGCTTCCAAGATAGTATTTTTCAACAACAGCCAAGCCTGATATACGTCTTTAACCTTTGCAACTGCTCCTTTTAGTTTTTTCTTAACTGTTTTCCTCATTTTATCATAGTCTCCTTTTCAAAAGTTAAAAGGTAGTACTGTGGATTTCCTTACTATACCTTCTCCACTAATTAAATCAAAGGCGATCATGCTATGATCGCTATTGCCAAGTGGCCCCAACAACCTTATCTCTTGCACTAGATCTGGTGTTCCACTAAGGATTAGGTCTAATATGGCTTCCCCTCTGGTTGGTTCATGAACCAGCTGCTCCAAGAAGCAGTCATTTATTTCATCTAGGAACTTTATCTCCCTAGCATGTCCTGACGTGACACTGACCCAGTCGATACCGGGGTAGTTGAAATCACCCATTATTATTACTGTGCTGTAACTTTTGTTAGCTTCCTTGATTTCTTTGAGCATTTCATCATCCATTTGGTCATTCTGACCAGGCGCTCGATAGTACACCCCCACTGCCATTGCCTTCCCCCTTTTACATGGAATTTGAATCCATATAGCTTCTACAGCAGATTTTGTTTCCTGCAAAACTTTAATCCTTTCTGACTCAATGCCCTCTCTAACATAGAGAGCAACCCCTCCACTAATTTGATCAGCTCTATCATTATGATATAGTTTGTACCCATGTATCACAGTGTCACACTGGTTGTCGTCCTTCCACCATGTCTCTGATATTCCAATCATATCTAACCTTTCATTTAGTGCTATATATTCTAACTCTCCCATCTTATTTTTTAGACTTATAGCATTTGCATACAAGCATTTTAGAGAATGTATTTTATTCATATTAATTTGGCTGTTGTTAGACATGGGCAATTTGGGATCTTTAGGCTCTGTCTGCTCCATACTTGAGGGCATTTGGGCTACTTTACTCTTTTGTGGAACCTCTCTGCTTTTGGTAGTATCCTTCAAAGATACATTCTTCCGAACCATCCGCTCTTGGGCGACTGTCGGCTTTCCCCTAATATCTAGTTTAAAAGCTGCTCTATCTCCTTTGCCATTAAAATGGGTTGTTAACATGAGGAAATACATTTTAAAGGCTGACATGCTTCAGCCTTTTAGTGCGGCCACAGATAGACCCTGTCTGAGCTGCAAAACAATGCAAGACTCATAAAACCAGAAGAAACTCTCATTTGCACAATACAAATATATGATGAGGAACTAGCAATAAAGTTGTGAGACTGATATCACACTACACTTGCTAGAATTCTGCAAACAAAATTCAAACTTCTATATTGGAAGGTCTGAATTATGCAAAATTCTGCATACTTTGCTAGAATAGCAAAACATATTGTTTTTGAGTGATACTTAATTTAAAATACAATACAGAAAAAAAATGCAAAAAAGTGCAGTATTCCAGGAAGAGTATCACACCCAACATATCCTGACTGCTAAATAAGGGTTCATTACTGTCATGGCATTCACAAAACAAATGCAATCAAGGAATCTTCACTTGTAAATGTAAAATCAAACCTTCAAAAATAATTTTCAATATATAAATTAAGATAGGAAAAAGACTTCAGAGTTATCAACTGAGCACAAGCAATGTTCTCAAATAACTGATCAGAAAAACCTCTTTATTCTAAACTTATTAGTGTACGACTAGAGTCTTTATTAACAAACTTTCTTAAAAAGTATGCATTCACGATTAGTAAAATATTTCGTTTCATTTATTGAATTTCCAACCAGCCCATCTCTCTGATTGGAAACTGCTTTCTTTACATCCTTGCTTTGTGGGCAAGTCTCCAAGGACTGAATACAGTTGTGGTCAACATTATTGGCACCATTGCATTTTAGACATTTTGTATACAATATCTTGAGAAAAAATTGGAAATATTCCAACTGTGTGTCATCATAATATTTTAATAGTGTGTTCAAAGGTATACAACAACAAAAAAATATATCTGTGCAACTTAGGGGCTTGTTTACAAAGCCGCGGTAGCGGTTTGCGATCATAATCGGAGCCGCGGCCCCATTGATTTCAATGGGGCCGCGGCTGCGATCGCGATCGCGAACCACTACCGCGGCTTTGTAAACAAGCCCCTTAGACGTAGAAATTTCTGAGAAAAAAATAAAATATGACCAGGACAGGATTAATGGCACCCTTCACTAATATTTGGTTGCACAACCCTTGGCAGTGATGACAGCCTCCAAATGTTTCTTGTTGCCATCTATAAGTTTGATACATCTGTCTGCTGGTAGTTTCTCCTACTCCTGAATGTTTTTAGGATTCCTTTTACCAATGGCAGATTTCAGCTCTTTCCTAAGGTTCTCAATTGGATTGAGATCAGGACTCATTTCTGGCCAGTTTAAAACAGTTCATTTTTTCCTTTTTAACAATTCTTTTGTACTTTTGGATGCATGTTTTGGGTCATTGTCCTGCTGGAGGACCCATGACCTTCGACCTAGATCTAGCTTTCTAACACTAGATAGCACATTTCACTCCAAAATAACTTGGTAGTCCTCTGACGTCATGATTCATTTAATACGTTCCGGGCCTCCAGTTCTTGAGTCAGTAAAACAGTCCCAGAACATTATGGAACCTCTATCATATTTAACTGTCGGGAAGGGTGTTTCTTTCCCTATAAGCTTCATTTCTTTGCCTGTAAAAGTATCGCTGTTCTGCATTGCCAACAAACTCAAGTTTGGCTTCCTCTGCCCACAGAACATTTTCCCATTATCTAACATTTTCCCAGAAGGATTGTGGTTTCTCAAGGTGGGTTTGGGCAAACATCAGGCATACCTTTTTATTTCTGTTTTTGAGCAGTGGGATCCTCCTGGGCTTTCACCCATGAAGTCCTTCTTTATTTAGTGTGCAACGTATAGTGTGGGTTGAAACCACCACTCCAGATTGCTCCAGGTCAGCCTTAGGCTCTTTGGCTGTTGAACATAGTGTTTTTCCAATAGTTCACACTAACCTTTGAAGACTTCTTGGATTAACTTTCCTCTTCCCACCATGTCCTGGGAGGTTCTTGACAGTTCCATGAGCAGAAAACCTCTTAATAACATTCCGAACTATAGACACAGGAATCCTGAAGGTCTTTGGAGATGGCCATGTACCCCTTTGAAGCTTGATGTTTGGTGATAATGACTTTTCTGATGGTCTCAGGCAGCTCTCTTGTCTTCACCATGCTAATTACAACTTACCATGGTTGCACACTGGTTCCAAACCAGTAATGGTTATCCTGATCCATTACTTATATTTTCATGTGTTTTCACTGGGCTACCTCATTGCCATCAAACCAATTGTAGCATATAGCTCTGCAGACCTCTGCTGTTACAAATTTATACAATGGCTACATGGTTTTTGGTCCATAATAAACATCCCTTTGGATGCTCTTAGGGTTTCATCCATTTACATTTTGTTATTCTAGTGTTCTTATTTACCTGGGGACATTCTATTGTTCAATTGTAATCCAGAATTGTATAAGATACAAGGGCCCTTTTCCATGTTTTATTTAGGACACATGTTGGATTTATTGGTCTGTAAGAAGTACCCTTTTCAGTTTTAATTTATTTACTTTGTGGGACTAAATGGCCCGATTTCAAATCAGAATAAAATTGTTTTCCGTGTTTGCTTCCTGCATTAAGCACTCGCAGTGTGAACGCAGGCATGCTTAAGAAATAGCGGCTTTACTCCCTTTGGTCATGTTGGTTATTTCTCCTTTGCCGCTTAGTATTGACCTTCTTTAATCCATTGATTTACTCACTGTAGGCAAATTACCTACAGAAAGGGAGGTCTTCATGAAATATAAAGTGACATTTGGCCAATCATGACTGCTAAGCGTGGTTGATTAATACTTGGCCTCCGCTGTTACAAATTTATAGAATAGCTATATGACTCTTGGTACACAATAAACATCCCTTTGGATGCTTTTAGGGTTTTATCCATTTACCTTTTGTTATTTTATTGTTCTTATTAATCTTGGGACATTTTATTATTTTAATCCTGATTTTTATAAGATACATGGGCGTTTTCCCATGTTTTATCTGGGACATATGTTGGTTTTATTGGGATGTAAGTAGCACCCTTTTTAATTTTAATTTATTCACTTTGTAGGACCAACCGGTCCACTTTCAAATCAGAATAAAACAGCTTTTTGCTTTTGCTACCTGCAATAAGTGCTCTCTGTTAACGCAGGCATTCTCAAGAAACAGCGTTTTTACTCCTTTCACTCTTTTGGTTATGTTGCTTAATTTCCCTTGCCACTTAGCACTGGCCGTATTTATGTCTTTTCCTTTCCTCCATCTATTCACTCATTGTAGAGAAATTTCTTTACAGACCGGGGGGTCTTTATGTAACATAATGTGACATTCGGTCAATCATGACTGTTCAGCGTGGCCATGTGTTTTCTTACAGGAGCAGTCAGGTTTACATATCATTTTATTTTTAACTACTGGCTCAACATTATTCATCTGGTGGCTTGACGTCATGATGACGTTCACTCTGTGGGAGTGATTAAAGCACCGGTTGTGCCGTCTTTTCTCCCCTTTCAATGTATTGTCTTACGACAAGGTAGGCACTGGAGATTGCTGTTCCCTTCATAATTTAAATTTTTGGGACTTAGCCTTTCCCCTTTACACCGCAAATATGTATGCTTGTAATTTTGATGCTTAGTCAAAACTGCACTTTCGCCATTGATGTAATGCCCAGATTTTTTGGCTTTATATTCGAGGTTGCTGACAGCACTCTAAATTCCCACTGCATGTCTTCTTAGACATCATGTTACTTGTGATTTAGTGATTGATTTGCAATTTATTTGTACTGATCAGTAGCAGTACACTTTTTAAGGGACAACTAAATGTTTACACTGCTTATATTGGCTTCTTTTGGTACTATCAAATACTCTGATTACATGCACATGACTCTAGCTGTAACTTTGGGGCAGTGTTAAGAGTGCTCAGAGACCAGCCGACAGTTCAATAGGACACTGGATGATGATTCTGCCATAATTATTCTCCATCTGATACATTGTGGGATTATATATTTAGATCCCAGTAGACCTTTATTCAAACACATATTTGCAGCATATATGCATATATTTGAGCATATATGCTGTCTTACTTGGGGGTCCTCTAGTTCAAAATTGATCCATATTGGCATTTTCTAAGGTCTTTCAAAGATAATGGAATACAATTGTTTGTCTTCCCCTCCTATCTCCCACAGTACACATTATACCCATTTTTAAAGTTCCCTCCTCCTCTCCTACGATTGATAATTTTCACCTTTACCTTGATTCTCCTTTTGATATAGTTTCATTTAGGTTTAACATATTTGCATTGTTTTAAGTTACTATGTGCTTTTTCTCTCTTCTTTAGCTTTCAGCAATTCTTAGCATAAGTGTGAGAGCATATCAGTTTGTTCTCCATTTTATGATGAGTCGCACATTTGAATTTCCTGATGTACTCACTTTTCCTCTGGTTCACACATTTCATGTTCCCCTAATGTATGGCCTTTTAGACACACAAGTGACTTCACCTTTGGCACTGCAGTAGTTGTTTTTATACACTTTTTATGTATATTTATTCAAGTTTTTATTTGTTTTTGTTACCCATTAGTATATGAATTAAGTACCTTTATATATGGCTATGAATGGTTATGTTGTAGCGAAGTGTCCGCAATAAATAAAACCAGGAGTCTATTTACTAAGATTCAAGCCAATTTATTTGTGCACAGTCTCAGGCACTGTCACATTCAAAATGGTCTGAGCAATAGAGTTCAACAAAACAACAACTTTTATACCTTTCTTCATCAGTTCTATACAGACAAACTCCTCATTGGTCCCGGTGCCCCCTCCACCCCCATCCAATGGGGACCGCTGACCGGGCTTAACACCTGTTCCCCCTGCTCAGGCCTCTCTAGCCATGGCTCAGTTTCTAGACATAACACATTCTGCTACAAGGTCCCTCCTCAGCTTAGAGAATGTGTGAAAGCAAGATACTGGAACACATCTGTTATCAACATAAAGGAGCTAAATAGAAGATTCTTGCATTCTTATCAAAGCAGTTTAAAGCAGTTTTCTAACTTCTACTGGCTTTCAGCTCTGCTCAGCTATAATATTCTCAAGTGGGTGTTGGGACTCAGGCCTAACTTACAGGCCTTTCTTACTCCTGCAGGCTATGCAGGCTATTCTAGGCCATAGCCTATCACATTCCCCCCTTTGATTATTCTCACCCGCAAGTGAGAAAGGGTGAGAATTAAATCACATATGGTACTTCATACTAGGGTGGAGGGATTACTTTGTGGTATAGGGTAGTAGTCCCACATTGCTAGTATCTGTGTAGCTGCCTTACGTTCAATAATACTATCAATGGTTGAGTTTAACATATGCAAGCACAAGGGGAGGAAACATGGGATACATAAGCAAACAGCCACAATCAAGAATACAATCAATACAAGTGTCTTCAGGCCGCCCATTCCTGAAAACCAAGAACCAAACCAGCCATCAAGTTGCAAGCCATGCCAGGTTTGGACTGGGACATAAGTTTGTTTTATCATGTGATTGGCTATGTCTTCTACAACTTGCCCTTCATTATCAATTTGTAAGCAGCAGTTAGTCAAATTAAGGGGTATGTTTACTAAACATTCCTAACGTGCGGGGCCGCGGTAGTGTGCCTGTGCCATATAAGGAGTGGGCGGTTCAGGCCGAAAAAGGAAAAAAAACGACCGTACGTGTGCGCGTCGCTTTAATGTGCGGGGCCCACATTAGCGCATGGGAAGGCTAAGTGGGGCGCAGCTGGGCACATATAGGAACAGAGCCGTAGCACAATGGTGAAAACAATAACCAATGGTGCAGGGGCCACAGGTTCAATGCCCCAGTGTGAACAACCCAAAAAGGCTGGCTGAGACACCACCTGGAATATGGAAAAGTGTGTCAGGAGGCAACATAATTTTGTACGGCATAAGGCGGCGCACTGTTCATTTTGGGCGGCATAAGGCAGCACACTGTTCATTTCGGGCGGCATAAGGCGGCGCACTGTTAATTGTGGGCAGCAGGATGCGGCGCGCTGATGGGCACAAGGCGGCGCGCTGATGCAGAAGCAAAGGAACACAGCCACAGCACAATGGTTAAGACACTAACCAATGGTGCAGGGACCAGGGGTTCAATCCCTCACAATGCCCAGTGAAAAAGGCTAGCTGAGGCAGTATGTTTTATGTTGTGGAGTGCTGTAGGAGGCTTTTTAATTTTATTTTGTGATAGCTACTAGCAAACGCACTCTCACAGCATGTTAACATAAGGCGGCCCATAAGGCACATGTTACAGTGCACCGTCCGCCAAGGCACCCTAGAATGTCCCCTATAGGGCAGCATGTATGTTGCGACACAGGATAATGTATAGTGCACCCTATATGGATGCCAACCATATAGTGCCCTATAGGGCGCCCCATAATGCACCCTCAGAGGCACCTTATGGGTACAGTACGCTGAGGGTGTTATTGCTGGCATCAACATATGTACAGTAAATTAAAAAATGCTTTGGACACCCCTATCACAGAACCCCACTGGGGGTTTGAACCCATGACCTCTGGCTGCACAGGTAGTGACGTAACCATTGGATTACAGCTCTATAGCTGTAAGCAAGCCCCTGGCTGGCTGCAGATAGCCTGCATGTCACCTCACAGACAGTCTGCTGTTGTAAACAGGATAGGGTTAGGCCACTCGTACCCATGATGCACTGAACATGCAAATCAGCTGTCCACAGATGCACACAGGATGGGAAATGCACCCCTAATGCTCCCCGGCCTGATAGGGGGACGTGTCCGTGTGCACCCACAAAGCACCTCGGCCTGGTAGGGTGTCCTGAGTGGGTGGACAAACGGCAAAGAGTAGCTAAACACCATCACATTGTGCGGTTACTGTGCTCACCCTGAGTTTGTGATGTTGCGCCCAGGACCAGGTCCACAACACCGTCCATGGCTGAATGCGGCCATGCCAGAGCTCCAAAGCAGCAATAACCTGTGAAATAGGTAGGTGCTGCATAAACATCTTGGAGATCTCTGTCTGCCTCAGTTAGTGGGAACCCCCCCCGGTGGATAAAACACAGTTTCCCACCAACAGATCCCCATCCCACCCCCGATGGCAGCACAGTGGACCATCAACCCCGGTCCTGCTGGGGAACAGACACCCTACAGGGCAGTCCAAGCAGCTCCACACACATCCATAACACAATATCAGACAGACATTAGGCCTGGATATTCACAGATGCACCCCACCACTATCTGATATTCTCCTGCAGCAAGCCATCAGCCACTGCACCCTGCAAGGCACTCCATCAAGACACATACCATCTGTGCACAGTCTTCTGGTTGGTCCTGATGGAAATGCATGGACCCACAACTGGGGTGGCAGCACACACAAGCAGATAAGTCAGTGAAGAGACCCCAACAGGAAACCCATATATATCATATGAGAGAAACACAATACAGCACTATGGGGGTGCCTAGCCATGCTACCGTCACTGCACACTCAGGGTGAGAGTGATCCCCCAGCAGCACATACAGAGGTCACCCTGTCTGTGTAGGTGGTGGCCGGGCACTACCATGTCCCTGCCAGTGCCCTATGCCCTGTGCAGCTGCATCCTGGTCAGCCCACCCTGTCTGAGATGTACCCATGGTCCCTTGCTACTCATTATGCACATTGGCAGGCCAATACTGGCAACAGTGCTGGCAGTGTGGGCTGTGGAAGGGGCTTGCAGCCAACACCCACTGTATAGACAGACACACACTTCCACACCTATGCCATCATGGTGCTACTATTGAGGAGGTAATTAGCCTTGCCCACCAAACCGGTCCTGGGCACGGCAAGGCATGGATATGGTACGCAGTACTGCTGGGGGTCACTCCCCAGGGTGGTAAACACCGTCAGAGGCCAGGCCTGGAGCACGCACCGCAAACACCTAACAGATTGTTCTGATGGGGTCAACTAGCAGTATGTGCGTAATGTATGGATATCTATCTGCCAGTACTCCTAGCAAACGTCTCAGAGCTGTGTACCGTATACCTCAGGTGTAGGGTGACATTGCTAAGGTATGCAGGTGCTAGTATTGGGAGATGCATGCAGGGTCCAATGTTCTGCCTCTCCAGGAGACATTGGCCAATGGGGCCTGTGGGTGTGGGTGTGTCTGGCCCTGTTGGCTGCTGCTTTACGGCAGAGATTCCCAACTCCAGTCCAGGTTTGCATCACACTGTTCGGGTTTTCCTGCTGTCCCTCATGAATATGCATGAGCTACATCTACATGCCATGGGGGTGGTGCATAGATATACAGCACAGGCATTTGTATGAGTGGCAGCATGGAACCTGACTGGTGTGTGACCCACCAGGACTGCATTTGGGAGCTTCTGCTCTAGGTACTGCCCCTGTTCATGGTGTCTGTGCTCAGTGGGGTAAAAGATAGACGTAGTACCATTGCATATGTCCTCGCCACGAAAGGTGTGTCCTTACTATCACTGTTTAGTTGTGGGAAAAATATGTGGGCAGGATTGGCAGTAGCCCCAGCTGGGCTTTGAACTGGAGACCTTATGGTCTTGCATGCACTGTCTGTGTGCACTGCACACCCGTGTAGCCACAGATTGCCTGGATTCCCTGGAATGTCCATGACTGTAGATCCGGCAGGGCCTGTCTGTTGCAGTGGACTGTGCCAGCATGCACATGGCTAGGCCTCTGTCTTCTGTGGCTTGCAGCCACTGCCCCCTGCACCACATGTACTCGTCCGCCAACATGATGGCATGAGCTTCTCACATAAAAAGCAGATGACCTGATTGCAATGTGGCAGTACGGGACTGCATTTGGGGGAATTGGCTGTAGGTACTGCCCATTGTTGTGGTTTGTTTGCAGTGTTGTGTAAAATATGGGTGTTTTACCCATGCTTATGTTCCCTGCAATACAGGGGTGTCTGCGCTATCTTTGTTTAGTGGTGGGTAAAATGTAGGGACTGGGCTGGCAAGTGCCCCAGCTGGGATTTGAACCTCTGACCCTCGAGGTACTGGCTGTGTCCGCTGCACCACACTATGGCCACAGAGACAGTACTGGAGGTAGTAAACCTGGCAGGATGGAGTCACAAACCCTGCTCTACGCATTTTTACTGTGGGCACATGCACCCTGTCTGGTGACAAACGTGCACATAAACCTCGGAAATGACCACAGAAACTGGGGGACAATATATCACCACGCTGGGCAACAGTGACATTAATGGTCAACCATAGCAAACACTCCCAGGAAAGCTCCAAAAAGGAAATTTGTTTTGGATGAGTCTCTGCTCCGTAGACCCTTCCAATATTCATCTGTTCTTTCTGTAGCTTTCCTGGGTGTGTTTTCTATATTTGCCCATTACTATAACTGTTCCCCAGCTGAATTACTATTTGTGATATTTTTGTTGTGGTCACTTTCTATTTTTATTTTCACTTTTGTGCTGTGCACATGTATCACACTGCTCACGTTTTGCAGGTTTCCCCGGTTTTGCTGTACATTGCTGACGGAAATGGTTTCTCTTCCCTTTAAATGCCCTCTACCGCGAGTGTTTCACTCGCGGTAGTTTTGCTTTGGGATTCGGCCCCGATAATGTGCGGGGAGCCTCTCCCCTCCCCTTCCCCGCCCATTAGGCCCGTCTCTCCGCCCCTCAGGAACCTTCCTCCGCCCTTCGTTAGCTGTTCCACGCCTCTATCGGACATTTGCGGGCCCGTACTTGTGCGGGGCCCGTTATTGTGCCACGCACCTGTGCGGGGGTGACACGCACAATTGCGGGGCGTTTAAGCGCTCTTAAGTACCGCTTTTAGTGCGCTATTTTGCGGCACGCAAATTAGCGGTTTTTAGTAAACATGCCCCTAAGTTTGCCACATACTCCTCCTTCAGCTGCAAGCAAGTAATCTAATGCTAAGCGATTCTGGTATATGGCTGTACGCATCTGTGTGGCTTGTTTAGCTAACAAGGTTAGTGCTCTACTAGTTTCATTGGTTATAATTTCAACAACAGCTTGCAAACGTATAATACGGTCCAGCATATACACAGGAGTGCGGTAGCCCCAAGAACCATCTTGTGCCCAGGTAGCAGGTCCATAGTAGGAAACAATTCTCTCCGGTGGCCATTCTTCAGAGGTCGCATCCCATTTGTCCCACTGGCCGATCTTCAGAGCCTCTCGTTTCTGTCGACTTTTATACACAGGGAATCCCAATTGTTCTCCGTGGGAAAGGGGCAAGAGGAAGAAAGAAGGTCTGATGGTCCCCAATACACACGCCCCTCCCCATTTGGCAGGGAGTTTAGCATATGCTCGAGTTCCACAAATCCAATATAGTCCAGGTGGAGCTTGCCAGGTGCTATGCGTAGCCAGATTTATCCATATCCTGGCCAAGTGAGGAAAGATGATCAAAGGATTAGAAGGTTCTGGAGTATTGGCACCTGACCACCAAGATGTTTTCCCTGTAGTGGCATTGTAATATTTTTGGTTCAGACAGACTAACTGTCCCACTAGTGCAGTCAGTTGTGGTCCCGCTCGTGCAAAACATAGTCTACCTACTATGGAGTGAGCTAGGACCCACTCATTGGCAGTTATATGCAAATTAGTCTGGTTATACGGTATGGAATAGTTCAGTTCTTGTGATTCCCAAGGCCACAGGTCTCCCATCTGAGTTCCTCCACAGAAGAGACAGTCCGAGACATGGAGGCTGGAGGCCACAGCTCCAGCTAGTTCGATGAACAAATTCTGCGAAGCGTGGGGAACTACAAATTCTGCCTTCATGGCCTCATGGAAGGTATGATGTATGCGATAAGGTGAAGAAACATGAGTCTTCACATTCAGCTGGATGTATACGATGGTTCCGGGATCAGTTCCACCTCCTGCTATGCGCAGGCCAAATCGAAATCCTTGCTTCCACTGGCTGGGGTCGAAGATCTGAAGTCGTAGGGGATTGCATGCACTTTTCTTGCATTTTTCAGGTTCCAGTAAGGGTAATCTCTCCAGCTTAGCCTTGCGATTATCTCCAGTCTGTCCTGTAGGGCCACCAGTCCAGGTGGCATAGTACACACAGTCCCACTTGGGACAGTAGTAGTCTGCTTCCGATGGTTTGCCATATGTTGTTGGGGAGTGTATTCCAGTGCATATCCCCCATCTATATGCACCTTCAGGGCACATATACTTATTGTCATAATAGTAAGCTTGTTCCCATGATCCGCACCTGTAGGAATTATTTCTGTTAATTAAGTCACAAGCATCAAAATACAGGTACGCAGGTTGGGTGGGATCAGAGAGTTGACTTGTAGCGTTGACGAGGGCTCCATCTTCATCATTCCATCTCAGTTCCAGGACATAGTAAGATGGATTCTGTCGGGGTCTGAAACAAGTACGAGTTTTTCCCTTTGTACAGACGTTCAGTTATGTACCATTATAGGTACACTGGCTGACTATGCCAGTACAAGTATAGTAAGAGTGATAAAGTAGAGTCTGAGTGACTTGCATTCCAGTCCGGGTGGTGGTTATACAGGCTGCGCAAGGGGGCAAAGCAAGAGTGGTTCTCAAGAGTCCTAGGGCTACCGCAAGAAGGAAACAACAGTCAGTAATCATCATGATCATAGTCTTTGGTGATTAATAAAGTCTGAAAGGTAGGTAATGTAAAACTGGAGGACGTCTTTTCCTTTGACGTTCAGGAGCAGGTTGGCAAAGTCATTACGAGGATGGATCTTTTCTTCGCAGCGTGAGTCGCAACGGTGATGCAGGATTAGCGATCGAGGTCCAGGGGCGACTCTCAGGAACTGCTGCTGGCTTCAGTCGACTGTGGTGGATCCAGGAGTCGATATCTGCTACTTTAACTGCTGTTGGGGTTAATAGCAAAACGACATATGGCCCTTTCCAATGAGGCGCTAACGGTGTCTTCTTCCACTCTTTTACCCACACCGAGGCTCCAGGCTTGAAAGGATGTGAGGGCTCTGTTAGATTGATAGGCAACCGGTCCTGCACCCAGGTATGAAGGCCCTGCAAAACAGAACTTAGAGCCAACAATTCTTGCCTAGTGATCGCTGATCCAATCTGATTCATATCCCCCCTTATCCCCTGAATTATGGGTGGGGGCCTCCCATACAAAATCTCAAACGGGGATACTCCTAATGGCGTGGTGGAGGCTGAACGTATTTGGAGAATGGCTATGGGAAGAACTTGGGGCCACTTTAAGTGGACTTCCTGACAAAGCTTGGATAACTGAGACTTCAGGATCCGGTTCATTCTCTCCACTTTCCCTGAACTCTGGGGTCTGTAAGCTGTGTGTAGCTTCCATCATATTTGCAGAGCATGGGCTAGCTGCTGGGTTACTTGTGACACAAAAGAGGGCCCATTGTCTGACCCCATGGTCAAAAGTATTCCAAACCGAGGGATGATCTCATGGAGCAAGGCTTTAGTGACTTCCCTGGCCTTCTCAGTTCTGGTGGGAAAAGCTTCCACCCATCTGGAAAAAGTACAGACTAGGACTAACAAGTAGCGATATCCATTTGCTTGTGTCATTTCTGCAAAGTCTATTTGAATATTTCCCATGGGGTAACTCCTACTGACTGAACTCTTGGGGGTGGGACAGGACCTTGTCGGGCGTTGTTCTTGGCACAAGTCACACATCTTCGGGCTACTGAGGTGGTCAAAGGTCCCAGCAATTAGATATAGAAGTATGGTCTCAGAGCATTCAAAAAAGCATGGGACCAACACAGAGGATCTCTAAAGGTAAAAAGTGGACTGTTGTAGTTGTTGTTATGGAAGGACAGACTAGATAGACCTTGTGGTCTTTTTCTGTCATCATGTTTCTATGTTTCTATTTTAGTTTTTCCATAGTGTGTGGCTTGATGGAAGGCTTGGACAAAAGCAGGGCCTAGTGCCTCAGGAATTACAGTCAAACCAGGAGTTGAGCTCCCTTCGGGCGGTGGCAACACTATCCATCCAGTCTCTGATAGTTGCCCCCCCTCATGTCGACAGTAATAGTCCATCTCATTCTGGGTGTATCGGGGCGTCCATGCACTAAGAGGCACTGGGAATATGGCTGCTTGAATTGTTACACTAGGGGTAGTAATTTGTCCAGTAATGGGCTCTTCTCGGGCTGAGGCATCAGCAAATCTGTTTCCTCGGGACACTTCTCCATCTCCAGTCCGATGGCCTCGACAATGCATTACAGCAACGTGTTTGGGGGCCCATACGGCTTCCAATAGTGTCAATATTTCTGGGCCATACTTGACAGACTTGCCTCCCGAGATGATCAATCCATGCTCCTTGTACAGGGCTCCATGGGCATGTAGTGTTGTGAAAGCATATTTGGAGTCTGTGTATACGTTCAAGCTGAGTCCTGTTCCAATTTTGAGTGCGCGTGTGAGGGCTATCAATTCAGCCTTCTGTGCTGAGGTTCCTGGGGCCAGGACTGACGATTCTACTACCATATCCAGGGTCACCACTGCATAACCAGCACATCGCTGTCCGTCAATTATGAGGCTACTTCCATCCACGAAGAAAGTTTTGTCTGGGTGGCTCAAGGGGACATCAGTTAAATCTGGGCGGCTTGAGTATACGGTGTCCATTACTTCCAAACAATCATGGTCAGGAGGGCCTGGACTGGCTGGCAATAGGGTAGCTGGGTTCAGAGTTTGGCTGACACTCAATTTCAGTCGAGAATTTTCACATAGCATACTTTGATACTTCAACATTCAAGCGTTAGTGAGCCAATGGTTTCCTTTGTGTTCCATCAGGGTCAAAACAGAATGTGGTACGGTGACTTGAAGATTTTGTCCTAAGGTGAGCTTGTCAGCTTCGCTCACTAAGAGGGCTGTAGCTGCTACAGCTCTCAGGCAAGGTGGCCATCCTTTGGCAACAGGATCCAACTGTTTTGACAGGTAGGCTACAGGTTGTTGCCAATTTATTTTATTTTATTTATTTACATTCTCTTATATACCGCACTATTCTGCATCAGTGCAGTTTACATTGAACAAACTGAAATTACATTGAACAGGGCATTATAACTTGGAGATAACTATTTTACAGGGAACATGGGCTATGGAGGGTTAAGTGGCTTGCCCAAGACCACAAGGAGCACCTGTGGGACTAGAAACCCCAGTCCTTCCGGCCCAAGGTTGCTGTCCTCTAGTGGGATTTGAACCCCTGACCTTCCAGCCTGAAGTACCTGCCACAACCACTAGGCCACTCCTCCACTCCATTCCACTTGATGTGTCCTTATGCCCTTTTGTCAGCCAAGTACCTAAGATGTGGCCTCACTATGCACCAATGTTCCACAACAAGCTCCCTTGGACATCATTGCTACTACTACTACTACTACTACCACCACTAGGCCACTCCTCCACTCCAAGGGGCTGGGTCAAGGCTCCCAATGCGTTTCCACCTGACTCATGGACATATAGATGAAATGGTTTCTGCACATCTGGTAGTCCCAAGGCTGGGGACGACATCAATGCTGTTTTCAGGGATTTAAACGCTTTTTCTTGTTCTGGGCCCTATTCCAGGGGAGATCGTTCCACTCCCTTCGTGACTTGGTACAAGGGTTTTGCCATGAGCGCAAAATTTGATATCCATATGCGGCAATAGCCTGCAGCTCCCAGGAAAGCCCACACCTGTTTTCTGGTGGTGGGGGTTGGGATACGGCATACTGCTTCCTTTCGCACCAGGCCTAATTTCCGGGTTCCTTTGGACAGATGGAACCCTAGGTATTTCACTTCTGTCTGACACAATTGCGCCTTGGCTCTGGAGACCTTGTATTTGGCTTTATTCAAGAGGTGCAAGAGATCACTGGTAGCTTGCACACAATCAGTTTCGTTGTTGGTGGCTATAAGCAGATCATCTACATATTGGAGCAAGATTCTTTTTCCTGAAGTCAAAGAGTAACTTGACAGATCTTGGTTGAGGGCTGCACTGAAGATAGTGGGTGAATTCTTGAATCCTTGTGGTAATCGAGTCCAAGTGAGTTGTCCTCGTCTTCCTGTGGTAGGGTTTTCCCATTCAAATGCAAACAAAAGCTGACTAGCAGATGCCAGGCGTATACAAAAAAAACCCCATCTTTTAAGTCCAAAACAGTAAAATGAGTGGCTTCTGCTGGAATCAGTCCCAGGAGGGTGTAAGGATTTGGTACTACTGGATGTATGGTTTCAACTGCACTGTTTACTTGACGTAGGTCTTGCACTGGGCGGTAGTCACCCATCCCAGGCTTCTTGATTGGGAGAAGGGGGGTGTTCCAGGGCGACTGGCATTCTCTGAGGAGTCCATACTGCAGTAATTTCTTCAAGTGGGGATGAATACCTTCAATTGCTGGTCGTGGGAGGGGATACTGACGCACATGCACTGGTTCTGCTCCTGGTTTAAGGGTGACAAGCACAGGAGCTATATTCTTCACTAGGCCAGGTGGATTATTCTCCGCCCATACTCCAGGCAGGGCTGCAATGCTGGTAGGTATACAGGAGCTTGCTGCTTTGGATGCAGGTAAATAGAACCGCCATTCTTCTTCTCAGGGGACAGTTAACACCATCAGGCCAGCAGCTTTTGAGTTTATAGTCATTTCCATTTTTCCCCCTTCAACAAAGGATATCTGTGCTTGGAGTTTTGCGAGCATGTCTCGGCCCAACAGGGGAACTGGGCATTCAGGCATATACAGGAACTGGTGTGTTATCTTCTGTCCCCCTAGTTCACAGGCGCGGTTCTGTAGAAAAGGTCTTGTGGTTCTAGTTCCAGTAGCTCCCACGATTGTGACAGATCGAGAGGACACAGGGGCCACAGGCTTGGCTACTACTGAATGCTCGGCCCCTGTGTCTACCATGAAGTCCATATGCTGGTCCCCAATCTTTAAATTGACCATAGGCTCCTGGGGACCCAGGAAGAACTTGGAGCCCGGTCTGGCCTAGTCTTCATCCATAAAATAGTCCTCGGCGGTTGCCACTCTCTCTATGGCAGCCTCTTCTTGCTGCTGAAACTGTGCGCGCTGCATCCCCCCTCGCTGCTGGTATCGCCCCCCCGCTCTCCTAGCGCTCCCGCCTCCCCTGCAGGGGGTGGAGCCAATGTTCGGGCACTCATTCTTCCAATGTCCTTCCTCTTTACAATAAGCGCACTGATTTGCACCTAAGGGGGGCCGAGCACTCCCTCGGCCCCTTCCCCATCCTCTGGCTCTTCTATTAGGATATCCTCCTCCTCGTCCCTCAACTAGTGCTGCAGCAAGCAGATCTGCCTTCTTCTTCATCTTTCTTTCACTTTCTCTTTTGCATTCTTGATCACGATTCACGAATACCTTTTGTGCGACTTCCATTAACTGTGCTGAGTTCATGCCCGTAAATCCTTCTAATTTCTGCAGTTTTCATTTTATGTCTCCCTGGAACTGACTCACAAAAGCAGCGTTCACCATACGTAAATTCTCCTGGGCTGCTGGGTCATATGGGGTGTAAAGTCTATAGGCTTCAGTTAATCGTTCATAGAAAGCAGCTGGACTTTCATCTGGGCGCTGAAGAACGTCCGCTACTTTCCCAACATTCATAGCTCTCTGGCCTCCCTTCTTGAGGCCCTGCAGTACAGCCTGGCGGAACCGGGCGAGGGCCTTCTCTCCATCTGCACTATCTGGGTCCCACTTTGGATCTTCGTTTGGGAAATCTACAGCTGCTGCCTGTTGGGGATTTAGGTCTCTCCTGTCTTCAGGGTTCTCTTCCAACCATCGAGTTGTTGCTCGCACTATCCGTGCCCGCTCCTCAGTAGTAAAAAGGGTAGCCAAGAGCTGGCGGCAGTCGGACCAGGTAGGCTGGTGGGTCTGCATAATACTAGACATCAATTCTGTCAACTCTTGGGGTTTCTCAGTATAGAAGGCATAATGTGTCTTCCAGTTTAATAAATCTGTTGTGGAGAAGGGCACATAAACTAGACTGGTCGGTCCGACCACAACCTGATCCACATCATTTACAATACGTAATCCTGGGACCTGCCGCAGTGGCATTTGGCGAACTTCTCTCGGGCCCGCTGTCCTGCTTCTAAGGGCGTAACGCAGATTTGCGGACCCGGTGGTAATTCTGCTGCTGGTGCTTGGACTAGTGGGCGACCCTGGACTGGCATATGACCCTCCGCTGGCAGATCCTTCAGGGGATGATGGTTCTGTTGCAGTGCTCTGCTCAGGACTAGGGCTCCGACTTCTCCTTGGGGGAGGGATCTGGTCCTCAGGTGTTGGAAGTGGTGGAGGTGGGTGATCGGGTGGGGGTACCTCAGCTGGAGGTCGTCTTTCCACTTCTGGCTCTACTCGGGGTACTAATGGAGCTGACGGGACTGGAGTATACAGAAATGTGAGTGGATAACCCAGGACCTCTGGAGGCTCTGGGGCTGCATAAATAGGGGGTTTTTCTTTCTTAGCTGGGACTCCCGTTGCAGTTGCTAACATAATTCTACACTGCCCCTCACGGCAATGCTTCATCCAAGGGGGTTGTTTCTCACAGATATCTAGCCAGGAGTCTATATAGGAAAACTGTTCGGGACCATATCTGCGCACCACCTTGTGCACTCGGGACACAATTTTGACATCAAAAGTACCTTCTGGTGGCCACACGGCATCCAGCACCGGCCACACCCTACTACACAATATTTCTAAGCAGGTCGGTGTCATTTTTTCCCCATAATCACCACTAAATCCCTTCTTAAAATTCGTGATCATACAGTTCAGCGGAGTTTGTACGGACTCCGCCCCTCCCATTATGACGTATGACATACAAGACAGCAAACAGAAAGGGTGGGTAAGGGGTCCGCACAGCCCACAGAACAACAAGGGGGACAAACACCGAACGCTTCCTCCTTTTCGTGACCTGGGCGCGGTCATCCAGCCAGGAACTGTGCTACTTAGGAGTCCGCTCTCGCTTGGTCTGTATTGCAAGACCTCTCAAGCACACATCACACAACCAAACATGCTAGCATTTCCCAAATTCCAAATTCCCGGGCTAACTGACTAAACCAAAATTTACCAAACCAAAAGGGTCAGTGGCTTCACCCCGCGCACACTCATGCAGGGTTACTAGGACCGCCCTGGGAGTTGATCAGACTCCCTTTACCATTACCATACCATATTAGTCTCGAGACATTCCCAGAGCTAACTGACTAAGAACCAGAAAAATCATTACTCACAGGATCCGGTAGCTAATGCGCCGTGCAACCAAACCCTCCTTGGGTTGAATCCTGGACTCCCCTCAGGGTTCGAGGTGTTGGCCGGCCGGACCCAGCAAGCCGCTGAGGCAGGGCGGAACCCTCCGATGCAAGGGGACCGGCGGCGCCTGGGATCCTCTCCGCTGTCGGTCGGCCGCGGTTCCAGCCGGACCAAACCTGGAGGCGGTAATACGTGGTAGTATTCACTTGCGCACCATTCACGTACCCCACCTTCCCGGCCAATGCACCAGGAATATGTTGTAGCGAAGTGTCCGCAATAAATAAAACCAGGAGTCTATTTACTAAGATTCAAGCCAAATTATTTGTGCACAGTCTCAGGCACTGTCACATTCAAAATGGTCTGAGCAATGGAGTTCAACAAAACAACAACTTTTATACCTTTCTTCATCAGTTCTATACAGACAAACTCCTCATTGGTCCTGGTGCCCCCTCCACCCCCATCCAATGGGGACCGCTGACCGGGCTTAACACCTGTTTCCCCCTGCTCAGGCCTCTCTAGCCATGGCTCAGTTTCTAGACATAACACATTCTGCTACAAGGTCCCTCCTCAGCTTAGAGAATGTGTGAAAGCAAGATACTGGAACACATCTGTTATCAACATAAAGGAGCTAAATAGAAGATTCTTGCATTCTTATCAAAGCAGTTTAAAGCAGTTTTCTAACTTCTACTGGCTTTCAGCTCTGCTCAGCTATAATATTCTCAAGTGGGGGTTGGGACTCAGGCCTAACTTACAGGCCTTTCTTACTCCTGCAGGCTATGCAGGCTATTCTAGGAGTGGCCTAGTGGTTAGGACAAGGTACTTCAGGCCGGAAGGCCGGGGGTTCAAGTCCCACCTGGGGACAGCAATCTCAAGCCGGAGGGACTGGGATTTCTAGTCCTATAGGTACTCCTTGTGGTCTTGGGCAAGCCACTTAACCCTCCATTGCCCATGTTCCCTGTAAGTATTAGCGTATGTGTGTCATATCCCCTCGTGTTAAATGTATCTCCCAATTGACCGCTTTGACCCGGTGAAAAGCGGGATATAAATACAGCTAAATAACTAACTAAATAAATAAATAAATAGCCTATCACAGTTAGTTTATTAATTACTTTATACAGATTTCAATGATACTAGTTACCATTTCTACTAGATTGGCTCCTTTATATGCAGATTTTATTGGATTATGTATGATTTGATCATTGCTTTATGGTTTACTTTGTTTTATTATATTTATTATATGTTGTTTTATGTATATGTTTATATGTTTTTAGTGGTCATAGTCCCCTGAAGCAGGCCAAAAGGCCGAAACATGGGTCGGGCTGACCCATATGAATAAAGCTCTCATTCCCTCCAGTGGCGATTTGTCCTCTTGCTTTTTTCTTGTGCCTACTTGGTCTGCAGGTGGGGTGCTCCCCTATAACAGAGAATGAATATGGCCATTTTAAACATTACAGACATCATTCATTGGTTGATTCAAGTCATGTGAGTACTGACAATTGATCACAGGTGTGTCTAATTTTACTGCAATGGGAATGTGGTTCTTCTGTTCAAACTGATTTGAATTGTTTATAAGAGTGCCAGCAATTATGTCCTAATCAAAGACTTCATTCCACGTCAAACATTAGGTGCTACACATGGACAATCACAGCCATAGAGAGAAAAAAGGATCTCAGAACTAATGAGCATCCAAGTCCAAGTGAACAACAGTCACCACCGGACAGGCTCAAGAACATCAGCGATCCTTAAAAAAAACCTCCCTCTCAGCAAACTCTATTAATACGGGACTTGTACCCGAACAGTTCTTTCAAACAGCATTGCAGCATACGTAGAAGATACTTCATAGCATCGGCTTTGTGACATAGTAACAATTAGCCAGTACTTATCTTGTCTCATAACCCCACCGCTACTGCAGACACTCGTCCTGCATTTCACCTTGGCTTCATCGGGGGGCATAATGCATTGAAAAACTTCAATCACGCTGTTCAAAAGCTGGCTGAATCGAAAATGACTGTCTAAAACAAAAGAAAAACAAAAACCACACAATGCCAATCAAAGTCCTGGTTAGCATATCACTCTAAACACCCAACCTCCTCCTTAGAGACCTCAACATCCCAGGCTTCAGCACAAAAAGCCTCACATCCACTCACTGCAAACTCAACTGGTGTATGTTTAAACAAACACTGCGCCTGCATATAAATACCTACTATATGTCACGCAGCCACCCCTCCCATGCTTTGCAACTACTCCTTCCAATTAACAACCTCACTAAGTACAACTGCTGCAGACTACTCCCTACACAAAATCGGAAACCCCCGCAGTGGTGCAAGCACACAAACCCACCAAAACAGACATTCAGAAAATCCACATTAGGAGCTGAACCAGCACAGCTCTTGAAACACAAAAGTCGGCAACGATCAAACTTACAGTAAAAAAAAATGGAACAAACCTCCCTACCACCCTGGCTGAAACCTGCAAAGATCATTTACAGACCCCCCCCCCCCCATTCTATCTGGTGCATTTACTGTTGGTTGGCAACTTTTGGGGTGGTGGCAAAGAGCAGAGCAGTCAAAGTTTGACAATAGATTTTGACAGCCAGGGAGGGGGATGGGGGGCAGGGCGGGGGGAAGAGGGGTGTACAGCTTAAGGTTTGCCTAGGGCACCAACATTGAACCAACTCTGGGTGCCCTGACAAGACTTTCTCTAAAGAAAGAACAAATGGAAACCTCATTGGTTCAGGATTGTTTGTAAAACCAGCACGAACATTTCTTTGAAATGTTTTCTAATGGATGCACTTAAATCCTCTGTATGGGGTGGTGATTGGTCTTTAGGGATTTCAGTCAGTCGAACAGAAGTGGATTCACTGTTCATATGCATTGGAATAAAGAAGCTTAAATGCAAATAGCAAACGGAATCCGTTCCTTTAAAACTAAGAGCATCGTTTATAGCACTTAAGGAATATGAATATATCCTCCTTACTTGATATGATTACATTTATAATTCAAGGGATGGATTATTTGTTAAATCTGCAATGTGGTGACTTGAATTGAATTCATCGTTTTATCTATAATAGTAGTTAGATGGTTTAGGGGCATATTTACTAAGCTGTGCAAGCTGTTAATGAGGGCTTGAGTGCACGCTAATGGCTCACGCTAACAGTGCATGTGCTAAACAGACAGTGCGGGGCTAATTTCACGTTATCTATGTAGTGAGGGATAGGGAGGGTAGCGGGTGAGATAAGGAGGAATACAGGTGTGTCTGCATAGTGCAGTTAATGAATTGACAGCATACGTTCACCGTCAATAGTGCTTTTAGCGCAGATGCAGTTAATGCCACCTCAATGGGGGGGGGGAGTGCTTCCTGCATCGGTGGGAGTCATGCTGTACACGCCCCCAACAGGTGGCACATGAACTATGCACGTACCACATCGAGCATTCTGGTCGTCCTATCTTATAAAGGATATACTCTATTTAGCCGAATGCACGTTATATTGTTTGGGAGTCTGAATGCCAGTTTTGTGGGTTGTTGAGAGTAGCAGGCATTTACCACAGGTAATATACAATGTGACAATTGAAAGTTTTGTTGGATATATGATGTAGTAATCATTAACAATCTGTTTCTAAGTGAAATCATGCAGGCTAATATTCACCCTGTGCAGTCACTGTACTAGATGAAGCGTCAGCAGCGGCCCTGCTTCATTTAATAAGTATATCCAGTATCACTGTCTGTATAGGTTTTATTTTTTTTTAGTGCCATCAAGTCAGTGCTGACTCCTAGCGACCCAGCTGCACATCTATTTAGAGGATGAATATCGCCACTAAATAGATCATTTTTAGGGCCCCTCCACCCCCACGTCTACCTGGTCAGCAATTTAAAGGGCCTGATATTATCCGTATAATTTTGAAAATTATATATGTAGGGTAGTTATGCATTCATTACCCAGTGGCCGGTGCATAACTCCCCTTCAACATTTGAATTGTCCCTGAGAGGCCTTGGTGAAATGGTGGCCATAGTGGATATTTGGGGATCTGTATTTGTCTGTGGATCCAGTTTTTCTCTTATGGATATTCAGGGCCTGCCCCAGAGTTCGTACAAGGTACTGGCGCTCTAGGCAAACCTTAAGCCGTGTGCTCCCCCTAGCTATCAGAATCTATTGTTTAGCGTTGAATGCCTTGCTCTCTGTAGCTCCCCAGAAGATGGTAGCCTAGTTTGCCTGATGGTTGGGTCAGATCTGTGAATATTTCGATAAGTCCTGATTGCATTTTTGTGACTAGTACATATGCACTGATGTCTCTATGTTCCCTTGAGGATGAGCACTTTTTTTGGTTAAAAAAGATGCTAGTGGTATATTAATAAATTTATAAGGAAGATTTTCTGACTGGTGATTTCATTAATGAGTGAAGATTCCTTAATTGCCTTCGTTTTTTCTTCACTACCTCATTTTTTGCATTGAAATTCACGATTGGAACACACTTAGAGACATTGTCCTCAAGATCTGTGCAAGACTGACTTGGCTCTTCAGCTGAGAATGCAGAGAAAAGGGCAGAGCACTAAAAGATCATCTCTCTGTTCTTGCCAAGACAAAGCTGGGAACCATTCTCCCTCAGCAACGAGCAAAAGGGGATATCCACACAAATGATCCTGGACACTGGAAAAAACTGAGAAATACAAAACGACACCTGAAATCAGCATTCTTAAATTGTGAAAGGTGCACCTGGGGACCCCCCCCCCCCCCCAAAGTGGTAATGGAATTGATAATAGCGGTGTCGGTTCCAAGCGATTATTCTGTGAATCATGTGGAGAAATACCAAGCAATGCAATCAGAGATCAAGAAAATGTGGCAGAAAGATACAGAAATATTTTTCCATTGTATGACTATTGGGAGCCATGGGCCTGGTTAAGAAGAATTTCCAATTGCACCTTGACAAGTTGTCTATACATGCTACATCTTACGATCTGCAGAAGGAAACTCTCTTTAGCACGATGCAAGTATTATGCTGAGTATTAGCAGTAAATTTTAGAGACTGAGATCATACTGGCTTAGGAGTGAGGTTTATGACTGTCATGGTATGTACAAAAGTTTAAAAAGTCCCCTACTAAACTACTTAAAAATACTAGAAAAGCTTTCTCCTAAGGACAACCCAGAATAGAGGAGAAAAAGACTTTAGTATTGTAATTCAATCTGTCCTTCTACAAGGCTGTGGATAAATCCCTTGTCACAGGGGAATAGTGTTCACACGAACATCACTGGTCATAAAAAACTCCTCTTTAATAATTCAAAACTGTGCAATTTCAATGTCACGTAGCATATAAGAAATTACTATTTGCAATTTAAATACTAAGTAGATTCACAAATTTCAGTTTCATTTCCAATTTCAGTTGCCATTTAATTGTTTAGTGGTCTACTTGTATTTCTCAAACTGTAAATACAAGCTTCTGTAGAAACAAAACACAAAAACATTTCATGCTAGAGTATAATATCAACACTGACATCGCCAGAACCAACAGCTTCACTTATACTGTAATCTTCAGCAGTCCTCAGAGAAAGTCTTCATTATATACAAATATCCTTGTTTCGCTGTTAGTTAACATCAGAGGCTACGTAGTTTCTTTCCAACCTCCAGCTTTGACATCTGACATCACTCACAAACCTATAGGCAAGTAGGAAAAACAAATCATATTTGCGTCTTTTATGTTTTCAGTAATTCAGAGGGCAGTTAAACAAAAACATTGAAGTCCCTCAGTTCAAATTTGTATTCAATTTCTGAGTTATGTCATAGGTTGGTCCCTGTAGATCAGTTCTTTGGGTCATGAAGTTGACAATGCCATCTCCTTACCAATGGACTTTCAGTCAGGGTCTTTCCCAGCCAAACATACAGACTCCCTGTACCATATATTCAAGAATGTGTTACAAATAGTAAAGTTTACAACTTTCAGCTTGTCTGACTCTCCCTAATATGACTTTACATCTGGTACTTGAACCTCTCCTACTGTCAGCTTTACAACTACTTAGGAAAAAAAGAACTAGACATCATGAGCCTGATAGCAGGGGCGGCCCAAGGGGGGTGCGGGGCCATGTGCAGAGACTCGGTGCGGGGCCTCATTTGCAGAAATATTTGCATAATGTTACCATACGCTAACTTTTAGTAAAAAATGCAATGTGTGCCTTTGAGTCAGTCCTGACTCCTGGCGACCCAGAAGCTCCTGGGTTTTCTTGGCAGTGTCACTGGAAGCAGATTGCCAGGCCTTTCTTCCAAGGCAATGGAGAGTTAAGTGACTTGCCCAAGGCCACAAGGAGTGCTAGTGGGAATTGAACCCTGGTTGCTTGGTTACCAAGCCAGTGTTTTAACCACTAGGCTACTCCTCCACTCCAAAAGATTTCTACATTACTATAATCCAGTGCCAACCACCAGGCACATTAGGAACTACTACAAACACTGCCCACTTAGAACCCATAACTAACCCGCTGTATCATAACAGCACTACCAGGACTCACAAAGCACCATACGCTACCTATCAAAAGGCAACACTGCAAATATTAAACCAATACATTTCAGAGGACAACAATACATGACCTACTGGGGAAAAAGAACAAGTGGCAATGTCAAATAGGAATTACATAAACAGAATACCTCAGCTCAGTTACACATGCAGAACATAGACCATCACCAAACAAGGAATCACAATTTAGAAACAGGAAGGCAATAATTAAACTGGGAACCACAAAAGCCAAACTTGGAATGTACAACAACACTGTAGAAATAAAACTATAAATTAATTTCCTCTTGTACTAAACAAAGCGCAGACGTTATTGATGAACATTTCCCAGAGCTGACATATTCCAGTTAATAAATTCAAAATAAAGAGATATTTTTCTACCTTTTGTGCATTTTTTTTCAGTTGAAATTGCTCCAGCCACTTTCTTCTGGTTTCTTCATGTCTTCTGCTAACTCTACATCGTCTGCTGTCCATTTGTCCTTTCTTCTCTCTTCTAGTTTTTTTCCATTCTCTCTCTACATCTGCTTTAACATACTAATCTTTCTCCTTTTGCTCTTTCCTCATTCCTATTTCATCCACTCAAATTTTACCCCTCCATCCTCAATTGCCACTTACTCTCCCAATACCCGGCCAATTGTAGATTTTTCTTCCCTCCCACACAAAATATTTTCCCCACTCCATTTCACTCTCCCAGCCCCATCCCATTCTAATCCTCCCCCAACATCAGCTCCCTTCTAGTTCCAGCCCCACCCACCATCTGCTCCCTTCTAGTCCCTGCATCAGCCCATTTCCAGTCCTAGTCCCCACCACAGCCCATTTCCAGTCCTATCCTAGCCCCACCATCAGTCCATTTCCAGTCCTAGCTCCCCCATCCATTTCCAGTCCTATCCGAGTTCCTCCATCAGCTCATTTCCAATCCCAGCCCCCCATCAGCCCATTTCTAGTACTTTCCTAGCCCCACCATCAGCCCATTTCAAAACCTAGCTCCCCTACACTCAGCCCATTTCCAATCTAAGCCCCCCATGAGCCTACTTCCAAATCTAGCTGCTCCATGAGTCCATTTCAATCCAAGTCCCCACCACAGCCCATTTCCAATCTTAGCATCCCCCAACAGCCCATTTCCAGTCCTATCCTAGCCCCTCTATCAGCCCATTTCCTGTCCTAGCTCCCCCCACTCAGCCTATTTCCAGTCCTAGCTCCCTCCCCTCACAGCCCATTTCCATTCCAAGCCCCCCTCCACATCAGCTATTTGCAGTTCAAGCCCCCTTCCACTCAGCCCATTTCCATTCCAAGCCCCCCTCCCCATCAGCTATTTGCAGTTCAAGCCCCCTTCCACTCAGCCCATTTCCATTCCAAGCCCCCATCCCCATCAGCTATTTGCAGTTCAAGCCCCCCTTCCACTCAGCCCATTTCCAGTCCTAGCAATCCCCCAGCCCATTACCAGTCTTAGCCCCCCCCCCCATAGCCCATTATCGGTCCTAACCCCCCATCAGCCCATTACCAGTCCTAACCCCCCCCATCAGCCCACTTCCAATCCTAACCACCCCCATAGCCCATTATCAGTCCTAACCACCCATCAACCCATTACCATTCCTAACCCCCCCATCAGCCCACTTCCAGTCCTAACCCCCCCATAGCCCATTACCAGTCCTAACCCCCCCATCAGCCCATAGCCATTAACCAGTCCTAACCCCCCTCCCCCCCAGCCCAGTTAAATTAAAAAAATATAAACAACAAAAAACTGCCTGCTGCTGCTGCTGCTGCTGCTGCCGCTGTGGCAGCGGCAGTATCAAGTGTCCCGCAGCCCCCCCCCACCTTCCCGGCAGAGCCCTCCCTCCCTGCAACAGCCCTCTCGGTGCCAGCTTTCAGAGCCGCGAAGGGAGAGTTTCCCATCAGTGCCGGCTGGCTTAACAGAGCCGCAAGAGGGAAACTCTCCCTTCGCGGCTCTGAAAGCCGGCACCGAGAGGACTGATGCAGGGAGGGAGGGCTTTGCCGGGAAGGTGGGGGGGGGGGGGCGCGGGACACGGCAGCAGTGGCAGCAGCCAGGTTTTTTATTGTTTGTTTTTTAATTAACCGAGGTCTTTAAATGCAGAATGTTGTTTGCGCGGGGCCCCCTGAAACGCAGGGCCCTATGCAAACAACATTCTTGCGCAATGGACGGGACGGCCCCTACCTGATAGTTAAACCACACATATCTGTTGTGGCGTGAAGGAGTAACCTAACGGTTAAAGCACTGGCTTGGAAACCAAGAGAGCAGGTTTTGATTCCCACTAGTGCTCCTATTTTACCAAATTTAAGTTACAATGGAAACTGCTTTGAAAGAAATGATAAAGCAGTATAAAAAACTCTGTTAAATAAAATACTGAGTGTTATTTAAGTGTCTCAAGTAAAGTTACCATATTTAGCTATCTGGCTTTCCCTAGAACAGATGTCAACTTATACTTGTACAGGGAAGTTAGATAGGGGAAGGAAAGGGGTGGATGGGGGTGGCATTAGGGCGGGCAGTGGGCGGTCGTTGGCCCCAGATGTACAGGGCCGATTCCAATGTCAGTCCTGTACGTCCGGGGCCGGCAGCCTGAACAGGAAACTTATTACACCTCTGAGATGGAATAAGTTCCCCTAGTCAGGAGGATCGGGCAGACCTGGGGCTGGAAAGCGGCAGGAGGGGGCAGAGGACATTCCCCACAGCCTGACCCTGGCCAGATTGGGGTCAGGCTGTGGAGAATGCACTTTTTGATCCGGTGGCCAGGGATTGCGGCTTTTGAATGGAGCTGTGGTGCCATGGCAACCGGATGCCATGGCGCAGCGACTCCATTCAAAAGCCCTGACTGAGCTATCCGGGCAAGTCCTGCACATGCAGGCCGACCTGAATCAGGGTCCCAGCCTGCATGTACAGGCCTGGACGTGATTCTGATTTCACGGGACTAGACGTGTCTTGCAGGATCAGAATGCCGGCTAAATCTGTACGTCTGGTTCCGACCAGGCGCACAGAGGACTGGGACGTCCAGGTCTGAATTGGCCCCTATGGGCCCAATATTCAGCAATGATGGCTAGCTGATCAAACACCGATAGCTGCCACTGCTGAACTTTATTTTATTTATTTTATCTTTTTTTATTGTTGTGACCCAGCTGGTCTGGTTTCATACAGTACAATGCGCACCAGTAAATTTTACATTCCATTTGGATCTTTAAATAACAACATATCCAAAAAAACTGCTATTGTACAACCATCTTTAGCGGCCCCCTTACACAATTCTCTGCCGCCTGTATCCCCCCTCTTGTCATATCTACTCTTTGTCTCTTATAATATTCTATGGGGAGAGCAATTGTCTTTGTTTCTTCTGTGCCTGTAGATGTGTGCTGGTCCCCCTTTTTTTGTTTGTTTTTCTCCCCTCCCTGGATCCCTACTCTATACCTCTTCCTGTGTACCCCCCTTCCTCCCTCCCCTTGGGCCCTCCACATTCTATCTCTTCGTGGAAGGAAACCCCTCACATACCACCACCCACATCTGGACATAGGTTTTCCGCGCTGCAGAGCATTGTTCTTTACAGTCTCTCATTATCCATTCATTCATCTCTTGCATCTTCTTTCTCCATATCCCCGGGTCTGGTGCTGTTGGGTCTGTCCATTTCAGCAATATTCCCTTCCATGCTATCATAAGGGCCACTTGTGTGAATTTATTGGCCAAGGGCCCCCCTCCTATGTCTCGCATGGGCACCTCCCCCCGATAGCAGCAGGGTAGTATAATTCCAGTCGACCTTGCCTCCGAGCCCTCTGCTGATATGTCCCAAGATGTTTGTCTGATATTCTTTTAGTTTTGGGCATTCTAAGAATGTGTGCAGCAGGGTGCCAGAGCTTATTTTGCAGTGTAAATAGTTGGAGGATTCCCACAGATTCATGCGTGCCCCTCTTTCCCGAGTAACGTATGTTCTGTGTGGTAGTTTGATTTGCGCCTCCTGTAGGTTTGTGTCTCCTGTGAGCTGTGTTATGCTCCCAAAGAATTCCTGTAGATCATCCTCTCCCAAGGGTTTGCCTATCTCTCTTGCCATGTCTCCGCCAATTTCTGCCCCAGCGAAGTGCCATGTTGTACCAATGTGATATTTTATTCTGTTTTTATGGGGTGGCTAGTAAGGCTCCATCTAGTGCTGTATATCTCTTTAATCCTTACCCTTCTCCCCCATGGCATAGTGATGGCTCTGTAGGTATGCAAAGAAATGAGTTTTTGGTATTTGCCATTTATTCTGCATTTCCCCAAATGTTGGAAAGTCCCCCCCCCCCCATTCCACTATTTGGGCAAGGTGTTGGCGTCCTCTGTGTTTCCATTCCCGGAACACCTTGTACTCTAGGCCTGGAGGGAATTCTGGGCTCCCCATTAGCCGACGAAAGGGTGATATACCCTTTGCCTTCCCAATTTTGCACCTCCACCATTGCCACGCTTTCCTTAAGGCCCCAAGTATCCTATTGCTTCCCATTGCTTGGTTGCATCCCATCTGGCTGCATTGTATTAGGCTTAGGCAGTTATAAGGTGCGCATCTGATGTCTAGCAGTCTGGGCGGCGCATATCTCTCATCTTGCATTTGCAATCCATGCACCCAGCACTCTAGGGCTGCAATGCTATATAGTCGTATGTTAGGTAGTCGTACCCCTGCATCCCTTTTACCCCATGTAAAGATAGAGTAGCCAATCCTCGCCCCTCTTCCTCTCCAGAGAAAAGTGGTGAGGGTGCTACGATACTATTTTTCTTCCTTCCCCATTACCCATAAGGGAAGCATCTGCATTGTGTATAGTATGTGCGGGACCATTACCATTTTCTCTAGTGCCATTCGCCCCAGTAGTGACATACGGATATCTCTCTCCGTTCTTTGTTGTAGTAGTGTATTGAGTTCTTTCCTTGTTTCAAGGTATCTCTCTTTCTGCTACCCCCAATGACTGTATATGTTGCCTTCAAAAGTTGTAAAGCTGTCATGAGAGCGCTAGTATCTGCTTGTCAATTTGCTTTTTCTTACTGGCAGCATATTCGACAATTTCCCCCCCTCATTGTGATTTTAGCAGCTTCCCATAGCGTTCATTTGTCTTTTTCTGAGTCATTAATCTTCCAATATTGCTGCCATGCCCTTTGTGGAATTCTTGGTCTCTATATAGTGTGAGAAGTCTCTACAAAAGGTGAAAAAGAAAAAAAGGCCAAAATGGATGACGGAAGAAACTCTGAAAATTGCCCAGAAATGCAGAGAAGCTAAAGCCAGAGGAGAAAGAAAGACAATCACAGAACTCAACAGAGATTTCCAACGTGCAGCAAGACAGGACAAGGAAAAGTACTACAATGACGCATGCAAGGAAATAGAAGCAGAAACTATTAGAGGAAGAACAAGATCGGCTTTCCTATAGCTACGAGAGTTAAAGAAAAAGTTGCAGCCTCGAATTGGAATGTTACAAGATGCTCAAGGTTCTATGTTGAATGATGCTGAGAAGATCAAGAAAAGATGTAAGGAATATACAGAGTTTTTATATGATAAAGATCAAGTAGACCAACAGCTGTTTCAACCTGTACCTTATGATCGGGAACCATTGGTGATGAAAGAAGAAGTTAAAGCAGCATTGAAAGCCTTATCAAAGAACATTGATAGCATGCCCATAGAGGTATTACAGCAATCTGATGCAGCTGTTACCGTACTTACAAGACTCTGCCAAGAAATATGGAAGACAACATCATGGTCAACTGACTGGAAAAGATCTGTGTTTATACCAATACTAAAAAAAGGTGATCCAACTGACTGTGGAAAGTATCGCACAATCGCTCTGATCCCACATGCCAGCAAGATTCTACTGAAGATTATTCAAAAGAGACTACGACAATACCTGGAACAAGAACTACCTGAAGTGCAAGCAGGGTTCAGGAAAGGGCGAGGAACGAGAGACATCATTGCGGATGTGAGATGGATCCTTGAAAAGACTAAAGAATACCAAAAGGATATCTATTTGTGCTTTATCGACTATAGCAAAGCTTTTGACTGTGTAAACCATGAGAAACTCTGGGTCAAATTATGAAGCATGGGTATACCAGAACACCTGATTGTTCTCTTGCACAATCTGTACATTGATCAAGAAGCAACAATTTGAACGGAACAAGGAGAAACAGAATGGTTTAAAATAAGCAAAGGTGTGAGACAAGGCTGCATACTTTCCCCCTACCTGTTTAATTTATATGCAGAACAAATCATCAGAGAAAGCGGAGTTACTTACCTGTAACAGGGGTTCTCCGTGGACAGCAGGATAAGTCAGCTACACCTGGTGATGTCCTTCGGGCGGCGCCATACGGAAGTGCTCTCTAGCTCAGAACTCTGAGCCTGCCCAGGTAGCCCACCTCCACGCCCCGCCCCTAGCCGGGTCAGTATGTTCCTAGCTGTGCCTTCCCAGCTAGGGGCGAGCCAGTGCAGCGGACCTCCTCCAGGGAGGTGGGCGGGATTGTGTGGCTGACTTATCCTGCTGTCCACGGAGAACCCCTGTTACAGGTAAGTAACTCCGCTTTCTCCATGGACTAGCAGGATTGCATCAGCCACACCTGGTGTCTCCCTAGCAGTGCGGAGCGCCAGGTGGAGGAGGGAGCGTGCAACAAGCAAGATAACGCATGTCCGGGCAAACAGTTTAATGGTAACCAAGAAGGTACAAGAACATGTAGAACTGAGGCAATAACATGCTTTAAGGTGCATTAACAAGTGTACGCAAGCAGTGCGGTATAGTGCAATAAGGTGCAGTAACAACACAGTAAAACACAACAACATAGTATCGTGCAGTAAGGTGCAAGAGTGCAGAACAGTGCATAATGTGCAATAACAGTGCAGCATGTGTAAACACAATAAAGTGACATAGTCAAGACAAGCATGAGGAAGTCCAAATCATTGGCTGTGGAGAGCCTCAGCTGGTATTCATTGGGGCGGTGTCAGGCTCTTCTCTGACAGCGGAGGCTAGGACAGCCGTTCCCAATGCGCAGTCCTCCTTTGATCGCAGGTCTAGACAGTAGTGACGCTGGAAGGTGTGCGGAGTAGACCACATGGCTGCTTTGCAGATGTCGGAGATAGGAACGGAGCGCAGGTTTGCAAGAGAGGTAGCCAACGCTCTGAGTCGGTGTGGGCCAACTCTAGGCGGGGACTGATCGTCCGGTGAATCCAGGCAGAAGGAGACGCAGGAGGCCACCCAGTTGGAAAGTGTCCTCTTCGAGACGGGTTGGCCAGGCCTGTTCGGGTTGAAAGACACAAAGAGCTGGTCACACTTCCTGACCGTGCGTGTCCGCTGGAGGTAGATTCTGAGGGCCCGGAGGCAGTCCAGGGTATGAAGGCATTGTTCCTCAATGAATGAGTGAGGCTCCGGAAAGAAGCAGGGGAGCTCGATGGACTGATTGACGTGGAAGGGCGATGCGACCTTTGGAACAAACTTAGGGTTGGTCCGCAGGGATGCCCGGTCTTGGAGCAAGCGAGTGTATAGGGGGTGTGCCACCAGAGCCTGTAGCTCGCTGATCCTCCATGCAGATGTAATGGCTACCAGAAACAGTGTTTTCCACGAAGTAAACTTCATCCCTGTAGAATGGAGTGGTTCGAAGGGTTCCTGCATTAGACGATGCAGCACCGAGTTAAGATCCCAGGGAGGAGCCGGGGGTCTGATCGGGGGTTTGAGGTTCGCTAGCCCCTTCATGAAACGTGTGGTTATGGGCAGCCTCAAGATGGAGGCACCATCAACAGGATCATGGAAGGCCGATATTGCGGAGAGGTGCACCCGGATGGACTGGGTCTTTAGTCCGCTTGCGGACAAAACATTGAGATATTGGAGAACTTGTGTGACAGAGCAAGAGGTGGGGTTGAGGCCTTGTTGTGCACACCAGATGGAGAACCTCTTCCACTTTAGGCCATAGGACTTTCTGGTGGACAGTCTACGGGCTGCGAGGACGACGTCTTGCACTTCCAAAGGCAAGTGGAGAGCCGAGAGGCTCAACCTTTCAACCTCCAGGCAGTGAGCGCGAGGGCTTTGAGGTTGGGGTGTCTCGTACTGCCTCCGTTCTGCATCAGCAGGTCCTCTCTGGGGGGGAGGCGTACCGGATCCCTGTGGGCCAGACATTGCAGGAGCGAGAACCACATCTGCCGCGGCCAGAAGGGAGTCACCAGGATGACGTGCGCTTTGTCCTGGATGATCCGTTGCAAGGTTACTGGGATGAGGGGGGTTGGTGGGAAGGCGTACACTAGAGACCACTCCCCCCAGTACACATTGAATGCATCCGCCTCCAGCCTGTTGGGTGCTGGATGTCTGGAGCAGAACAGAGGGCATTTCGCATTCAGTTCTGTGGCAAAGAGGTCTTCCGACGGGGTCTCCCACCGGTGGAAGAGTACATTCGTCACCTCCTGTGAGAGTGACCATTCGTGAGGTTGCAGCTGCCTGCTGAGTTTGTCTGCCAGGGTATTCATGTCCCAAGGTAGGTATGAGGCACGTAGCTTGCAGCCGTTCTCTGCGGCTAGGAACCATATTACTGTCGCCTCGTTGCAGAGGGGGCGAGAGCCGGTCCCTCCTTGCTTGTTCACGTAGAACATGGCTACCTGGTTGTCCGTTTGTATGAAAATGGATTTGTCCCGCAGGTGCGGGAGGAACGCTAGAAGAGCATATCTGATGGCTCTGAGTTTGAGGAGATTGATATGTAGGCTTTTTTCCTTCTGGGACCATGCCCCCTGGGTACTGAGATGTTGGAGATGTACGCCCCAACCAGTGTTGGAAGCATCCATGGTGAGAACAACCTGATGCACCTGCTGATGTATGCCCTTGCCCCCGGACAGGTTGGATGGGGTCACCCACCAGCGCAGGTGAGTTCTGATGCTTAGGGGCATCGGAACACGGGTGGATAGTGGCTGGGAATGCTGGTTCCAGAGGGAGCGAAGGTGCCACTGTAGCGGTCGCATCCTCAACTTCGCCGTGGGCAGGACTGAGGTAGTTGCTGCCATATGCCTCAGAAGGCGAAGGAGCGCTCGTGCAGAGGAGAATTCTGTCTCGGCCGTCTTGGTTGCTAGCGAGACAATGTTGAGCAGCCGGTGCTCCGGTAGGTAGGCTCGGGCTGTCCGTGTATCGATTACCGCTCCAATGAATTCAAGCTGTTGGGATGGTTGCAGATGTGATTTGTTGTAGTTGATGACAAATCCCAGAGAAGTGATTATTGCTGTTGCTTTCTGCAGGGATGTCAGTAACTCCCGGGCTGAGGACGCTGTGAAGAGCCAGTCATCCAGGTAGGGAAAGACAGACATCCCGAGCTTGCAGAGGTGCGCTGCGACAATGGCTACGCACTTCGTGAAGATCCGAGGCGCTGGGGAGAGGCCGAAGGGGAGAACCCTGTACTGGTAGTGCTGCCCTAGCACTTGGAAGCGAAGGAACCTCCTGTGCGATTTGTGGATGAGGATATGGGTGTAAGCTTCTTGCAGGTCCAGGGACGCCATGAATTTGCTGGGTTGTATCAGGGGAAGAATGGCGTTGAGAGAGTACATCCTGAACTTCTCCTTGATGATGAACTTGTTCAGTTTGCGTAGGTCGAGGATAGGGCACCATCCACCTGTCCTCTTTGGAATGAGGAAGTATCTGGAGTAGAACCCAGAGTTGATCTCGGAGGGAGGCACTTCCTCTATTGCGTGAGACTTGAGGAGGTGTATTATCTCTGTTGCCATGGGAAGTTGAAGGTGCGGAGGGATAGTGCTGGATGGTTTGCTGTTCTGGCAGGGTGGCATGCAAAAACGCAAACGGAACCCCTCGTGGATGACTCATAGGACCCAGGAGTCAGTAGATATCTTTTCCCACTCCTGTAGGAAGCGTGACAGGTGACCCCCTATTCGGGCGGGCGCCTGCGGAGATGTGTCAAAAAGAGGAGGCTCCTTTGGTTGCCAGAGTGTTGGTGCCCTTCTTCTGTCTGTGGTCCCTCTGGGTCTGCCGCTGGGTAGAGGTTCCTTGGTAAGAGTTAGACTTGTATTTTGGAGCTCGCCACTTCCGGTTAGGGGGGTATCTCTTGCTAGAGCTGTAGCCATTGGCACCATAGTAGGTTTTCCGCTGGAAGCTGCCCTTCTGAGGGGTGCTGCGGCGCTCGAATCCTTCTTCTGCCAAGGTTTGGAGGGTGGTACAATGTTCCTTCATAACATTGACTGCGTCTATGACTTTTTCTCCGAATAGCGAGTCACCCGAGCAGGAGGCATTCGCGATCTTGTCGTGTGTGTCTTCACTCAGGCCGGAGGCTCTGAGCCATGCCCATCGCCTGGCAGAAATCGCGGTGCCAGCGGTCCAGACAGAGGTGTCGAAGGTATCGAAGGCTGTGCTAGCCAGATGTTTGCTACACTCTGATAAATCAGCGAGTGAGCTGGCAATCAACGTTTGCGTGTCCTTAGGAAGGGCTGTGATGGCATTCTTTATGTTCGCCACGCAGGAGTCCTGGAACAGGATGTGTTGGAACTGATGAGAGGTGATTCTGGCGTTAAGTATCACTCCCTGGAAGACCTTCTTGCCTATCTTGTCAAGTAATTTCTGATCTTGCCCAGGCGAGTGGTTAGCATGTGTTCGAGAGGACCTAATCCTTTTCAGTGCAGAGGAGACTATGATGGATTGATGCGGTAGCTGTGCTACCATGAATCCTGGTGTGGATTGGATTTGGTATTTTGAGTCCAGTCTTCTGGAAAATGGGCGTCCTGAGGCGGGCGTCTGCCACACCTTGAGGTAGTCGTCTCGCAGCTTGCGGTGCATTGGTAGAGAAAAAGAAGGCTTGGGCGCAGCGAGGTACTTCAGGACCTCCGGGTCAGGTTCCTTGGCTTGGTCGGGTGAAGTCAGGGCCAGGGCAGTTGCTACCTTTTGCAGGAATCTGGGGTAGGACCGGTCTTCCGGGGGTGGAGGGGGCCCTTCTGGCTCTGGAGAGAGTCTGCCCTCTGGTGCAGTTCCATCATTGGAAACGGAGCCCACAATGGCTTCAATTTCCCGCTCTTCAGCAGTGCTTTCCGGGGAGGGGTTGATGAGAGAGAGAGGCAGTGCGTCCGCAGGTTCTGTGGAGGGAGCTCTGGCAGCGGGACCCACCAAGGGGGTAGATCTTGAAGCAGTAGGGGGGGGGCGCAGTATGCTGGACTAATTGAGTCAGTAGCTTCAATATAGCAGAGTTATTGGCCGAGTCAGTGGAATGGCTGCAAGACCTCACCTGGCGGCTCCTGCTAGAGGAGGTAGAATGCCCTTTGTTGGCCCCGTGGTGCCTATGCCTGCGCTGTTTCTTATATGCTGGCTTGAGGCTGCCCACAGAAGAGTCAGAAGTGCTGGAATGGCTTCTGTGATTTTTTCTGCCCTTATGCTGCCATCGGTGCTTGTGTCCCCTTTTATGCTGCTGCCAGCGTTCATGGTTGGAGGACACGCTGTCCGGACTCGCTGCGGCGCCAGGAGAGAGGACAGTGTCCGAAACTCTAAGTCCCGATGCAAGGAGGAAGCCCGCTGAGTTAAAACGGTGGGCGGAGCTTTCGTGGGCAGAGCTACCCGAAGCATCGGCAGCGTGGATGCTATGCCGACGGTGGGGGAGCTGGAGGACTGATCAGTGCGTCTGGAGGACTTCTGCCGGGCGCCATTACAGGGCTCCACATGGCCCCGAGGGGAAGGGGAAGACGGCCCAATACCCTCCGGGTCTGCTGTCCTGCGGATGATGGTCCTCGCAGGGGTTGGAGCAGGCCTTACCTCAGAGATGCCGTGGCTTGTAGCGGTGGGGGAGGTCGTCGGCAAGGCCTGGCTGGGGAAGGGGGCCCTATCGGGCACTTCCCGGGCCGCGGTCCCGGCAGGAGCAGGAATAGTCTTTTCGGTGGCACGGCTGGGGATGGAGGCCCTTTCGGGCACATCCTGAGCCGGCGGAGGGCTGGCGGCACCTCAGGGAACCGTTTGAGAGGCTGGATGCTGCCCTATTTTCCTGCTGGCATCAGATGAGGGGCCCCCACAGCGAGTGCATCCGTGCGAAGAAGTGTAAGTTCTGTGTCCGCATCGCGGGCATTTCTTAAATATAGATTTGGGCATGAATCCGGATGAATTAACAGTAAAACAAAGAAATAAATAAAAAAAACAAGGTGTAGGAGAGCAGGGTCCATCTTGCCGGCAAGGCGGAAGGAAGAAGACTGACCCGGCTAGGGGCGGGGCGTGGAGGTGGGCTACCTGGGCAGGCTCAGAGTTCTGAGCTAGAGAGCACTTCCGTATGGCACCGCCCGAAGGACGTACCCAGGTGTGGCTGACGCAATCCTGCTAGTCCATGGAGAAGCAGGATTGTATGAAGACAACAGAGGTGTGAAGATTGGTGGAAGACTCATCAACAGCCTTTGCTATGCTAATGATATCACATTACTGGCTGAAAGTGAAGATGATCTGAAACATTTGCTTTTCACAGTCAAAGAACATAGTCTCAAAATGGGCCTGCAACTTAATGTAAAGAAGACAAAGATCATGACAACTGGCATAATCAACAGGTTCATCGTTGAAGGAGAAAAAATTGAAATCGTGAACAACTTTAACCTACTTGGATCAACTATCAATAAAGAAGCAACAAGCAGTCAAGAAATTAGATGACGCATTGTTCTTGGCAGAATGGCTATGAAAGACCTAGATAAGATTCTCAAGAGCAGAGATGTCTCTCTCCATACAAAGATTCCACTTGTTCAAGCCATGGTATTTTCAATAACATCATATAGATGTGAAAGCTGGACAGTGAAAAAGATAGACAGGAAGAAAATTGATGCCTTTGAATTATGGTGCTGGCAGTGAATACTGTGTATACCATGGACTGCCCGAAGAACAAACCAGTCGGTACTAGAGGAGATCAAACCTAAGCTTTCTTTAGAAGCTCAGATGACAAGACTTCGACTTTCATACTTTGGACACATCATGCGAAGAGAGAGATCATTAGAGAAAGACATCATACTTGGCAAGATAGAAGGTCAACGCAAAAGAGGAAGGCCAGCAATGAGATGGATCGATACAATAACAGCAGCTACGGGTACCAGTCTGTCAACAATGAGCCGCCTGACTGAAGACCGAACACAATATAGGATAGCTATCCATAGGGTCACCATGAGTCGACTCCGACTCGACGGCACTTAACAACAACATATAGTGTGGGGTTCATACGCCTTGGTCTACATCCTTTCTTCTCTCCTCCTCTGTGCATCCTGACCTCTATCCATACTGGATTATGGTCAGAGAGGCCGGAGTCCTTCATTTCTGCTTTTTTCAGTCCCCAAATCATGTCTATGGTTATAAGTATTGTAAACGGGGGTGCTTGTTGTGAAAGTTCCACAATCTTGGCAAAGACAGGAATTTACTTGACTTGCAAAGGATTGTGGGTGTTGTAGTTCAATCACACAAAATCAGCCGTTCAACAAGAATAAATAATTGTAGTTGCTCGAGTGTAAAGCAGAAAACAGATTTTATTTATGGGGTGTTATTCCCTCGCACAGATATGCTTGGTAACATCAACAGGATAATATCTTCAGGAATTGTATTCAGGAAACAAAACAAATAAGGCAACTGCATTACTTATGCAACAACTTAGTAAAGACCTTGATGGAACAGAAAAGGTCTTTCTTCTAGCCCCTGCTAATAAACTTTCTTAGCAGTGCTGGAATGAAAAATAAACCCAAAAGGAAAATTCTCTTTATCAAAAAACAACTTTCTTCTTTTCACACAGTGAAGAAGTTTTCTTTCCAAAGTCCCATGTGCACTTGTGCCTTGCTCTAATCACAGGTGCTTAACCAGCTGCAAACCCTTGCTGGTCCACTCTCCACGTGGCTCCAACTTTCCCCAAAGCTTTCTCTCAAAGAAACTTTTCTGGGAAGTTAAACATCAATACAGTTCCTTTTGGTGTTTAATGCTTAACTAAGGATTACTTTAGAACAGCAGCCTAGAAAGAGAGCAATCCATGCATTCCACTTTCTCATTTGATATTTCCCCTTGCTCTTGAAATATCATAGGATCACTTTCATACACTAGCTCAGAGGAATTCTCTAACTGATCTCTACCAGGATAGAAACTGTTTCCCTGCTGTCTTCCTTGTGCAAAGCTAGGGAACAGATCAGAGCTCATACCTGGTGTCACGTTGTCATTAGGTTTCCTCTCTGGGTATTTTGGCCAGTAGGTAGCAAAGCTTCTGTGCCCAGCTCTCCAGTCAGAATCACTGGACTTCAGGTCTCTTTTCCCATACCTCCTTAAATAGGTATTAGAGCTTCTTCCTTCTGTAGATGCAGCCGTCTCCTTTACAAGTGCTGTCTGAGGGTTCCTGGCTGTATATCTCCAAGCCTCTGGTTTCTTCCAGTCCAATGAAGAATGCTTGCCCCAGGAATCTCTCCTAGCATACGTACTGCCTCGGGCTCCTTTCTTAGACCTCCTGGACGTCTTGCTGTTCTTCCTTCTGTGTTCTCTTTGCTGTTGCTCTTTCTGTCTGAAGAATTTCTTCTAGCTTTAAAGTGCCTAGATGGACACTCCACCCTAGCACAGTCCAGGTGTTCTGAATCAAGCCCTGCCCTTGGAGATGGGTGATTAGGGATTACATCATTGCTTCTCTGATTAGGCACACGTTTCCCTATTCCAGCTCTCCTAGAGGCTTTCTGTAAACCAGTGCATTCTGGGTCTGATAGTCTTTTAGATAAACACTCTGTTTTAGTGCTTTTACCAGCCAGCACAGGTTGCTTATTCAGAGCCAATTCACCTCTTGTATTATTTCTTCCTGAATTATGATAAGCTTCCTTATCACAGTATGTAGTCTAAATGTGCATAGCGGTGGTGAGGTGCAGAGTAATGAGTGAAGTCTAACTCTCCCTCCTTGCATCTATTAAGCCCAGTTCCTCCAGCAGAAAATAAACCCATTTTTTCTCAGTCTTTATGGTGTTTGTTCTTGGGGGTTTACAGTCCTCCATAGGGTTGCATGGAAGATTAAAGTCTCTCCCAACAACAATTCTGTATCCCTTGAATCCCGTTAAGTGCGCCATCACTTTTGTGAAGAAGCCATGGTGGTATATGTTGGGTGCGTAAATATTGCATAGTGCTACTTTCTGCCCTTCTATTTCCGCTGCCATTATGTGCAGTCTCCCTTCTGGGTTTGCTATGCTACAGTGGTGTGCAAACTCAACATTTTTATGTATTAGCGTGGCCGCTCCTCATTGTCTACCATTGTATGAGGCCATTCCCATCTCTCCCACCCAACCTGTGCGTAAAGTTTTGTGTTCCTTTTCCGTTAAATGGGTTTCTTGGAGGAATGTGATATCTGCTCGTGCATTGTGGAGATATTTTAGGATCTTTTGTCTTTTTATTGGTGAATTTATGCCTGCTACGTTGAAGGTTAAAATGTTTTTTTTTGAGCTCTCCAATACCTGAGCGTTTTCAGTGTGCTCTGTGCCAAATGTTGCTTTCTCTCTTGCCAGAAGAATGCCAATGCCCCTATTTCTGCCCATGTGTGGATGTTTGTCATGTGGAGTATCCCCCCCCCCGTTCTTCCTCCCTGTTCGCTTTCCCTTGTTCCTTCCCTTCTCTTCCCCTTTTCTCCTTCTCTCTGCTTCCCATACTTCCTCCCCTCTTCTTATCTTTGTGCCTGCTGAGTCTAACCCCTCCTTCCCTCCTCCCCCTTCCCCCTGTGCCACATACATCCCGCATTCAGTCCTTCTGACAAGAGTGTCCCTCTCATCCAACATGCTGCATTCAAATACCCCTTCCTATGGTGTGGGGTTGTGGCCTGTCGGCTTGACTCCAGGCTTCGTCATCATCACTGGCTCTCTTCTTCCCTTGTAGGTATTTCTGCATTCTCTGTGGGATCTCTCAATGTAGCCATGGAAACCATCCATTATGAAGTCCAAGTCTTTCCTCCTTAGTATCCTCTGCTTTCCAATGCAAACCATAGAACGCCAACGGGCACAATTAACTTAAACCAGCAGAACTTCCTTTCTCCAGCTTCCCATTTCCCTTGGGGTAATTGGTCCATGAAAGCTTTTACCGCCGTTTCTGATTCTAGATTTGTGGTTACATTGTTGTAAGTCACTCGCATTTTGGTTGGAAACTGTAAGGCGACTCGTATGTCCTGTTTTGCCATTTCTGAGCAGTATGGTGCCAAAACTCTCCTGCCCTCTGCCACCTTAGCCGAGTAATCATTGAAGAGCAAAATCTTGTGTCCTTTGTATTTCAGGCCGTGGTTGTTTCTGTATAGCCCCATTAACTGGTGTTTCGCAGAGAATTTTGGGTATGGCCTCCCTCCATTTTCTCTTTTGGAGCCTAGTCTGTAGACTCGTTCTGCCACCATGCGTTTCGTCACCCCGGGCAGTCCAAGGGTTTGTGGCAGCCATTGTTCCACTACTGTCCAGAGTTCCTTTTCTGTGATTGTCTCTGGGAGCTCCACCAGCCTAATGTTGTTCCTTCTGCCTTTGTTTTCCTGGTTGCTTATCTTTTCAAGGAGCTGCTGTTTACTGTGCTCTAGTGTTGCTATTCGTGCCATCAAGTCTTCTGTCCTGGATTCTTGTTGCTCTATCCGCTGTTCAGTTATGTTCAGTCGCATCAGGTGCCCCTCTAAAGTATCTTTTAGATCATCAATGGTAGCCTGGAGTCTTGTCAGCCAGTCATCTACAGCCGCCATGATACTTTTTGTGGCCTCTCTGACTGCTTCATCCGGGAGTGCAGGAGCTGCCGTTCTGTGCTTTGTTGCCATTTTATTCCTCCTTTGCAGTCTTTTGCTGTGCGGGTTGTTTTGCTGACATACCCTGTTCAATGCAGGTCTCACTCTCTGCCTGTGTGCTGCCCATCCCTGGTACTGTTGGGGGGGGGGGGTGCTGGTGATGTCAGGGGGTCTTTATGCTGTCTTTATCGATGCTTTTTGCTGTTTGTTTTAAGGGTTTGGAGCGGAGCTCAGCTCTCGGGAGTCCGCTCAGACTGCCGTCATCACGTGACCCCCTGAACTTTACTTTTTAGGGGTTTTTTTTATACTGCTTTATCATTTCAGTCAAAGCGGTTTACATTGTAACTTAAACTTGGTAATGTACATTAAACGGGACATTAATGACTTGGAATTTTCTGAGGCAGCCTGGATATTCAATAGCAGGGTCACATCCGGCCCCGGCATTAAATATCAGGGTTGCCTGAATTTGCAGGAAGCTAACTGGCAGCGGCCATATTCAGCTGCTGCCCAGAGAAAGTTAGGCCAGCCTTCACTGCACCTTGCTTTCACCATGTAGAGATTACTGGGCAGTGGCTCAATATCGCCACTACCTGGAACGGCTCAATGCTAACCGGTTAGCATCAGAGCATGCGTCGTCGTCTGCTAGCAGTGTTACTCTCTTTGAATATCGGACCCTGTACAGTCGTCCTGCTCTGCATACATTTTTTTTTTGCTTCATTCACCAGCAGCTTTCCGAATTGTTTCTAGTTATTCAGTTATCCTCACCTGAATCCCAGCTGCTTTCTCACTACATATTCTAGACTGCCCTTCTCCCATATGAGTTCACTTCCTGCCACTTCAGGACCCTCATGAACTACATCCTCCAGAGCTACCATGAGCTCATTTCCTTTCTGAGCTCCCAAACGCTCTCTTGAGCTCCCTTGGTAAGGAACATTGTATAACCACTGAAAAGCAGCCCAGCATCTCACAATAAGCAACTCAGGACTGACTAGAACTCTTCCATTTTGTGGTGGAAGAAGCTTAGTGTCAGGTAATGCCAGTGGGATAGTATTTTAAATTTTCAGGCAGAAGAACAGAAAGGAAAGGGTAGCTAGCATTTGCTGGGGTAGTCTTTCATGCACGTAACATTAGTGGACTACTTGCTCAAGGAATCTTGCAGAAGTGATATTTCTAACAAGCAAAAGGCACTTGGAAGAAAGGACAAAGCCTACAGTATATTGCAGAAACCAAACTCCTTGTGAAAGCCTTTTATTTTGTGAAAGACAAGACTGAATAAGCAAACACCCCCAGGAAAATCCCAAGTGTATGAATTATTTGCATATATTTGATTATAGCTCTGTGTTTTGTTTGGACAATGATCAACACTGACACAAAGATCAGATAAATGAAAGAAGAGGCCAGTTTCCAACCTCTCTCCCCCCCCCCCCCCAAAAAAAAAGATTGAGTTTCCTATTATAGCTGACTTTATTAAGTCAATTATTTCCACTTCTTTCTTATTAATAACTTTCTAGTGAATTGTAATGTCTGAGAGTATTTTTCTAGGGTATATATAGAAAATGCTATTTGGAAAAGGATAGTTGAGCAAATTGAGAGAATACTGACGTTTCTCTGGAGTTTCTGTGGAATTTTGTCGAATGAGGAAAAATGTATTAGGATTCTGTAATTTCAGCCATTTAAACAGAGAAACTGTGTGTGTATGTATATTATGTACTTTCATACATGTTAATACAGGGGTGTCTACTTATTTTGATTTCAGGTTGCATTAGAGAATAATGAACATTAAGCAGCTGATATGAGAGAAGGGATTGAGGAGGTGTGCATATGCATATATTTGCATACCTTATTAGCATACTTTTATTTAATTATTTAAAAATAAAATCTTTATTTAATATTACTCATGCATCCAGTTAATTTATTTGGCCTGCCTCCGCTCTCCTTTTCTGGGTCCACCCTCCAGAAACTCTATGCTATTTGAATACCTGGCCTCAACCACATGTGCAGACCATATACAGTATAGACCCTCATCAAGTACAGAATAACTTATCACAAAAAAACATTAAACAAACTCAAAGAAACTAGACCATGCATTCAGTGCAGTGCCAGAGAAAAAGAAAGAGATTCCTTTCCTCCTATACTGTGCAAAATATAAAGATATCAGAAGTACATTCCAAAAATGGACATATCCCAATCACTATACTGAAAATAAAATTCTTTGGTTTTTACCTCTGTTGTCTGGCCATTTTATTTTTCTAATCGTGTTGGTTCCAATCCCTGGTTTCTGTTTTCCTCTGATTTCTCTTAACATTCTTTCCATGGTTTCCTGTCTATTTGATATTTCTCTTTGCTCCTGCCATCTTCATTTCCTCTGCTACATCCATCAGAGACAAACTCCAATGTGTTTCCCTGTTGTGAAGAAACTCCTGCAGGAGGATGGAGAGGCTCATCAGGCTGGGACTAGCCTGCGGTAGGATGCTGGAGCTGGTTTTACTGTTCTGCACTTGATTCTAACTGTCTTGATTTTCTTGTTTTTGCTAATAATGCCAATAACTCTGTTCTGCTATTAGACTAATGTCTAATGGTGGTCACCTATTTACCTCCAAAAGATAAAAAATTGTATTATTGGATCTTTTTCCTGCTAGTCCACACCAAACATGAATATCATTGTAGCTGCAACATCTCTGTGGGCCTGGGGTATGAGGGTTTAGGAGTCTAATACAATGATATTCATGTTTGGTGTGGACTAGCAGGAAAAAGATCCAATTCATGCTGAAAGATGACAACCTTTTCTTAATTCAGGTCCTGCATGGACTGCAATCCCAAGGTAGAGAATATAACTATAGAACAAAATGAATTTGTGGCTGGAATAATAGCTTGGCACTTGACCAGAAACTCTAGTTTGTGTCTCCTCTCTACCAGGTTGCCAGCACGTAGGTCATCTTGGATGTGACATAGAGGAAGCACAATGTTCTGTTAATGTGGTAACCTAAAATTTTTGTGGCATTGAAAGGCTAAACACTGGAGGAGACTTTCTAGCTAATAGGCTCATAAAGTTACATTTCCCCTTTAAGACAATCCCATGGTTGTAAGAGGCAGAAAACCAAGAGTCATAAGAATTTTTAAAGAAAACAATGTTTCTGTTAAGTAGGGAGAAATGAGGAAGCCCTCTGCACATATGGAGGGTAATTTTATAAAGGTCATATAGATTAACACGTGCACCAATGAGAACAAAGTGCACCTATTATATAAAGAAAAGCACAGGGCTACTTTTCTTTCTAAAATAAGGGCGTAAGTTGTAAGATACGCATGCCAAACATAGTTGCGAGTACTTATGCCGGCCCTAGACTTGGGGGACTTTGTAAAGAGAATAAACAAGTTATAATATTTTGTAACTTGTGCATGTAAATTTAGGCTCTGCCTATGTTCTGCCCCTGTGATTGCCCACTTTTGAAAGTACGCGCCATTGGCTTGATGTTCAATACCTATAGAACAGCAACCACCTAAGTGCACACATAAGTCATGGAAAATGCAAGATTTACACACATGGATGACGTGTAACTATGGGGTGTATTTATTAAAATGTGCAATGTTTGTGCACCTTTGACCCCAAGAATTAGTGCAGAGCCCTTGCTAATGTTTGGGGGCATGGCCGCATGTCTACCCGCCATTAGCGCATTGGAGCTGTGCCTCACTGCATTAAACAGCACATGGGTTCACTTATTGCCATCACCTGAGGAGGCAGTAAGCACACCTGCAATAAAGACGACATTTGCGTTTAGCACATGCCAGTGACGCTCGTGCTAACCGTGACACGCCATCAACACCCGCATTCCACCCCTAACCCGCCCATCCTGGCCTATTGTTCACTAACCAATTAGTGTGGAATCTTATTGAACTGTCCCATATTAATCACACGGTGCACTTAGTGCATGGTAAACCTCACGCTAACCGTTAGCATGCGTGGTTTAGTAAACATGCCCCTTTATGCAGGTTCATTATAAAATGACCTCCTTTGAGGTTAATTTTATAACAGGGCACCTAGGGTATAGGGTAGGAAGGAGCCTATTTTTTAAATTCACATAGCCGCCTATGCAACTATAAAATACCTACCCACTTAGCCACCCTTTTTTGCTCTTTTGCAATAGTGGCTAAGTGGGTATATATTGATATGTGTATACTTAGCAGTAGAAATATATTTGCATTAACATGATCTCTATAAAATAGTAGCATAAATCCTGCAGAAATCATGCCTAGATTGAGGGAATGAACATTAGGCCTACTCAAGAGCAAGTGTAAATGCTAGTGCATACTTTACGGGCGTATGAGTGCATTTTATAAAATCCATGCCGAAACTGTGACTCCACCATAACTCCTCTCCTGAGCAGGCCAACTTTACATGTGCACTCCATCTTGTGCTGTGCCTACTTTTAGGCGTGACCTAATTTTATGAGACCTTTTCTACATATAAATCAGTGTTTTAAGAATGGAAATGTTTTATAAAATTACCCTCTTTAAGGCCACACTTGCTTTTTTCACAAACTAAAGTGTGAAAATGAAATATCCTGTAGCTCTCCTTGCTAAAGTCCTCTGCTCTAATGTGTGTACTCAAACAGAACTACTGCTTAAAATGAGAGGTCTTTTGAGAACAAAAGGAACAGTATTCGGGCTTCACACGATGTTTGCTTTGGACAGAACGAGACGTGTCTTCCTGGCTATTCTCAAATGTTTGCCAAGGACTTTTGTGTTTTTTTCTACTTATTTAGTTCTGTTGCTGTTGTAATATTTCCCCCTTTTTATTGTGATGGTGGCTATTACTGGCAAGTTCCATCTTAGTGATGTCAGCACACTCATAGCAAAGAGTTTTTCATTTTTTTAAAAATAAACCTCAATTTTCTATATCACAGGTTTCCAATCTTTTTGGTTGCATGGACCTCTTATTAACCTCCAAAGATTCAGGGACCCCCAGTTCATCCCCATCACGCTTCTCGGACCCTTTCACCTCAGTGCCAAGCCTGTCTAGTCCTCTTTGTCTCTGTTCCTGCCTCCACCAGCCATTCCATGAGTCTCTGTCTTTCTCTTCTCTTCCCGCCTCTCTCCAGTCTCTCTCTCTCTTCCCATCAGCCTCTCTCTTTTTTCTCATTGTGTCCTGCAGACCCTCTGCATTGGTCTCAGAGGTCTCCAGGGGTCTATGGACCACAGGTTGGGAACAATTGTCCTATGCTGTGAGCGCCAAAAATGAAAGTTTAAAACAAATACCATTATTTTTCTGCTAAATGTGGATTCTTTGAAAAAAATGATCCAGTGAATTTCTTTCAATACCATAAAGGCAACAAAGGGATGAGAGATATTATGGTATTTGTTGACCATCAATATTTGTCTTTAGACAAGGTATCTAAAATTGGATATTCTTATGAGTCTTCACTTTAAGTAAGGCATCTAGGGGAGAGATCTTAACCTTCACTATGTACAGCTTTATTTCACTTTATAGGCTGTAATAAACTCACGTTTCTAATGATTGCCAGACAAACATATTTGATGATCTACACCAGCCGACTTTGTTGGTTTAGAGAGGAAGGCCTTCATGGAAGCAGCTTGCAACCTTATCTCCGCGGCTATCTTTCCTTCCTCTTTTCTTCTTCCCTAGCTCCTTCTTATTTCAATTTAAAAATTCCAGGCTGACAACAGCTCTAGCATGCTAAGGAAAAGAAAAGAACCACAGTAACAAGGAGAGAAAAAACATATTATCAGCTGCGTGGTGTTAGCAGTATCGGTTTACAAGAAAATCTGGCGAGGACTGTTTCTCTTCAGGATCTTGATAGCTGTCTTGCATTTTACCTGATGTGAGCCACGGTAAACCTGGGCTCCTGCGCAGTACCATAAAAATATCATGGTCTGCTTTACTCTCTTTAGTCTTAAAGACATCTACTTTTAAAGAGGTGACTGGTTTGTCCTCTGTTTACTAAGTGTGTTGGATAGCTTTACAGAACAAATTTAACACAGTGATTCCAAAAGTCAGCTCTGTTCAGTGGAGATAACAATAACTTTGCAAATGTATGTGGTGACCATTGGGATCTCTGGCTTAGCAGTTTATTTTTATGTCCAGATTGCATGGAATCATTCTAAGGACAGAAAGAGTAATGGTCGTAATTTGTTACTCTATTTTACTTCAGTAAGCTAAGGCACAGGGAGATAAAGAGATTTCGGAAGTTAGCAGTGATGAAAGGTATGGCCTGCAGTCCAGGGAGTCTATGAGTTCAATAATCATTAGATCAGCCCTCATCCTCTATCCTTTATTATAAAATTGGAGACTCATTTAGTTTGCTAGTCAGTCTTTCCCTGGGTGAGCTGAAGTGACAGACATTGATATGATTCATTTGAAAATCTGTTGCCTTTATCACCTAAGAACTGCAGCATAATTTCTCAAAGAAACATGCTGTCTACAAAGTTTAAGACTAATGAATAAGTATGTAATAGGGATATGCATAGTCAAGACATTTATTTTTCCAGAAAATTTGTTTTTTTCCCATGATTTCTGATTTTTCTTCAGTTTGTTTGTTCAGTTGTTAATAAAACCCTTTTTAACTTGCTCTAGAACTTTGATTGCGCATTAAATCGATTTTGTGTGCCCTAAACCTTTTAAGGCATCTTAACGAACCAGATGTGTGCTAAGAAATGCAAATCCCTAGAATAGAAGGTGTACTCTGATCAAGTGTGCATACACATAGGAGTGGTATTCTTATCTCATAGCAGTGGTTGCCCACTCAGGTCCATACCCCTAACCTGTTCACATCTGCTCTCTATCCTTTTCACTTCTGCAATGAACATTTGCTTCTGTCTCTCAAGATGTCAGACTCTGCTTTATCTCTGGAGACACGTCCTGATATTGCAGCTAGCAATGCATCTCTCCCATAGTCCTTCCTGTCAAGCATCCATACACTGGATTGGCAGGTCTGAAACCATGCAACTCAGGAAGTGGAGATGGAACAGGACAATGCCAAACTGCTCCAAAGCAGCAGCCTGTAGCCGCCATACATTTGCCTGCAGTTTGAGCATTTTAGTACTCTTTGATCTCCTCGCAATGGTAGAAGGTTTATGTCGTTTTTGTACATGTAAATAATGGTGTTTACATATGTAAATAACTTACATGTATAAATAGCTATTATAGAAGGTCACAGTTTACATGTGTATTTCTGCAGCACACACGGTTTCCAACTGGGCATGTTGTAGGCATATTTTGGAAGGGGCAGTTCATACATACTTTAAAAAAAGCTAGATGTGTGTTGCACCAGCACATGCAACTCGATAAACTATGGGCTAAGGCTTCTCAACAGCGAATACCTAAATTTCATGCGGTTTGGGATGATTATATCCAGCAGTTACCCCCCGGGGCCGCAGTTTGGCTCTAAATGATTTATAATGGACGAGCGAGGTTATGAACTGTGATCATATTGGACAGCAGATTGCTGGGAAGTTGGGAAGGAGTTTGAAGGTCTGGTGTCCGGTTTGTGTGCTGCTGTTGGGTGGAAGCCATTAGGTGGATAAGAGATAGGGGGGGGGAGAGTTTGGTGGGCTGGAAGGGGGGGGGGAGGGTTGAAGACTGTTAGGAAGTAGATGCTGAGTGGCACTCTCCGGGTGTGGGTAAGAGCATCCATGCCCCGGGGGTGGGGGGTTACACCTGGGCATTATTTGATGGAGAACAATTATAGGAATAATGAGGGGGAGGAGGGGGAAGGGAGGAAGGGTTGAGGGGAAATGCACAAAAGAAAATACATCAAAATGCTGTTTATTTTTATATACGCTTCTGCTGTACAGTATTGTGCTAGAAGGTTTATGTTGTTGAATGGGGAAGTTTGCAGCTTGTATATATGTGAGTGACTTAATAAACAGTTGAAACATAAAAAAAAGCTAGATGACAACATCTACACCTGCTCTGAGGCAATTTGTGAACAAACTCCTCAGACTGGTACAAGTGATTAATACAAAATAATTTTTTCATTATCTCCTTAACTGCCTTTCCCTGGACGTGCAGTTCTTTAAAAATCCAGCATTTAGGCAATTAAACGCTGTCACTTCCATTTTGCACATTCAAAGTGTCACGTTCTTGCACTTCTTTTTTTTTATTGCATTCCTTATTAAATTTAGTCGTTCCTGTTGGAGGTGCTGCCACTTAGCTGTGTGTTTTCAGGCATCCTTATGTATAGTTTACAAAAGGTTCTGCGTTCAGCAGGACTTTTGGAAAATACATGGGAAAATGTGCACTTGGGCGGCCCTTTTCCTACCTAGAGGCCCTATGCAAAATCGAGTTTCACATCTGTCTCATCATAACTACAGTCCACCATTTACAGATGTATTGGTGGGTTCTGAAAACCATTGTCCATTTAATGGGAAAGTAGCTCGGGTGGACCTAGCAGTACAGGCTAGGGGAGTTCCCCACACCTTCTTAGACCATCTTACATTGGAGGCCTCTGCTTCACTCTGCAAAGACACCATCAGAGGGAAACTATTTAAAAACTGGATTGAATTAGATACAGTCCTAAATGTCCAGTGAATCAGGACTGGATCCTTTTGTTGCTTTCTAGTACCAGTTATACCTTCCCGATGGTCCTAATGAAGCCTTGAATATGCTTTATATTCCCAATGATTCACAACTGATCAGACAGACTAAAGGAACATTTGGACCTCATTAAGGAGCATGTGAACAGGAGGCTAAAAAGACTGAGAAAATAAGGAACAGTTGGCAATTGCATTTGAGATCTGATAAACCAAAATGCACATTCTTTGCAGCTTTCACTAATGGCTGTTGCGTAAGTGCGAGAATGAGGTACTGGGAACATTGAATATGAAGGCAGGTAAGGATTATATAGTTGTGCCTTTCTCGTTTTAATGAAGTTTGCTACAGCATAGTCTTTGCAGCGCATAACGTGACTTTGAATTCTATGATATAATGGTATAATGAATTTCTTCTCGTTGAGAGGTATACTGGCTGCTGCTGGTGAAATAAAATGAGGCATTCCACTTCTTGATCAATATGACATCTTCTCTTGGCTGGTCAGTAGAGCTGCAGATGTCTGACCAGAATGTAATTGGTTTTAGTTTAGGAGGACACCTTTATTTCCAGTGGTATTCATCTGGATCCTGTGAGGTCTCTGTACTGATCCAAGAAAATGTTTACAGGTTCTTGGCACATTTACATCCTTAGTTATACGTAGTTTGCATGGAATTGTTCATGTGTTGCCACAACCAGAAACTTTGCAGGTTCTGGGCTGTGACAGCACATGAAAAATAAAAAAAAATTTAAATGCCCCTCTGTGCAACGCAGCAGCACAAATTTAAAGGCCCCACTGGCCTGAATCAGAAGCTCTTCCGGAACCCCTCCCCAGAGGGACCTCTACTCCCAAGAAGTCCAGTAAGTCCGATACCCCCTCCCAACCTAGATGTGGGGGTAAAGAAAAAGAAATCCCACTAAAGCCTTTACCTTCTAAGTCCAGCCCCTTCCTCCCCAGGACCCTTATTTGGTGCAGGGCCTCTGCAAGGATAAGAGGTGCCTGTGGAAACATGGAGGGAGTTTTCCTTTTTTTAATTTAGTATTCATGCAAAATTTAAGAATTAAACAGCTAAGACAGCATATGAAGCACAAGGTAACCTAACCAGCTACATCATCGGGCCGAGATCCTTCCTTAGCAGCCACAAAATTCAGCAACTGCTTCGGCTAAAAAAACAAAAAATCTTTAGACTGAAAGGAAATAATACATTGATAGGAAAATTTCAAATTAAATTCCGCCCCCAATGCCAAGACTCTGGATTTTAGGGCCAGGAATTCCTGCCCTCGTAGCTGTGTCTCCTGTGAAAAATCAGGAAATACTTGGATTTTCAAGCCTAGAAACAGAGCATCTATACTATGGAAATACATTCACAAGTCCATGTTCCTGTCTGGCTCAAGAGCAAACATCACCAGAAGTGTAGATCTTTCCATGACAACTTCCAGCAAATTTTCTAAGAATCCAGTTAGATTCAGAGAATCCTGGGATAACCCTGAGCCCCCCTGGTCACATAGAAGCACTCTTCAAGGACAGATGCTGTGCCCGAACCAATGAAGAAACTCCATCGGGATCTTTAAGACCTCCATCAAATATTTACACAGCATATCTATAAAGACAATGATGAGATACCTCAGAAAATTCAGGAAATGCAAGTTATTGCATCTAGTCTGCTTTTCTAATTTCTCCAGCCTACGAGCTACCTGCATCCGGTCCTTGGCCATAGCTGCTTCAAAATCCAGCTGTTCCACTGACTGGGCCTCCAAGAGACACAGCTGAGCACCCTGTTGAGAGTGTTCATGAGCAAGACTATCCACAGTCATGGAAATAGAACAAAAATCCTCTTTAGACACAACAAAGTTAATAGAAGAGTCCAGCCTAGTGATGGCCTCGCAAAGGAGGTCTAAAGTTACCACTGCAGGGGTTCCTCTGTCAGTTGCTGGAACTCCATCCTCTTGAATGCCATGGGGAATAACCACCTCCTCCTGTCTGCCAGAAGATCTTTCATCATCTAAAGAGGCTCCTACCACATCCAGTGTAGAGACAGCAGCTGAGGCTTCCCCGGCACACACTGAGTGCATGTCCATAACGCCAAACCAGAACTGCTCATTGCCTACTCTGCAAGGACTTCCAGGTCACAGCAAGGTTGTTGATCAATGTTCAAAGATACCCCGCTTCCAATTGAGTCCGGTGAAAAAACTGCCGCCAGACCAGCTGAAGGATTGCTTGTGCTCCCTGAAGAATAAAACCATCGAGGGACTTCTGAACCACCACTGAACTTGCAGAAGATGCCAAGGAGAGTTTCTTCAGCTTCTGCTTCTTTGATGGCATGTCTAAGAGCAGTATCGGCAGCAAGAAAGCGTCCCAGGTGAGAGCATCTTCAGGAATGCCTTAGCATGATGCCATCTTGCTCTCTGGCCTTTTAAAACACAAAACAAACAGAAGTTCAGGGAAAACAAAAAAAGCTTTTATTCGGTCTCAACTTGTTAAACCTCCACAAGCTGGTTCTCCCAGCCCTTCCTCTAGCCCCAAAGTTCCTACCTCAGAACTCCTTTGCAAGGTTTGCCTTGGAAAGACTGGCTCCACGAGCATCTCTCCCCGTGCAGCCTGCTGGGTTCTTAACCTCTCCCTGTGAGCTATGCTCTCCCAGCTCTGAACACTGGGCTGCAGACTGCTAAAGGGAACTATTTATGTTTAAGTTTATTTCAGCATTTGATATACCGCCCCCCATTACATCGGGGCAGTTTACAATGTGACAAAAAGCAAAAAGGAAACACAAAAGAAAAAGAACTACAATTCATAAATAGGATAGAGGGAGAAAAGCAACAGTCAGTCCGATACACATACTAAGGGGAGGAAGGTCTGGGGGCTGGTCAGAGAATCAGGGAGGAAGGTTAAAAGCAGAGGCAAAGAGGTGAGTTTTCAGGAGGGAGCGGAATTTAGGGTAAGACTCCTCTAGACGCAGGGCTGTCGGAAGAGAATTCCAAAGGGATGAGCCAAGGTAGAAAAAGGCAGATTGTCTGGTCAATTGTAGATGAGTCTGGGTCGGAGAGGGTAGATGAAGGCGGTTAACATACACCGAACGGAGGCTTCGGGAGGGAGTATGGAAAACCAATAAATCAGCGAAATACTGGGGACTACGTGAATAAATAGCACGGTGTACCAATGTGAGAACTTTGAATCTAATCCGAAAATCCAACGGAAGCCAGTGAAGCTGATAAAGGAGAGGGGTAATATGATCCCGAGAAGACATGTGAAAAATAAGATGGGCCGCAGTGTTTTGAATCAATTGTAAATGATGACGCTGGTACTTGGGGACACCAGTGAGGACGAGGTTACAGAAATCCAATCTGGGGATAACCAGTGAAAGCAAAAGTGTAGTGAGGGCCTGTGGAGAGAGAAACGGTCTAATAATCCCTTTGGAGAGGGACAGGAAGCATTCTATATACCTCATCACACACCCTCCTCCTCAGTTCAACTATGTCCCATTGATCACCTGCCTCACTCAGGACCCCCCACCCAGGAAAGGAAGTCAGTGTTCAGGTGAGTCAACCAGCTGTATGTTGAACCTAGAACTGGTAGGTTTTGAGTCTCAAAAACCACCACATAATATGGCCATTGGACTCCTTATGCCAAGGCAGCAACTTAGGGATTGGTAGTCCGTTATCAGCATAAATGGATGGCTGAGAAGGTAGTATTTGAAGGTTTCAAGCACCCACTTGACAGCCAGGGCCTCCTTCTTGATAACCACATAATGCTTCTCCCGAGCAAGCAGTTTCCTGCTGATGAATGCTATGGGGCGTTCTTCACCCCTGACTTCCTTGGCCAGAATGGCTCCTAGGCCCACCTCTGAGGCAACAGTTTGCACAATAAATGATAGAAATAAATCAGGACTAATCAGGATGTGTTCAGAACACATGACCTTCTTGAGACGCTGGAAGGCCAGGTCATGATCTGGTGACCATTGAATCTGTTCAGGAGCTCTCTTCCGAACAAGATTGGTTGACGGCTCTGCCACCTATGCAAAATTAGTGCTGAACCGATGGTAATACCCAATCAATCCAAGGAAGGCATGAACCTCTTTCTTTGATTTCGGGGTGGGAATCTCAGCAATGGCATCCAAATTGCATAGTTGAGGTCCCATCTGCCCATTCCTAATTAAATATCCCAGGTACTGACTGTCCCGACCTCTCAGAAAACATTTCTTGGGGCTGGCCATCAACTAGGCCTTCCACAGGCTGTTCAACACGGCTTGTACTTGGGTTTTATGGTGGTAAAGTCTCTGCTGTAGATGATGATGTCATCCAGATATGCAGCTGCATACTCTTTGTGCGTCTCAGCAGGTGGTCAACTAGGCGTTGAAACGTTGCAGGATCCCGGCGTAATCCAAAGAGCAGCACTGTAAACTGGAATAGACTTTGCAGTGTCGAAAAAACAGTCTTCTTCTTGGTAGCTGGAGTCAAGGGCACCTGCCAGTATCCCTTAGTCAAATCCAAGGTTGATATAAAGCATGCTCCGCAGAGTAGCTCATCTACTCTGGGCATCAGGTACAGTACTTTTCCGATTTAGAAGATGCTTTTACCCTCCAGAAATCAATACAGAATCTGATGCTTCCATCTGGTTTAGGAACCAAGTTGATGAGAGATGACCAGTCACTCATAGACCTTTCTATAACTCCCAGGTTAAGCATCTCTACCTGCTCCTTGGTGATGACCTGTTGCCAGGTCTCCGGAATTTGATAGGTAGTTACCAGATAGCCACTCCAGAGTCAGTAATGATATCATGACAAATGAGGTGGGTTTGTCCTGGGCAGGTGGAGAACATCTTTATGTTCCGGTGGATCAAACCTTCTAGATCTCTTCTCTGGGCAACAGAGCTGGTCTCCAATTGGGATTTGAGTTGGATCCGACAGAGCTGAAATTTCCAGCCCAAAATCATCTCTTTGTACCACCACAGCTATCACTGGAGTCCACTTTTTCAATAGGTTAATAAGATAAATCTTGGCTTTCTTCCATTTATCTGGCTGGGCAATCTTGTAGTTAACAGGCCCCACTTTCTCTTTCACCTCATAAAGCCCCTGCCATTTACAGAGTAACATGCTCTCGGATGAGGGCAGCAAGACTAAAATTCTGTTTCCCGGTTGGAAGGCTGCTCGATTGTAGCTCTTGGCCTGTTTGGCTAGGGCTTTTTCTAAACTGAGTTTGGCTACCTCTCCAGCTTTCTTCAGCTGGTCTTGCATTTGTATAACATACTCCACCAAATAATGTCCAGCACGGGGTTCTTATTCCCAGGTTTCCCTTATCACATCTAATATGCCTCTTGGCCGTCTTCCGAAGAGCAACTCAAAAGGCAAAAACCCCATGGATATTTGAGGTATCCCACGAATGGCAAACATCAAATAGGGTAGGAGAATGTCCCAATTCTTTCTGTCCTCCTGCATGAACTTTTTTAACATCTGTTTCAGAGTTTTATTGAATCGCTTAACAAGACCATCCATCTGTGGTTGATATAATGATGTTCGCAGCATTTTGACCTTCACCAAGGCACACACTTTCTTCACCAAATGGATACAAAGGATATTTCTTGATCTGTGAGAACACTGCCAGAGGGCATTCTATGATCATAGTAGTCTTCATATTCCTTAGAGCAATGGCCTCTGGTTATTGGGTAGCATAGTCTAGTATGACTATAATATATTTGTTGCCTCAGATGGTTCGATCCAAGGGTTCTAACAGGTCCATAGCCACTCTTTCTAATAGGATTTCAATGATAGGCATAGGCACTTGAGGGGCAGGTTGGATTCTGGCAGAGTTATGAAGTTGGCAGGTGAGGTATGACTGACAATATAAATGCATCTATTTATGGATCCTGGGCCAGAAAAATCAGACTAAAAAACATGGTCCAGTGTTTCCTCCACCCCCAGATGTCCCCCTAATAAATGGTTATGGGCCAACGATAACACCTGCTGACTATAGGACAGGGGAACTCTTTGTTACCTACTGGAACCCCATCCACCTCCAAAACCCACTCTCAGGCATGTTTAAGAGACTCATCATCTTGCTGGACTCTCCTGAAGCTCCCTGGGTCTTCCCTCAGCCCCTACTCCTTTTCCAAACATTATTGATAATATTACTTAAATACTTCTCTCATGTGATCGAATTAGCAGATCAATATTCTATGTATATAGTTCAATGTATATAGTTTTGCCCCCATATTATCCATGTTTATCTTATCCAAATTTATTTTCCTGTTTTATGTAATACCGAACAGCCTGTTGTTCTGGTCTTTGGTTCTCTGTAAACCGCGCTGATTGTAAATAGCGCGGTATATAAAAAATTGAAATAAATAAATAAAATAAATAATAAATAACCACCCCGAGATTCAGATGGTAGCATAGCTTTTCCCAGTGACATTGACTCCAGGACTTAGCAGGCTTGGGAGTCTTGATTTATAGATCCGGATCTTCCAGGGGGAAGATATCTGGGAAATCTTCCAGTTCTGAATTAGCGGAGATGTCAATTAGCCGGGCCCATATTGCTCCGAAGTTTGGGAAGTCTCGGCTGATCACCACTGGATACGAGAGTCAGAGCAGGACCACGACATCGAATGTAGCTTGCCTGCTGGAGTCTTAAGTGAAACCTGTGCCATTAGATACTGCCTCTAGACTCCATGCACGCAGCCCAGTCAATTTGAAATTGGATTATGGTTTCCCAGCAAATGAGGGTCTGCACACTCCCAGAGTCTATTAAGACCTGGAGGCAGGTCCCCTTGAGTTCCACTGGAATCACAAAGTTCTGTTGCCCTCGGTAGGGAGTGTCCACAAAAGTGCAGGTGTGAGGGGTGGTTAGACTGACATCCATGGGTTCTTCCATACCCAGGGGACATTCCTGAGCAAAATGTTCCTGGGCTCCACACCTAAAACAAGTGAAGGGGTCATGGCTGGGGCCATACCTCACCTAGGAGGTGACTTTAGGGGTCAGAACATGGGAGCCAACATCTGTTCTGGCTTCCCCTTCCGTCCTTCTGGGCTAATGGGTGACTTCTTCTCCTTTTCACTTTCCACTTCAGTCACTGGCTGGGCTTCTTGATACCCTTTGGCTCTTTCCAGTACACTCTCCAGTGTAAGCTTGGGGTGCTGACATACCCATTGTTTCATTGGGTGGTCAAGCCCTCCAAAAACTGCTCCAGTGCACAATCTTGGCTATCTTGGGTCCAGACTTTCCCTCTGATTTCAGCCACGTCCATGTGAGATCCTTCAACAATAGAGGATCCTCCAAGGGCTCTCTTTTATTTGGAACCCTCCATTTCTGAATCACTGGCAGTAGGTCTCTGGGGTACAGACTTGGAAGACATAAGGAAGTCAGAGAAGTACATAGACAAGACCTACAGGGATGTAGTATTGAAGCCCCACCTCAAGTTTGGCAGCCTCTCAGCTGCCATGGAGGAGAGAGGTCTCATGAAAGAAGAGCATCACTTTGGTGAGGCAGGAAGTGATCCTGTAGCTAGGACTTGTTCACCAGGAGATGTAACTCCCTCTTGCACCAAGGAGGTTTCTCCAGGGCCATGTGCCCATTAGGGAAAGGTTAGGACGGCCATTATAGTGGGTGATTCAATCATTAGCATGTACATAGTTGGGTGGCTAGTGATCGTGAGGATTGCCTGGTAACATGCCTGCCTGGTGCAAAGGTAGCAAACCTCACGTTCCACCTAGACAAGGTTTTAGATAGCGCTGGGGAGGAGTCTGCTGTCTTGGTACATGTTGGTATCAATGACATAGGAAAATGTGGGAGGGAGGTTCTGGAGGCAAAATTTAGGCTTTTAGGTAGGAAGTTGAAATCCAGAACTTCCAGGGCAGTATTCTCTGAAATGCTTCCCGTGCCACGTGCAAGGCCAAAAAGGCAGGTGGAGTTCCAGAGCCTCAATGCGTGGATAAGACAATGGTGCAAAGAAGAGATTTTGGGTTTGTTAGGAACTGGGCAACTTTCTGCGGAAGGGAGGGGCTCTTCCAAAGGGATGGGCTGCACCTTAATTGGGATGGAGCCAGGCTGCTGGCATTAACATTTAAAAAGGAGATAGAGCAGCTTTTAAACTAGATAATAGGGGAAAGGCAACAGTTGCCCAAGAGCGCAAGGTTTGAAAGAATGTATCTTTGAAGGATACTAACAAAACAGGACATCCAAACAGAGAGGTTCCAATAAAGATAAAAGTTACCCAGATACCCTTAAGTATAGAGCTGAAAGATTCCAAATTACCCGTATCATCTGATAGCCAGATTAATATGATTGAAATACACCTCTAAAATGCCTGTATGAAAATGCTATAAGTCTAAAAAATAAGATGGGAGAGTTAGAATATATAGCCCTAAATGAGAGGTTAGATATGATTGGTATCTCAGAGACCTGGTGGAAGGAGGATAACCAATGGGACACTGTGATACCCGGGTACAAACTATATGGCAATGATGTAGATCAAATTGGTGGAGGGGTTGCGCTGTATGTTAGAGAGAGCATTGAGTCACATAGGATTAAAGTTTTGCAGGAAACAAAATAAGATATAGAATCTCTATGGATAGAAATTCCATATAAAAAGGGGAAGGCAATGGCAGTTGGGGTGTACTACCGACCGTCTGGACAGAATGAACAGATGGTTAATGAAATGCTGAAAGAAATCAGGGAAACTAACAAAAGTTACAACACAGTAATAATGGGTGATTTCAATTACCTGGGTATCGACTGGGTCAGTGTCACAGTAGAACATGCTAGGGAGATAAAGTTTCTAGATGAAACAAATGACTGCTTCTTGGAGCAGCTGGTTCATGATTTGACAAGAGGGGAAGCCATTTTGGACCTAGTCCTCAGTGGCATGCAGGATCTGATACAAGAGATAAGGGCACTGGGGCCACTTGGCAATAGTGATCATAGCATGATCACATTTGATTTAAGAAATGAAAAAAGGATGGCAAGGAAATCCACAGTACTCCCATTTAACTTTTAAAAGGGAGACTATGATAAAATGAGGAAAATAGTTAACAAAAACTAAAAGGAGCAGCTGCAAAGGCTTATGATTTGCATAAAGCATGGGCATTGTTTAAAAATACTACCTTGGAAGCCCAGAACAGATGTATTCCACACGTTAAGAAAAGTGGAAGGAAGGCCAAAAAACTGCCAGCATGGTTTAAAGGTGAGATCAAGGAGGCTGTTGTGGCCAAAAAAATATTTTACAGGAAATGGAAAAAGGAACCAAATGACAAAAATGGCAAACAGCGTATGCATTGCCAAGTTAGATGCAAGGAATTGATAAGGGAGGCAAAGACAAAATTAGAAAAAAAAGATTGCTGCGGAAGCAAAAATGTTAAAAAAAACCTTTTTCAAGTACATTTGCAGCAAAAAACCTGTGAAATAGTCAGTTGGAGGAGTAAAAGGGGTACTAAGTGAAGATAAGGCCATAGCAGAGAGACTGAATGAATTCTTTGCTTTGCTCTTTACTGCAGATGTAGGGAATTTACTTGTACCTGAAATAGTATATAAAGATGATGTATCGGAAGAATTGAAAGAAAAGCAATATTGATAAACCGGGAAGATGTATTACAACTATTTGATAAACTGAACAGTACCAAATCACCTGGACCGGATGGTATACATCCAAGGGTATTGAAAGAAATGAAATAGGAGATTGCAGACCTATTATTAGTAATCTGTGAGCTATCATTAAAATCAACTGTAGTACCTGAAGAATGGAGAATGGCCAGTGTAACGCCAATATTTAAAAAGGGTTCCAGGGGTGATCCAGGAAACTACAGATCTGCGAATTTGATATCAATACCAGGCAAAATGGTAGAAACCATTATAAAGAATAAAATTACTGATCATGTATATAGTCATGGTTTAATGGGAGAAAGTCAACATGGATTTAGCCAAGGAAAGTCTTGTCTTGGATTTTCAGAAAGCTTTTGACAAGGTCCCTCATGAGAGACTCTTGCCAAAATTAAAAAGTCATGGGATTGGAGGCAGTATAGTATTGTGGATCAGAAACTGGTTAAAAGATAGAAGGCAGAGAGTAGGGCTAAATGGCTAATTTTCTCAATGGAGAAAAGTAAATAGTGGAGTACCCCAGGGATCTGTGCTGGGCCTACTGCTTTTTAACATATTCATAAATGACCTGGAAATGGGAATGACGATTGAGGTGATCCAGTTTGCAGATAACATAAACTTATTCAAATTTGTTAAAACCCAACAGGATTGTGAAAAGTTTCAGGAGGACCTTGATAAATTGAAAGACTGGGCATCCAAATGGCAGATGAAATTTAATGTGGACGTGCAAAGTTATGCACCTAGAAAAGAACACAAGCTTTGGTTGCATGATGCAAGGTACCACCTTAGAAACCATCACCCAGGAAAAAGATTTAGGTGTCATTCTGGATAATATGTTGAAACTCTCTGACCAGTATGCAGCGGCAGCCAAGAAAGCTAACAGAATGCTAGGAATCATAAGGAAAGGAATGGAGAATAAAACCAAGGATATTATAATGCCTCTGTATCGTTCCATGGTTCGACTGCATTTTGAATATTGTGTGCAATTCTGATCGCCGTGTCTTAAAAAGGATATAGTGGAATTAGAAAAGGTACAGAGAAGAGACACCAAAATGGTAAAGGGAAAGGAAGGATACCCCTATGAGAAAAGGCTTAAAAGATTAGGGCTCTTCAACTTGGAAAAGAGAAGGCTGAGGGGAGATATGATAGAAGTCTATAAATTAATGAATGGAGTGGAAGAGGTTAACATAGATCTGTAGTTTACGCCATCAAAAAGTAGAAAGACTAGAGGATCTGCAATGAAGCTACAATGTAACGCATTTAAGACTAATAAGAGAAAATATTTTTTCACTCAATGTGTAATCAAACTCTAGAATTCGTTAACGGAAGATGTGTAAAAACTGTTAGTGTAGCTGGGTTTAAAAAAGTTTGGACAAGTTCCTGGAGGAAAAGTCCATAGACCATTATTAAAGAGGACTCAGGAAATCTACTGCTTACCCCAGGACGAGCCTTATGGAGGCTGTGGACTTTGGGTACCTGCCAGGTACTTGTGACCTGGATTGGCCACTATTAGAAACAGGATACTGGGCTTGATGGACCTTGGTCTGACCCAGTATGGCATTTCTTATGTTCTTTTGCTCTTAGAATGCCAGCCTTGACAGTTGCATATGTAGCCCGCCCATCAAGGTTGGCATCCTGGAATACAGCCCGACAGCAGATTCCCCAAATACGTACTCCATGTCGCCTCCGGCCACCCGGCCATGTGGGCGGTTCATTCAAAGTTCACCAAGAAGTGGCCCGGTTCATCTTCTGCTGTCATTTTACGAAACACTTGAGCAGGACGGTGGAGTTGTAGTTTCTGCAGGGCCTGGGAACTCTTCTGTAGCTCCTTCTGCACTCGAATAAGATTCTGTATCTGCTGCCATTGTTGTCCTTCCAGCAGGGCGTCTTGAAACTGCTGCTGACATTGTTGCTGTTGCTGCTGATACTGTTGCTGCTGACATTCTGTCAGAATCTAGAGGAGCCGCTCCATCCTGGCTTGTCACTGCTCTCTTGCAACACCATCACATCTTCCTCTTCTGTAGCTGAGTTTACCGTGCAGTATTCCAATTCCGACAAACGTCTAGTGGCCTCTAGTGGCCAAAACAAAACCTGCCTGTCCAGCACTGACTATAGCTTCTTCAAGCTGCCTAACTAGGGTGAGGCTAGCCCTCTTAGCCCATTCAAACAAAAAAAGAATTCTGACCTGTGGAGAGGCCTAGCCCTGGAGGGACGTGGACTTGCACTCAGTCACATGGTTGAGGAAATCCCCAAGTTGCCACCATATGTGGTAGAGTGGCATGCGGTGGGAAGGGGTTTTCTTTAAAACACAGAACAGACAGAAGTTCAGGGAAAACAAAATCATCTTTTATTCTGCCCCAGATTGTTAAACCTCCAATGATGAAGCACAAATACCACGCGTTAGGTGTACAAACCAGTCCAGAGCATGGTATGTTCAAGAAAAAAATCCTTTGTTCGATTGTATTTTCAATGCTGGAGTACAAGGAGCCTAATCCCTGACTCTCTGCCATGTGATGGCTCTACGCTGGATTTTTAAGGAATGTCAAATGGAGTTCAAGGGAAACAAAATCAGCTTTTATTCTAACCCATCTTGTTAAACCTCCATAAGATGGTTCTCCCAGACCTTTTTCCAGCCTTAGTTAAAGTTCCTACCTCAAAATTCCTTTGCATGGTTTGCCTTGGAAGGACTGCTGGCTCCACAGGCCACTCTCCCTCCTGCAATCTGCTGGATTCTTAACCTTTCTCTGTGATCCACGCCCTCCCAGCCCTAAACTCTGGACTGCAGGCTCTCTTAAAGAGGACAGTCTATAATCCCTTTGGAGAGGGATGGGTAGCATTCTATATACCCCACCACATTGTCCTAGGTAGGCAAACTTCATTCACTGTGTTGCTCCTGCTCCAGCATCAACTCCTATTGCCACCAATGCCACCCTTCTCCGGCATGTGCAGCGGTGGCAATACTTTTAAAACAGCACTGAAGAGCTGGAGTTACCTTCTGCTCTGGTGCTGTGGTGTCATTCGTGTTCCCCCCTCCTCCGATTCTACTTCCTGTTTGCAAAAAGAAGTGGAATCAGAGGGGGGCTGGAACACCAGAGGAGAAGGTTCTGCTATGTGGATAAGCCCCGCTGAATATCGGCCCCTTTATATATGCAAAGAAGATCTTGCAAAGGGGTTTCAATAGGTGTCAACTAAAGCATGGTAAGAGACAGAAAGAGAAAATAGTTGAAAGGGTTACTGTCAAATTAATGGTAGCATGAATCATTAAAAAAGTTTGAAGTAATTGCCTTAGAAGCACAGATACTGTATATAGGAAATCAAGAGCTCAGCTAACTCCCAGCCCTGAAGGAGTGCTGAGACAGGAGCTGCCTCGGCTGGTAGGGAACCTGACCTTCTGCGTGTTTACTTGCTAGGAAATTGGGGAGAAAAGACATTGTGGGTTAAATTGATTAATTTTGTGTGTGTTTACAAGCTAGAAGGGAGCCCAGATGAAACATCTTTATGGTGTTTGATTCCCACTCTCCATCCAAACACCCACTCCTCCAGGTACGTTCTTTGATTTATAGACTGTTATCCCAGGTAAAAGAATAGGAGGGAACATTTTTTCAGAATAAATGTCAATTAGGGATTTTCATCAACAACTGGGTGACTCTTAACCTATCAATAGATTAATTGTGGTCTCTTTGCAGGTCATTGACAAACAAACGTAAAAAAAATTTAAAGGACTTTATATTAGTATAAGCATCTCTAACAACCTTTACGTAACCAAAGCAGACAGCAGCTTAGCAGTGAAACGGACGTCATCCAGTCCTTGTACCAAGTGCCACATTTATGATTATCTCCTAGCTGGTGAGAGATACTATGCTTGAACTCAGTCCAAAGAGCTCCTTAGAGAATGAGTCTGATCTCTGGAGGCTAGAGTAAAAGACCTAGAGGATCTGAAGTAGATGGTGAGGTGTATAGAAAAGATTTTCAGGAATATACTAAAATAACCCCAACTCCACTCTGCAACCTCTGTACTGCCTTGGAGAAGAAAAATTACTTTGAAGGAGAGCATCACCTTGGTGTGGCAGGAAGTGATCTGGTAGCTAGGTCATGCAGAATTCTACAAGTCTAAGTAGTTTACATAAGAACAAGGTGGCCTTTATGACTTTACACGTAACATTATGACATAAAACATTACTAATGGTTGCAAAGCATAGAATGTCAAAACAAACTGGTAACAACTAGTATAATAATAACAATAAATATGGTATTAGACTTCAATCAGCTGCTGGAAACAGCCAAAGGGATAGTGAGGGGGTGGGGAGGTAATGTCGGGGGAGGGGGAGAGGGATCAGGAGTTATGACTGGTCCTTTTGGTCGTCCTTTGCATCGGTCTCTTGTATTGGGTCAGAGACGTGCTTGAGGAAGAGATGTGTTTTGAGCTTTTTCCTGAAGCTTATTATGTCATCCATGGCACGGAGATCATCTGGTAGTGTGTTCTAGAGTGTTGGGGCAAATAATGAGAAGGCCCTCCTGGAGGTTGTGAGATTTGTCTTGGTGATTATTGGTGGGCCGTGCAGTGTATTGATGGTGTGTTTTCTTCTGCATTTGGTATTGGGTGTTTTTTGTATAAGTGATTGTAGGTAAGTTGCTGATAAATCGTGCAAAGATTTGAAGATGGTGAGTAGTGATTTGTATTTTATTCTTTGTACAATAGGTAGCCAGTGGAGCTTCTTGAATATTGGATTGATATGTTCTGATCTGGAGGAGTTGGAGAGAATTTTCACTGCTGTATTTTGTGCTAATTGGAGCGGATGTATTGCATGTTTAAGTAGGCCCTGGAAGATAAGCTTGCAGTATCCAAGTGAGGGAAGATGAGTGCTTGGACTGCTGATCGAAAGTTGTGGGTGTGGAGTAGTGCTTTGAGGTTCTGGATTGACTTTAGCTTGTGATAGATGGCTCTCATGAAATTACTGATGTGGGGGGAGAGAGTTAGATACTGATCCAGTATTATTCCTAGGTAGCGGACTTGAGATTTTACTTGGGGGTGGGTACCATCGATATTTATAGTTGGAGGTGGGGTAAAGTTGCTGTCTTTAGTGATGTATAATACTTCTGTTTTCTTGTGGTTAATGATCATGTTGTTTTGATTGAGCCAGCTTATGATTGTTGTGAGACACTTCTTTATGGCTGATAGTACGGGTTTTTTTTGTGGAGATGGGGGTGTAGATCATAATATGATCAGCGTATATGTGGTATAGCAAGTTATGATTGTGCATAATGACCCATGACCGAATTACACAGACCATATTATACTTTGCACCGAATTGACTATTGCTTTATCTTTATCTTTATTCCCAAACACTTTGGTCGAAACATATAAGCGGTTTACAATAATAAAAAAAAAAAGACTACGCTCCCTAACTATAGGAAAAAGAACGCCATAATAAAAATAGGATAGAGGGAAAAAGGACAGTGCAAACATACAATAAAATACCACGAACATAACAAGACCAAACTCAGGAAGGGACGGTAGTGGGCAAATCGAAAGCTTGTTGTATTGTTGTATTGATTGTAAACTTGAATAAGTTTCTGATTGTAAGCTCGGCTGAGCACGACTCTGACGAGCAGGGACTGTCTATCATATGTATATCTTTTACATGCATAACATACCTGTACAGCGCTGCGTGCTCGGTGCTATATAGGTGCTAAATAGTAGTAATAGTAGTAGTAGGCTGTAAGAGCTTGGTAGAGTCTTGTTCAGAGTAGGCCCTTTTAATAGTGGGCGGATGGAGGCATTTTTTTAGTTGTGGTGGCAGATATCCTTGTTGAAATGAGAGTGATATTATTTTAAGGATTGTAGGGATAAGTTACTTTATGTTCTTGCGTTCTTTATCCAACTGACTGGACAGGGGTCCAGTGGGGATATGTTAGTATAAATTTGGTTGATGACTTTTTCTAGTTGTTCAGACAAGATGGTGGTGAATGACTCCCATGTGTTTTGGTCTTGTTCTTGATTTTGTGTGATCTGTGTTGTAGTGTGTATGGGATTGTTTGAGGATCCATTTGTGTTTGCAGGTGATGTGCCATGAGTTATGGTGATAAGGTTAGCTCTTCTTGCTGTTGTGTGGGGTTTTTTAATAGGGTATTGATTATTTCAGATAGCTCCCTGGGTTTATTGATGGCACTTTGGATATGTTTGGAGTCATAATCCTTTTATGCTTTGAGTGTGGCTGACTGGTATTCTAGAAACATAGAAAAATGACGATAGAAAAAGACCACATGGCCTATCTAGTCTGTCCTTCCATATCAACAATTCTTATAGTTTTGTGGCAGGTGAAGGCCTGTGATCCACAGTGTCTGACATAAACAGACAGGCTTAACTAGCTTGACCTGTAAATGAAGCCTGTGAAGAGGCCCATAGGAATTACACATCCCCCAACATGCTGCTATTGTAGAATTAGAACTCAGTAAAAGTATTGGATTAGCTTAAACAAGCAGAACTGAAAGTTGGAAAAATACAGAAAAATATGTTTGAATGCCCCTGATAAGAGAATACAGCTGTAAGGGATTTAATTAAAACTGCTGACAGAAAGGTTACAGAGCCCTGCTTCCCCGCACGTACTAACTAGCCCAATGGCCTTGGAAGTAGGAAAGTAACAAGTTAGTGAACTGGCCATTGTAACTGGGACTAGAAGGGGGGTAAGCAGGTGCTGAGCCCACTCCAAGAACCTAATTGGATAATCATATCAGTACCGGGACCAATAGAGGAGGTACGGGAGGTACGGGAGGTTACCGGGACCAATGAAATGTTTTTCTATACCTAGAATGGAGCAAACGTCTATAAAAGTTGTTGTTTTGCCAGAGAACATTGCTCAGCCATTTTGAATTTGATTCTGCTTGAGACTTGTGCACAAATAAATGATTTGGACCTTCTGAACAGACTCCTGGTATCATTGGTCTGTCTGCGCTCTGCTGCTACATATTCTTGGTGCGTTGGCCGGGAAGGTGTGGTATTAGAGGGTATATAGGGCAATATACCACGACTTTCCGCCTCTACAGGTTTGGTCCTGCCGGGATCGCGCCCTTCCGACGGGGGCTCGCTCCCTGGCGCCACCGGTCCCTTGCATCGGAGGGAGCTGGCCGGACCTCAGCGGGTGCTGGGCCCGGCTTGAGCCAACACCTCGAACCCGAGTGAGGGGAGTCCGAGGTCCAACTCATGCGCTTGCTTGGGAACTTTGAGGACCGGATCCGGTGAGTAAAGTTTTGATTTGGTATGTCTAGACAGATAAGAAAGAGCAGTACTGCCATTTGAATCTTGAACTTGGAACTTGGTAAGAGAGCTTTATCACCTCTCAAAGACAGGCCGATCAACCCCGCATGAGTATTCGCAGGGCGAAACCCCCGTCTTCTTGTATTTTGGAATTTGAACAAGACTAGTCAGAATAGACAGGATTGGATTGCATTTCTGGGATACGTTGCTAGCATGATTGTGTGAATGAAGTGTGAATGAGAGGTCTGGCAGCACGGACCAAGCGAAGGCGGACCCCTGAGTAATGCAGTTCCTGACCAGGTGACCGCGTTTAGGTCGTAAAAAGGGGGAAGCGACTGTCGTCTTGTCTTGTTATTTGTTTTCCCTATATGTTTCTAGGGCCGTGAGGACCCCTTACCCACGGTCCGCCCTCCTTTTCCCTTTTGTCTGTTGTTGCGCGCACACATCGAAATGGGAGGGGCGGGGTCTACTAGGAACACTCCATTAGAATGTATGATCGCACATTTTAAAGAAGGATATTCCGGAGCAATTTCCGGAGATTATGGTATTAAAATGACTGCAGCCCGTTTACAGATTTTGTGTACTAGGGAGTGGCCCGATCTAGACCCTACCTGGCCCCGAGAGGGAACCTTTAATGTAGGAATTATTCAGTTAGTGCACCGTAGAGTGCAAATAGCGCACCCCGATCAGTACCCCTATATAGATTCCTGGTTAAGTATTTGTGAAGATCCGCCCCCTTGGGCGAAGCGCTGTTATGAAGAGCAGTGCAGAATAATGTTAGCAAAGACAGATTATAGTCAGAAAATAGAACAGCCTAGAAAGAAAGGGAAAGGTGAGAAATCCAGGAAGAAACCCATCCTGGTAGATCATGATTCCCCAGAAGTGATTACCCGACAGCCCCAAACCCAGTGCCCAGTGAGAGTAGCCCCACGTCCTGCCCCAGAGCCCCGGAGACAGCGGGAGCAGGACCCAACCCCCGAGCCATCACCCGAAGAGCAGGTAGATGAGCTCCCTTTAATTGAAGAAGATGATTATACCGAGACAGAAAAAGGAGAATCAGATACAGAAACAGAGAAGGAAGAAACTGAAAATTCCCCGAGTGATACTGACAGTGTAAAAGCGGCTGCCAGTGTTAGCTCGCCAGTAAAGAGTAAATCTAAAGTAAAGCACGTAGAGAAGAAGAAAATAACCCCTGATAGGAAAGTTACAAAGATATCTCTCAGATCCCAAAAGACATCTACTGCCAAGATGATGCCTTTACGACAAGTCCCGGGAATACCCATAAGGAATGAAGATAATGAGGTGGTGGCGGGACCCCTAAACTATGTGTATGTCCCCTTCTCTACCACTGATTTGTTAAATTGGAGGACACATTATGCCTCCTATACCAATAAACCCCAAGAGCTTACAGAACTAGTGAATACTATTATGGAAACCCACCAACCAACATGGGCAGATTGCCGCCAGCTCCTGTCCACCTTATTTACTACAGAGGAGCGGACACGAATTAGAAAAGCAGCTATTGACTGGCTGGCAGATAACCCGGTAGCTCCAGGAGAAAGGGGGGAGGAAAGAATAGATAATCGGGAAGCAGCCCAGAGAGAATTCCCGAATGAAGACCCCCGATGGGATCCAAATACAGAAAGAGGATCCAGAGCCCTATCCCGTTTTTCGCCAAGGCTTTATACAAGGCTTGAAAAGGGGGGGCCAGAAAGCTATGAACCTTTCCAAAGTTACTGAAGTTACCCAAGGTATAGATGAGAGCCCAGCAGTGTTTTATGAAAGATTAACTGAAGCATATAGAATGTATACTCCCTATGACCCAGATGCACCAGGAAGTTTATGCATGGTGAATTCTGCTTTTGTAAATCAGTCTCAACCAGACATTAGACGTAAATTACAGAAATTAGAAGGGTTTGCGGGCATGAATGCAACTCAGTTATTGGAAGTTGCTCATAAAGTGTATGTGAATCGTGATAATGAAAGGCAGAGAGAATGTGATCGAAAGATGAAGAAGAAAGCTGATTTTTTGGCTGCGGCCATAGTTGAACAGAAAAGGGGAGGTATCCCTAGTCAACGGAGCAGAGGAAGGGGGCGGGGCCGAGGTGGAAGCCGGCCCCAGCTAGGCATAAACCAATGTGCCTACTGCAGGGAGGAAGGACATTGGAGAGATGCATGCCCGCAACTTGAAGACGCCCACCAAGATGATGAAAACAATCATCAATGGAGAGAAAAAAGACGAGGCTGTCCCCGAAACCGCGGAGGAGCCAATCGAGAGCAATACCAGCGAGAAAGAGGAGAAGCCGTACAAGCATTGGCCACGACAGCCCATGATGAAGATGACGTGGATTAGGACAGACCGGGCTCGGAATTTGCTTTAGGTCTCCAGGAGCCTATGGTCGGAATACAAATAGGAGACCAAGTTACGAACTTTATGGTTGATACTGGAGCAGAACATTCAGTAGTAGACAAAAAGATAGCCCCATTTTCTACAAAAGCAGTCACCATTGTAGGAGCAACTGGTGCCAAAGCTACAAAACCTTTTCTTCAGAATCGCATATGCAGTCTAGGAGGACAACAAATAACTCATCAATTCCTTTACATGCCTGAATGTCCAGTGCCACTACTGGGACGAGATATGTTAGCCAAGCTACAAGCCCAAATATCCTTTACTGAAAAAGGAGAAATGCAAATGACTGTAAATTCTCAAGCCAAGCCTGCAGGAATAATGCTGCTTACAGTTCCCCGAGAAGAAGAATGGAGATATTACAGTGATGAATCTGCTCAAGACACCTATTTTGAACAAACTTTGAAAAGCATTGATGCACCACCTGGAGTATGAGCAGAAGGCAGTCCTCCAGGCCTAGCCAAACATATAGCTCCAATAATTGTAACTCTCAAGCCTGGTGCTACACCAGTACATGTCAAGCAGTACCCTCTCCCAAGAGCTGCAATTGAAGGTATCCACCGCCACTTGCAAAGATTACTAGAACATGGCCTACTAAAAGTATGTCAATCCCCATGGAACACTCCACTCTTGCCAGTGAAAAAGTCTGGAACAGATGACTACCGCCCAGTGCAAGATCTAAGAAGAGTGAATGAAGCAGTCGAGACCATACATCCAGTTGTACCCAATCCTTACACTCTTCTAGGACTGATACCTGCTGAAGCTACCCACTTTACTGTTCTGGATTTAAAAGATGCATTCTTTTGCATAAGATTAGCCCCCATAAGTCAGATATTATTTGCATTTGAATGGCAGGACCCTATCTCTGGAAGAGGGGGCCAACTTACTTGGACACGATTACCCCAAGGATTCAAGAATTCGCCTACCATCTTTAGTGCTGCACTGAATCAAGACCTTTCAAGCTATCCAGTGGCCCTGGGGAAGAGAGTGCTTCTCCAATACGTGGACGATCTGCTGATAGCTGCTGTATCAGAAAGTGAATGTATACAAGCCACCAAAGACCTCTTGCAGTTACTAGATGAAGCTGGATACAAAGTTTCCAGAGCAAAAGCACAACTATGCCAAAAAGAAGTGAAGTACTTGGGCTTTCGTATAACCAAAGGAAGCCGAAAATTAGGCAGAGAGAGAGAAAAGAAGCAGTATGCAGAATTCCAACCCCAACTACCAGAAAGCAAGTCAGAGCCTTTCTGGGAGCAGCAGGATATTGCCGAATCTGGATTCCCAACTTTGCTCAAATCGCCAAACCACTGTATGAAGCCACAAAAGGAGAAGAAAAGTTGCCACTGGAGTGGGGACCTGAGCAGGATACAGCCTTCAAGATGTTAAAGGAAGAATTGATGTCATCACCAGCACTTGGACTACCAGATGTTCACAAGCCTTTCCACTTGTTTGTACATGAAGCACAAGGAAATGCCTTAGGCATGTTGACTCAGAAATTGGGAAATTGGGAGCGACCTGTAGCATACCTATTGAAACAATTGGACACAGTGGCCAAAGGATGGCCACCTTGCTTGAGAGCAGTTGCAGCTACAGCATTGTTAGTGAGTGAAGCAGATAAGCTTACACTAGGACAGAATCTACAAGTCACTGTGCCACATGCAGTCCTTGCCCTTATGGAACAGAAAGCAAATCATTGGCTCACCAATTCCCGAATGTTGAAATATCAGAGCATGTTATGTGAAAACCCACAGATACAACTGGAAGTGAGCCATGCCTTGAATCCAGCTACATTGATACCTATTAGTGAAGAACTCCCAGAACATGACTGTATAGAAGTCATGGACACTGTATTCTCAAGCCGACCTGACCTGACAGATGTGCCCATAGACAATCCTGACCAAATTTATTACGTAGATGGAAGCAGTCTCATCATCAATGGACGACGCTGCGCCGGATATGCAGTAGTCACTCAACATGAAGTTGTTGAGTCATCAGCTCTAGCCTCAGGCACATCAGCCCAGAAAGCAGAATTAATAGCACTTACTCGAGCACTACTGCTAGGTGCAAAACTTGTGTTAAATGTATATACAGACTCTAAGTATGCCTTCACTACCCTACATGCCCATGGAGCTCTCTATAAAGAACGAGGGCTCATCACGTCCGGAGGAAAATCAGTCAAGTATGGCCCAGAGATACTGATGTTACTTGATGCAGTATGGGCCCCAACTCGTGTAGCTGTCATGCACTGTAGAGGACATCAAGCAGGAAAAGGAGAAGTTGCTCGAGGAAATAGGTTTGCAGATGCCTCAGCACGACAAGCAGCCATGACAGGACAAATTTCGCCACAAGCCATGTCGATGCAGGCAGCATTGTTTCCAGTACCCTTGAACTTATGGACACCACGATATACCACCAAAGAATTAGATTACTACTGTAATAAAGAAGATGGAGTACTGAAAGATGGGTGGATTGAGCTGCCACCAGCAGAGGGCAGTCAACCCCCAGGACGAATAGTAATTCCCGAATTGTTAGGTCCAGCCTTTGTCAAAGCCTTCCACGAAGCCACCCACTATGGAAAAAGTGCTATGGAAAAAGCACTCAGACCACATTTCTGCATTACCATGTTAGCAGCCCTATCAGCTTCAGTGGCACGTCAGTGTCTAATTTGTGCCAAAAATAATGCCAAGCAAGGTCCCACACCACCACCCGAGTTCAGTCAGGAGGTGTAACCCCCATGCACCACCTGCAAATTGATTTTACTGAAATGCCAAAAGCCAATGGATACCACTACCTATTAGTATTAGTTTGTACTTTCTCTGGGTGGGTAGAAGCCTTCCCAACCAGAACTGAGAAAGCTCGAGAAGTCACCAAAGTTTTACTGAGAGAGATTGTCCCTAGATTTGGAATCCCAGCAGTAATAGGGTCAGACAATGGACCCTCATTTGTTTCTCAGACTACTCAACAGTTAGCAAAAGCCTTGCAGATACAATGGAAGCTTCACACTGCATACAGACCCCAGAGTTCAGGGAAAGTTGAGCGAATGAATCGTACCTTAAAAGCCCAAATGTCTAAGCTTTGTCAGGAGACACGCCTGAAGTGGCCCCAAATGCTCCCAATAGCTTTACTCAGAATACGCTCAGCTCCTGTGAAGTCAACAGGATTTTCCCCTTTTGAAGTTTTGTATGGTAAACCCCCACCAATAGTGCAGGGAATTAAAGGAAGTCTAGCCCAAATTGGTTCAGAAATAACCAGGCAAGAACTCCTAGCTCTTAGTTTTGTTCTGCAGACTCTCCATGCGTGGATCCAAGACCAGTTGCCTATCAACTTGACGGAACCCTTGCATCCCTACCAGCCTGGTACCTCGGTGTGGATCAAAGATTGGAAGAAGACACCGCTGGAACCCCATTGGAAGGGACCATACACCGTCATCCTGTCTACCCCAACTGCAGTAAAGGTAGCAGAAATCGATTCCTGGATCCACCACAGCAGAGTCAAGCCCGCAGCTGATCCAGAACCTCAGCAGTGGACAGCAGAGCAGCATCCTGACGCACCTTTGCGAGTTACTCTGAGACGGCAACTAGCAGCTTAGACACTTTATCACAGTGCCCTGCAGTAGCCAAGTCTTTCGAAGAGGATTGCTGTTTTCCATACAGCAAGAGTTTGTTTCAACAAACCTCATGTGTGTGATTTTACACACTACTTTGATGCTACATTGATTAACAATATTTAGAACCAACTAAAGTTGATAAGTTGGTTAATGTGTGATGAACAACTTGAGGATCTTCAATCAACACTCAGCACCCGTTGAATTGCTTCATTAGCAAATGGGACGAAGAAAAGAACGTCGTGGTCAAGATTTTCAAGCTGAGGATTCAGAAGAACTCCAATCAACATGTATCCTTATCTTTGCTTTGCCCTGGTTGCCTGTTTTGGAGGCTTTGAACTGACTCATGCCTTGCCTCCATGCACTGCTTGCATTACTTCTACTCGGACTGGACTGAAAGTAACTCAGACTTTGATTTATCACTCTTACTATTCCTGCACTGGTAAAGTGACTCGGTGTATTTATAACACCACTGAACTGAATGTTTGTACCAAGGGTAAATCTAAAGTATGCTTTAATCCGCATCAGAATCCATCCTATTACACCTTGGAAATGAGATGGAAAGATGCAAATGGACCTTTGATCAATGCCACACGCCCACTCACAGATCCTAGTAAATATGCTATTTTGTATTTTGATGCCTGTGAAGTAATCAATAGAGATAGTCGTTCTAAGTGTGGTAATTGGGAAAAAACATACACATGGAATGACAAATATATGTGTCCAGAAGGGACCACTGGATGGGGAGCATGCACAGGAAAGAAAGTCTCAGCCGATGTATATAGTACAGCCCCAGAGTCAGATTACTTCTGCCCAAGATGGGAATGTGTCTTTTATGCCACCTGGATTGGAATGGTAGATAATACCAAAGATAATCGAATGGCTGCATTACGGAGACCATATGTCAAAGATATAGACAAATGTAAGAAAAATGCTTGCAACCCCTTAGAGCTTGTTGTTCTGAGACCTGAAAATTGGAAACAAGGATTCCGATTTGGTCTACGAATTGCGGGGTCTGGATCAGATCCAGGAACCATAATATATATAAAATTAAATACCCAAGCCCATAAATCATCTAAGTACCATATCCACGACACATTCTATGAAGCCATGCATGTAAATAAGTTTGAAATTCCCCATCTCTCTCAGAACTTATTTTTAGAATTAGCTGGAGCAGTAGTATCCAGTCTAAAAATCTCAGATTGTTACTTTTGTGGGGGGACACAAATAGGTGACCAGTGGCCATGGGAAGCCCAAGAATTGAATTATTCTATGACTTACAATCAAACTGAACTACATAAGACTACTAGCGAATGGGTGTTAGCGCACTCAATAGTTGGACGTCTTTGCTATGCACGAACTGGACCCCAGTTCAAGCAACAGGTAGGACAGCTGGTCTGTCTTAGCCAAAAGTTCTATAATGACACCACCAAAAAGACGTCTTGGTGGTCAGGAATTAAAGAACCTGAACCCCCTAACCCATTAGCCAGATTCCCTGAGCTTTCTCATTTATGGACTAATCTTGCCAAGCCTCATGCCTGGCAAGCCCCACCTGGCCTATACTGGATCTGTGGAAACCGAGCATATGCCCGACTCCCTACACACTGGGGAGGGGCGTGTCTTAGGGACCATCAGACCTTCTTTCTTTCTTCTAAACACGGAACATGGAGAACAATTAGGATACCCAGTGTACACAACTAATCACAGACACAAAAGAGCACTGAGACAGAAGAGAGCACCCCTCCAGGTAGGCAAGTGGGAGGGTGATGATTGGCCACCAGAAAGAATCATTGAATATTATGGGCCTGCCACCTGGAATGATGATGGTATGTGGGGCTATCGAACCCCAGTCTATATGATTAATCGTATTATCCGCTTACAAGCAGTAGTTGAAATAATAACCAATGAGACTAGCCAAGCTCTTACACTTTTAGCTAGACAGAGTACCCAAATGCGCACTGCTATATATCAAAACCGCTTAGCACTTGATTATTTGTTAGCAGCTGAAGGAGGAGTATGTGGTAAGCTGAATTTAACTAATTGTTGTTTGAAAATAGATGACAAAGGTCAAGTGGTTGAAGAAATTGTTGAAACTATGCGAAAGCAAGCTTATGTGCCAGTACAAACTTGGCATTCACTAAAGTTTCCTAACTGGTTTGCTAATCTTTTCTCATGGCTAGGAGGACTTAAAACTTTCCTTATACTAGTACTAATAATCATTGCTGTCATTTTACTGTTACCATGTATAATCCCATGTTGTATGCGTTCTATTCATAGTGCTATTGAAAGTACAGTAGAGCAGAAGACCGCAACTAGGATTATGGCCTTATACCAACCTAAACCTCCTGCATATAGTCGGAATCCTCTGACCATGATATAACCATTTTAAGTGATTTAATTCTCACACCTTATTAAGTAATAGGGTGAGATTAATCAAAGGGGGGAATGTGGCAGGTGAAGGCCTGTGATCCACAGTGTCTGACATAAACAGACAGGCCTAACTAGCTTGACCTGTAAATGAAGCCTGTGAAGAGGCCCATAGGAATTGCACATCCCCCAACATGCTGCTATTGTAGAATTAGAACTCAGTAAAAGTATTGGATTAGCTTAGACAAGCAGAACTGAAAGTTGGAAAAATACAGAAAAATATGTTTGAATGCCCCTGATAAGAGAATACAGCTGTAAGGGATTTAATTAAAACTGCTGACAGAAAGGTTACAGAGCCCTGCTTCCCCGCACGTACTAACTAGCCCAATGGCCTTGGAAGTAGGAAAAGTAACAAGTTAGTGAACTGGCCATTGTAACTGGGACTAGAAGGGGGGTAAGCAGGTGCTGAGCCCACTCCAAGAACCTAATTGGATAATCATATCAGTACCGGGACCAATAGAGGAGGTACGGGAGGTACGGGAGGTTACCGGGACCAATGAAATGTTTTTCTATACCTAGAATGGAGCAAAAGTCTATAAAAGTTGTTGTTTTGCCAGAGAACATTGCTCAGCCATTTTGAATTTGATTCTGCTTGAGACTTGTGCACAAATAAATGATTTGGACCTTCTGAACAGACTCCTGGTATCATTGGTCTGTCTGCGCTCTGCTGCTACAGTTTAACTATGTATGTGTTGAGGTTGTCTAGTGATTTGATGTGCCACCATCTTCTTTCGAGTAGTCTGAGGTTACGCTTCATGTCTTTTAGATGTTTGGTGTACTATGTTGCTGTATATTGTCTTAGGGAGTGTATTGGAGAAAGTGGTTTTATGGCTATTTTACTTATGGTTTGGTTCCAGTTCTGGATGAGTGTGTCAAGGTTGTCTGAATTGTGGTTAATCTGTGGCAGGATCTTCTGTAGAAACTCTCTCTTTTTAAGATGGTGGAATCTTTGGGTTGTAGATTGCTTACCAGTGCTGGTCTGATTGTATTTATTGCATGGTAGTTGGAAGTGGATTCTTTGGGGTCTGACCATGGGATTGCGTGTAGTGGGATAGAAGTTGTTGGTCAGGAGTATTTGTTGTGGAGCGAATATCAAGTTGAGAATCTTTACCTTGCTATGTGTTGGCTCATCAATGAGTTGTGTGTATTCCAGGGCTTCCATGGCCTCTATGAAGGATTTGGAAGGATTTGGTTAAGGGAGGAGAGGTTAAAGTCCCCTAGAAGAAGTTGATTGGAGGTGCTTTGGAGGCTGCAGATTATTTCTAGTAGAGCAGCAAGGTCATCTGGATAGGCCTCTGGGGATCTGTATGTTAGGCATAGGGTCAAGGTGTTTTTAGTGATGGTGAGGGTGTCTAATCCCTTGTCTCTACTGTTGTTGAGGATACTGAAGTTGAGATGCTTTCTGGCTAAGATGAGGACTCCTCCTCACCCAGTGCCTGTTTCTTGTGCAACTAAATAAGTCATAATTTGATGTTAGAATTTGATTGAGTAGCCCATTATCTGTATCTGTGAACCAGAATTCTGTTATATACATAATATCCAAACTATTGTCGGAAAGGTTATAATCAGCAAGTATTTGTATCTTGTTACGTGCAGATCGTACATTGATGAGTGGTATGTGTTGTTAGTGGTGTCTGTTTGAGGGATGGGGAGAGTGTATTGTGGAATGATTTGAATGAGGTGATTGTATGGTTTGGGTCTTGATCTATTGAGGGGGCAGAAGAACAGGTGACGTTGGTTTGGCTGGATTGAAGGACTGGTGTGTAGGAAGAGTGTGGAGCCTGAAATGCGATGTGTGTTAAGAGAGCTATAAGGTACAACAGGCTGAGTGAGGTGGCCAGTGGAGTGATGTTTGGATACTTTGAGGGGGTGAGGTGTCTTGGCTAGGATGTGGTATGATCGTGTTTTGCAAGCTGGAAGATGTTGCGGATCCTTTTATGATTTGTGGGCGCTTGCACTGGATCCAAATGTTTTGCAGATTGCTATATAGCGCTCTGATTTTGTACCTTCGTAATTGTAGGGTTAGCATATGAGCCTATCTCTATGTATGAGGGCAGATCCGTTGGGTGCCAGGATGAGGAGGGTTGGTTTGCTGATGGGTGAGGGCTGTTGCAGATCTTGGCAGACGAGTCTCCTGGTGGAGGGCTGTACTAGGGGTTAAGGCCTGTATATTTGGTCTACACTGTTCCGAATCTCCTCGTGCACTCAGGTAAACAGGCTGACTAAAAATGGACCATTCTGTATGCAGGTAAAAGTATGGTCAAGACATGTTCTTTTACCTGTGGGCAGACTCTAAGGCAGAGTTAAGTGCATTGATGTATAGGAAAAAGGTATGTGCACAAAAGCTAGTGTAAATTTCTGTGGGTACCTTTTCCATAAGCAATTTTCAAAGGGAATGTATGTATGTCCTTTCTCTTTGAAAACTGTTGCAGAGTCCCTAAGAGAATCTGTGGACTTTACAGCTACCTGCATAATTTTGACAATTGCACCCTTGCTGTGTAAATATAAAAACAAGCAATTTTGCAACTAATTCCTCTCCCCTCCCAAAAAAAAGAATAATTTCTAAATAAAAAAAGGTTTATTTTGGTTCACAAAGTGAGGTTACTTACCTGTAACAGGGGTTCTCCATGGACAGCAGGATAAGTCAGTGACACCTAGTGATGTCATCCAACTCCTCCATGGCATCCCTGTCGCCATGGAGGAGAGAGGTCACGTGACAGGAGAACATCACCCTGGTGTGGCAGGAAGTGATCCTGTAACTAGGACCTGTCCTCCAGGTGATGTAAAACCCTCTCGCACCGAGGAAGTTTCTCAAGAGCCATGTGCCCATGAGGGAAGGGTTAGGACAGCCGTTATAGTTGGTGATTCGATCATTAGGCATGTAGGTAGCTGGGTGGCTGGTGGACATGAGGATCGCCTGGTAACATGCCTGCCTGGTGTGAAGGTAGCGGACCTCACGCACCACTTAGATAAGGTCTCAGATAGTGCTGGGGAGGAGTCTGCTGTCTTGGTACATGTCGGTACCAATGACATAGGAAAATGTGGTAGGGAGGTTCTGGAGGCTAAATTTAGGCTTTTAGGTAGGAAGTTGAAATCCAGAACTTCCAGGGTAGCGTTCTCCGAAATGCTTCCCGTTCCATGCGCAGGACCCAAAAGGCAGGCAGAGCTCCGGAGTCTCAATGCATGGATGAGATGATGGTGCAAGGATGAGGGTTTTGGATTTGTTAGGAACTGGGGAACATTCTGGGGAAAGGAGGGGCTGTTCCGAAGGGATGGGCTTCACTTTAACCGGGATGGAACCAGGCTGCTGGCATTAACCTTTAAAAAGGTGATAGAGCAGCTTTTAAACTAGATAATAGGGGAAAGTCGACAGTCGCCCAAAAGCGCATGGTTCAGAAAAATGTATCCTTGAAGGATATTACCAAAAGCAGAGAGGTTCCAAAAAAGAGTAAAGTAGCCCAAATGCCCTCAAGTATGGAGCAGACAGAGCTTAAAGATCCCAAATTACCCATGCCTACCAACAGCCAGATTAATATGAATAAAATACAGTCTCTAAAATGCTTGTATGCAAATACTAGAAGTCTAAAAAATAAGATGGGAGAGTTAGAATATATAGCACTAAATGAGAGGTTAGATATGATTGGAATCTCAGAGACATGGTGGAAGGAGGACGACCAGTGGGACACTGTGATACCTGGGTACAAACTATATCATAATGATACAGTTGATCAAATTGGTGGAGGGGTTGCGCTCAATGTTAGAGAGGGCATTGAGTCAGAATGGATTAAAGTTCTGCAGGAAACAAAATTTGCTGTAGAATCTCTATGGATTGAAATTCCATGTAAAAAGGGGAAGGCGATGGCAGTGGGGGTGTACTATCGACCGCCTGGCCAGAATGAACAAATGGATGATGAAATGCTCAAAGAAATCAAGGAAGCTAACAAAAGTTACAGCGCAGTAATAATAATGGGTGATTTCAATTACCCTGATATCAACTGGGTCAGTGTCACGGCAGGATATGCTAGGGAGATAAAGTTCCTAGATGAAATAAATGACTGCTTCTTGGAGCAGCTGGTTCATGAACCGACCAGAGGGGAAGTCATATTGGACCTAGTCCTTAGTGGAACACCAGATCTAGTGCAAGAGATAAGGGTGTTGGGGCCACTTGGCAATAGTGATCATAGCATGATCACATTTGATTTAATTAGTGGAGGAGGGATGGTAAGGAAATCCACAGTACTACCTTTTAACTTTCGAAAGGGAGACTATGATAAAATGAGGAAAATAGTTTAAAAAAAACTAAAAGGAGCAGTTGCAAAGGTTAAAGACTTACATCAAGCTTGGGTGTTGTTGAAAAATACTATCTTGGCAGCCCAGACCAGCTGTATTCCACGCTTTAAGAAAAGTGGAAGGAAGTCCAAAAAACTGCCAGCATGGTTTAAAGGTGAGGTCAGAGAGGCTGTTGTTGCCAAAAAAGCAGCTTTCAGGAAATGGAAAAAAGAGCCAAATGACGAAACCTGGAAACAGCACAAGCACTGGCAGGTCAAATGCAAGGCATTGATAAAGCAGGCAAAGGGAGAATTTGAGAAGAAGCTGCAGAAGCAAAAACACAAAATAAAGACTTTTTCAAGTACATTTGTAGCAAAAAACCTGTGAGAGAGTCAGTTGGTCCATTAGATGATAGAGGGGTTAAAGGGGCACTAAGATGTGACAAGACAATAGCGGAGAGACTGAATGAATTCTTTGCTTCAGTTTTTACTGAGGAAGATGTAGGGATGTTACCCATGACCGAAGTGGTATTTAAAGGTGCGGAAGAATTGAAGGAAATATTGATACATCGGGAAGATGTATTACAACCATTAGATAAACTGAAGAGTAGCAAATCACCTGGTCCGGATGGTATACATCATAAAGAACAAAATTACTCAGCATGTAGATAGTCATGGCCTAATGGAAGACAGCCAACATGGCTTTAGACAAGGAAGATCTTGTCTTACTAATCTGTTATGTTTTTTTGAAAGTGTGAATAAACAGGTGGACAAAGTTGAGTCGGTTGATATAGTGTATCTGAACTTTCAGAAAGCCTTTGACAAGATCCCTCATCAGAGACGTTTGGCAAAACTAAAGAGTCATGGGATAGGAGGCAGTGTACTATTGTGGATCAGGAACTGAGGGTAGGGCTAAATGGCCAATTTTCCCAATGGAGAAAGGTGAATAGTGGTGTACCCCAGGGATCTGTGCTGGGTCCGCTACTTTTTGACATATTCATAAATGACCTGGAAAAGGGAATAACGAGTGAGGTTATCAAATTTGCAGATGACACAAAACTATTTAAAGTTGTTAAAACCCAAGAGGATTGTGGAAAATTGCAAGAGGATCTTGATAAATTGGAAGACTGGGCATCAAAATGGCAGATGAAATTTAATGTGGACAAGTGCAAAGTTATGCACCTAGGGAAGAACAACCCAAACTATGGTTACACGATGCAAGGTTCCACATTAGGAACCACTACCCAGGAAAAAGATTTAGGCATCATTGTGGATACCATGTTAAAACCCTCGGCCCAGTGTGCAGCGGCGGCCAAGAGAGCAAATAGAATGCTAGGTATCATAAGGAAAGGAATGGAAAATAAAACAAAAGATATTATAATGCCTCTATATCGTTGCATGGTGAGACCGCACCTTGAATATGGTGTGCAATTCTGGTCGCCATATCTTAAAAAGGATATAGCGTTATTAGAAAAGGTTCAGAGAAGAGCCACCAAAATGGTAAAGGGGATGGAAGGATACTTCTATGAAGAAAGGCTAAAAAGGTTAGGGCTCTTTAACCTGGAAAAGAGACGGCTGAGGGGAGATATGATAGAAGTCTATAAATTAATGAACGGAGTGGAACGGGTAAAAGTAGATCGATTGTTTACGTTATTAGAATATAGAAAGACTAGGGGACATGCAATGAAGCTACAGGGTAAACTATTTAAGACTAATAAAAGAAAATATTTTTTCACTCAATGTGTAATCAAACTCTGGAATTTGTTACTGGAGGATGTAGTAAAGGCTGTTAGTGTAACTGGGTTTAAAAAAGGTTTGGACAAGTTCCTGGAGGAAAGGTCCATAAACCATTATTAAGAAGGGACCCAGGATATCAATGCTTGACCCAGTACAAGCATTGTGGAACCTGTGTCTTTTGGGAAAACTGCTGGGTTACGTATGACCTAGATTGGCCACTGTTGGAAACAGGATACTGGGCTTGATGGACCTTGGTCTGACCCAGTATGGCATATCTTATGTTCTTATGTTCTGATGCGCCAAAGACGGAAGTACTCCCCATAGCTCAGGAGGGCTTTTTGCCCTTTTGAGCATGAGCCCCACTGGCCCTACCCCTTGGCCCATTCCTAGCCAGCCACTCTATCACTAGCTGAGCCCTAGCTGTAAGGGGCAGGTGCCAGGGTTGGAGGCCAACCCTCTTCTAGGGGAGGTGGACGGGTATGTGTGGCTGACTTATCCTGCTGTCCATGGAGAATCCCTGTTACAGGTAAGTTATCTTGTTTTCTCCTAGGACAAGCAGGATGAGTCAGCCACACCTGGTGCCTCCCCAGCTGCAAGGAGCTGTGGTAGAAAGGGGTAGATCGGAGCCTTGGACAGTGGAATGGAAGTAGATGCAGAAGCCAGGTGTAGTACATCATGGGATGTTTATTACAGATTGCATAATAAGCCCAGGGGCGAAGGTACAACAAGAAGACAATAGTGTCAAAGTGCAATTAAAACAAGAACAGTGCAAAACATCTGTGGCAGTGTGCAACATTGGGAAAAACCCACTGCCTATTATAAACATACGGTGCAAGTTTGCATGCAACATACTGTGCCAGATAACAAGAATAGTGCAGAGTGTCAACATTGCGATGTTACAGCAGCATAGAACATTCAACATTACATTCACTGTCAGAATGAGTCTCTGCTGTGGCTAGGACCACCTGTCTGAAGGAGGGGCCTGCCCGTGCTGCGAGGTCGAGGCAGTAGTGTCTCTGGAATGTGTGTAGGGAGGACCAGGTGGCGGCTTTGCATATGTCAGCCACCGGTTTGAACGCAAATTGGCGATGGTGGTGGCCAGTGCCCTGAGCTGGTGTGCATTTACCAGAGATGAGGCCTGGGCTCCAGCCTGCTCCAGGCAGAAGGTGACACGGGAGGAGATCCACAGGGACAGGGTCCTTTTGGAGACCGGGTGGCCAGATTTATCGGGATCATAGGAAATGAAGATTTGTGTCCCTTGCCATTGGGGTGCTGTCTGGTGAAGGTAGACGCACAGGCCCTGACACAGTCCAGGGTGTGGAGCCTCTGCTCCTCTGGGGAAGAGTGAGGCTCCGGGTGGAAGTATGGAAGCTCGATGGTTTGATTGATGTAGAAGGCTAATTCTACCTTAGGGATGAATCTGGGTTGTGTATGAAGGGAAGCCTGGTCATTGGAGAGCTGCGTGTAAGGTGGGTGTACCACTAGGGCCTGCAGCTCACTGATCTGTCTGGCCGACGTGATGGCTATCAAGAATAATGTCTTCCAGGAGATGTATTTCAGGTTCACTGATTGCATAGGTTTGAAAGGCGGCCATGTTATCTGGGTGAGGACCGTGTTTAGGTCCCAGTGAGGCACCAGGGCCTGGATTGGTGGGCGAAGGTTCACCAGGCCCTTCATGAAGCGGGTGACTAGGGACTGAGTTGCGATGGAGCTGTCGCCTGTGTGGTCATGGAAGACTGCGATCGCGGAGAGGTGCACCCAGATGGATTGTGTCTTCAAGCCCTGTTGGAAAAGCAAAGTGAGGTATTGGAGGACTTGTGCCACTGGGCAAGAGAAGGGGTCTAGGATCTGTGATGAGCATCAGGCACTGAAGCGCTGCCATTTAAGGCTTTACGATTTTCTTGTCGAGCACCACCTGTTGGACATTGGAAGGCAGATCAAGGGACGAAAATGTTATCCTCTCAGCCTCCATGCTGTTAAGACTATTGTTTGCAGGTTGGGATGGAGGGTGTCCCCACTATCCTGAGTGATGAGATCTGGCACCAGGGGAAGGCGCACTGGGACTTCCTGAGACAGGCGACTGAGGTAGGGAAACCACACCTGGCGTGGCCAGTGGGGTACGATGAGGATGGCCTGGGTTCTGTCTGTGATGATGCACTGTATGGTCATTGATATGAGGGGGAGGGGAAAGGCATACACCAGTGACCAACCCCATATGACACGTCGAAGACATCCGTGGTGAGGCTGTGGATGGAAGGACGTTTCAAGCAAAAGAGGGTGCACTTTGCATTCTCCTTAGTGGCGAAGAGGTTGATCTGCGGATGCCCCCATCGCTGGAAGAGGAAACTCACTATCTGAGGGTTGAGAGTCCATTCGTGTGAGGTTAGCTGATGGCTGAGCCTGTCTGCCAGCTCGTTCAGGGTTTCTGGAAGGTAGGAGGCCCATATGAGGCAGTGCTTGGATATGGCAAAGGTCCAAATCTGAAAGGCTTCCCTGCAGAGGGAGCGGGAACCCATTCCACCCTGCTTGTTGATGTAGAACATGGCCACTTGGTTGTCCATCTGGAGAAGGACTGTCCTGCCGGATATGTGGGTCTGGAAGGCCTTGAGGGCATGATGGATTGTTCTGAGTTCTAGCAGGTTGACTTGGTACCTCTGCTTCTTCGCCGTCCAGACCCCTTGTGTGTGGAACCAAATAAAGTGTGCTCCACAGCCCACCAATGAGGCATCGGTGGTGATGGTCAACTGGTGGGCAGATTGCTACAGCAGTCGACCATGTGCCAGATTCTCCTCTCGGGTCTACCAGCGCAGGGAGTCCATTACCGCTGTGCCCAGAGCGAGTATTGGTTCCAATGCGCTTGCAGGTGCCATTGCAAGTGGCGCATGTGAAGCTTTGTCATGGGTACAACCTGAGTGGACACAGTCATGTGGCCCAGGAGGTGCAGTAGTGTCTGAGCAGTAGTCAGAATGTTTGAGAAGGTACTCTGAATCAATCGTTTGATGGCGTCCCTTTGGTGTTGTGGGAGGAAGGTCTTGGACACCGTAGTGTCTATGACTACCCCGATGAAGTCCAGATGTTGGGAGGGATGTAGGTGGGACTTCTGGTGGTTCACCAGGAAACCAAGAGAGGACAACAGGGAGATGGTTTGTTGAATAGCTGTCCGGGCCTCTTGTGATGATGGTGCAGAGATCAGCTGGTCGTTGAGGTATGGGAATACACATATACCTGGCTTGCGGAGGTGTGCGGCGGCCATGGCGATGCACTTGGTGAACACCTGCCAGTTCCAACCCCTTCTGCTGCCTCAGTCTCACTCCTTTCCCTCCTCTGAAGTCCACTCCATCCGCCTTTTCACTCCACTACCTCTCCGGGTAGTTGTTATTTATCGACCTCCTGACAAGTCCACCTCTACCTTTCTCAATGACTTTGACTCGTGGATTTTCTTCTTTCTGGATTCCTCTTCCCCCTCTCTTATTCTCGAGGATTTTAACATTCATGTAGATAACTCCTCTGATCCTTATGCTTTAAAGCTCCTTTTCTTTATCACTTCATTCTACCTCCAGCTTTGCTCTACTGCCCCCACTCACCAGCATGGCCACTGCCTTAACCTTGTATTTTTCTCTAATTGCTTACCCTCAAACTTCTGTACCTCAGTTCTTCCCTTATCCGTCTATCACCTGCTAAGCTTCGCTCTTCATCACCCATCACGTCAACCTTGTCCTGTCTCCTCCAACCTCTTTAGAAATCTTCATGCTATTAACCCATTGGTTCTCTCCTCCACTGTTTCATCACCTTTTTCCTCCACTATGTCATCTGAGTCTGTTGATGAGGCAGTAGTTTCCTATAATGCTGCACTCTCCTCTGCTCTGGATGCTCTTTCTCCGCCCATGCCACATCCTGTGAGGCGTACTATACCCCAGCCCTGGCTTTCATCCACTACCCGCTATCTATGTTCCTGTGCCCGTTCAGCTGAACATGCTTGGCTCAAATCCTGCTCCCTTTCAGACTTTCTACATTTCAAATTCATGCTTGTCCCTTTCCATTCTGCCAAAGCACTCACCAAACAAGACTATTATGTCCATCTGACTAACTCGATATAGAAAAACATCTAAATAAATAAATAAACTCTCTTGCCTCTGACCCTTGCCGTCTCTTTACTATTCTCAACTCTCTCCTCAAGGTGCCTCCACCTCCAACCCCCTCCCTCCCTTTCTGCCCAAACCCTGGATGACTATTTCCATGACAAAATCCACAAGATCACCCTCCAATTCCCCACAAAGTCAGCTACTTCCCCTCCTCCTCCTCTTCAATCCCAACTTCTCCCTTTTCTATGATCTCTGAGGAAGAGACCGCATACCTTCTTTCCTCCTCCAAACTCACTACCTGCTCCTCTGATCCTATTCCCACCCATCTGCTCCACTGCTGTCCCTTCCATCTCTCATATTCTCAACCTATCACTCTTCACTGCTACTGTCCCATGGAGCTTTCAAGCATGCTGTAGTTACACCTCTCCTCAAGAAACCCTCACTTGATCCTACCTACCGGTATCCTTTTAACTATCAGCCTATCTCCCTCCTCCCCTTCGCTTCTAAACTACATGAATGTGTGGTTCACCACCGTTGCCTTGACTTTCTCTCCTCTCAAGCTCTCCTGGATCCTTTACAATCTAGCTTTCGTCCTTAACATTCTACTGAAATGGCTCTTGCCAAAGTCTCCAGTGACTTGTTCCAGGCAAAATCCAAGGGCCTTTGCTCAGTTCTCATCCTTTTTGAACTCTTTGCTGCTTTTGACACTGTTGACCACAACCTTCTCCTTGATACCCTGTCCTCGCTTGGTTTTAAGGGCTCTTTCAATGTTTTTTCTGGTGGATCCTCCTCTGCTGCTATCCCGCTTTCAGTTGTGTACCCAGGGCCGGCCCGTCCATTGTGCAAGAATATTGTTCTCACAAGGCCCTGTGCTTCAGGAAGCCCCGCGCGAACTTCATTCTTGCACAGATGGATGGCTTCAGAGGGAGCCAGGGAAGCCTGCACGAGGCCCTGGCTCCTTCTGCACAGCCGCCAGCGTAAACAGTGTTTGCCCTCATGCTAGCAGCTGTTTCTGTGAAGTGCACGAGTGCCAGGAAATGACCTTTAACCTTTCCAGGCATTCAGTGCGCTTCACTGAAATAGCCGCCAGCTTGAGAGAAAACACTCCACGCTGGCGGCTGTGCAGAGGGACCCGGGGCCTTGCATGGGCTTTCCCAGCTCCCTCTGAAGCCCCTTACATGGCCGCGGGGTTTTCAGCAGGCAGGCAGGCAGGGGCGCTAGGACTTGAAATGGGCTGTGATGGGGGGAAGCTTGGACTGCATATGGGCTGTGATTGGGGGGAAAGCTTGGACTGGAAATGGGCTGTAATGGGGGGAGAAGCTTGGACTGCAAATGGGCTATGATGGGAGGATAAGCTGGGACTGGAAATGGGCTGTGAATGGGGGGGGGGCGCTAGGACTGGAAATGGGCTATGATGGGGGGACTAGGACTTGAAATGAGCTGATGGGGGAAGCATGTACTGGAAATGACTGATGGGGGGCTAGGATTGGAAATGGGCTGATGGAGAGCTGGAATAGGACTGGAAATGGGCTGATGAAGGGGAGTTTGGATTGGAAATGGGCTGATGAGGGCTGGAATAGGACTGGAAATGGGCTGTGATGAGGGGGGAAGCTTGGACTGGAAATGGGCTGTGATGGGAAGGTAAGCTGGGACTGGAAATGGACTGTGATGGGGGGCTAGGACTGGAAATGGGCTGTGATGGGGGACTAGGACTGGAAATGGCTATGATTGGGGCTAGGACTAGAAATGGGCTGTGATGGGAGGGTAAGCTGGGACTGGAAATGGGCTGATAGAGGGGAGCTTAGACTGGAAATGGACTGATGGGGCTGCTTGGACTGCAAATGGGTTGATGGGGAGCTGGAATAGGAATGGAAATGGCTGATAGAGAGCTTGGACTGGAAATTGGCTGATGGGAGGGACTAGGATTGGAAATGTGCTGATGGGGGCTGGAAGGGCTGATGGGGGGGGCTAGGATTGGAAATTGAATGATGGGGGAACTTGGACTGGAAATGGGCTGATGGGGGTCTGAAATAGGACTGGAAATGGGCTGATGGGAAGGGCTAAGACTGGAAATGGGCTGATGGGGGGAGCTTGGACTGCAAATGGACTGATAGGCTGGAATACCACTGGAAATAGCTGATGGGGGAATAGGACTGGAAATAGGCTGATGGGGGCTGGAATAGGGCTGGAAATGGGCTGATGGGGGGCTGGAATAGGGCTGGAAATGGGCTGATGGTGGGCTGGAATGGGACTGGAAAGGAGCATATGGGGGGCTAGGACTGGAAATGGGCTGATGTGGGGGCATGGGAGAATGGGACTAGAAGGGAGCAGATGCTGGGTGGCTCTAGAACTAGGAGGGAGCTGATTTTGGGGGAGGTCTAAAAGGGGATGGGGAATGAGGATGGAGAGGGGAAAAGATATTTTGTGTGGGAGGGAAGAAAAATCTATGATTGGCCGTGTATTGGGAGAGTAGGTGGAGATTGAGGATGGAGGGGTGAAATTAGAGTGGATGATAAAGGAATAAAGAAAGAAATGGGGGAAAGAGCAAAAGGGGAAAGATCAGTATGATAAAGCAGATAGAGACGGAGAATGGAAAAAATCTAGAAGAGAGAAGAAAGAACAAATGGACAGCTTGCAGAAGACATGAAGAAACCAGAAGAAAGTGACTGGAGGAATTGCAACTGAAAAATAAAATGCCCAAACAAAAGGTAGAAAAATACTTTTTATTTTGAATTTATTAACTGGAATATGTCAGGTCTGGGAAATGTGTATCGCTAACATCTTTGCATTTTTGTTTAGTGTAAGAGGAAATTAATTTATAGTTTTATTTCTCCAGTGTTGTTGTACATTTCATGTTTGGCTTTTGGGGTTTCCAATCTAATTATTATCTTCCTATTTCCAAATTGTGAACCCTTGTTCTTTGTGTGGTGACGGTCTATGTTCTGCATGTGTAACCAAGCTGAGGTATTCTGTTCATGTAGTAGTTATTTGACAATCCCACTTGTTCTCTTTCCCCCAGTGAGATGTATTGGCATTCTCTGAGATGTATTGGTTTAATATTTGCAGTGTTGCCTTTTTGATAGGTAGGGTTTGGTGCTTTGTGAGTCCTGGTAGTGCTGTTATGATACGGTGGGTTTGCTATGGGTTCTAAATGGTCAGTGTTTATAGTACTTCCTAATGGGCCCTTGCAGTTGGTACTGGAATATAGTAATTTAGAAATCTGGTAATCTTTCTTTATCCAGACACTCATTAACAGGCATGTTTACTAAAAGCGCATTATGCAAATATTTACACAAATGAGGCTCCTTATGCAAATGAGGCCCCGCAATGAATTTCTGCACATGGCTCCGCACCCCCCTTGGGCTGCCCCTGTGTGTACCCCAAGGATTTGTCTTGGGTCCACTCCTTTTCTCTCTCTCTATACCCAGTCCCTTGGTGCACTTATTTCTTCCCATGGCTTTCAGTACCATCTTTATGCTGATGACTCCCAGATCTACCTCTCTACACCTGAAATCTCTCTGGCAATCCAGACCTGGATCTCTGCCTGCCTTTCTGACATTGCTGCTTGGATGTCTCACTACTGCTTGAAATTGAACATGGCCAAAACGGAGCTTCTTATTTTTTCCCCTAAAACCTCCTCTTCTCTTCTCTCCTCTTCCTCTTTTCTCAGTCTCTGTGGATAACTCTCTACTCCTCCCTGTTTCCTCAGCTTGCAACCTTGGGGTTGTCTTTGACTCCCCCACTCTCCTTCTCCACACACATCCATCTGATAGCTGAGACCTGCCATTTCTTTCTTTATAACATCAACAAAATCCGCCCATTCCTTTCTGAACAAACTACTAAGACACTTATCCACTCCTTAATCACTTCCCGTCTTGACTATTTTAACCTGCTCCTTGCTGGTCTCCTGCTGAATCATCTCTCTCCCCTTCAATCTGTTCAAACTTCTGCTGCATGGCTAATCTTCTGCCAGTCTCGTCATGCTCATATTACCTCTCTTCTCAAGTCACTTCAGTGGCTCCCTATCCATTTCTGTATCCAGTTCACATTTCTGCTGACCTATAAGTGCATTCACTCTGCAGCTCCTCACTACCTTTCCTCTCTTATACCTCCCTACACCCCTCCCCAGAAACTCTGCTCTTCTGGTAAATTGCTTCTACCTGTGCCCTTCTCTTCTATTGCTAACTCCAGACTTTGCTCCTTTCACCTTGCTGCTCCTTATGCCTGGAACAAACTACCCGAGTCTGTACATCAGGCACCTTCTCTGGCCCTTTTCAAATCCAGGCTAAAAACTCACCTCTTTGCTGCTGCTTTCAGATCTTGACTCACCTGATTTCCTTTGTGTTTCCTCACCATTCATCCTAGATGTATCCCATGTCTACACCTACCGTGTTGTCTGTCTTGACTAGATTGTAAGCTCTGATGAGCAGGGACTTTCTCTTACATGTCTGTGCAGCACTGTGTACATCTTGTAGTGCATTATAAATGCTCAGTAGTAGTAGTAGTAGTGGTAGTAGATCCCTGGATTGATAATGAGTCCCCATGATTTGGAAGCGCAGGTATCTCCGATGCTCGACATGTATAAGAACATGCATGTATGCGTCTTGTAAATCCAAGGAGACTAGCCATTCCCCTGGTTGGATTAGGGGGGAGGACTGATCCCATGGAGTGCATCCTGAATTTCTCCTTGACAATGAATTTGTTGAGGTTCTGGACGTAGAGAATGGGACAAATACCACATGAATGGGGATAAGGAAGTACCTGGAGTAGAAGCCAGTGTTGAGGTCCTAGGTTCTATTGCCCTGGAAGCCAGGAGGGATAGGAGTTCTACCATCAAGACGAGGAGCGATGGGGGGTGGCGTGTTGCTGGTGGGTAGTTTGTGCTGTACCAGGGGGGATAAGGAATCTGATGCAGTACCCCTCTTTGATGATCTGCAGGACCCATTTGTCCATCATGATGGATTTCCAGGCTTGCAGGAAGGCAGTCAGCTGACCCCCCTGTGGGGAGGTTGGCACTGGCCTTCCTGTCAAAAAGCTTGGTTGGCCTTTCCCGATCTGGGCTACATGGGTTTTTGTTGTTTCCTCTCCCGTTGGCATAGCTTTTGGCAATAGAAGGTCTGGTAGGCCTGTTGCTTATATCGTGGCATTTGCTATTTGCAGTATGAATTGTAGGAGTTCTGATGCCTGGAGGAGGAGTAAGACTTTTGATGGTGACAGCCCTTGTGGTTGGAGACTGCTTGCTCCAGGCCCTCCTCCGTGAGGGTTTGAAACGTGGTGCAGTGGTCCTTTACCTTGTCACCGAAAAGCATATCGCCCATGCAGGGAGTATCTATGATGCAGTCATGTGTGTCCTCTCGGAGACCGGAAGCTCATAGCCAAGCTAGGCGGTAGACCAATATTGCAGTTCCTGCTGTGCATGCAGCTGCATCGAAGGCATCAAAGGCCGCCTGAACCTGATGCTTTGTTCACTCTTGGAGGTCTGTGAGGGATGCATTGGTAGTCATCTGTGCTTCCGAGCTGAGGGTCGAGATGGTGACTTTTAGATTCTCCAAAGGACATCCTGGTAGAGGGCATGCTGTAGCTGGTGGACTGATACCCTGGTGCCCAGCATGGCCCCCATCGAGGAGTTTCTGATCCCTGCCTGGTGGGTTATTGGCATGGGTTCGTGTGGACTTGGCCCGCTTGAGAGCTGATTTCGCCACTATCGAGTGGTGGGGGAGCTGAGTCTTGTCAAATCCTGGTGCGGCCTAGATCTGATACTTAGCATCAAGCTTTTGGGAGGTGGAGGGGGAGGTGGCGGGGTTCTGCCACAATATAAGTAGATTCTTGCCTAGCAGCGGGTGCACCGGAAGCAGCGTGAGTGATTTTGGGGTTTCTAGGAACTTGAGTGCTGCTTGTGTTTCAGGTCACTGATCCAAGGTATCGCAGGTTGCTATAGCCAGAGCTGTCGTGACCTTCCGCAGGAATTTTGGGTAGGTCAGATCCTCTGGTGTGGCTGGCAGGGCGTTAGTTGCGGGCATAGGGTTTTCCACTCCCATCACCATGAGGGGCTCCCCAGACTCTTGAGACCCCTGGGCAGTCGCCTCTTTGTCCCCGCTGGGTATGTCCGTGCAACTGGGGGGATCGTAGGGATGAGGGTTCTGGGGAGGAGTCCCTTGATGGAGGTAATTCTGCTGTTTATGCGGCTGGGTGGTCCAAAATGCTGTCCGTGCATCCCTGTGTGGGAGCTGGTGTTATGAAAGCTGAAGTCTGTGGTTACGTAGAAACTAGTGAAGCCAGGGGCGATGACCATTGCTGAAGGAGGCTGGAGAGCAGATTGAAAAATTGGGCTGGCACATCGATGGTCTCTTGCGGTCTGAACTGTCCCACAATAACCATGGGCTCGTGATTAAGAATAATTTGCTCCCCCCAGTTGAGTGGGAATGTCCTCGTCAGACCCGGAGAAAGAAGTTGTGCGGCAGGTATACCTGTGCCTCCTGTGATGTTCTGTGGGGCTGCCTGTGCTGTCCTGAAGCTGCAGTCTCCATAGCATGGCAGAGGGCTGTCTTAATTGGCCTGATGGTGGTGGTGGCATCCCCTCTTCTGGTCATGCCTGACCAAGCAGTGAGGGCTGCTGATGCTATGGCTGGAGGCATAGTGGCATTTTCAGTGGCTTTGTGGCTTCCCGGGCCTCTGCTACATCGGCGTGGACTGGAGCGGTGCCTCCGTGTTGACGGAGAGGTCTGCCTGGGGGATTTCCTTCAGGAGCCCTGATGATGATGCTGTTCCTAGCTTGTTCTGTTGCCGTGTAACTGACCAATGGCACCACGGACGGTGGAGTCATGAGTGGCGTCATGTACAGAGTCAGAGGGCAAGATGGCTGATGCTGGAGGAGCCCTTGCAGTTCTTGTTTCTGCTGCCGCTTCTGCTGCAGCGGGGAGAATCGGGATGTGTTGAGGCTCTTGAGCCGGGGTTGCAGCAGAGGAAAGAGGCCTGGAGCAAACAGGCTGCGGATGGAGGCCCGGGAGGGTGCATCCAGAGCTGTAGCTGCAGGTGGAGGATCAAGGGAGGCCACATGGAGAGCCGCATGGTCCCAGGCAGCATTGGCGGTGAGTGGGGTCCCAGGGAATAGGTCCTGCAGCGTGTGCTTTCTAGATTTTTGAGCATGAGCAACATCTTCGTGCAGTGAACGCAGTTCTCCACTTTATGAGTGATACCAAGGCAGCAGAGACATAAATTACTGTATGTGAGTCAGTAGAGTTCATCTTCCTAGAGCAGCCAGGGCATTTTTTAAACCTCAGTTTAGGCATTGTACCTTGATTGAAGAGGATCTTCTCTGGTATTCTTTTGGAGAGTTGGAGAGGTCTGTCTTGCTGACAAGGCGGAAGAGTGAAAAGTGGCTGACTAGGGGTGGGCCAAGGGGTAGGGCCAATGGGGCTCATACTCAGAAGGGTAAAAACACTTCTGGGCTTTGGCGAGTACTTCCATCTTTGGCGCCGTCGGATGATGTCACCAGGTGTGGCTGACTTATCCTGCTTGTCCTAGGAGAATGATTTTGCCACACAAATTCTGAATTTTCCTAGGTTTATTTATAGTTTCCCTTTAATTTTGACTTTTGCAGCTCACAACGATGTTTCTGCGAGCCAACATTTATTTCCTTCCAGGTTATCTTTTTGTATAGGTGAGCTTTACAGACATTCTCAGAAAGTATCTTATACAACTTTGTTCTGTTCTTCTAGCACATGAGAGTTTGAAACAATAAACATTAGCAAGGTATTTAAGGTTTCACAATTTGTCTGCAAGAAAATGATTCCTGACAATTTATTTTCTAGAACAATAACCAATTGAGGAAGATACTGGATGAGGTCTGCAGTATTTTGTGCTGAAGTTTACAATACCTTCTTTCTTTCTTGTCCATTCTTGTAGAAATCTCTCGCTAATGGATTTTTTTTATCTGGGAAGAGATGAATAGCATCTTTTTCACACCTCCCATACACAGGACTTTGCATAACAGTTTTAAAAGCACCTGGATTTATCAGGGATAAAATGTGCTTTGCTAGGAGGGACTTTGTCTTTAAACCAATTTTACCAGGAGATATTTTTTCCCTTTGGCTAGGATTTGTTCTCACAGAACTCTGAGCTGGATTATTTGTGTTAAACTTCCTGACTGAATTCCACAGGAGTCATCTCTCCCAACAACTCTGACCTTTCAGTAAAAGGCCAAAATAATTGCAACTTCTTCCCAGTTTTCCCTTGCAGGAGGAAATAGAACACTTCTCAAGTTCTATGGTGTCCTTTCTTGAAATCAGATTTTATCTGGTTTCTCCAGCTATGCAGATCTTTAGTGTCTTTCAAATCTTCCACAGTTTTTTTAATCTCTGTTTTTTCAGTCTCTGACTCAGGGCCAAATTAAGCCTTTGGCGAGCTCTAGGCCAAGAGATATGTTAGATTTCCCATCATAATTCAAATATTCAGGGCTGGATATTTTGCCCTGGTGGGCTTTGTTTAGTTAAGAAAGGAGAGAGAGTTTGATAAAATTGTTAAGTTTGACTCTGGAGCTGTCTTCCTTTTTCATTTTTTGGGTTATTGCATTGTTATAATATGTGTATTTGTGATTAATTCTTAGTACTATCTGAAGCCTTTTATTGTTACCTGCTTTGATCTCTATGGTGAAAAGTGGGTAATCAAGTTTTAGAAAAATGAAAAGAAACACGATTTTAAACCCCTACAAACGTGCGAACACCAGTATGTTAGCCTCTACAGAAAACTCATATCCCCCTTCTGCTGGCATAATCACCTCATTCATCCCCCAAATCCCCCTGGTAAAATCATATCACCTCCCTCATCCCCCTCCAAGCATAATCACATTGCCTCCCTCATCTATCCACTCCCTGGCACAATCATCTTCATCATCGCCCTCCAGTTGGCAGGCGTTGGCGAGTAGCATGTCTTACTTGTGGCCTCCTCCCCTGCCGGCTTTCCTCTGTAGGGCTGGCTTGCAAGATTTTAGGGCCCTATGTGGTACCAACTGTAGAGGAAAGTCAGCAGATAAGGGATGTTGCTTGCCGACACCTCCTACCAGCTAGAGGACGACACACAAGGGAGAGGGAGGATAGACAGCAAGACAGATGTGGATGTTGGTGATTCTGCCCTGCCCACTCTCTCTCTGCCAGCCATTCAGCACATCTAAACTTCCACTGTAATCACCTTGAAATACAGCGTGGTTAGCACGGAGAAGGTGCGCATCAACTTTCTCTCTTTCACTCTCCCCACCCAACACTCTTTCACACATACATTCTCTCTCATTATATATTCCCTCCCTTCCAGGGATGACCCAAGGACTCTCCCAAATTCCCACACTTACTCCAATACTTTTTCCCTTCTTTCAGAACTGACCTTAGCACCGTCTCCCTTCCCTGACCTCATTTTAAGGCCTTGTCCTGGCGTTTGTTTCGTCATGCTCACCCAATGAAAATTCATTTTGTTTTCCACTGCTACTGTTTCCTGATGATGTCTGAAGGCATTTTTGTATTTGTTGATTTGATGCATTCATGAAGAAAAACTCATTTTCTTACCACCTTTTAAACCATGGATATGTGAAGAAACTGTATGGTCCAAACCCTCGGTATCATTTAGTTCAAATGACCAAGTTCCCCTACTATCCAGGCAGCTTATTTTGTATTCCTGTCTTTCCTCACTTCTGAACCCTCTAAGATTCAGTCTTTGAATGCATTCCTGCACTCTAAACTTTATATTAGCAACGAAAATTAAAAGACACGACTCAGCTCCAGCAGCAAAGGACCACACAGATTTCCTCTTTTATATATGCAAAACCCTAATGCAACCTTGGGCAAGTCATTTTGCCCTCATTGCATCAGGGACAATTTAGGATTGCAATCTCCCTTGGGCAAGGAAATGATTCATGCTTCTGACTCGTAACTCGCATTGAGCTCTGCTTTGGGAAGGGCAAGCAGTGAGTCTAAAATCCAAATCCAAATCCTATTAGCTCAAACATTACTGAGACTCCTCACAATTATTTTCAGTTAATTGGAATTAAAGAACACCTCTGTAATCAGGACCCTTTCTACACAGGAGCTCGCCCAACAGGCTGTCTTTCTTGCAGATTCCACCGTAATTTGATTTATTATAACGCTTGCTGATATGGTGCCATTCATGGCTCACACCTCCACACACCTCCACACAGTAAAGTGGCTAATTGCTGTAACTGTGAGGCTGGAAGCAAATTATGGGCTTTGTAAAATGAATTTGACAGGCGGCGGTACAATGGCATAGCTACTTCCCCAACAACGCTGAGTTTTCATGTTGAATATTTTAAGAGAAGAATTTCCCAAAACAAATCTCCAACTTAGAATTTTATGCTGGTTGCAAACTGACTCTTTAGTTCTCTGGTAGCTTACAAGAGTTTAACAGTAGAGCAGTGCCTATACTGTTTACGGACTGGTTTTCTTTACATGATGGGACAAATCTGTTCAGTCGTGCATCAGACGTATCAGTACTGGAGCTGTATAGTTAGAAATATTGACATAAATGAGTCAGGTTTTTAGGATATCCCTAATGAATATGCTTGAGAAATGTGCATGCATGCAAATCTAGCTCATCTATCAACATTGCAATTTCCCCCTCTTTCATTTGTGCACAAGAAATCATATTATTTATGCATTTAAAATATTTATGATGAAATATTATCAGAAACCTAAGCTTTCTTTAGAAGCTCAGATGACAAGACTTCGACTTTCATACTTTGGACACAGCATGCGAAGAGAGAGATCGTTAGAGAAAGACATCATGCTTGGCAAGATAGAAGGTCAACGCAAAAGAGGAAGGCCAGCAATGAGATGGATCGATACAATAACAGCAGCTACGGGTACCAGTCTGTCAACAATGAGCCGCCTGACTGAAGACCGAACACAGTTTAGGATAGCTATCCAGAGGGTCGCCATGAGTCGACTCCGACTCGACGGCACTTAACAACAACATTATCAGAAAGTAGTGAAGCTAATAAACTTGGCAAAACAATCATAGTGGATAATTTCAATTGCCCCAATATTGATTGGATAAACATCAAGTCAGGATATGCTAGGGAGGTAAAATTCCTAGATGAAATAAATGACTGCTTCATGGAGCAGTTGGTTCAGGAACCAACTAGAGAAAGAACTATTTTAGACCTAGTCCTTTGTGAAACACAGGATTTGGTGCAAGAGCTAACTGTGTTGGGACCACTTGACTCAAGTGATTATAATATGACCAAATTTGACTTAATAACATTGAGTACACAAAGGTAATCTACTGTGCCAGAATTTGATTTTCAAAAGGGGGACTATGATAAAATGAAGAAAATGAGTAGCCACAAAAGTCAAGAGTTTACATCAGGCAAGGGTGTTGTTTGTTGAAAAATACTATCTTGGAAGACCAGACCAGATGTATTCCATGTGTTAAGAAAGGCAGAAGGAAGGTCAATGACAGCCAGCAGGATTCAAAATGCTGCTGCACATGTGATCATTGTGGTGGGTAGAACAGATCATATTACCCCTGTATTGAAAAGACTACACTGGCTGCCTGTAAGGTGGCATATAATGTTCAAATTGAGGAACTTTAAAGACATATTTTAATTTTATAAATAGTTTAAAATGTACTTGTTCCAACAGACATTTGGGGCAGTGTTTTAATTTAGTTACAGGAAGTCACAGCATTGATTTTGTGTTGTATTTGATAATATTGACAGATGATTTTATGTTATTATGATTTGTGGCTGGTGACTTGTGATGTGTCTAGTTTTATTATGTATATGTGTGTTGTATTAATTGGGGGGGACTCATGTTTTAATTTTTGTGTATGTATTTTGTAATTTGCCTAGATATTTTGATAGTGCAGTGAAGAAATATTTTTGAATAAATAAATGATTAAAAGGTAAGGTGAAAGAGGCTATTAGAGCCAAAAAACATATTTCAGAAAATGAGCCAAATGAAGAAAATAGGCAGCAGTATAAACAATAGAAAGTTAAATGCAAAGCATTGATAAGGAAGCAATTGAGAATTTGAAAAGAAGCTTGCCATAGAGATAAAAACTCACAATAAAAGCTTTCAGATACATTTGAAGCAAGCAGCTAATAAAATTAGATGGTCAAGGGATAAAAGAGGTATTCAGGGAGGGCAATGCCATAGCTGAGAGCAGGGGCAGCCAGGGGTGATGCAGGGCCATGTGCAGAGACTCATTGCGGGGCCTCATTTGCATATCAAGTGGACCTCATTTGCATAACTTTAATTTATTTTATTTTAAAATGTATATGTTGCCCATCTAAAGTTTTAGGTGGCTTTCAAAGAAAACCTTTTTTTTCCTCCTGGCAATGACTTAGGTGCCTATTTACTAAATATAAATGTGTGTTAAGTGCCACTACGCCAATAGAAATAAATGGGTGTTCCTGTACTTAACACACATTAATATTTGTGAATGCGCATTAAGTTTAGTAAACATGTCTCTTAATGAGTGTCTGAATACCATTTGCATGGACAATGGGGATAAAGAGATTATCAGATTTCTACATTATTATACTCCAGTGTCAAGTGCCAGGCATATTAGGAAGTACTATAAACACTGCCCATTTAGAACCCATAGCAAACCCGCTGTATCATAACAGCACTACCAGGACCCACAAAGCACCAAACCCTACCTATCAAAAGGCAACACTGCAAATATTAAACCAATGCATCTCCTACCGGGGAAAGAGAACAAATGGCACCGTGAAATAGAAACTACATGAACAGAATATCTCAGCTTGGTTACAAATTCAGAACATAAACCGTCACCAAACAAAGAACAAGAGATCACAATTTAGAAATATGAAGACAATAATTAAACTGGGAACCTCAAAATCCAAACCTGGAATGTGCAACAACACTGGAGAAATAAAACTATACTTTAATTTCCTCTTGTACTAAACAAAATGCAAAGATGTTAGCAATGCACATTTCCCAGAGCTGACATATTCCAGTTAATAAATTTAAAATAGAAAAGTATTTTCTACCTTTTGTTATTTGGGCATTTTATTTTTCAGTTGCAATTGCTCCAGTCACTTTCTTCTGGTTTCTTTGTGTCTTCTGCTAACTCTCCATTGTCTGCTGTCCATTTGTCCTTTCTTCTCTCTTCTAGTTTTTTTTTCCATTCTCTCTCTACATCTGCTTTAACATTCTGATCTTTTTCCTTTTGCTCTTTCCTTCATTTCTTTCTTTATTCCTTTTTCATCCACTCAAATTTTACCCCTCCATCCTCAATCCCCACTTAATCTCCCAATACCTGGCCAATCGTAGATTTTTCTTCTCTCCTACATAAAGTATCTTTTCCCCTCTCCATCTTCACTCCCCAGCCCCATCCCCTTCCATCCTCCCCCAACATCGGTTCTCTTCTAGTTCTAGCCGTACCCAGCATCCGCTCCCTTCTAGTCCCATTCACCCATCCCCCTGCATCAGCCCATTTCCAGTCCTAGCCCCCATCAGCTGATTTCCAATCCTAGCCCCCCATCAATCCTTTCCAGCCTTATTCTAACCACCCATCAGCCCATTTCCAGTCCAAGCCCCCCATCAGCCCATTTCCAGCCCAAGCCCTCCCTAATCAGCCCATTTCCAGTCCTAGCCCCCTCCAATCAGTCTATTTCCAGTCCTAGCCTCCCATCAGCCATTTCCACTCCAATCCTAGCCCCTCCATCAGCTGATTTGCACTTCTAGCCTAGCCCCCCATCAGCCCATTTAGAGTCCAAGCCCTCCCCAATCAACCCATTTCCAGTCCAAGCCCCCCCTCAATCAGTCAATTTCCAGTCCTTGCCTCCTCATCAGCCATTTGCAGTCCTGGCCCCCCATCAGCCCTTTCCAGTCTAAACCCCCCAATCAGCCCTTTTCCAATCCTAGCCCTCTCATCAGCCCAGTTCCAGTCTTATCCTGGCCTCCCATCAGGCGATTTCCAGTCCTAGCTCCCTATCAGCACATTTCTAATCTTAGCCCCCTATCAACCATTTCCAGTCCTATTCTAGCCACCCATCAGTCCATTTCCAGTCCTATCCCCCTCATCAGCCATTTCCAGTCCTATCCTAGTCCCTCCATCAGCCGATTTGCAGTCCTATCCTAGCCCCCAACAGCCCATTTCCAGTCCTCGCCTCCCTATTAGCCCTTTCCAGTTCTATTCTAGCCCCCCATTGGCCCATTTCCAGTCCTAGCCCCCTCAATCAGTCCATTTCCAGTCCTAGTCCCCCCATCAGCTATTTCCAGTCCTATCCTAGCCCCTCCATCATCCAATTTGCAGTCCTATCCTAGCCCCCATCAGCCCATTTCCAGTCCAAGCCCCCCATCAGCCATTTCTAGTCCTATCCTAGTCCCTCCATCAGCTGATTTGCAGTCCTATCCTAGCCCCCATCAGCCCATTTCCAGTCCTCACCTCCCTATCAGCTATTTGCAGTCCTAGCTCCCTATCAGCCCTTTCCAGTTCTATCCTAGCCCCCCATTGGCCCATTTCCAGTCCTAGCCCCCTCAATCAGTCCATTTACAGTCTTAGTCCCCCCATCAGCCATTTCCAGTCCTATCCTAGCCCCTTCATCAGCTGATTTGCAGCCCTATCCTAGCCCCCATCTGCCCATTTCCAGTCCAAGCCCTCCTCAATCAGTCCATTTCCAGTCCTAGCCCCCCATCAGCCATTTTCAGTCCTAGTCCCTCCCCAATCAGCCTATTTCTAGTCCTAGCACCCCCCATCAGCCCATTTCCAGCCCTCACTCTCCCCAATCAGCCCTTTTCCAGTCCTAGCCCCCTCATCAGCCCATTTCCAGTCTTATCCTAACCCCCTGATCAGCCCATTTCCAGTCCTAGCCCCCTCCCCAAAGAGTCCCGCCCCTGTCTGAGTGGCTTTAGAGGGAGCCAGGGAGGCCTGCGGCTCTGGCTCACTTCTGCACAGCCGCTGGAGTGACACCAAATTATTCAAAGTTGTTAAATTGCACATGGATTGTAAGAAATTGCAGGAGGATCTTGTGAGACTGGGAGTCTGAGCATCCAAATGGCAAATGAAATCTAAAGTAGAGCTTTAGAAAGGACGTCCAAGTCAAATCAGGGATGTCCAGGGAATCATGTGCTGAGAAACATCAGGGATGTCTATGTCTCCACCTGATTTTAGTAACATAGATGTCCCCGATGGAGACATCTGCACCAGCGGCAACATAGATGTCCCCCTTAGGAATGTGTGGGGCAGGGACATCCATCTTATGCAAGCTAGCATAAGGGGACTTCCAGCAGTGTAGCAAAACAAAAACACGAGCCCTCATTCCCTGTCAATGTCCATTATCAGTATGTAAAAAGGGGACATGAATAGACTTCCTTCTCCACACCCTCCAGATATCTGTCTGACAAAAATGACATAAGGCTGAGCCCAAGAAAAATACTTAGTCAAATTTGAAAACGCCATGAGCAAAGAGTTAACTGCTGCATTCGACAACCCCTAGAAGAATCATTCATATAAAATAAATGGGACGTCAGATGGGAGACAACCCACTATATATAGTAAGCTTTAGCCAGGGTATGATACCCCTCCAATATCTTTCATAGGTCCCAAAAGAACTAAGACTTTTCAAATTTTGATATGCATGTAAAATTTCAAAAACCACTTAGCTTCAATAGTGAACTTCTAAGCGAACACAGCAGAGCTGCCAGCTGAGAGACAGCAGGTTGATTCGAGTTTCACCATAAGATTTTAAAGAAATGGCTGCCTCAGGACAGGTTGCACATCAATGATGAACAATACTCAGGTGTATAATCACTACAGCCAAAGTGAGCATTTAAAGAGAAACAGCAGTGTGTAAGCAGACAAGCGCCATCACATCAATGACATCACACAACAGAAATCCAGTCCAGGTTTTCATTCAGGCCATTAGGTTGTAACGCATTCAGAGAGAAAATCCACTTAAGTTCAAGATGTGTAAGATGCCCCTTGTTGCTGTCCTGATGATTATTACATCTCAGTTCATGCCATTGGTGTGATAATTCCAGGCAATGTTGAACTATAGGGGCTGCAACCACACAATTAGTAAATCTAGATTTGTGTTCACTAAGCCTAGTTTTAATTATCTGACACGTCTTCCCAATGTAGATCTTTGCACAGGGGCAGATAATTATATATATATATATATCACCCAAGATGCCCAATAATCAGTCATATGTTTCAAAGGATATTGAAGGCCAGTTCTGGCACCAGTCTGGTTCTTGTGATATGGACTGGCCACTGTTGGAAACAGAATACGGGCTTGCTGGACCTTTGGTGCGATGCAGTATGGCAATTCTTGTGTTCATCCAGAGATAGATGAGCATAAGTTTCTGAAACATTTATTTTTTCTGCTTTATTGCCAGGGCCCAAAATGATGACAATAAAAATAAAAACCACACAGAAAACAAACACAAAGTAGAAATGATAAAACAATGCAATGCAAGAATGAATCTCAATGTGCTCTCTCCTGCCAGTGCAATACAAGATAATTAGCAATGCAAGAATGAATCTCGATGCGCTCTCTCCTGCCAGTGCAATACAAGATAATTAGCAATGCAAGAATGAATCTCGATGCGCTCTTTCCTGCCAGTGCAATACAAGATAATTAGCAATGCAAGAATGAATCTCGATGCGCTCTTTCCTGCCAGTGCAATACAAGACAATTAGCAATGCAAGAATGAATCTCGATGCGCTCTCTCCTGCCAGTGCAATACAAGACAATTAGCAATGCAAGAATGAATCTCGATGCGCTCTCTCCTGCCAGTGCAATACAAGATAATTAGCAATGCAAGAATGAATCTCGATGCGCTCTCTCCTGCCAGTGCAATACAAGATAATTAGCATTGCAAGAATGAATCTCGATGCGCTCTTTCCTGCCAGTGCAATACAAGATAATTAGCAATGCAAGAATGAATCTCGATGCGCTCTCTCCTGCCAGTGCAATACAAGATAATTAGCAATGCAAGAATGAATCTCGATGCGCTCTCTCCTGCCAGTGCAATACAAGATAATTAGCAATGCAAGAATGAATCTCGATGCGCTCTCTCCTGCCAGTGCAATACAAGATAATTAGCAATGCAAGAATGAATCTCGATGCGCTCTCTCCTGCCAGTGCAATACAAGATAATTAGCAATGCAAGAATGAATCTCGATGCGCTCTCTCCTGCCAGTGCAATACAAGATAATTAGCAATGCAAGAATGAATCTCGATGCGCTCTTTCCTGCCAGTGCAATACAAGATAATTAGCAATGCAAGAATGAATCTCGATGCGCTCTCTCCTGCCAGTGCAATACAAGATAATTAGCAATGCAAGAATGAATCTCGATGCGCTCTCTCCTGCCAGTGCAATACAAGATAATTAGCAATGCAAGAATGAATCTCGATGCGCTCTCTCCTGCCAGTGCAATACAAGATAATTAGCAATGCAAGAATGAATCTCGATGCGCTCTCTCCTGCCAGTGCAATACAAGATAATTAGCAATGCAAGAATGAATCTCGATGCGCTCTCTCCTGCCAGTGCAATACAAGATAATTAGCAATGCAAGAATGAATCTCGATGCGCTCTTTCCTGCCAGTGCAATACAAGATAATTAGCAATGCAAGAATGAATCTCGATGCGCTCTCTCCTGCCAGTGCAATACAAGATAATTAGCAATGCAAGAATGAATCTCGATGCGCTCTCTCCTGCCAGTGCAATACAAGATAATTAGCATTGCAAGAATGAATCTCGATGCGCTCTCTCCTGCCAGTGCAATACAAGATAATTAGCAATGCAAGAATGAATCTCGATGCGCTCTCTCCTGCCAGTGCAATACAAGATAATTAGCAATGCAAGAATGAATCTCGATGCGCTCTCTCCTGCCAGTGCAATACAAGATAATTAGCAATGCAAGAATGAATTTCGATGCGCTCTCTCCTGCCAGTGCAATACAAGATAATTAGCAATGCAAGAATGAATCTCGATGCGCTCTCTCCTGCCAGTGCAATACAAGATAATTAGCAATGCAAGAATGAATCTCGATGCGCTCTCTCCTGCCAGTGCAATACAAGATAATTAGCAATGCAAGAATGAATCTCGATGCGCTCTCTCCTGCCAGTGCAATACAAGATAATTAGCAATGCAAGAATGAATCTCGATGCGCTCTCTCCTGCCAGTGCAATACAAGATAATTAGCAATGCAAGAATGAATCTCGATGCGCTCTCTCCTGCCAGTGCAATACAAGATAATTAGCAATGCAAGAATGAATCTCGATGCGCTCTTTCCTGCCAGTGCAATACAAGATAATTAGCAATGCAAGAATGAATCTCGATGCGCTCTCTCCTGCCAGTGCAATACAAGATAATTAGCAATGCAAGAATGAATCTCGATGCGCTCTCTCCTGCCACAGCAATACAAGATAATTAGCAATGCAAGAATGAATCTCGATGCGCTCTCTCCTGCCAGTGCAATACAAGATAATTAGCAATGCAAGAATGAATCTCAATGCGCTCTCTCCTGCCAGTGCAATACAAGATAATCAGCAATGCAAGAAAGCTTTCTCAAAGAAGCATTTATTTATTTATTTTATTTAGTATACCGCTATTTCCAGCGATCAGCAGCAGTTTTTGATTACAGATTGGAAATTGTCAAATCATGACAGGAAATTTTTGAGGTATAAACACATTGATTAGACAGGAAAGCACAGCACACAGAGAACTATTTTACAGGGAACACGGGCTATGGAGGGTTAAGTGGCTTGCCCAAGACCACAAGGAGCACCTGTGGGACTAGAAACCCCAGTCCTTCCGGCCCAAGGTTGCCGTCCTCTAGTGGGATTTGAACCCCCGACCTTCCGGCCTGAAGTACCTTGACCCAATCACTAGGCTACTCCTCCACTCCAAAATAAAGCATGCCATCACATTTCTCTCTAAAGCACAGATGTTGTGGATCTAGGCAGCTGTCAAGTGAAATTAAGTTCTATAAATGGAAAGAAACCAAATGAAGACTCTTTGATAGGTGATCTCTAATTTGGACTTCGATTTGGTGGAACCATGCCTGTTGTAACATGCTATAATAAATGGAACAGAAAGATTGTTTTGGAAGGTCATGTGTCCATAAATCGGACAGATTGGTTGAGACATTTAAATGCTATAGACAATATTTGAAATTGTAACAAAACTTACAATGCTGATTAAGTGATCGATGCTACGATACATGAACATACCATTAGTATTCTCATTAATATTACTGCTATGACATTAGTGGTGCTCTTGTTTTTCTCTGTAAAGTGCCAGATTTGATACTAGCACCTAAAGGTTTTCCATCATAGCAAGTTTTTTTGCGAGTCTCATAGGTTGCCAAAAAAGGATTGACTTGTTGACTAGCTTTCCCGGATTTCTCATAAAGCCTGGCCTGATTTTGCCCATCGTAATCTGCAGGTGTGGTATAGCTCTGTTACCCTGCATTCCAGCTCTGTTTAGTCTTTAGTGTGTGTGCCATAGACTAGCAGGTCTAGTCTACCCCTGTAGGCATGCTTGCAGTAGCTTGCAGAGCTTCCTACCATGTCGTATGATATCTACTGGTGAACTAACCACAAAGACAGCATGCTCACACTTGCTTGTGGGCAAATTATGACTTTATTGCTTCTCCCCACACGCTTTCTCATGGTACAGGATGCTGATGTTTTCATTAGCAAGAGGGTATGTGGTGAATGTTTCTGTTTCTCACTTAGAAAAGTTGATGAATCACCCTATGTGTAATTCAAGAGTAATAAAGTCCCCGGCCTGTGCTAGGAAGAAGCAAGTTGTGCTAAATGCACAACTGTAGCTACTATTGGAGTGGAGGAGTCGCCTAGTGGTTAGAGCGCTGGCATGATAACTAAGACACTAGGTTTTGATTCCCACTGGCACTCCTTGTGACCTTGGGCAAGTAAGTCACTTAACCCTCTGCTGCCTCAGAAGAAAGGCTTTGCACTGGTCACACTGTCAAGAAAACCCAGGAGCTGCTGGGTCACATTGACTCAAAGGGATGCAGTTCATCTGCTATTTATTCTACATGGATACTGGTCTTCTCTTTATGTACCTCCCCCTCCCTTCTGCGTTCTCACAGAGTAGCAGGGTCCTTACTCACTGAGACCTGACACAACTCACTGCACATCAGTTCTAGACCTAGAGGCTCATTCTGAGTGGATGGCAGGGTAGAGATAGGAAAATAAAAGAAGCTTCTGCTCCATGACCTTTAAGTGTATCACATGTATTCTTTCCCAAAAATCCATCTTTAGACACTAGATGGCCTATAACTTTACTTAAAATTCAAAATATTTATTATTCAAACACATTATACAACAGTCTGGGAATTGAATGCACAGTACCAAATGGAGAAATACAGATTGCAAATCAGGGAAGACAGTGTTTAGATCCCGCTGGTACTCCCTGTGCCCTTGGGCAAGTCACTTTACCCTCCAATGCCTCAGATACCAACTTAGGACCCTATTTTACTCAGGATTTTTCGCAGATAGTAAATGGGAGAAAATCTTTAGGGGCTTTTCTGGATGTGGCAGCAGAAAAATGTGCAAGCCGCAGTCATGTGCAAAGTGCAATTTTGGAAAGGCTGCGGCTGAAATTGCCATGGGCACATTTATATAAAAACATTTGGCTAAGAGGCATTCTGGGGACGTTTTGAGGCATGGCCTGGGTGGGGCAAAAATCGACACATCTATATCCTATTTCATATAGGGGATGTTTGTGTACAACCAGAATTGCTCATGTCTGAAGTTGCACCTGCCCCTGACACAAAGAGGTTTTGCAAAAGTGCTTCTTCTTGCCCCACCATCACAGGAGGGTTTAAGGGGGATATCTTTTCTTGGAAACTCTAGGGGTCTTTGTATTCAATCACAAGGAAAAAATGATTGAGGCACATCCCACAGAGGAGTGATTTGGCAAAAGGTTTAGTCCACTCACCATATGTTCTCTGTGCAAGACATCTTGCACTGGTAAGGTTCCCAATGGGGCCCGACGTTTATGCGACTGCTTTCTTCAGCCTTTTACTGTATAACAGACATACATACACATACAGTATGTGCTTCATATGTTAATTGATAACAGGGAACAGTTAATAATTTAAAAATGGCACATAATATATTTCTAAAATCCACTATTAGAAACTATTTCATGGGATCTAAGAGCAGAAAAAGCATGAAAAGGATAGCCCATTTCACTTGGACACCCTGGTTTAGGTGACTCTTGGGTTAATACCTACAAAGTTTATTTTTACTGTTCAATGTAAATAGTTGATTTCTATTGTTCTATGTAAAATGTATACAAACTGTGTACAAGACTGTTAATCTGTTATATGTAAACCGCCCTTGATCTCTGGAAGGGGCGGTATAAAAGAAATAGTTAAATAAAATAAAAATAAATAAAATAAACTCCATAGGCCTAGTCTGTGGAGAGATATGTGGGGGTATTGCCCCCCTAAATGGTCTGGATACTGGTGTTGATTTGGCTAGCCTCCCCCCACAGCTAATATGCCCTTCCCAGCACTTGTCCCCCCAAACTAAGCTGACAAACCACACTCGAACTTTCTGACAGGACGATGCAGAAAGCTAGCGCAGCCTTTAAGCACACATAATGCCACGTTTAAGCACACTACAACTTTCTGAATGCAGAAAACAGACATAAACCCCTGTGGAAAAACTAACACCCAATTAACGCCACACATGTTTAAATAAATTTTAATCAGCTGCATAGTACACCCGATGCAGAGAAGGCATAGATGATTTTGCAGCCAATCATAGCGTCAACATTTTTACTTCAGGATCTGAAGTGACTTTAACCTCAAACGCATGCTCCCAACAGTATTTGATGGCATTGGGTGCTTTCCCCAATGCCTAGACCATCTTCTCAAATGATCAGGTATCGGGCAAAGCTCCAGATGCCATCAAAACACTGTCAAGGGCTGCACCCAACAAAAAAAGAATCCCTGGTGGCCCAGCAACCCCATTTCCCCCTCCCCAACAGTATTTTGATGGCATTGGGAAAAGCCCCCAATGACATCAAAACACTGTCGAGGGCTGGTGCCCCAACAATAAAGAAATCCCTGGTGGTCTAGCAGCCCCGATCCCCCCTGATAATATTTTAATGGCATCGATGATGATCGTAGCAACAGGTAAGGCCCCTGATGCCATCAAAATACTGTCAGGGGACTGGTACCTCGATAATAAAAGAATCCCTGGTAATCTAGTGGCCCCTGTACCCCCACCCCCCATTAAAAAAAATAACTGTTGGTCTAGTGGCTCCTGTACCCCCCAATAAATAAAAACAAAAATATAACTTGGTGGTCTATTGGCCCCTGTACCCCCCACTAAATAAAAATAAAATAACCTGGTGGTCTAGCAGCCCTCGTACCTCCCCACCCCCATTAAATAAAAAGAAAATACCCTGGTGGTCTAGCGGCCCCTCTTACCCGGTACAAGGTAGACTATGTCTTATATGGCAGTCTGACTTCATCCGGTGCATCTCATGATTTGTTTATTTATTTTATTTTTATTTATTTACATTTCTTTTATACCGCGCTATTCAACATCAGTGCGGTTTACATAGAACATCAAACATACACGTTGCATATAATGAAACAGTGTTTACAGGTAACAGGAAATATAACTTGGATAACTTGGGGTAACTATTTACATCAGATTTCAAGATGTACAAGCTAGACGTATGAGTGTCTTATATATGCACTTTGTCATGATATCTATATTAGACTATGGGTGACGTTACTATATCTTCGTCTATCTTGTAGTAATGAATGAATAGGTAGTGTTTTACTGCCTTCCTAAATTGTGCCAAGTCGGTGATTGCACATATATTGGGAGGGAGAGAGTTCCAGCTTCTCGGTGCACATAATTTGAAAGCTCTATTAGCAGTCGCATGAGTGCAGTGGGTTAATTCTTTTGGGACAACTAATGAGTTTATCGCTGCTGATCTCCTGGATCTGTTGGATGGTGTGGTATGAATGAGTTCCGCAAGTGATGTGGAGGCTAGACCATTGATGGACTTGAAAGTGAGCAGCAGAATTTTAAATGATATTCTGGACTGAATGGGGAGCCAGTGAAGATGTTTTAAAATGGGTGTAATATGGTTCTTCTTCGACGATCCGATTAGAACTCTAGCTGCAGAATTCATTGCAAGCTGTAGAGGGTTTAAAGTAGACAGAAGGAGGCCATGCAGGATTGAATTTGCGTAGTCAAAATGAGGCATGATAAGTGCCTGGTAGATAGTTCGGAAGTCGCTTGGATCAAGTAGGAAACGAAGATGCCTGAGGGTACGGATTTTGTGGTATATTGCTCTGACTACATTGCTTATGTGGAGTTTCATGTCAAGGCGTTGGTCCAGAGTGACTCCAAGGTACCTGATCGAGGATTTAGTCTGGAGTTCTGCTTCCTTGACTTTTATATGTGTTGGTGTTATGAAATTTGGTTTCCTTGTAATGAAGAGCACCTCCGTTTTCTTGTGTTGAATTCTAAGGTTTTGTGATTGAAGCCAATTGGATACTGAGTCAAAGCATTCTGTAATTGGTGAAAGGTCCGGGTTTTCTGTTGAGAAGGGCATATAAAGTAGGATGTCGTCCGCGTATACCAGGCAGTTTACCCCAAAAGAGCGAATGAGATTACAGATAGGTTGCATGTAGATATTAAACATCAGGGCTGAGAGGGATGATCCCTGCGGGACTCCTTGTTTTTGGTGAAAAGGTTTAGAAGTTGAGGTCCCTGAACGTACATGTTGCCATCTGTTTGTAAGAAACTATCCACCAAGCACGCAACACCTCACTACACTCCTTACTGCCTCGACCATCCCACAACAGATCAACCAGACATTCCTCCAATAACTCTATCGTTGTCCCCCACAAAAGAACCAAATCCACACAACGGACCTGCAACAGAGCATTCGAACTTTATGCTCCATCCCTCTGGAACTCTCTACCAAACCACATCAGGAACAACGCTGACATCACATCATTTAAGAAACAGCTGAAGACAATCCTATTCCGTGAACATCTCTGAACGGAAACACCACCATGACCCAATACTTAGATTCAGCAGAAGTAAATCATGTCCATGTCTACCCATAATCATTAATTGTCGACCTTGGTGATGGCCCCACCCTAGAAGAAATTACCCCTCCCTATGTTACATGTTGCCGCTTTGACCCGGTGAAAAGCGGGATATAAATGCAGTTAAATAAATAAATAAATAAATAAAGATAAGATTTACACCAGGTTATCGCCATTTCTGAAATACCCTTTTCCTTGAGGCGCACCAAAAGAATCTCGTGATATACCGAGTCAAAGGCAGCTGCGATGTCAAGGAATATGAGTACAAAGCTCTGCCGGATGTTATCAATTCCTGTAGATATATTGTTTATAAGTGTGGTGAGGAGGGTGTCTACACCATGTTGTTCCCTAAAACCGTGTTGGCATGGGTCAAGTGGTGAGCTATTGTCGACATGGTCTTGAATTTGTCTTTGTACCTCTTTTTCTATTATTTTGGCCAAAAGTGGAATGCTCGATATCGGTCTGTATGAGTCCACTTTCAGGCTATCCAGCTTGCTGTTTTTCAATAGAGGTCTAATAGAAGTATGTTTGAGGGATTGAGGAAATACCCCTGTTGTAAAAGATCTTTCCATGAGCTTGGCTATAAATGGGCTAAGATCGGACCGTAACTCCTTTATCCAGAAGGCAGGGCATGGGTCAGTCTGGGCAGTGGTGGTGTTGATCTTAGTAATGATGTTTTCAATATGTTTCTTAACAGGGGTAGAGAACATGGTCAAGGGTGTTATATTGTTTTGTACTATTGCACTTGCGGTTACTGAGGATTTGTTGGTATGGCTTATCTTTGTTTACAAATAGTCAGCAAAGTCTTGAGGGTGGATATCGTTTGCTTGCTCAGGTACTGGTTCCTTTGTTAATTTCTTTACGAGGCTGAAAAGGTCATGGGGTTTGTTCAATGACCGCTTCAGTGAATCTATGTGAAATTGCCATAGGTTGGTGGTTACTGCTTCACGATGTTGTGCCAGATGGGAAATATATGCCTGTTGATCTATTTCTGAGTGAGATTTGGGCCAGCGTCTTTCCAACTTCCGTAGGGAGGAGAGAGATGATCGAAGTTCTGAGTTGTACCAAACTGCTGATGCACTGATGCGTGGCCAGACACTGATGCGTGGCCAGATGATGCACTGTGCGTGGCCAGACACCACCATTTTTTAAGATGGCGGATGCGGAGTGGGAACGTGTAGGCAGCGCTCCCACTTATTTTAAGGTACTGGGTGGGAGGGGCTACTAGACCCACCAGGTTATTTTTTTTTTATATTTAATGGGGTGGGGGGTACAGGGGCCGCTAGACCATCAGGGATTCTTTCATTGTCAGGTACCGGCTCCCGACAGTATTTTTATGGCATCAGGGGCCTTTCCCGATGCCACGATCATTCCTGATGCCATCAAAATACTGTCAGGGCTAAAATGCAAAATAACCACCCGGTGCCCGGAGAGCAAGCCATCCCAGTGCAAGCTTCTTGTGCGCATGTGTTTGGCGTCTTGCTCTCCCAGTTTAGCACTGCAGTGGCTCATTTGCATGTGCACGGTTAACGTGGCAGACATTTGCATACCCTATTCTTCCTGCATTGCACGTTAAAATGTGTGCATCGTCAGGAACATAAAAACTCGCTTCAGCGTAGGTCTAGTGCCAGCTTTCTGCATCGGCCTGTGACTGTTTTATTCAGGATGGCTGCATGCAAAGAGCCACGTCCTCATCCTTGGGGACTGTCTCTAATACAATGGTTGGCAACTCTGGTGCACTCTGTGCTCACGTTCCTTTTCTTCCAAGTCTTCAGTTTTTTGTTGTTATCACCCTGACGGCCTTCTGCTTTCTTTTGTCTCTTTTGCCTTCTATCAAGAACCATCTGATTTTCGGGAAATCAGTCAGATCCTGGTTATATCTGTGCTGCAATAAGCTTTATCATTTTTGGTATGGGTCTAATTGTATTTAATAGGACTGCTTTAGTGATATGCTTTAAAGAGTAGGGGAAGGAAAGGGGAAGCGATTTTGGATTTCGTTTGCGCCTTTTACAGCGGTAGGTCAAAATAAGTTACATTCGGTTACAGTAGATATTTTCCTGTCTCTGCAGGGTTTACAGTCTAAGCTTGTACCTGAGGTGATGGTGAGTTAAATGGCCTGCTCAGGATTACAAGTAGTACTGCTCCTAAAGGTCTTTTATTTATTTTCTTGGATTTGGTGTGGGTGCTTTTACCGATGGCAAAAGGAGTGTGGGTAGAGCAGAGATGGCTGATCATATGTGAGGATTTCAAATGTGGACTTTGTTTCTACGGAAAAACAGATGCAGAGCCCACACTTTGGCCAACCCTCTTCATTTTCAAAGGAAAACCCTGTGTAGGGATTGCTTTTACAAGTGTGCTTGCAGTCACACAGGGATGTACCCGTGGAATTATAAGCTCCCCATGGGGCTTCAAATTGCCCCCATTGTTTATGCCACTGTTTAAATATTATCTGTCTATATGGTTTACTATTTTACTATGTTCCCTGAAAAATAGTTATCTCCAAGTTATAATGCCCTGTTCAATGTAATTTCAGTTTGTTCAATGTAAACCGCACTGATGCAGAATAGCGCGGTATATAAGAGAATGTAATAAATAAATAAATAAACAGATAATATTGAAGGGAGGAGTGGCCTAGTGGTTGGGGCAAGGTACCACAGGCCAGAAGGTCAGTGGTTCAAATCCCACTAAAGGACAGCAACCTTGGGCCAGAAGGACTGGGGTTTCTAGTTCCACAGGTGCTCCTTGTGGTCTTGGGCAAGCCACTTAACCCTCCATTGCCCATGTTCCCTGTAAGTATTAGTGTATGTGTCTCATGTTAAATGTATCCCCCAACCACTTTGACCCAGTGAAAAGTAGGATATAAATGCAGCTAAATAAATAAACCATTTTGAGCTAATTTTAGGGAAAGCAGGTTAAAAGTCCATATAGAGAACTGGCCAATTTGCCAAATTTGGTTCTGAGAACATGACCAAGTCTCCTTCTGTCAGAGATCTTCCATCATCTCGGACACCTCTTTGTATGAAATCATATTCTTCCAGCTAATCAAATATCATCAGCAGAAATAAATCAGATGGTGTTGGGTCAGTGAGTGGTTACCCTAAAAGGACACCATTGTGAATCAGCCAAGCACCTTTTGAAATATAATCTCGGCTTTTGGCTCTTGCTCTCTTTACAGAGACCTAGAAGGCATATGAATCTCATCTATACATTCTGTGATCTCTAAGGGAATATTGTATTAGAGATGAAATCACACAAACACTCGAATCAACCTGATTTTGTGATCCTAGAAAGTGCTTTGCTAGCAGAAGTATGCTCGTCAGTACACACTAGTAAAGGTGACGTCAGCAAGCGTTGTTAATCTATCCCTATTCTGTTGTATGAACGCTGGCTTTTTCCTCACAGTTTGCCTGAAATTGAAACACTAGGAGATCTGTTTTTAGCCCATCCCTCCATGTGGCAAAAGAATTGCTAAACACAAGCTAGAGTTATATTTCTGATATGTAACTTCCTCTGGAATGCTGAAGGCTTTCAGTCATGGGAAGAACTCTATAAACACTGAGATTGAAAAAGAAGCAAAGAACACAAGCACACTAGGTCCAGAAATTGTAGCATTAGCAAATTCAGAGATATAAAGGCACATCCTAGAAAGGACGTGGAGATCAGAATTGAGACGTCAAGGTCAGGATGTGCTCCGTTCTGATAGTATTTTGGGAACAGCTCTGCCAAACGTGGAGCCATTTCTAAAATACACTTCCATGTACTGGTGAGGTACCATTTCAGAAATATACATGTGAAAAATGGATGGATGAAACCCAAAAACGTACACGTTTAAGTACCGACATTTCACAACACACAGATGTAAATGTGCATCTAAGATGTGCACATGCTGCTACTCAGCTACAGAGGACCTTATCTTTAGGTCATTTCTATTTGAAGGGGGAAATAAAGACTGGGGGCTTAAGGAGGATATCTCCCTGGATCCCTCCTGTAAAGGGAGAGGAAAATGGAGCATATATTCCATACCTGTTTGTGTCAGGGAGCACATTTGGGCTTTCATGTGCATTCTCTATATTAAATGAGGAATACAAATGTAGATTTTTGCCCCACCCAGGGCACCCCTCACATGGCCATCTGCTTTTGACATGGCATGATCATAGTAACATAGTAACATAGTATATGATGGCAGATAAAGACCAGTATGGTACATCTAGTCTGCCCAGCAAGGCGGTAAGAGTAGGTGCACCTGCTGTTCTTTGCAGGTCACCCCTCCATATGCCTTTGTTTAGGGGTGTACCCACCACTCCTTGTAGGTCAACCCTATTTGTTGAGATACAAGAGAGAGTTATGTTTATTTTGATTTTATACTGTTGCTATAAAGGGATCCACTGTGTCTATCCCATGCCATTTTGAATTCTGTCGCTGTATTTATCCTCACCACTTCTATCGGGAGGGCATTCCAAGCATTCACCACCCTTTCAGTGAAAAAGTATTTCCTGACGTTACCTTTCAGTTTACCCCCTTGCGGCTTCGTGTTATGCCTTCTAGTTTTACAGCTTCCCCGCCTTTGGGAGAGATTTGTTTGTTCATTAATACTCTTTAGATATTTAAAGGTCTGAATCATATCTCCCCTGTCCCTCCTCTCCTCCAGAGTGTACATATTTAGGTCTTCAAGTCTCTTCTCATATGTCTTCTGACGCAGGCTCCAAATCATTTTGTGAAATCACACCTAAATTCGGTCACTTTCTGAATGCGTACTGATGCAAAATTAGAAAAATACATTCAACTCAAACAATGGTAGAAAAAATCTTTTTAGAGAATTTTAGAAAATGTTTTTAAAATTTGAACAAAAAGTGTCAATATTCAAACACACAGTTGGCAAAAAAACTGGTCTCAGAACTTTGTCCACCATTCAGACTAATGTCTTTCTTAATGGCATCTCAGAACATCAATGACCATTTGCATTTACAAACTCGCCGCTGTGCTCCTGATTTTTTACACTCCCACAAAAAATAACCGGAAACTGGCTTGACTTTTTTCCAAAACCGGAATGCTAATTAAGCGACAGTTTCTACCAGAACTCCAAAACATATTCAACTCTGTCGTGCTCTGTAGAGGTATCACATCTTAGTATAAGCAAACACAATGGAAATTCTGCGTCACTTAGCTGTCGCTCTATTGGGAGCTTCCCTCAGCTTTAAAGATCTCTGTGTAGATCTTAACACTCTGCCTGTGCACCACTGAGGCGTTTCACAGCCACAGTTTTGTCAGGAGATCTCATCCACAGTATTCTGAAATTAAAACACAAGACATCTCTTATATCTAAACCCTCTTTCAACTATCCCTACACAATTAGAAAATTCCACCAATCTAAAAATCAACTAACACTAAAAACTCTCACTTACTATGTCAATGCTGCCCACGTCTACCTTGGAGTTCTTTCCGATTCTTCTTAGACGCTGCGCATGCGAAGTAATCATTCTTAACTGACCTTTAAACCCCTGATGTGTTACTCAATAACGCATTCAATGATCCTCACTGCTCTGCTCCTCCCCAAGGAACTTATTATCCTAAACCTGTTGCCTTACCCATAACCAATAAATGGCGAAAGTAGAAAATATTATTTATTCTTCTAAGAAACATTTATAATTTAGCCACAAGGTTGGACCACGCTGTTGTTACCCGTGAACCCCACCATAGACTTTATACACATACTGCCCAGTCTATGGTAGTGTTCAATCCTGTGGGGATGACTGAATCCAATCTGTGTATCCATCGCTGTTCTCTTATCAGGAGAGCTTTGTCTAACGTTTTCCCCTTATTAGCTTCCTCCACTTTGTCAAGCAGAAAACAACGAAGTTGGTTAAAAGTATGACATTCTGCAATGCAATGTGGAACTATCGGGGCTTCTAACTTATGACACTTCAACCTACTCCCATGTTCATGTATGCATACTCTCAAAGGGCATATAGTTTTCCCCACATATAGTAATCCACAGGGACATTGGATCCCATAAACCGAAGGGGATAATCAATTCCGTGATAAGTGAATATAGATAGTTCCAAGGTAATCTCGCAAATATCACAATGCCCACACTTTTTATGACTACCTCCCCATGGGACCGAAGTTACTGGGGCCAAAACCGCAGGACTCAACCACTCTTTTAGATTACGCCCTCTCTGCCAAACACACCGTATCTGTTTATCTTCTAACCACAGGACTGCCCTTAAAACATTCCGATGTTTGTGTAGAACACGCTGTATAGAATTACTCAATGGGGAAAAACCCGTGACCAAATTAATCTTGTCTGAATCCCAAGTTTTTTTCTCAGACTGGGTTCGATGATTCAATAATATGCTTCTGTGGTTATATAGGGCTCAATGATATGCCCTTTTTACTACTTTCTTCGGATAACCTCTCTATGAAATCCTGAACTGAAACTTTAGCTAGCCTCTTAAAGTCCTGTACCTCAGAACAATTTCTCCTAAAACGTAAAAACTGTGAAAAGGGGAGGCTTTCTTTTAATTGTCGAGGGTGCTTGCTTGTAAAATGTAAGAAGGTATTTCTATCTGTCATCTTCTTAAAGACAGACGTTACCCATGTCTTTTCTCCCCGGATAATTTTCACATCTAGATATGTGATAGTCCTCCTGTGATACACATGAGTGAATTTTATATGATTATCACATAAATTTATCCACTGTAAAAATTCTAACAGCTGTTCCTCAATAAACCTTTTCCAGACTACAAGGTTACTTATATAAGGGGAATCTGGTAACCACCAGGCCTCGAATGTGCTCATATAAAAGTTCGCAATAGACGGAGCACATGTTGCTCCCATGGCTATGCCTGAGATTTGTTGATACAATTTACCCTCAAATATAAAATAGTTTCTAAATATTGCCAGTCTAGCTAGATCTATTAAGAAATCCACATGTGAGTTAGACAGATCCCCTCTAAGGGATAATGTGTGCTGTACTGTTTCAAGAGCCTCCTGCTGGGGAATACTTGTGTACAGAGAGGTAACGTCCAGGGTGACTAGCACCGTATCCGGATGTGTCGCCCATTCAGCCATGTCTTGCACAATTCTCAAAAAATGGGTAGTGTCTCGTAAACACCTGGTCGAATGCTTTTTCTGAGCCCAGCGAGAGAAGTATCACCTCATCAGGCTCCCATTTCGCTGTCCATATAACATTCAATATTTTCCTGATATTATCAGACACCTGCCTCCCCAGTATAAACCCCGCTTGATCTTCATGAACTAACTTACCCAGTATTCTATTAAGTCTGCCCGCTAATACTTTGGCCAGCAACTTCGCATCTATATTTATCAGCAAAATCGGCCTGTATGACGCGCACACCAGAGGATCCCGCCCCTCTCTATGTATCAGATTTACTCCTGCCCACCCCATCATCTCCGCTAACCGTTCCCCCTCCTTTGGTAAATTAAACAATCGCATCAAGGATGTCAACAACACTCCTTTAAATTTTTTATAGAAGCTCGCCGTGAGTCCATCAAGTCCTGGGGCCTTTCCTGGCTTCAAGTCCCTGATTGCCTGCTCCACTTCCACTACCTGTATTTCTCTATCCAGTGTCCTCCTCTCCCCTTCCTTCAAATGTTTGAGTCTTGCTGCTTCCAGATAATCCCTCATGTCCCCCTCCGCCCTATCTGGTATTGCCTCATATAGTCTCTGATAATAACCCACAAACTCATCTCTTATCTTCTGCTCATCTCTCTCCACCACTCCCCGACCTCTGAGCTGCGTTTTCTGTTCCCTATTCCTCTGCTGCTGTAAGCGCCACGCCAGGTACTTTCCCGCCCTATTTCCCCCTTTGAAAAATTCCTGCCTCAATAATTGCAACCGAAAATGAATCCTTTCAGCCTTCAATGCATTAAGCTTAGCCCTAGTCTCCAGCACCTCCCCCCTATACTTCCCACCACTATCCTTGGCATCCGCCCCGTCCAACCTGACCAACTTCTGCCACAGTTGTAATTCCTTTCCCTCCCTTCCCTCTTTATTCTCGCCCCTCATTTTACCAAGATGCCTTGCACCACCACCTTAAAAGCATCCCATACTACCCCCGCCTTTATCTCTCCATTCGCATTTCTTTTGAAATATTCTGGTATCATCTCCTCCAGCTCCTTCACCACCCTATGATCTCCCAATAAGGCCTCATTCAATTTCCAGTATTGCACCTCCTTGTTTTCTCTCCTACAGCTCAAGCACACAATAACCGGTGCATGATCAGACCATGTAATCGGCTCCATTTCTCCCCCCCCCCTCGTATCCTACCCGCTATCTCTTTCCCTACCCAGATGGTATCCAACCTGGAGTAGGTGCCATGCACCGCTGAAAAGAACGAATACTGTCGCCTACCCGGGTTAATCAATCAAATCATGGTCCTTTACGAAACTCCTGATATCACTCCCTGTCTGCTCTCCTCCCTTCCCCCTTCCCTGTAGAGTCTCTCCCAACCTCCCAGGGCATATTGAAATCCCCTCCACAAATCCTCGTTCCCTCCCCCAATAGACTCACTTTCTTATCCACTTCCTCCCAAAATTCTTTTTGCGTCCCTGTGGTGCATACACATTGATCACACAGAACCATTCCTCCCCTATCGTTCGCACCAGCAGATACCTTCCCCACTCTGTCTCAAACTATTGTATGGACTTCTACCTTAAGTTTCCCACTTACCAGCAATGCCACCCCCCTTTCTTCCGCTCCCTCATATTAGAAGCAAACAAAAGCTCAGTATACCCCTTTGGTCTCACCACTGACTCATGTCTCCATAGCAAATGTGTCTCTTGCAGTAAAACAAGTGATGCTTTCTGCCTTGATAGTTCCTTATATAATTTCTGTCTCTTAAAGGGTGAATTAAAACCTTTCACATTCAATGTAACGATTTTCAGTTCACCTAAGCCCTATCCTCCCCCTTTGCTCCCCCTGCTCCTCACTCCCCTTCCCTTCTCTAGCCCTTCCCCCTCCCCCCTCCCCTCCCCTCCCTCCTCCCCTCCCCTCTCTCCCTCCTCTTCTCCTTTCCCTCCCTCCTCTTCACCTTCCCCCTTCCCTCCCCTCCCCCCATCCACCCTACCACCCACCCATATCCCCCCTCTCCTCAAAGGAGATGCATCTTCCATTACCATGACGAACTGTCAGGCTGCGCCTGTCTCTTATCCCTCCAGTCCCCTGCACCCCCGCTCTCTGCCCCCTCTGCTGATTGCCCGTCTTCTCTCTTGCGTTCTGCTGCGTGTCCTACCTAATTAACTCCTCCCTCCCTCCTCACCCCTTAACCCCTGCCATCCCCAGACAGCCTTAATGGCCAGGAATGCCATCCAGATCCACTCCCCTCCCCCCACCCCTCTCCCCTGATCTTAAATTACATTTAACCTTCCCTCCCCCTATACAACTTCAACATCATGTGCATAATTCGACCATGTCCTCCACTTCAACTGCTCCAGTCTCTGCCTCTGGCGCTGCTCCTATGCTCTCTCTGTTCATCCTCGCCAGCCTTCTCCCCGCCGCTGGAACTCTGTGCCACCTTAGACTATCCCTCTTTGCGATGGTCACAGCTGCTGTAGAAGTTCCGGCCGTCCTTCTCTCCCCCTCCGGAAGGTTCGATAGTCCCAGGTCTTTAAGTGCTTTCCAGGCTTCCTCACTTGTCTGCACTTTTCTGGACCTCCCCTTTACTGTCATCAGCAAGCCAAATGGGAACAGCCATTTATATCTCAGGTCCTCCCTTTGCATGTAGGCCGTCACCTCTTTAAGGTTTCTTCTGCGCTGCAGTGTGCCCAAAGATAAATCTTGGAATAACTCAAGCTTGTGCTCCTCCCAGAGGAATTGTCGCTCTGCTTGGGCTGCGCTCAGCAACTTTTCTTTGATCTTAAATGAGCTTAAGCACACTACAATATCTCGTGGTCTGTTGTCTCTGACTGGCCCCAGACCTCTATGTGCTCTCTCAATTTTGATGCTCTCTACTTCTCCCCCTTCTTCGGGACCTCCAAGATGCAGTAAGGCTCTGAAACTTTTCCCCATCACTTCTTCACAGTTCTTATACTGCAGTTCCTCTGGGAGGCCTCGCACTCTAAGGTTACATCTTCTGGAGCGGTCTTCTAAATCTTCCAATTTCATCTGTTGTTCTGCCTGCAGGCTTTTCATTTCCTCCCACCCTTTCTGCAGTTCCTCTAGCGATTCTCCTTGCTGCTCCACCTGGTTCTCTATTTCTTCTACACGGTTACCCATGTCCACAATATCTTGCCTCAGAGCCTGTATTGACTCCTTCAGTTCATTTTTTACTCCACTGAGTTCCATCTTGATCTCCTCTTTCAGCTCTGTTAACCATCCTTTTAGCATTGCCCCCATTCCTGGGCTACAAGCTCGTTCCATCTCCTCCTCCTGCTCAGTTGGTCCTTCATGCTGTAATCCGCCATCCTTCTCCGCCTCTTTTCCTCCTCTGGTTGTCGCATTTGAGGATCTGTATTCCGCCAATTTCTTTCGCACCGCTTGACTGCCCTTTGCCTTGTCCATGCTCCCTCCCCCAGACGGAGTGCCGGACTTCTGATTAGCAAATGGGTTCAGTACCTCAGTTAATGTCTCTGACACTCTTATTGGCCCCACTAGGGGTGCTGCCTTTGTCAGATTAGAATTGGAGATCTGATACTTTGCACTGTACTATACTCTTATCCTGTGTTAGCTTTGGACAACTCCTTTATTGTGCTTGCGTTTACCAGCGCCCCTCTCAGGTCAGGCTGCACTTCTGGATGTTACCTCCTGTGCCCCTACAGCAGTTCTCTCTTTTACAGTCCAACCTGTGGTCTTTCCTCCACTTCTTCACCACACTAATGTTATCTATATTGCACTGACTCCTTTCCCTCTCTCTCCAGCGTTGTGGGCACTTTCGTTACTACCCGCTCCTCCAAACTGCTCTTCTGCCCTCCACTGCTGTACACTCCGGGTTCCTGTAGTGCCATGTGTTCTCCCGGCTGCCGCACTACTTCCACCAACCGGGCTTGGTTATAACTGCTGCTCTCCAGTCCCCCGGACACCGTCTCACTCATGCACTCACCAGCTCTCTTGCAATACTATGGCCAGCACCATACCTGCACTCTTCACTTCGGGCCCCTGATCCTCGCTCCAGGCCTCACACAGCACTCCGGACCGCAGCTCCTCTCCCCAGGTGGCACTGCGTCATGCCTCTCGGGCCCACCATGTGGTCCTCCGCTTTGGCTCACCACGCAGCTCTCCGCTTCAGCGTTTCGCTGCTGCTTTCTGTGGGGCGCGACACACCCGCTATTAGCCTCGCTCTGCTCCGGAACTGCTCTGCTCCTACCGCCTCCTCCACACTCCTCTTTAGTTGCTTATTTGGAGGGTTTTCCCCCCCTTGTGCAGGCTTTGAAGGCGGAGCTAAATAGCTACACCGCCATTCATCCTGATGACGTCAACGGAAGTCCATTACAGATGATTTTAATGATTCACAGCTTACTAATACTAGGTCTGCAATCTCATATTTTAGTTCTTTCAACATCCTTGGATGTATACCATCCAGGCCAGGTGATTTGCTACTCTTCAGTTTTATCAAATAGTTGTAATACATTATCCCGGTGTATTGATATTTCTTTCAATTCTTCTGTGGCATCACCTTTAAATACCATTTCAGTCATGGCCAACATTCCTACATCTTCCTTAGTAAAGACCGAAGCAAATAATTCATTCAGTCTCTCTGCTATGGCCTTGTCCCCTCTTAGTGCCCCTTTTAGCCTTCTATCATCTAATGGGCCAACTGACTCTCTCACAGGTTTTTTGCTATGAATGTACTTGAAAAAGTCTTTATTATACACTTTTGCTTCTACAGCAAGCTTCTTCTCAAATTCTCTCTTTGCCTGCCTTATCAATGCCTTGCATCTAACTTGATAGTACTTAAGTTTTTCCAGTTTTTGCCATTTGGCTCCTTTTTCCATTTCCTGAAAGATGCTTTTTTGGCAACTACAGCCTCTCTGACCTCAACTTTAAACCATGCTGGCAGTTTTTTGGACTGTCTTCTACTTTTCTGCAGCTGTTCTGGGCTTCCAAGATAGTATTTTTAAACAACACCCATGCTTGATGTAAATCTTTAAGCTTTGCAACAGCTCCTTTTAGTTTTTTCTTAACTATTTTCCTCATTTTATTATAGTCTCTCTTTTGAAAGTTAAAAGGTAGTACTGTGGATTTCCTTGCTGTCCTTCCTCCATTTATTAAATCAAACGCAATCATGCTATGATCACTATTGCAAATGGGCCCCAACACTCTTCTGTCTTGCACCAGATCTTGTGTTCCACTAAGGACTAGGTCCAAAATGGCTTCCCCTCTGGTTGGTTCATGAACCATCTTCTCCAAGAAACAGTTGTTTATTTCATCTAAAACTTTGGGGCTTGTTTACAAAGCCGTGGTAGTGGTTCGCGATCGCGATCGCAGCCGCGGCCCCATTGAAATCAATGGGGCCGCGGCTCCGATTACGATCGCAAACCGCTACCGCGGCTTTGTAAACAAGCCCCTTTATCTCTACCATGTCCTGTCATGACACTGACCCAATCGATACCGGGGTAATTGAATTTACCCATTATTATTACTGTGCTGTAACTTTTGTTAGCTTCCCTAATGTCTTTGAGCATTTCATCATCTATTTGTTCATTCTGGCCAGGTACATCCCCACTGCCATTGCCTTCCGCTTTCCCTTTTTACATGAAATATCAATCCATAGAGATTCTACAGTGAATTTTATTTCTTGCAAAACTTTAATCCTTTGTGACTCAATGCCCTCTCTAACAGAGTGCAACCACTCCACCAATTTGATCCGCTCTATCATTATGATACAGTTGTACCCAGGTATCACAGTGCCCCACTGGTTGTCCTCCTTCCACCATGTCTCTGAGATACCAATCATATCTAAGCTCTCATTTAGTGCTATATATTCTAACTCTCCCATCCTATTTTTTAGACTTCTAGCATTTGCATACAAGCATTTAGAGACTGTATTTTATTCATATTAATCTGTCTATTTGTAGGCAGGGGTAATTTGGAATTTTTAAGCTCTGTCTGCTCTGTACTCAAGGGCATTTGGGGTACTTTTATTTTTATTGGAACCTCTCTGTTGATATGCCCTAATTTCATTCTTTTGCTAATATCCTTCAAGGATGCATTTTTCTGAACCATGCACTCTTGTGCAACTGTCGGCTTTCCCCTATTATCTAGTTTAAAAGCTGCTCTATCTTCTTCTTAAAGGTTAATGCCAGCAGCCTGGTTCCATCCCGGTTAAGGTGGAGCCCATCCCTTTGGAAAAGCCCCCCCTTTCCCCAGAATGTGCCCCAGTTCGTAATAAATCCAAAACCCTCTTCCTTGCACCATCGTCTCATCCATGCATTGAGACTCTGGAGCTCTGCCTGCCTTTTGGGTCCTGCTCTTGGAACGGGAACCACTTTGGAGAATGCCACCCTGGAAATTCTAGATTTCAACTTCCTACCTAAAAGCCTAAATTTGGCCTCCAGAACCTCCAGAACCTCCCTAACACACTTTCCTATGTCACTGGTACTGACATGTAGCAAGATAGCAGACTCCTCCCCAGCACTATCTAAGACCTTGTCTAGTGGCACATGAGGCTTGCTACCTTTGCACCAGGCAGGCATGTTACCAGGTAATCCTCACGTCCACCAACCACCCAGCTATCTACATGCCTAATGATTGAATCACCAACTGTAATGGCTATCCTAAGCCTTCCCTCGTGGGCACATGGCCCTGGAGAAATCTCCTTGGTGCAAGAGGGTTTTGCATCACCTGGAAGACAGGTCCTAGCTACAGGATCATTTCCTGCCACACCAGGTTGATGCTGTCCTGTCACGTGATCTCTCTCCTCCATGGCAACAGGGATGCTGCCAGACTGGATTTGGGACTTCAGTACTATGTCTCTGTAGGTCTTGTCTATGTACCTCTCTGTCTTCATTATGTCCTCCAAGTCTGCTACTCTAGCCTCCAGAGACAGGACTCATTCCCTGAGAGCAAAGAGCTCCTTACATCTAGTGCACATGTAAGACCCCTCACCAACTGGGAGAAAATCATACATATGACACTCAATGCAAAAGAGTGGAAAGCCCCCATTTGCTGCTGGACTTCTGTCTACATCTTAGTTTTAAGGTTGTGTTTAGGTATTTAAGTTGTTTACTTACTAAGGTTTGCTAATAAAACTATATCTAATATGATTAATGGACTTTGTTCACCCCATGCTAGACTGGAGAGTACTAGACGCGTAGAGGCCAATTCAGATCTGAGCGCCTCCGACTCATCCGGAAGTCCAGAATCTGTCCAGGCCGGAAATGCATCCAATTCTCATCCTGCGAGGGCTACATGTCTCCGTGGAGTCAGACTCAGGACCTCCAGCTCCTCACTTGGCTAGCCCAGCCAGACTCCTGCATGGAGCCATGGTGTTATGGCATCCTGTTGCCATGGCACAGTGGCTCCATGCAGGAGCCACGATCCCCGGCAGACCCCAAAATGATCCTTTCCCCGCCACCTGACTGGGTCTGCTGTGGCCAGGGTCGGGCTGTGGAGAACCCCCTGAACCTCCTTACTTCTTTTTCCCTGCCTGGGGTGAGCATTGGCTGTTGTCTAGAAGAACGTATTCCACCTTGGAGATGGAATAAGTCACCCATCCAAATGGCCGACCCCGGATGTACAAGGCTAACTCTGGAATTGGCTCTGTACATCCAGGGTAGGGGTCATGCCTCTGGCCCACCCTCACTCCTCCCTTGGTCTGCCCCATACAGAGCTCCCCCATCATCTCTGTTGTATGTGCAGGGAGCTCTGTGGATGGAATCGGCACCCTGGCGTTTAGCGGGGATATATGTCCAACCTGGATTATATCCCCGCTAAATGTGGGTCAGAATCTATCCCATAGCATTTTTCTATTTGGCCCCTACCTTATGGAATGCCCTTCCACTTGCACTCCGCATTGATCCATCATACAGAGCTTTCAAAACAGCATTAAAAATGCATCTCTTTAACCAGGCATTTCACTATGGACCCTATACAATGTGACAGATAGATGGCATCTGCAACCTGAAACGTGCAATCTATGTTCTCTAAATTGTAATCTATACTATTCTCTCTGTAGTATTTACTTCTTCTTTCCTGTCTCTATCCTTGATGAGTTGTAGTTCCTTTCTATCTTTGACTTATAATTTGCTATTGTAAACCACCTTGCTATTATTCATTTGAAAGACAGTATATTAAGATCCAATAAACCATATACCTTCTCTTGCCTTCTTTCTAATGTAAACATACTGAATAAGTCTGTCCCATATGCTTTATGATGAAGACCACTGGCAATTTGGTTAGCCAGTTTCTGCACTGACTTCATCCTGCTTATATCTTTTTGAAGGTGCGGTCTCCAAAACTACACACAATACTCCAAATGAGGTCTCACCAGAGACATACAGAGGGCACTATCACCTCCTTTTTCTTGCTGGCCATTCCTCTCCCTATGCACCCAAGCATTCTTCTGGCTTTTGCCATTGTCTTTTCTACCTGTTTGGCCACATTAAGACTATTAGAAAATATCATCCCTAGGTTTCACTTCTCTTTTGTACACAGAAGAACCTCTATACTGTACCACTATACTGTACCACTTCTTTGGGTTTTTGCAACCCAAATGCATGGTATCTATCCTGTTGAAGATTTTGGTATCATTCACAAACAGGCAAGCCTTTTCAGATAGCCCTTTTGCAATATCACTTACAAAAATGTTGGAAAGAACAGGTCTGAGGACTTATCCTTAACTCCAACAGACGTGACAGAACTGCAGTCCCTCCCACCACCCCAAGACTGTATATAAGAATGTATAATAGCTCATGATGTATAATAGCGCACTATGTAGATAATCCAACGCTAATCATTTCCCCACCCACACCCACACACCACACTCTCCACTGCATGAAGACACTTGCCCTCCCCTTGATTGTTTGCCGTGGAAACCGCCTTGATTGAATGATAAGGCGGTATATAAATACCATTAAATAAAATAAATAAAAATAAATTTAGTGAACTCCATTTACTATTATTCTTTGTCACCTCCCACTCAACCATTTTCTAATTCAGTCATTCACTTTAGGATCATTCCAACGGTGCTCAGTTTATTTATAAGCAGTTACAGAGACATTGTTCATGCACAATTACGACTGGGATGTAATTATACTGGGATATACTTTATTCAGGAAGAAGGGGAAGGGGAAGAGGAATGGCACTATATATAAAAAATAATATTAAAGCTATAGAATTACAGGGCTTAAAAGGGAGCAAGGAGGCATTGTAGGTTAAACTAGAAAGAGGGAAAGGGAAATCCATTTGCATTGGTGCGATATACAGATCTTCTTCATAGGGAGAAGAAGTGGACAAAGATTTAATAGAAGACATACACAATATTGCCATGAAAGGAGAAGTGCTACTGACAGGTGATTTCAATATGCCAGATGTTGATTGGCACATCCTTGTTGCAGTGTCATCTAGAAGTAAGGAGATCCTAGATTCTCTGCAGGGAGAACTATTCTGGCAACTGGTAACAGAATCCACACATAATGGGGAAAGTGTATCTGATGTTATAGTGGGAGAACATCTAGTATCCAGTAATCACCATATGGTTCAGTATTAGGACTAGGGCTGATAAAATCTGTTCAAAAGCGAGAATCTTAGACTTTAGGAAAACTAACTTTGCAAAGATGGGACAACACCTCAAGGAATCATTAGCGAGATGGGAACAGCTAGGGGAAGTAGAAAAGCAATGTGAAAAACAAATGGGGATATTCGAAGAGCAACAAACCTTTTTGTTAGAAAGGTAAATAAATATAAAAGGAAAAGGAGGCTGCTATGGTTCTCGAAAGAAGTAGCTGAAAAGGTGAAGAAAAAGAGGGTAGCCTTCATAAAATATAAGAGATCACAGAGAGAGGAAGACAAGCATCAATATTTGGAAAAACCTAAAGCTAGCAAAGTAGTCAGGAAAGTAAAGATACTAAAAGAAGAAGAGATAGCAAATGCATTAAAATGGGGGGCGGGGGGAGACAAGACATTTTTCAAATATGTTAGCGAGGAGGAAGTTCAAAAGTGGTATTGTCAGACTCAAGGGAGAAGGGAAGGAATATGTAGAGGCTGATGAGGATAAAGTGGAATTGCTTAACAAATATTTTTGTTCTGTGTTCACAGATGAAGGGCCTGGAGCAGGACCTCAGAAAACTCTCACAAATAGAAGTAGAAGTGAAGGGGATCTTGAATGATTTTCAGAAGACAGTGTTTGTGAGGAACTAGTGTCATGACGCCAGCCCTCCGCCTAGGGCTAAGAGGGTTGGAGCTGCCATTATGTCTTCTGATAAAGAATAGTTGTGAGTCGAGTAGTAAGGCAAAAATGACAAGGAATTTATTCCCAACACAAAAGAATTCAGTGCAGAACAAAATAGGACAATCTTCAGGTGTTTGCTCAGTTATTTACAGAAAATTAAAGTAACTGCATTTCTCACAGTCTCTGCTCCAAACATGTGCAGTGCATATCCCATGTAATCAAAAGCAGCCTAACAAAAACAGCTTCTGCTTCCAAAGAAAAATACCTCTTTTTCTTTGCTTTCACTCAGCTCTTTTATACAGGTTTTTAGCGCAGGGATTCAATATCATCTGCCAAACAAAATGTGCAATCCATAGGAACTTCCCCTAGGTCAATATCATTACTGTCCCATTGCATTTCTTCAAACTCAGGGCTTACTGAGTTTGGCTTTAAATAGTCATAGCAGGGTTTCTTATTTTTTTTTATTTTATTTTAGCTGTATTTATATCCCACTTTTCACCGGGCTCGTAACTTCCCTCTGCTAACTCTGGTATTTCCCTTGGACACAATTCTGCGCAGTAAGGTTTAGAAATACCTGGGGCTGTGGAGACTCCTCTCTGGCTCTCAGCTAGCTCTGTCCAGCTGTAAGGAATTACTTTCTGCTCTTCTGTTTGTACTGCCTGTCGAGAGCACTGCCCTGGCCCTCTGCTCCTGGGTGAGTTTTTCAAACTCCTGGCTTTAGAGCTGGGTTCCCACCTAGGCAGACTCTGAAGCCTTTCATCCAGCCCTGAGGACTGAAGGGTTCTCTGCTCTTTCTCCCTCAGCAGGTTCCTGACAGCAGGCTGTACCTTCTCTCCTTCTGTTCTGCTGGCTTCAATTTCAGACCTGCAGATAGGTTCCTTACAAGGTCTCCAACTCTGGGAAGTTTCTGAGCCTCTCCAACCACGTCTCCTCCAATCTAGAGCGCTTGGCCTTTTCTCAGAAGCTTTTTCTCTCTTCCTCCCTTCGGAAGCTCTGCCTCTTCCCCTGCTCTCTTCCCAAGCTTCTAGCTGGGATTTAAATTTCTGTTCCCTGAGGCTTGGCTCTACCTTCCTGAACAGGTGTGAGTAATCAAGATCCAAGCTTGCTGCTACGTCAGAGCTTGGGTGTGTCAGCTCAGCTCCTGTCTCCCTCTGCTTGCCTCCCTCTTGCAAATACTGAGACGTGTGTGCTGGCTGACTATCAGTATCTTTAAAGGTAAAATCCTTTTTTCTTTCTATTTCCATAGGCTCTGCATGGGCTTCTACATCACATATCCCCCCCTTAAGATATTATGGGCTGGCGACCCTACCCTCGCACAGCTCGTAATCCGTGATAATGCATCAGCATTCATATGCAACCTTCCTGCTCTGTGTTCCACTGTAAAATTGAAGGCTTGTAATGCCTGGTGCCAACGGGTCAGGCAAGCGTTATGGTTTTTCATCTGGCTCAACCACTTCAAGGGTGCGTGGTCCGTGATCAATAAAAACTTCCGCCTAGTAAGGTAAAAACTAAGGGCCTCCACTGCCCATTTAATAGCCAGGCATTCCTTCTCTATGGTAGAGTAATTACGTTCAGACTGGGATAGCTTTCTGCTGAGAAACATAATGGGGTGTTCGGATCCTTCATATACCTGTGACAGGACCGCTCCTAATCTGGTCTCTGATGCGTCCATTTGGACAATGAAGGGCCTCCCAAAGTCTACACCACGTAGGACTGGAGCCTTGCATAGCTTCCCCTTCAACAGTAGGAACACCTTGGTCTCCGGGGTCCATTTTAGGTTATTCGGGGCGTTCTTTTTCAGCATGTCCGTAAACATGGCACTCTCCTCCGCAAATCGAGGGATGAACCGTTGATAATACCCTATGAGGCCCAAGAAACTCCTTAGCTGCTTCTTGGTTGTTGGCCTAGGGAAATTCTTCACACTATCTATTTTACTCAGCAAGGGCCTGACCATCCCTTTTTCCACCATATGCCCAAGGTATTTCACTTCTTCACCTGCAAACAGGCATTTTCCTGGATTCAGTGCTAATCCGGTGCGTCTCATGGCTTTTAGAACGGCTTCTACTCTGGGCAAATGTTGAGCCCAGCTGGTGCTATGTATTATGATGTTGTCCATGTATGCTACGGCGTATTCCTGGTGGGGCCGTAAAACATGGTCTATTAGCCTCTGGCAAGTTGCCGCTGCCCCATGTAAACCGAAAGGCATCCTACGGAACTGGAACAATCCTATTGGCGTGCTAAAGGCGGTTTTCGGTCTTGATTCACGGGTTAGCGGTATTTGTCAGTAGCCTTTGGTCATATCTAGCGTGGTTAGATACTGTGCCTGCCCCAGCCGATCTAATAACTCTTCAATCCGAGGCATGGGGTATGCATCGAACATCGAAATGGCATTCACCTGCCTGAAGTCAATACAGAATCTCAGAGTCCCGTCTGTTTTTGGTATGAGGACGATGGGGCTACACCAGGGACTTTTGGACTCCTCAATAATCCCCATGCTAAGCATCTCCCTCACCTGGGCCACCACCTCTTGCTTCCGGGCCTCAGGTAGCCGGTAAGTCCTTTGCCTAATCACCTTCCCAGGTGGAGTTATAATCTCATGGGCTACCAAATTGGTCTCTTCAGGCATCGGTGTCAGGACGTCTCTGAACTTTGCCAGCACCCTGGCTAATTCTTGCCTCTGCTGGAGGGACAGTTTCTCGCCTACTCTAGGCTCCAGGTTCTCTTTACATTCCGCCAGCTGTGGACCTAAATCTTCCTCCACTTTTTCTTCAGATGTGGCAGTCAGGCCTTTCAATTCATCCCGCCCGGTGGAGCCGAATCCGCCGGTTCCTCGACTTGTAGGAGTCAGCATGGGTACTTCTTCCAAGGAGGGAAACCCCACTCTTTCACAAATGAGTTGGGTCACTCTATCACCCACCCTTACCTTGAAATCCGTGTCCCCAAAGTTGAAAAGTAATACTTTTACTACACCTCTATAGTCGGGGTCTACGACGCCGGCGCCTACATCTATAAAATATTTTGAGGCTAAACCCGAGCGAGGTGCAATTCGGCCATAACATCCCATAGGTATTTCCATTTGTAGGCCTATGTCTATCAAGGCCTTCCCCCGTTTAGGAACTACTTCCTCTACAGCACTGAATAAATCATACCCCGCAGCTGCGGGGGAGGCTCTCTGCAGACTCTGTGCCTTGGCAGATACCTTGCAGAATTTTAACGTGAATTTTTGTTTAGCGGGTGGTTCAACTTTCAGCTGCTCCTTTGAACCCAGCCCTGTTTTCTTGGGCTTCGCGAATAGGGGATTGGGAACCACGGTGACCATGGCTTCTACCTTCTTACCACATCCCTGCTCTACCCCTCTTCCAATCCTATCACAAGGGGCAGTTATTAGGTTCGCATGTGTGGGTCGCTCCTCTAGTGTTTCCTCTGCGAGTTCACCTTCCTCCTCCGGGGGTTCATCCTCTTCGACTGGGGTTACAGACTGAGATCTAGTGGAGACCATACCTGCCTTTGCCTGTAGGCCCTTCTCCATCCCTCTACGGAACTGGGGCCAATCCCTACCCAGCACTATGTCATGGGGTAACTTAGCGACTACGGCCACTAGAACTTCTTTCTGCGTTCCTAACCACTTTATTGAGAGTTTGTACAGGGGGTAGAAGGAGGATGCTCCGTGTATGCATCGGATTTTAACCCTTCCTTCTGGTCGGCTCGGTACTGACCCACTGCGGGCTTCTATGGCCTGCCAGAGTTTCCTTGAAACCATACTCTGGTCAGCACCTGAGTAGTCGAGCAAGGCACTAGCTGAAACACCATGAACTTCGACCTTCAAGAGAAAACCTTCTTGTATCTGTCTTTCATCACCAGTTATCAGTGCTGTATACATTATACAATCTTTTTGCATATGATCTGCTTTGCCACATTTGAAACATTTACCCTTTGCCCATTTACAATCTGACTTTGGCAAATAACTATTTACACATTTCACATTTGGTCTTGGTCTTTTTTCTGCTGTTCCAAAACTTGCCTCCCCAGACATGCTCAGAGCGCCCCCTTTTTGCTTACTAGCCAAATCGGCTTCCAAATATCGTTCAGTAAGCAGGGCTGCTTCTGCTGCGGTCCGGCAATTTTGTAAGATCAAAAAGGACTGCACCTCCTTGGGAATGGCTTCCATGAATTGTTCTAACACAATGGCGTCTATCACTGATTCCATGGTCTTTCCCTCGGGTGCTAGCCACTTTAAAGTTAAGCTCCGGACCCTTTGGAATAGAGCCTTAGGTGTCTCGTTAGGTCTTAACTTTGTAGCTCTTAGTATTCTCCGATAAACCATTGGTGTTAAACCTAATCTGTCTCTAATAGCCTTCTTAAGCTCCTCAAAGTTTGCAACAAGAGCAGCGGGCATGGCCTTATAGGCGGCTAAGGCTTCTCCCGTAAGGGACATAGCAAGCCTTACTGCCCATTGCTCTGGCAGCCATCCCACCGTAAGGGCAACTCTTTCAAATGCTTCAATGAAGTTATCTACATCGTCATCAACTGTAAGTTGTCCAAAAGCTAAAGTCCCACAATTTTGTTGTCCTACCCCACAGGTATGCTGAGGTATTGCTCTTTCCTTCACCTTCTGACCGGCAAGCAAAGCCTCCATCAAGTTCACAATTGGCTTCTGTTGGGCTTGCATGGCTGCAATAGCTTGTTCCTGTGTACATTGAGCCATCTCGCGTTGCTGCTCGAATTGGGAGGCCATCCAGCGGAGAACCTCCTTTGGATCCATTTCCATGGTTTTTCCTCCGTGGTTTTCTTTCTTCTTCTCTTTCCCTGCAAAGAAACAAAAACAAAGGCCCACCAAGTGCGGCACTACAACCTTCTGGTGTCTAAGATAGACGCTGGGCAACCACTTTCCTTCTCACTCGAATCCTAGACACCCATGCCCAAATACCTTTTACCTGAGCACGGTGTTGATTCAGGCTTTGAAAAGGAACTTTTGCTGGTCTCCGGTCACTCTGGCCGACCCTGCCAGTGATACTCCACGCTGCCCTTCAGCATACAGCTTTGCAGTTTCTGGTGCTTTGGGTTGAAAACCTCTGGCGTATATCCTGTGATTGGTACTTGTAAATCCTTATGTTCCACACAAAAATCCTGCCAACTATGCCACTTGTCATGACTCCAGCCCTCCGCCTAGGGCTAAGAGGGTTGGAGCTGCCATTATGTCCCCTGATAAAGAATAGTTGTGAGTCAAGTAGTAAGGCAAAAATGACAAGGAATTTATTCCCAACACAAAAGAATTCAGTGCAGAACAAAATAGGACAATCTTCAGGTGTTTGCTCAGAGTTATTTACAGAAAATTAAAGTAACTGCATTTCTCACAGTCTCTGCTCCAAACATGTGCAGTGCATATCCCATGTAATCAAAAACAGCCTAACAAAAACAGCTTCTGCTTCCAAAGAAAAATACCTCTTTTTCTTTGCTTTCACTCAGCTCTTTTATACAGGTTTTTAGCGCAGGTACTCAATATCATCTGCCAAACAAAACGTGCAATCCATAGGAACTTCCCCTAGGTCTATATCATTACTGTCCCATTGCATTTCTTCAAACTCAGGGCTTACTGAGTTTGGCTTTAAATTGTTATAGCAGGGTTTCTGGTAACTTCCCTCTGCTAACTCTGGTATTTCCCTTGGACACAATTCTGTGCAGTAAGGTTTAGAAATACCTGGGGCTATGGAGACTCCTCTCTGGCTCTCAACTAGCTCTGTCCAGCTGTAAGGAATTACTTTCTGCTCTTCTGTTTGTACTGCCTGTCGAGAGCACTGCCCTGGCCCTCTGCTCCTGGGTGAGTTTTTCAAACTCCTGGCTTTAGAGCTGGGTTCCCACCTAGGCAGACTCTGAAGCCTTTCATCCAGCCCTGAGGACTGAAGGGTTCTCTGCTCTTTCTCCCTCAGCAGGTTCCTGACAGCAGGCTGTACCTTCTCTCCTTCTGTTCTGCTGGCTTCAATTTCAGACCTGCAGATAGGTTCCTTACAAGGTCTCCAACTCTGGGAAGTTTCTGAGCCTCTCCAACCACGTCTCCTCCAATCTAGAGCGCTTGGCCTTTTCTCAGAAGCTTTTTCTCTCTTCCTCCCTTCGGAAGCTCTGCCTCTTCCACTGCTCTCTTCCCAGGCTTCTAGCTGGGGTTTAAATTTCTGTTCCCTGAGGCTTGGCTCTGCCTTCCTGCACAGGTGTGAGTAATCAAGATCCAAGCTTGCTGCTACGTCAGAGCTTGGGTGTGTCAGCTCAGCTCCTGTCTCCCTCTGCTTGCCTCCCTCTTGCAAATACTGAGACGTGTGTGCTGGCTATCAGTATCTTTATAGGTAAAATCCTTTTTTCTTTCTATTTCCATAGGCTCTGCATGGACTTCTACATCACACTAGCTAAACTAAAAGTAGACATAGTGATGGGGCCGGATGGGATACATCTGAGAATATTGAAGGAACCTGAGGACATTCTAGCGGATCCACTCTCTGACTTTTTCAATGCTTTTTTAGGATCAGAAGTAGTCCCAGAAAACTGGGGAAAGGCACATGTGGTCCCTTTACACAAAAACAGAAGTAAGGATGAGGTTGAGAATTACAGGCTGGTTAGTCTGACCTCTGTGGTTAGTAAATTAATGGAAACATTGCTAAAACAGAGGATACTGAGGTCCAATGGATTGCAGGATCTGAGGCAGTATGGGTTTACCAGAGGTAGATCTTGTCAGACAAATTTGATTTATTTCTTTGGGTGACCAGTGAGTTGGCTTGAGGGAGAGCTCTAGATGTGGTGTACTTGGATTTCAGTAAAGCCTTTGACACATTTCCGCACAAGCAACCCTAAAGTGACTGGTTGGGTTAGAAATTGGTTAAGTGGGAGGCGACAAGGTGTACAAGTAAATGGAGCTCACACTGAGGAGAAGGATGTTACCAGTGGTGTACCACAGGGCTCTATATCCTTGGTCCGATTTTTTTTAACATCTTTGTTAGTGATATTGCAGAAGGGCTGTTGGGTAAGGTTTGCTTTTTGGTGGATGATACCAAAATCAGCAATAGAGTAGACACTCAGGAAAGAGTACATAACATGAGAAGGGATCTAGCTAAGCTTGGTAGAGAATTTGGCAGTTGAGATTTAATGCTAAAAAATGCTGGGTCATGCATTTGGGCTGCAACAATCCAAGGGATCAGTACAGTGTAGGGGGGTAAAGTACTTCTGTTCACAAAAGAAGAGCGGGACCTGGGTGTGAATGCTTCTGATAATCTTAAAGTGGCTAAAGAGGTAGAAAAGATGATGGCAAAAGCCAGAAGGATGCTTGGGTGCATAGGGAGAGGAAGGACCAGCAGAAAAAAGGAGGTGATAGTGCCTCTGTATAAGTCTCTGGTGCAAGCTCATTTGGAGTCTTGTGTCCAATTCTGGAGACCACATCTTCAAAAGGATATAACGGGGATGGAGTCGGTGCAGAGGGTGGCTACTAAAATGGTTAGTGGTCTTCATCATAAAGCATGTGTACAGACTTAAAGATCTCAATATGTATACTTTAGAACAGGAATGTCCAACTTCGAACAGGTCGTGATCTACTTTTTCCGGCCAAAAGTGCTGGTGATCTACCACCATGAAAATTAAGTTTCAAATTAGTTTCAAATTAAATTTTAACCCAATAAAGTTGGAGGATTCCAAGCCCCCCCCCCCCCATTTTTAATGAACCTTCTGTCATTTACTTGGATGTGATCAGCTGTTAAGCAAATTAAGCAAAAACAAAACAGACAGACGAAGATCCAGTAAGAACTGCGAGGGGAAATGGAAAGCACATTTTTCTTAAAGTTTTATTGAGTAATAACTTTCTTTAACTGTCTTAATAACTTTCTTTAACTTTTACTGAGTAATTTGTGTTAAATTCAGGTAGAGTATTGATCCAGGCTGATCTTGCACAATCTTTAATATTTCGCTCTTGCTCTGAGCCTGCATTTCATCCACCAGCTTTTTGAAGTTGGGTGAATATTGCATGAGGGCCAGTCTCAGGGAATCCTGGAGATGTTCATCTGTCATGTTGGAATGTTGTGTACTCTTTGTCATTTTCAGATGGGAAAACGCAGATTCACACAAATAAGTTGAACCGAAAATGAGGAGGCCGCGGGCGGAGTCCCAGCGGCGGACGGTAACCGGGCGCGCGGCCGGTGCGTGGGCCCTGCGCGCGGCGGCGGACAATTTGAAATTATTGGCTCCCGGCGGTGGTAGCCGCGCGGGAGCCAATTAGAGTGGTTACTGGCGGCGGGGTTGAGGGTGGGGGCCGGCGAGCAGCCTCCGCGTGGTCATTCGCGGCGGAGGCTGCTCGGGGGTGCCGGCTTCGGTCTTGATCGGCTGTGGCCAATTTGGGGGAGGCATCGTGAGGAGTCCCTCTGGGTCGGGAGAGCGAGGCAGCCTACATTGGCTGCGAGCCGCAGGCTTGGAAGATTGTTTGGGGTTCCCTCGGGCTGCTTATCCGGCAGTTCGCCGCGTCGTCACGCTGCGTAGCTGGTGGGTGGTGGGGCCTCTCGCGCTCTTCGCTCCTCGTTTTGCCTGCTCCGGGGAGTCGCTGGGTGTTTGGGCTGAGCGTGTGGTCCTTTTGGCCCTGTTCCTTCGTGGCAGAAAACACATCTATCATATTGTCTGCCATTCAAGCATAAGTACGGCTGTTGATTTTACGAACGGTAGGTGAGAATTAGTGTAATTAATAATAATTACTAGTTGGGTTTGTGTACCTCAGTAATACATTGCAAGGGGCGGCGTTGATCTCCCTGTGGGTTTTGGCTGTCTCTCGTGGGGGGGGGGCAGGGGAAGAGGAGAGTGGCCATTGGCTGGGGGGCTTGCATGTGGGCCCTTCCGAGCAGAGTTGATCCTTGGTGGGTGGTGGATGTTTGCAGGGACTGGGTCTTGGAAGGTGTGGGTTTTGGGACTGCCGCCGTCGGTCTGGTGGGCTTGTGGGTCTTTTTTCCCGGTTGCTGTGTGTGCGTGTGTGTGTGTGGCTGCGTGGGTTCATGGGTGGGGCAGGTGGTAGGTTTGTTGTGCCTTGACACTGGCGGGTGGGATGGCAGTGTTCCTAATTTGGCTGGGCCGGTATTCTGTTCATTCGGCGTAGCTTCATCCTTAGGAATGTTGTCGTCTAGGATCTCTGCCTTGGGGTTTGCGCGCGGATTGCAGAGGCAGGTGTTCGATGCAGTGCTTGCCTTCTCCTGCCCTTTCGGAGAGGGTTGGGAACGCCGTTGCTTTGTCTGTTTTCTTGCCTTAAGCACCAGACTGCAGTTATTGCTCCCTTACCGTTGAAGGAGGGCAAGCATTTGGGTAGGCTGGCATGCTACACAGATCCGGCCCGTGTTGGCGAAGGGATAGGAAGGGTATCTGCAGGAAATTAAACCCTGTCCATGCCTGCTAAACCAATTTGCTCACTACAACAGTGTGTCCAGTAACTAGTGATCAAGTGACTTATCCTTTGGTTTCTGACGGCAGGTTCAAATTTGGCGCCATATCGACGCTTGGCGTGGGGTGCTTTGAAGTTGTCTGCGCGTTAGAGTGATGTCTGTACCCCACGTCGATTTTAGGCGTGTTACATGGAAATAGGCGATTCTTAGATGAAGGGTAATTTCCAGTAATTGCAACTGGGGGGCGGCAGCCTTGGGCTGGAGGGACTGGGGTTTCTGGTCCCGCGGGTGCTCCTTGGGGTCTTGGGCGTTTGGCCCTCCGTGGCTCATGTTCCCTGTGTACTAGTTCTTTGTGTGCTGTGCTTTCCTTTCTAATCAATGTGTTTATGCCTCAATAAATTTCCTGTCATGATGTCTCTTATTCCAATCTGTAATCGCTGTAATGTATACAAAAAAAAAAAAAAAAGAAAAGAAAATCATAACTTTGGAATTTTGGGACGTATGTGTTGTTTTCTGACAGCTTCGGAGCCGTGGTGGTGCGTTCGTGTTAGCGGGTTTGGTTGGATGGCACGTACGGCGGGGTGGTGGGTACCCGCCGGAGTGGGAGCATGGTGGGCGGAGTGGGTTGGGGGCAGATCCGGCTCTTCTCGGGCGGAGTGGCTGGGGGTGGGGCAGCTGCCGTGTTCAAGGGCGGGTGCCTCTTTGCCTTTGGGTGGTTTCTTTCCTCAGGTACCACCTGGCTGGCAGCACTCCGTGGCCTCAGGAGCGAGGGCTGGAGAGCACGGCCGGCGACCTACTCCACCCGATCTCACTATGATGGTCTGGGAGGTTGCGAGGTGCGGTGGCTGGGATGGGGTGGGATTGGGGGCAGCTGAAGCGGGGGACGAGGAGTTCCACGCAAAGTGTGCGCCTTCCTGTTGGCGGCTTTGTAGGTCTGGTTCCCCCCCTTTTTTCTTCGAGGTTGGCCCTGACCACATGCGGGGTCTCCGGCAGCCCCTACTTCCCCCCCCCCCCTGTTTTTTCACTTCTGTCTCCGCAGGGGCCGGCGCGAGTGCAGTAGTCGAGGCCTGGTGCTAGTCCACAAGGCTTGGTGTGACGGTGGCGGCTTCCGGTGCGTCGCAGTCGGACGGCGCAGACCTGCGTTGAAGTCAGCCAGCCGGACGCCGGGACGGCGATGTAGGTGAGTAGGTGGGGAATGGCATGGGCTAGACGGTCGGGGATGCTGGGGGGGGGCTAGACGGTTGGGGGATGCTGGGGGGGGCTGGGGTGGGGGGGAGCAGGCGGTATTCTTGTCAGCGGCTTCGGAGTCAGCTGTGTTGGTGGCCGCAGAAGGGGCCGGATGGGTGCGGGTGTGGGATCGTTTGGGGGACTTCAATGGAACTTCTGTGCTGCGGGAGCCCGAAGTAGCCAGTGTCGATTTTCAGTGGTACACTGATGTGGTGGGGGGGGGCAGGCTTGGGAGTGTATTTCAGGGGACGGTGCGCCGATCGGTGGCCGGTGTCTTGGCGCGCGGCGGGCCTGACCAGGACTATCACACTTTTGGAGCTTTTCGCTTCGGGTGGTTTGGAGCTCTGGCCGGAGCGCCTTTGGAACAGGAGGGTGCTCGGGTGGGGTGCTAATGCGGCGGTCGTCAGGGTAATTAACCGAGGCTCTCCAAGGTGCGTGAGGGTAGCTGGCTTGATGCGGGGGGTTGTCTTAGCGTGTTGGTCTGCGCGCCGGAGGGGGTGCGACTGGGTGGTCGCTTTTTTGTGCTCTTGCGGGTGGCAGGCTGCGTGGCTGGTGTCGGGTTCGGCTGCTGATATTTCCTTCCCGGTGCAGTTTCGGTTCTGAGTGGTGGTGTAGCTTTGGCCTGCTTGGCTCCGCCTCTGTGAGGTGGTATGGTGGGCGGCGATGTGGGGATGGGCAAGGGGTCCATCGTTGCTCCTGCGGGGGATTGACAGGAGCGAGGGGGCTGCGGGTGGTGGTGTTGGCGTGGCTACCGTTGCGAGTATTGCATTCCGGTGGAGCGATTTTGGGATTTTGTCCATGAGGGATCTGGGGCCCGGAGCCTTATGGAGCCCTGTCCCGGGATACAGGCGGGGTTTATTGCTGCGGTTGGTTCACGGGGGCCGGGGCTGGGTGTCATCAAGGCTGTGACTACGTGGTATGATTTCGGTCGTGCATGCGTGGCAACCGGAGTCCTTGCTGGGCGGGTATTGGTGGCTAGGGGTGTGTGGGGGGAGGTTTCAGACCGGGGTGAGTTCGCAGTTGGGACGGTTTCCTAAGCCACAGGTGGGGGCGCGGATCGCTGGTTGGGGAATTGGTAGCTTGCGGTTTATGCGAGGGAGCGGGTGTGTGCCCGGCCGTCCGGCCTCGCGCGCAGGAGGTGTCGGGCTGGCCCCCTTTTGGGCGCCTACGGAGGTCCGCAGGGGGGCTGATGCCGTCTTGTCTGGGGCAGTCTTTTGAATGGGGGTGCGGGGTGGCGACTCCGGACGGGACTGGGGGCGGGGGAGGGCTGCCCCCCACTTTTAGTTTGCCGGCGGTCAGGGATGTTTGGGCTAGTTCCCCAAACGGCTCGAGTGGGCATCGGAGTGGGGCTGGTGGATGTGTGCCGTTCACTGTGGTGGCCTTTCGGGTAGGCGAGGAACTTCTTCTGGGGGGAGGGGGTGTTGGTCTGTTTGCCCGGGGTGTTCCAGCGCTTAAGGTGTTGGATTGGTGCTGTGCTTGGAGGGGGTGAGTCTACATCTTTGTGCTGCACTCCTTTTTCCTTCTGGGTGGTTTGCGCTGCTCTCCTTTTTTCCTCCTGGGTGGTTCACAGGTCCTGTGGTATATAGGATGCTGCTCTCGGGCAGGCAGGGGTTAAGGGCGGCCGTAACGGCTCCGGGGTCGGGGGGGTTGGGGGGACTTTTCATTGTTCCTTTATTTTGCAGGTGGGTTCTGGAGCCTTCTGAAGGTGGGGGATCCTTCACTCCTTTGGCCGCTGAGCCGGACGGCGTTCGGGCGAGGTGGTGAATTACTATTGGAGAGCGGCCCAAGAGTGGTAGCTTTATCATGGCTTGGTGAGCGCGGACCCTCGGGTCGCAGCGGCTTCCATTGCTACGGCGCCACGGGCGGATATCGCGACAGCTTGCAGTGTTGGATTCAACGATTGGGTTCCAGGTAAGGCCGGCTTCTGCTCAAAGTGGCGCAAGTGGAATTTTGCTGGGTCTTGCCGGCGTTTTCGGGTAATTTGGCTGGGGGCTGCCTTGGTTCCAGGCCTGCAGGTGGGAGCTGGCGGCGTTGTCGGGGGGCTGGCTACTAGATTGCGTGGCCGACATGGGGGTATCAGAGGCGGCACTGTCGGGTTCCCGGTTTTGCCGGTATCTGCTCGGAGCGGCGCCGGGGGAATTTTGCTGGGGGTTTGTTGCAGGCGGTGTTGGTTAATTCTGCTGGGGGCTGACTTTGTTCAAGGCCGGCATGTTTGAGCCGGCGGGGTTGGTCGCGGGGGGCGGGTTAACTGGCTGGGCTGACGGAGGGGATATTCTGTTGTGGCACTATTGGGGAGGTGGGGGCCGGGGCTGTTTCTGGGTGATGGGGCAGTTCTCGCCCGTATTGTGGGCTCTCCTCTTTTAGGTCTGGTGGGAGGTTTTGGAATGTGTGTTGGTTGAGGTGCTCACTGGTCGCAGCTTGGCTTTAGGGGGGGCGGCACAGGAGCAGGGTTGTTCCTGTGCCGGTGGCGGGATCCCGGAGGTTTCCGGGGTCCGGAGCCTCAGGCTACACTTAGGGCGGGGGCGGGGTGCCCCTGACCCGGACAAACCCTGGTCGACTTTTGCTATGGCATGGCGAAGTCGGGGGAAGGGTTTGGTAACTTGCCGGGGGGGGGCAAGTTATGGCGTTAGCGGTGGCAAGGCACTTTGCTAAGGTATGGCTGGTGCGGGCCGGGTGCCGCTAATCGATTGAGAAGGTGTAGCATGGTGGCATATTGTAAAAGTGTTAAAGGTTAATAAAGCTGCGACCAGTTGAGTTCCATAAAATGTTGGTGTGTTGTCTTTTTGTTGGGTCGGGAGATTGGGGGGATGGGGGAAGGTGGAAACGGGCCCGAGGCACCAGGTCCGCCTGCCTCGGTTACAGGAGTGTACAGCTTCACTGCATCTTCTCAAGTTGGGAAATTTGTCTCTAGGCACTAGCTTCCAAAACGATTCTTGCTCAGCACGGGTCTTGAGAAAAATATCATTTTTAAGGGTTACTATTTCGTTTTCAAGAGATTGCTTGTTCAATGAGTAATTTTTACTGATAGCAGCTGCAGTTTCTTTAATGTCCACATCTACTTTGAATGGGTGTGACAAGTACTCCAGAACTGTTCCAATTTTTTGGAAGTCACAGAATCTATTTTCGAATTCCTGGATAACAGAACAGATTTCTGTCATATACTTCTCGTTCCGAAAAACAAAGTTTGGATATTGTCCCAGATGGTCCTGCGTATTAGGAAAATGATCAAAAATGTTGTTTGCAAGGTCAGTCATCATTAGCTCAAATTTGCTCTTGTAGGTTGAAACTGTACTCATCTCGCCAATGCATTTGTTTTTACCTTGTAGTTCAAGGTTCATATCACTTAGTTTGCCTGTAAAGTCAACGAGAAATGCCAGATCACATAACCACTCCTCATCTTCCAACTCTGCTTGGTCATCTCCCCTCTCCTTCAAAAAACTTCATATTTTATTCAGCAAATCACAAAATCTTTGCAGAAATGTGTGTCTACTTAGCCACCTTACATCTGTGTGCAAAATGATTTCCGCTGCCCCTTCATCAAGAGTAAGATTGAAAAGCCATCTCTGAAGTGATCTTCCATGAACTGAATTTACAATTTTGAAAGTGATGTCGATGACAGTCTTTGTATTGAGTCTCTTGCTTGCCAAAACTTGCTGGTGAATGATGCAGTGGTAAGAAAGGAAATCTGGGAAGTCGTCATGCTGTCTACAGAGGGCTATGAAACTGTTAACCTCACCTGTCATTGCTCTTGTTCCATCAGTAGTGATGGAAACAAGTCTATGCAACAGAAGATTATACTTTGTCACAAATGAATGGAAAGAACTGAATATTTCCTGACCGGTAGTTCTCCCTTTTAAAGAAATCATTCCAAGTAGTTCTTCTTTAACTCTGAAGTCTTCAAAAACCATCCAGATAAAGACTAGTAACTGGGCTATGTCTCTTATGTCTGTAGATTCATCCAGTTGGAGTGAGAAAGCAACACAATTTGAAACATCCTCCAACAATTGTTCAGTTGTGTCTCCACACATCTTTTCTATTCGTCACACGACGGTGTTTCTTGACAATTGTACATCTTGAATAGCAGCTACGATCTCTTTCTTAATTTTAAATCCTTCAAAAAGATTGTCAGCTGCTTCAAGAAAACAATCTTTTACAAATTCCCCTTCAGTGAAAGGTTTGCATTTCTTTGTGATCAGGTTGCTGACCTTGAAGGATGCTATGGTTGCATTGATCGAATATGACCTTGGCTTCGCTATCAACTGTTGCTAAGTAGCCAATTTCGATTTAAGTTCTTTGAGCTTCAGTTTACGAATTTCATTTTTGGGTGGAAAATCAGCATCAAACTTATTGCTATGCAGAGCCTTATAATGATGTTCCAGATTACCCTTTTTGGGCAAGGATACAGGGGCGTTACAAATTAGGCAATAACACTTGTCTTTCACCATGATGAAGAAGTAGTCCATTTCCCATTCATCATGAAAGTGGTAGGTTTTGCTCTTCTTTGGAACACTCATCTTCGTTATACTGGGGTGGCTGGATGTAAGAAGGTCAAATCTGCCAAGTTAGTATAAACACTGGCTGAATCTGGTCCAGAACTGTTACTGTCCCAAAGTATTAAAGATCAACAGGAACTGAAGACCTCTGGATGATGTGCAATACAAGGACTAGAGATGCCAAAACCACACATGCAGTTCTAAAAGTAAAAATAAGAATTCATCATACTGGCACCAATAATCAAATACCACCAATCATCAAAAATACTCAAACACCTGTCCAGAAAACCAGATAAAATCAAATACCGCCAAACAAGTTCATATACCACCACACGCGATTTAATAAATTCTGCACACAGTGTAGAATCAACGCAAAGGCAAGGCAAAATAAAATTGCAGTGTAGAATCAACGCAAAGGCTAGGCAAAATAAAATTGCAGAGGCAAGCAAAAGTCACAGTGGTTTGAACCAATTCGAAGGCAAGGCATAGGCAAGTTAGAACAAAATTGGCAAAGCCCGCCAAAATCACCAAATTCTTGACACTTTGTTGTGTCTGCCCGAAAACGTTTAATGAAAGCGAACTATAAAGCGACCAACGACCAGCACACAACACAACTAATACGTTAAGTGTATTCAGGTAAAGCCTGGGCGAATGGATATCGCCTGGTATATAACACACTTCTAAGTGGTGTTGGGGTGGGGGCAGGAATGGGTGATTCTGAGAGACAGGAGACCAGGTATGACGCCGGGCCTGTGGTGTCTCATCGCGGGGTGCGGGCGGCGGCCCCCCGGGGTACCCACAAACTATTGGCACGAAAACAACAAGTGCTCCCAATACACCCGCAGGCAAGATTCCCGCAGGCAGGGAAAAAAGACAGGCAAAGGATCAGCAGTGGCGGCAAGCCCTCGGCAGACGACCTGCTGGCACAAGCTCTCTCCTAGCGACAGGGCAAGCTGCTGGAGAGATGGAGCCAAGTGGGGCTGGCGATCTACCTCTGACCCCTCCGTGATCTACAGGTAGATCGTGATCTACCTGTTGGGCATGCCTGCTTTAGAAGAAAAGCAGAATAGAGGAGATATGATAGAGGTGTTTAAATACCTCCATGGCATAAATGAGCAAGAGGAGAGGCTCTTTTGATTGAAAGTAAGTTCTGTAATGAGGGGACATAGGACAAGGGTGAAAGGAACTAGACTCAAGAGTAATATGCAGAAATATTTCTTGTGGAAAAAGTGGTAGATATCTAGAGTAGTCGTCCAGTGGAGATAGTAGAGACAAGAGTAGTATTTGAATTCAAGAAAGTATTGGACAAACACAGAAAGTTGCTAAAGGAAAAAAAGGGACTATAGTAGTTGATATGTAAGGCAAACTAGATAGGCCATATGTTCTTTTTCTGCCGTTATACTTCGATGTTTCCGTGTTAATTATTTATAACCCGCTTTTTGCATGTTAAATGGTAAAAGGTTGCAAACAGTAAATAAACAAAATGCTTATTGCAATAAAATTCAAATGAATAGAATAGATAAACATATAGTAAAATAAAACAAATCAATCTGTAAAAACAGGTCTAACCCCCATCCCCATTACTCCCATTTAATCATGAAAAACCAGTTTGGAAACTAGTATTAGGCCACCTAACCAGCACCACCATTCAGGATGAGTACATAGTTGCTCAAAGAGCCATGTTTTTAATTGCTGGCAGAAAGTCAGATAGTCTTCTTCCACTTTCGAGTAATGAGGAAGGTTATTCCACAGTGACACAACAGCCCACCCACTCCTAGTGGTAATTTTCAAGATGACTGCGACTGAAGCAGGAGTGAGTGGGAATCGCTGCTGACTTGGAGATGGGGATGGGGTGGAAGAGTTTCAGGACCCACTTGAGCCACTAGCAATTGTCTTGGGGGAGGAGAACCTTAGGGCTCTCTTAGGCCACCAAGGATTTTTTTTTAGAGAGAGGAGGTGAGTTTCAAAGATACAGGGACAATTAGATACGTTTTAGACCCTAATTGTCCCTGGAAATTCAACAGAAAAGCAATTTCCATATTCTGTACATCTATGTATAGTGAAATAGCATTTCCCAGGTGGAAAGCAATCTAGACTTGAAGTGGCTCAATGCTAGCTCTGGTTACCTTAGCAAAGGCTTCAGTAATTAGGTCTGCGGGTACCAGGTAGTTAGGAATTTGTCCTTGCATCAAATTACTGATGCTGTTATCTAGTTCTCTGAACAAATCATAAGTAGGTTCACATACTTGTTGCATGAAAGTCTGCTCCTCATTAACTATACTTTAAGCACAGTTAATTCTACCATATTCAGGTTAATCAACTTAGAATGAAGATTGACCACAGCTACAGTATTACGTGTGGTCTTGCCATGGGCAATTAACTAACCTTGTTGTGAATGGATCTGTCTTTTGATATTTTTCATATCAACTTTTAATTAATTTATTTATTTAGCTGTATTTATATCCTGCTTTTCACCGGGTCAAAGCGGTCAATTGGGAGATACATTTAACACGAGGGGATATGACACACATACGCTAATACTTACAGGGAACATGGGCAATGAAGGGTTAAGTGGCTTGCCCAAGACCACAAGGAGTGCCTATAGGACTAGAAATCCCAGTCCCTCCGGCCTGAGATTGCTGTCCCCAGGTGGGACTTGAACCCCCGGCCCTCCGGCCTGAAGTACCTTGTCCTAACCACTAGGCCACTCCTCTTTAATATTGCTCTGGAGTTTACTTACAGATATTGCATTCACTACAGACATTGTGGATGCAAACAATGAGCCTAGGGCCGTAAATAATGTCCCAACAACAAATCCTACAAATCTTTTAGGTCTAATGTGTTCTTGCTGTATGGATTGCATCATAACCTTCTCCAACTGGCTCAAAAAATTCTGTACATCAGCAATGGCATAGTCCATGTGTACTGTTAACCACTGTTGTGTGTTAGGTGTAGTGGATCAGAAATGTTGAAGTGTCTCTGTAAAACATGTTGTGGATCCAGTGACACAAAGACTTTCTGTGTCACTATTTGGGAATCAGGAATCCAGGTGTATCCTGTAGCATGACACCAGAAGGCGGGCCAGGCTAAATCAGTTTGGAAAGTTCAGATCCTGCTGTCAGCAAAATCAGGAAGAGGACCTTCAAGATGCAGTTCTCCATCTGTAAAACAAAACAAACAAGCTATCCTGTTCCAAGGTTAATATCATTCTCTTCATTGGTAGGTTCTTCTGGAAGAAACTTCCTAGGATGACATGGTTGAAGCTGATTAAAATGGACTCATTTAAGGGAGCCCTCACCCTCAATACCTTTCTTTATTTGGATTTGATAAACAACAGGGGAGGCTTTATCCACAATAGGATATGGACCATTCCAAGTAGGTAGAAATTTATTTTCTTTGACCCTGTTCTTCCCAAAATTGTACTAGAATATCTTGTTGCCAATCTGGTATTCTTTGGAGGTAGTCTTCAGATCATAGTAGGTTTTCCTACCTCTGGCAGCACTTTCCAAATTCTTTTGGGCAAGGGCAAAGGCAAGGGCAAAGGGATTTTGCAAGTGTTGTCTTATCTGGGTGACATATTCATGGGCAGCTGTAGCACATGCTAGGTTTATATCATTGGTCCTGTATAGAAGATGGAGGGTCAGTACTATGTTCCTACCTGTCATCATTTCAAAAGGACACATGCCAGTAGATCGATGACGGATGGCTCTGAAAGCCATCAGGACCAGTGCAGGTGAATAAGAAACTGGTGAGCTGCCATGCAACAAGTTCCCACTGCTCCAGCTCTGTATTTGAGGTATGGCATGCCTCCACTGGTCAGCTCAATTAATGTCCCGTGCCTCCCTAAACTCCCATGTTGTGCAGATTAGGATACTCTCATCCAATGTGGGAGATTTGGCAGATTTGGTAATCTTTACAACTGCTATTAAATTATTTAGCACTACATACCTTTGTTAAAGTTCTCCAAGTCTGATACCCTTGTTGTAATCTAACAGTTGAGTTTTAATGTAAACCGCTTTGACTTAATGATAAGGTGGTATAATCCTGTTAAATAAATAAATAAACCTGCAGTGCTGTACAGAGACATGAATGCAGGAATGGGCTAGGCTTACAGCAGCAGGCTGAGAACTGAGGAAGCCATGATTCAAATCCCACCAATGCTACCTCTCACCTTGGGCCAACAACCTCACCTACCCTTGCTTCAGGCACAGACTTAGATAGTAGGCCTTCTGGGCACAAGGAAACATCTACTGTACCCGAATGCATCTTGTCTCAAGCTACCAATGAAAAGGTATGAGATAAATCCAAGTAACTAAATAAGACAATCTCTTCTCTGTGGAACTTACAATCTAGTAAAGGAAGACAAAATGAAAAGGAGCTTTTAGGGAGCTTGGGTTTAAGACTAAAAATCTCACCAGATGACTGGCTGGTCTACTGGAACCAAAATTTAGGGTCCTTAGAAAAGTGCAGAGCAGAGCCACCAAAATGGAAAAGGGAATGGACGGAAAACCCTATGAGGAAAACCTTAAAAGGGTAGGGCTCTTCAACTGGGGTTAAAGATTGCGGAGGAGAGATATGATGGAGTGGAATGGGTATACATAGATCAGTTGTTTACTCCTTCAAAAAGTACAAAGACTAGGGGACATGCAATGAAGCTACAATGTAGCCTATTTAAGACTAATCAGAGAAAATATTTTTTAACTCAATGCGTAATCAAACTCTGGAGTTCGTTACGAGAGGATGTAGCAAAAGCTGTTAGTGTAGCTGAGTTTAAAAGAGGTTTGGATGAGTTCCTGGAAGAAAAGTCCATAAACCATTATTAAAGTGGACCAAAGAAATGCACTGCTTACCCCTGGGACAAGCAGCATGAAATCTTTATACTTTTTGGGAACCTGACAGATACTTGTGACCCAAATTGGTTGCTATAGGAAACAGGATACTGGGCTTGAGGGACCTTTGGTCTGAGCCAGTATAGCATATCTTAGGTTCTTATGATTGACTAAAGCACAAGGAATAAGTTGCTGGCTTGCGTCTTTTTCCACAACCTCCATCCTTTCCCATTCAGAAGAATATTTGAAGATACCCTTTATTTATTTATTAATAAAGCCTTTTATCCTAGAAAGATATATCTTGATTGGCACGTTTTCTTGTTTCTTTTGAATGCAGTTAATATGACAGTGCATTGGAATGTGATGCTTTTAGTTAAAACATTTCGTGAAAGTCTGACATGCTAGAAACATTTGTGTATTTTTTCATGTCTGGAAACTGTCTCCATTGCCTGCCTTAAGTAGTCTTGAGCAAACAACAGATAAATGTATATCTATTCACTTCCTTTAAAGCAGCAGCACTAGGGAAATTCAGAAAAATAGTCACATTGTGATTCTTGACCATTTTGCTTCTTCTTTTAATCTTAGTCCTATGTCACCTTTCTCTTCTGTCCCTTATTTCTTCTCTTTTTAACCAATTTTAAAAGGAAAAAACCCCCCATGAGTTTGATACAACCACTTCATTGTTTTTTTTTCCAAAACTCTTTTCCCAAGAACAAGCTTCATTTCTCTGTGCCGCCATATATGCATGGGATACTCACTTGAGCCTTTGAGAAGCTTCCTCAAGTTTATCTAGCTTGTGATGGTGTGAGTGGCTAAGTACCCTACACTACCTGGTAGCAGGCTTTAGTAAACAGGGCTCACCACCTGTGTTAACCGCAGAGCACACTTTAGTCAAAAGGAACCTAATTTTATAGGCCTGTGGGTCCCAAATGCAGCTGTCACAGCCAAGGGTCAGTCATGTTGCAGATTCAGTCACCACGAGGAAGCGAAGATTGGTGACTCTTTTCTGAAGGGTACTGAGGCATCCATTTGCCAACCAGACTTGATTTCCAGAGAGGTCTGCTGTCTACCAGGTGTCAGGTGCCAAAATCAGAGATGTTACGGAGAGTTTGCAGAGACTCATCAAGCCTAATGACTATTACCCAATGTTGCGCATCCATGTCGGCCCAAATGATACTACCAGATATCCCTCTGAGCATATCAAAAGTGACTTCATGGCTCTGGGACAGAGGGTGAAGTAGACAGGAGAACAAATGGTGTTCTCTTCAGTCCTCTCTGTTGAGGATAAAGGCCAAGGCAGAAAAGCTCACATCCTGGAGATAAATGCATGGCTGCATGGATGGTGTCATCGAGAGTGTTTTGGTTTCCTGGACCATGGGATGATGTTCCAAGAGCTGCAGAGCAGAGATGGCATCCATCTGTACAAGAAGTGTCGACATGTTATCAGTAGCAGACTGGCTAACCTACTGAAGAGGGCTTTAAAATAGATTTGTTGGGGATGGGTGATGAAAGCCCCCAGATAAGTGAAAGTGCCTAGGTAAATGTAACATTAAAGACCTCTATAGACAATGCAATAAAAATGGGGGGATAAGACGTTTTTCAGATATATTAGTGAGAAGAGGAAGGGCAAAAGTGGTACTGTCAGACTCAAGGGTGAAGAGGAGGAATATCTAGAAGCTGATGAGGATAAAGCAGAATTGCTTAACAAATATTTCTGTTCAGTGTTCACAGATGAAGGGCCAGAAGCAGAACCTCAGAAAACACCCATAAATAGTAACAGAAGCATTGGGGGTCTTGAACGATTTTTAGAAAACTGTGTTCGTGAGGAATTAGCTAAACTGAAAGTAGACAAAGTGATGGGACCGGATGGGATACATCCAAGAATACTGCACACCCTGAAAAGGAGAGCGCCATCAGGCGGGCCCTTTGGCGTGGCCCTTAGGCACGGGCCTGCAGGGCACTCTAGCATGAGCCGTTACTGAGTCGTTACTGCTCCAACAAATCTCCGTAGCTGCCGGTGAGCCGTGCAGGCACAATCGCTCCTCCACACCTCGCCTCCTACCCCAACCATCTCACAATCACCACACCATTACCTGCAAGTAGCTCTGCTTTGGACTTGCTTCCCAATGTTTGCATAGACCTTGCTTCCCATTGTTTGCACAGAACTGCTACCCACTGCCTGCATAGATCTGCTTCCCATTGTTCGCATAGAACTGCTACCCACTGCCTGCATAGAACTGCTACCCACTGTTTGTATTGAACTGCTACCCATTGTTTGCATTGAACTGCTACCCACTGCCTGCATAGAACTGCTACCCACTGTTTGCATTGAACTGCTACCCACTGTTTTGTATAGATCTTGCTACCCACTGCCTGCATAGAAATTGTTACCCATTGCCATGGCCCCACATCACATTGTCCTTTTCTTTCTCATCCTCCCCAACTGCCTCCCCTCCTACTAACACCCTCCCTCTTCTCCCCCCTACCCCCCTACCTTCCTCACTTCTCCCTCCATTATGTCCTCTAGCCTAACATCTGCTCTTGAGCTTCAGCACACCATCCCCTGTATTCAACCAGCCCCTCTCTCTTTAAGGCAACCCTACCCTCGCTTCTGCCATACTGTCTCTGCTTTACCACGCTCTCTACTACTACTCCTCCTCTCATCAGGTAATGTCAACCCCAACCCTGGCTCCCCTTGATTTCTTTCTCACTCCAAGAAGAGTTCCTCACGTATCTTTTCCAATCTCATCCACATCCCGCTCCTCCCCCCTTCCGCCCTCCCTCCCTCATCCCCCAATCACTCTTCCAGAGATATCAACCCCAACCTTTTCCTCGAAAGGAAACCCTCACATAACCTATCTGATACCATCAATATCACCCCTCACTTCCCCTCCCTCAAATCCCTCTTGGAGGGCAACACACATAGACATATCCACCCACACCACACACCTAGACATATCCACCCACACCCTGCTCCCTCAAAATCTCTGCACTACTTTAGAAATAAAGCCTCACGTTACTCTGATAAGAAATTCTCACGTAACTTATCAAACCTTATCCATATCCCTCTCCTTCCCCCTTCCTCTCTCCCATTTTCATGTGCCCTATGGAACGCATCCTCAGTCATTAACAAACTTCCTTTTACTCACGATCTCTTTATCTCTAATGCCCTACACCTTCTTGCCCTGAATGAGACCTGGCTCCCCCCAGACGACACCATATCCATTGCTTCTCTCTGCTATGGGGGCCACCAGTTCTCCCATACACCTCGAACCACTGGTCATGGTGGTGGTGTGGTCTCCTACTTTCTCCCTCCTGCCAATTCCAACCCCTCCTGCTACCTCAGTCACCCTCCCCGCTCTCTTTTGAAGTCCACTCCATTCACGTCCTCACACCACTTCCCCTCCGAGTAGCTGTCATTTATCGCCCACCCGACAAATCCAAATCAACCTTCCTCACCGACTTCGACTCCTGGCTTTCCGCCTTTCTGGATCCCTCTTCCCCCACTCTTATTCTTGGTGACTTTAACATTCACGTTGACAACCCGTCCGACCCCCATGCATTAAAGTTCCTAGCCCTCACCTCCTCGTATGACCTCCAACTTTGCTCCACCGCCCCCTCCCACCTACACGGCCACTGCCTTGACCTAATACTCTTCTCTAATTCCTCTCCCTCATACTTCCGCAACTCAATCCTTCCTCATCTGACCATCACCTTTTAACCTTTACTCTACAGCTTCCGCCGTCTCAACCTCGTCCTGTCTCCTCCGACCTATTTAGAAACCACCATAATATTAATCCCCCGACTCTCTCCTCCACCATTTCTCCATCTCTTTCCTCCATTATATCCTTCAAATCCATTGACGAGGCTTTATCTTCTTACTATGCTACACTATCCTCAGCGCTTGATACTCTTGCCCCACTCATCCCACGCCCAGTCCGACGATGTCCCCAGCCCTGGCTTTCGCCCTCAACCCACTATCTACACACCTGCACCCATGCTGCCAAACGTGCCTGGTCCAAATCCCGCTCCCTGGAGGACCTTCTGCACTTCAAATTCATGCTTGGCTCCTTCCAGTCAGCCATAGCACTTGCCAAACAAGACTACTACATCCATCTGACCAACTCCCTTACCTCTGACCCTCGCCGTCTCTTTAATACCCTCAATTCTCTCCTCAAGGTCCCCCCGCCCCCGGTCCCGCCCTCCCTTTCTGCCCAAACCCTAGCAGACTACTTCCACGACAAAATTCACAAGATTACCTTCCAATTCCCCACCCCCTTAGCTACCTCCCCCTCTCCCCAGTTCTCCCCATCCATAATTCCTCTGCCACCCTCTCCTCCTTTCCTCCGATCTCTGAAGAAGAAACCACACTCCTTCTTACCTCCTCCAAACCCAGCACCTGTTCAGCTAACCCTATCCCCACCCACCTCCTACACCCCATCTCCCCCACCATTGTCCCCCATCACTCATATCCTCAACCTTTCACTCTCCACTGCTACTGTCCCCGCTGACTTCAAGCATGCTGTTGTCACACCCCTCCTCAAGAAACCCTCACTCGATCCCACATACCCTTCCAACTATCGACCCATCTCCCTCCTTCCCTTCATATCTAAACTACTAGAACGGGCCATCCACCGCCGCTGCCTCGACTTCCTCACCTCCCAGGCCCTCCTGGACCCACTACAATCCGGCTTCCGTCCCCTACACTCCACTGAAACTGCTCTCGCAAGAGTCTCCAATGACCTGTTCTTAGCTAAATCTAAGGGCCTCTACTCTATCCTCATCCTTCTTGATCTCTCCGCTGCCTTTGACACCGTTGACCACAATCTTCTCCTCACCACTCTCTCCTCCCTTGGCTTCAAGGACTCGGTATTATCCTGGTTCTCCTCCTACCTCTCCTATCGCTCATTCAGTGTAGGCACTGGCGGCTCCTCCTCCTCCCCTACCCCGCTCCATGTAGGTGTACCCCAGGGATCCGTCCTGGGCCCCCTCCTTTTCTCTCTCTCTACACCCAAGCCCTTGGTGCACTTATCTCCTCCCATGGCTTTCAGTACCATCTCTATGCCGATGACTCCCAAATCTACCTCTCTACACCTAATATCTCTTCAGTACCCCAGTCCATGATCTCTGCCTGCCTTTCTGACATCGCTACCTGGATGTCTCATCGCCAATTGAAATTGAACGTGGCCAAGACTGTACACTCCTTGTCTTTCCCCCCAACTCCTCCCCTCCTCTTCCCCCGTTCTCAGTCTATGTGGACGGAGCTACTATCCTTCCTGTTCCCTCGGCCCACAACCTAGGGGTTATCTTTGACACCTCTCCTTCTCCGCACATATCCAGCATGTAGCTAAGACCTGCCGTTTCTTCCTTTACAACATTGGCAAAATCCACCCCTTCCTCTCTGAACACACCACCAAAACGCTTATCCACTCCTTAGTCTCCTCTTGCCTCGATTATTGCAACCTGCTCCTTGCTGGTCTCCCCATCAGCCACCTCCTTCCCCTTCAATCTATACAAAATCATGCTGCTTGACTAATCTTTCGCCAGTCCCACCATGCCCACATTACTCCTCTTCTCAGGTCGCTTCACTGGCTCCCTGTCCAATTCTGCATCCAATTCAAGCTTCTCCTACTGACCTATAAATGCATTTACTCTATGGCCCCTCATTAACTCTCATCTCTTATCTCTCCCTATGTCCCCTCTCGGAACCTGCACTCCGCTAACAAATTACTCCTATCTATGCCTTTCACCCGCACTGCTAACTCTCGACTTCGCTCCTTTCTCCTTGCTGCACCCTACGCCTGGAACAACCTACCTGTGTCTATACACCAGGCACTCTCCCTGGCCCTCTTCAAATCCAGGTTGAAGACCCACCCCTTCACCGTTGCTTTCAGATCCTGACTTCCATCCCCTTCTTATCTTAATCTCCGTCATTTCTCATGACCAATTTTATAGACCATACCATGCCTTGCACTAAACTGACCATTGCTCTTTATTGTTCTGACTAGATTGTAAGCTCCGATGAGCATGACTCTGATGGGCAGGGACTGTCTCTGTATTTTGGCTGCCTCTTGCAGGTAGCTGTACAGTGCCGCATGCGTGACGCTATACAAGTGCTAAATAGTAGTAGTATTAGTACTGAAGGAAATTGGAAACATTCTAGCAACTCCACTGACCGACCTTTTCAATGTCTCGTTGGAGTCGGGAGTGGTGCCAGAGGACTGGAGAGAGGCACATGTGGTCCCTTTACACAAAAGCAGAAGTAAGGATATGGTTGAAAACTACAGGCCAGTTAAGTCTAACCTCTGTGGTGAATACATTTTTGGAAACGCTGCTGAAAGAGAAAATAGTGATTTATCTGGAGTCTAATGGATTACAGAATCGGAGGCAGCATGGATTCACCAGAGGCAGGTCTTGTCAGACAAATCTAATATATTTCTTTGACTGAGTGACCAGGGAGTTGGACCGAGGGAGAGCCCTAGATGTGATGTACTTGGAATTTAGTAAAGCCTTTGACACCGTTCCACACAGGTGACTTATAAACAAACTAAGCACCCTAGTTTTGGACCCTAAAGTTACTGATTGGCTTAGAAATTGGTTGAATGGGAGGCGACAAAGGGTACAGGTAAATGGAGCTCACTCTGAGGAGAAGGAGGTTACCAGTGATGTGCAGCACGGATCTGTCCTTGGTCCGATTCTTTTTAACATCTTTGTTAGCGATATTGTGTAAGGACCATTGGATAAGATTTGCCTTTTTGTGGATGATACCAAAATCTGCAATAGAGTAGACACCCAGGAAGGAGTAGATAACATGAGGAGGGATCTAACTAAGCTTGAAGAATGGTTGAGAATTTGGCAGCTGAGATTTAATGCTAAAAAATGCAGAGTCATGAATTTGGGCTTCAATAATCCAAGGGAGCAGTACAATATAGGGGTGAAGAGCGGGACATGGGTGTGATTGTGTCTGACGATTTTAAAGTAGCTAAACAGGCAGAAAAGGTGACGGCGAAAGCTAGAAGGATGCTTGGGAGCATAGGGAGAGGAATGGCCAGCAGAAAAAAAGAGGTGATAGTATCTTTGTATAAGTCCTTGGTGCGAACTCATTTGGGTTATTGTGTGCAATTCTGGAGACCACACCTTCAAAAGAATTTATTCTTTATTTATGTGACTTTTATACCACCATTTCGAGTAATCATAGTGGTTTACATTATTAACAACTGAGTTACATTAAATATTTTAAACAACTTGTAACAGGTGCAGATAAATATCAGTCACAGATACGTACATGATTCAAACTCTTTTGTTTACTTATTTACAATTTATATAAATAAATGATGTCCTTGGTTGTTCAAATTTGGATAGTTTTGTGGCTCTAATTTCTAATTAGTTTATTGTAATGTAAGGTAAGTAAAGTTGTGAGATGAAATACTTAATGTATGTTGAGCCGGTGTCTGTAGATTATGTTGGGTCACTGTTTATGAATTCTTGGTTGTGTCTGAAGTGTTCAATGAATAGATATGTTTTGAGTTGGATGCAGAATGTGGACAGGATATAAAAAGGTTGGAGTTGGTGCAGAGGGTGGCTACTAAAATGGTTAGTGGTCTTCATTATAAAGCATATGAGGATAGACTTAAGTATTTTAATATGTTTATATTAGAGGAAAGGCGGGATAGATTAGATATGATATTTAAATACCTCCGTGGCCTAAATGCACAGGAGGAGAGCCTCTTTCGATTGAAAGCAAACTCTGCAAGAGGGGACATAGGATGAGGGTGAAAGGGGATAGACTCAGGAGTAATATGCGGAAATATTTCTTTACAGAAAGAGTGGTAAATGCGTGGAATAGTCTCCCAGTGGAGGTGGTAGAGATGAGGACAGTATCTGAATTCAAAAAAGCATGGGACAAACACAGAGGATCTCAAAAGGAAGAAAAGGGGCTATTTTTCTGCCGTCATGTTTCTATGTGTATTGTGCCTTTGAGTGTTTCCACTTCAGCTGAGGTCCAGTCATGTGTGCTGTGTAGGTGTTTATTAATGGAAGAAGCTGCAATCTATTGTAACCACTGCTGTGTATTTTAAAGGCAAAATTAATGTAAAGATGAACTTAAAAACCCAAGGTAGAGAACCACCAATTTATTGCTAAAACAGGACAAAGTGAAGCAGAACTACAAAATGTCTTTATTGAAAAAAAAGCAGATTCTGACATCTAGGGTTAAAATGACACATTTGACTTTTAACATTAAATAACTTATAACAATAGCAAGTAACTTCTTCAGATAAATAAATCTACATTTCCCAGACTTTTTTCTTTGACAATCAAAGGAATCAAAACACAGAGGCACAAAACAATCACATGTTGGTCTATGTACTAGATAACAGAAAAACACAATTAAAGGTTGTACACAGATTTATATAAAAATAGTTAAACTAATGCATATTTGCAAATGTAAACTAGTTACATGATATACAAACAGAGCAATTCCATATATTTCCTACTAAATAAAATCAACATTGGTCCAAGTTCTTGGAAGAAAAACTCTATTCTTTTAAAGAAAATGGAAATATTTCTCAAAGGAAAACTTAATTTAAGTCAAATTATATCCTATTGTTATAGCATTAGTTATATGATGAATCACAAACTGAAAAAGAAAATTGTCCAACTTATATAAAAGCTGCTTTTGGTGCTTTTGTGAGTCTCTAGGGGGACTTTGGTACAATCTCACTACCCTAGTTTGCTTTGTCTTCAGTTCTACCAAAGCTGTCAAAAGCCACATTAAAATATACACCCACAAGCCTTTTATAAAGACAAGCTTATTGGTTTCTTTTTTTTAAAACCTTCAATGATGTCGGTCTTTTCTTTGCACTAATCTTTTAATGTACTAATGGGGGCTTGTGCTCTCCTAGAATAGAAGTGTTACAGTGTATCACCAGAAAAGTACACTTGCTACCTCTCGCTAAAAATGTTTGCTGCTGCAGGGAATGTGAATTTCTGAGCTCCCCGGAAAGAAGATGGGAAATGATGAGGGGAGGGGGGGGGGGGAAGGGAGGTAGAAATCAACAAATTATTGCAGTAGGAAACAGGCTTAGATTAAGAGACGGCTTATAAAACATAGATATCATAAATTTTGTCTTCATATAGGATAGTGTTGTGTTTGGTTACTGTTTGCATTTATTTGTAATTTATAATAGCTATCAAGTGCAAATAGTTATAAACACCACATTGCTGTACCGTCTGGTCCCCTGTTAGATGAAATCTGAAATTCTTGCAAGACGACTGCTTAGCTTCAGGTCCTTAGGAACAGCTCTGCTGGTCCTAGTTTTAGAATCATTTAAGGCTGCCATATTGAAAGATACCCAGAATGCACTGCAACAGGCAAAGAAATGGCAGGATAGAGCCACCTGCTTCTGGGTCAGGAATGCTAAATTTACCATCAGATGTGCTAGCTGTGCTTCGTTTCTTTCTCTATACCTTAAGTCACTTCTCTATCCTTTGAAGTCCACTTCCTAAAATAAAACAATAAATTAGGTGTATATAGAGCTCACAGTTTGCCAAGCTCAAGGTAGCTTAACTATACAGCAGATTAGGTGGCTGCCTAGAATGGCAACTTTGGGGGGAGGGAAGGGGGGACTGCAAAAAGCAGCTGCAGTCAAAACAAAACAATAGGCCCTGAGAGCCAAACACTCACAAGAGCCCAAAGGATAGACTTTTAACAGCAGGGAGTGAAGGAAATGTTGTAAATAACCATACATAACGGGTCATTTTTGGAGTTTTTCAGACAATTTTTTTAGTTTGTTTCACCCACTTGCATTAATTTGTAGGTTAACACATACTAAGCTGATTTAGCACACACTATGGGGTCCTTTTCCTAAAGTGCACCAAGCAGTTAACACGTGATTTGCCACTTGGAAACTGTTAGTGTGGACCTGTGGTAATGGTTACCATGCATTAAAAGCAACCAGCATAGTAAAAATCATGCATTAACTGTGTAACATGCAAAGGGGCGGGGCTTGGACAAGTTATCGGTGGAGAGTGGGCGTGAACTGCACATTGTGATTATGACACACTGTCTGCAACTTAGCACCATCTAATAAACCTGCACTGAGAGCAAATGAACTTAAAGCACAGTACATGGATGTTGCAGCAGATAACATGTTCTAAAGTTTAGCAAACATGGCTCTATATTTTTTTTAAGGCTAACAAACTGAAAAGAGTACTAACAAATGGACATCTCTAGTTTCCATTGCTGGTTGCTTATAAATATCGGAAATCCCCCCAAAGGAATATGAATATTAAAAAAAATAAAAAAATAACAAATCAATGAAAAAAAGTCAGTGCAAAAATGTACCAATTATATATTTCAAAATAAAGAACCATAACATATAAACATTCTTTTTTGTTATTTATCGAAGTGCAATCATCATAGTGCATATTGAATTTGAGACTTCTCATTCAGCACACTAGGGACCCTTTTACTAAAGTGCGCTATGCAGTTAATGAGCGATTTGGTTCACTTTAACTACATGCTCGGGCTTGTGGTAACAGTTATCACATGGGCATGTATTAACTCATGCAGATATTTGTGCTGCCAATCAAATGTCATGGTGTTTAACAGGCAGGTTAGGGGCAGAGAGTGTGCGTGGTGAGCACATTGCAATTAGCGCAGGGTACATATCGCGCATTGTCAATCTTGTAATTAGTGTGGTGGCCAAGGTGCACCAGAGGTAATTGTGCCGCATGTTAGAGTACACACCTGTGTGAAAACTGTTGGAAACATGCTAGCTACACCTCTGATGGTTTATCACAGTTGCTTTACACTTAATATGAGTTAGTTTGTGTGCTAAATGTGAGTTAATTACAAAAACCTAACACACTTTAGTAAAAGGGCCCCTAGGTGCTGAATAACGATATTTGTTCAAATTTTAATCATTTCATACCTGAATGAAAGAAGACAATTCATAGAATGATCTTAAAAGAAAGTAATTTCATAGCAAGGTTCCTAAAAAATGTTTTAAAAAAGTGGCTATTTTATAAATGTATCACAACTAGAAAAACTCCTGAAGTATACAGCAGGGAAAATGTATTGAAAATTTTTTTTAAAGGGACTTTGAGAGGGCCAAACTTCCAGAGGTTTAGATATAGCCAAATGTCCTTCAATATCGGTTCTAAAGCTTCAATTTTTATGTTTTTATCAAAAGGAAGATAAAATCACCAGATACTAATTTTGTCACCAAGCAATGATCTCTTGCACCTCTCTTCTCCAGTTCAAACCAGTCTCTTAGTCGGTTTCTCAGAATTAACAAAAAACATATTATACTCACACTAAATTTGGAAAAGCATTCTTATCCCTCCATCTGACAGTCAGGTGCAACCATATATCTGCATCAGGGATATATTCTCCTCAAGGTCCCAGCAAAGTTTTTATATACATTTTCCCTTTGGGAGTTTTTCTAGTTCGATGTTATCATAGTACTCCTGAAACTGGGCTGAGGAGATTTGTATTTTATAAAGACAACAGAGGGGCCTTCTTACTACCATGTGCATTACATGTGGTAACTATTAGCGGATGGCTGCAATAACCATTATTGTACTAATATAATGGGGGGTTTTAAGTGCCATCAAGCCAATGTTGACTCCAGGCGACTCAGCAACCCTTGGCTTTTCTTGGCAAGGTATGACCGGAAATAGATTGCCAGGCCTTTTCTTCCAAAGAGGGTAGAGTGACTTGCCCAAGGTCACAAGGAGTCGAACCCTGGGTGTTAGGCTGCTGCTCTAAGCACTAGGTACTCCTCCGCTCCAGTATAATAGTTACCTTGCACTAATTCACACACTAACTGGGTACCTCTTCTGGGGGGAAATGGACAGGTTCTGGATAAGGAATGGTTGTGGACAGCACCTTGCAGTTAGTGTGCTCTGACTTCTCACGCTGTCACTGATGCAGAAAAGAGGTGAGAGGCGCATCTGTGCTGCCTGCCACTGAATTTACTATGCAGTAAAGTATTCTTCTGTGCAGGGCCAGCCCAACCATTAGGCAAACCAGGCAGTTGTTTAAGGCGGCAGCTTCGGGGGGGGGGGGGGCAGCAAAGAGCAGGGCATTCAAAGCTAAAAAATAGACTGGGGGGAGGGGGTGAGGAGGCTCTGAAATCACTGCACAATAAAGGGAAAACTTGACTGCACTTTAGTAAAAAGGTCCCTAAGGTGCCTTTATAAAATAGGCTCCTGCAGTGACCACCGTAGTGCACAACTTTACATCTATGTGCATGGGATCTATGTGTTTACATGCAATGCTTTCTAAAATATGCATAGAGATCGCAACTCTGCCCAAAGTGCTCCTGGGGCCGCCCACGTGCAGATCACATAAAGGTAGCACTATCTTTTCATGCACCTACTGTTTACATGTGTATATGCCTGCACAATTTTATATTAGTTATTTTTGGTATGTAATAAATGCTTTATAAAATTATCCTCAAGATAACTGACACACTTGCAGCAGTTTACAGTGAGGAACAGTGAAAAAAAGATACGTCCAAGTGGCAGAAAAAGGAAAAAAAAAAAGCAACAAAACCCCTCTTCTCTTCCATGTCCATTTATTTCCTGCTACCAAGAACAGAACGTTAAAAACTGCAAGAAGAAATGACAGAAACCGTTTCTAAAATCTCATTGAAATGCACCAAGAGGAAACAGAGAAAGTGCCGTTTTGTGGCCTCTGAAAGAATCTCTCTATCTCGTTATTGTGCCCTATAGGAAGTCTCAAATTCACTGGGTCGTGTTTACTAAACATTAGCATGCGCTATTTGCCACCGTGCTCATAGTTAAATAAAATGAGAAGCAAAAAGGAAAATAAGGTGATACCTTTTTATTGGACTAAATACATTTTTGGACTAGTTTTCGAAGGTTAAAACTACCTTCTTCAGTATGAGCAGCAGATGACAAAATACCATAATTTATAAGTGAATCACCAAAAGCATTTCATTGACAGTCTCAGGGGAAGAGGGTGGGTGTGTGGACAGAGGTGGGGGGAGGGGGAGTGGGAGAGATTGTTGGATGATCAAAGCGTGACCAGGCTGTGAATATTTACAGTATAGTATATAGAAAGCCCATATCTTCATTCTTGTCTGGAATAACATGAGCACGGCAGCAGATACTAAGGGGTATGTTTACAAAGCAGCGGTAGTGACCTCAGTGCGATATCGGAGCCATGGCCCCATTGAATTCAATGGGGCCATGGCTCCGATATCGCACGGAGACCGCTACTGCTGGTTTGTAAACATACCCCTAAACGTTAGCGTGTGCTAAGCACAGTCCATTGGGTACTATGATGATTGCACTTTGATAAGTTACAAAAACTTTCTGTGTGATATTTACTTTTTTGACATTTCAGAAATCATCTCAGTTATTAAAGGAATTCCTGGAGGGGAAGAGATATAATATAAAATTGGTGTTAGAGGTCCTTATGATCCTTGGAGGCTCATCTATCTCGAAACTTTGCAAATTTGTTTTCACTAAATTATGTTCCTGCCCTTTCAGAAATACAGGGTTTGAGGAGTTTGATGCCTTTGCAGATTTAGTGGCTAAGATGAATATTCTCCCAGAATCAGCTTCTGTTCCTTTGCTGCCTATTAGATTACCCGCACGCTTCTTCATGGGTCTAAATAATATAGGTATAATAAACATATACTACAAGGCATGAGGTTTCAGGCTATATAAGTACAATATAGTGGCTTCTTTTTTGTTTTGTTTTTTAAATGTTTTTCTCTTATTTAATCTTTCTTCCTGATATATATGTGTAATGGTGATGGTTAGGCTGGGAAAGGGCAAGGTTTTGGAATTAGATGGAAACTACATATATGAAGTGGGATTTTAGAAGGAAGGTCTAGAAAGAATCTGCGACGTCCAGAGCACAGTGTCCAAAAATCGGGGGGGGGGGGGGGTGGCATAAGTGAAGGGAGGCACATGTAAGTAGCTTCTGAAATTACTGTCTCCACCCCAAAAAATGAAAGTCCCTGTAACCAGTTATGGAGGCAGATTGCAAGGTCAGGTACATGCATGGATGTAGGACATCCTTGAACTGCAAGGCCTCAGAACTGGGTACTTGGATGTGCCGGCATGGGCATTTCAGAAGGGGGGTGGGGGTGGGGAGACTAGGTTATGAATCTTGCATATCTTGGCTTGCCATTCCAAACACTCAGATGTATGGCGGCAGGTCAGTAATATGTCTGGAGTATGTCTTTACGTACTGGTTTCTTTGGGCAGGAAGTAATAATGTGATGAAAGTACATTTTGTGCTTCCCCCTGGAAGCATTACAGCCATGAAACGAGCACTTCTTTTCACCTTATGCATGGTCAGGAGCAGATATAGGCATGGACGCCTCACCAACCAGGACCAGACATTCATCTGCCATTCTGAAATTACACTGCAACCTTCCGCCCAGGCCACGACGCCACTATATGGACATTCTCTCGTACATGGACATCCTTACATTGGGAATGTCTATATACCTGGTTTCTAAAACGGCCTTGGGGACGCCTCTATGCTTTGGACATCCGAGTGCCTGTTTTCAGACGTCCAACTCATGAATAAGGCTTCTAAAATGACTCCCATGTTGTTTAAGAGTTATTGATCTTGCACTATAGTATTTAAGATTCAACAAAGACTAAAGGAGTGGAGGAGTAGCCTGGTGGTTAGGGTAAGAGCCTAGTACCTAAGAGATCAGGGTTTGATCCCCTTGGGCAAGCCACTTTATCCTCCATTGCTTTGGAAGAAAAGGCCTGGCAGTCTATTTTCTGGTCATACCTTGTCAAGAAAACCCAGAGGCTGCTGGATTGCCAGGAGACAGCATTGACTCAACAGCACTTAAAGAAAAAGAATCCAAAAGTACAAACACAAAAACCTGTCTATGAAAATTGATGTATTTATTCTGCTTAATGCATATATATAAGATGCTGTCTCATTACACATCTGATGTCTCCTGATAGCAGACATACTGTATGGGACCGGGTCTATGCATCAGCGTTAGCATCTGGGGCAAGTGACCACCTCTGCTCCACCTTAATGTCTGGGGCAAGTGACTATCTCCGTTCCATCTTAGAAGCAGCTCTAGAAACTTCACTGCAGATGACAGGGTGCTTTCCACTTAACAGCTATAAAGACAGACGTCATTTCCAGGCTGGCGGCTGCACCGGACTGCAGGAGCGACACTTGGTTGTGCAGATTATATTATGTTGATCTCTTTTTCTCCTGCCCCGCAGTCTCTTTCATTTCAATTTGGCTACCACCCCCCTCTATTTCCGCTCAATTGTGGCTGGGCCATTTCAGCCCTTTATTTCTAAAATCAAAGAACTAGGGGCATGTTTACCAAAGGTGAACATGTATTGCGTAAAGTTAATGTGCATTAAGTGCTGCCCCCTAATCACATAATGAGTTCCTTCTGACCATCCCAACTTATTGATAAAAACAGATCAGATGCTAGGCTAACTACTACAACCTAGAATAAATGGGTTTTTTCTCCCTCCTTTGAACCAGTCATTTTTGCTTCTGCTCCTCAGGACAGCCGATGCTGGGGATACGGCAGCTAGGGGCATGTTAGCCAAGCTCTGAAGGGAGCCACAGTTTGTGGTCCCTTGGTTAAAGACCTTGCTATAATAGGCGGAGTGGTCAGGAGGATATAAACATAAGGGAAAGATCACCAGTTAGTTATAAAAGAAGCCTCGCGGCCTTGGAACCCTGTAAATACTGGTTCTGATTGAGCTGGAAAACCAAAGAAGGGGGAACCGCTGGATCAAAAAAATGTTGGGGGCCTCAGAAGCCCTCATTCAGAGAACCGAGGAGGCTACCTGGACAAGGACGCTGACAGACTGCCACTGAAGATTTATTTAACTGTGTTTTTATACTGCTTTATCATTTCAGTGTCAGAATATCTCCGCAGACCGTCGTGGCATTACCTGGATAGGTAATGCCAAGGGTGATTTGTGGGTGGAGTGAGGGCAAAAAAGCTATCCCAAGTGTTGTCAGGTAGTATCCAGATCTTCAGGGCCAGCCACTATGCAGACAGTAGTGCTGAATAGCTAAATGATGTTTAAAGGCTGCAGCTGATCAGCACGGTATTTAAATAGCGGATGCTCTGAATACTGGGCCCATTATTCTGAAGAGCAGGTCTGCAATTCCAGACAGAAAGCAATATGCACAGCTCGGGAAGACTTATTTTTGTAATAACTTTTTTAAAATTAAAATACTTATATTCTGTTAATACAGGAAAGATCCCTATTCAAAGCGGTGTACAGCATCATTAGAAACATGCCTTTGGGTACTGTACTGCTGCTGCAAGTGATGGTCAGCCATAGACGCTCGCTCTTTTTCCCCATTTTCATATATGTATCATAAAACTGGATTTTTTTTTCAAAATCTCAAACAAAATGGAAAATAAAGTTGGTCTATTTTATAGTACATATGAATATTCTCTTCCTAAGGTCTTATTGTTCTTCTGCACAAAGGCAGCAAGCCATTAAAAAGCCCACAACCCTGCCCGAGAACCAAGGAGTCAGACAATGGGAAGGACTGAAGGTCTCCCCGACTTTCTGATGACATTCACACATCATAAAATCATTGATTTCATGGTTTATGTGCTAATCCAGATTTCTCATCACGCAGACTCTTCTATCCGGTCTAAACGTAAACACATTCACAAACTGAAGATGGGAAACTGCACTGCTTAGAACGAGAAGCTTCGCCTTGTAACCAACTTTTATTACAACAAGATGGAAATGCTGTCAGTAAATAACTGACATCTCAAACAGGATCTATCCTGGAACTTCAGTGACTCAAACAGAATAAGGCTGCTTTCTTTTTTCTTTTTTTGCATCTCATCTTCATACCGCCATAGGGCATGACACCTAGCAAAGCAATCAATGAGCAAGGCCCATATGCAACATAATTCTTGCCCTGTCTGACAGTAAATGTTTGGTGTGGCAAAATCTCTTTACAATTAGCTAATGTGTTTGATCCTAGCCTGTGTGTTGAAGCAGTGCTGTCAGCAACATGGTGTCTTAGGTAACGTACTGGGCAAGCAGGACAAGCAGAATTACTTTTATACCTTATTTCCTGAGGACATATTAGTGGTTACATGTTTTAAACACTCTTGCTATTAGGGATATAAATAATAAGACTTTCAGTAATTGGGGGTGCTGCTGTGCTGATCATCATCAATGCCTCATCAAGGCACCACCACACTGATGATACTTGTGAAGCACAATGTAGTTTAAACAGCTGAAGAGTGAGTTCAAAGAGGGAGCATTTTAAAAACTGTTGGACTGTCCATAATAAAAGAATGGGCACATTTTTATTTTGACTGAAAAATGCAAAACAAAAACAAAAATAAGACCCAAGAATAGGCAGCAGTAAGCTGAAAAATAGTGACACCGATATTTCCAGACATAATACCTGACCTTTAAGGGAGAGCATGGTGAGAGAACGGACTTAAAGGGCTATATTACAAACCAAAGAAAGGCAGATCCTACTTTTGCGATCTCTGGTAACTGTTACAGAAACCGAAAGATATGCAATCTAAACTGAAATGATGGAAACACAGCAGATAAAGATGAAAACATATGGTGCCTCCAACTTCCTATATGAAAGACATATCTTATGCCAGATTCCTGAGACTATTTTAAAAGCTTATGAAAATATAGGAGACTGTGTACATTTAAGACTAGCTACAATACCAATATTCTGCTGGTATAAAACACTAAGGGGTGAATAACATGGGACCTAGTTTCAGATAGCCCAGTTTACTCTTAGCTTGGCTTAGTAAATATACCCCAAAATAATGCAATGCAACGTGTGCCTTTGAGTCAATACTGACTTCCAAGCAACCAAGCAGCGCCTGAGTTTTCTTGGCAGTGTGCCAGACCTTTCTTCTGGGGCAATAGAGGGTTAACCAGTTGTGTTAGTGGGAATCAAATCCTGGTCCCTTGAGTGCTACAGCAGTGCACTAACCACTAGGCTACTCCTTCACTACCCCCAAAATAGCCAGGTGTCAAACTACAGTTGTCTTTCAAAGGAAGGCAACCTCTAAATAACACAAAGGTACTTTCAGAAAAGAACTACTAAGTATGTTGGAACAGGTCTTTTTTCTTCTGTATGATGGTAATTTAACCCCTCCAGAACACAAACAGCGCAGCGGTTCTGAACCCAGTCCTGGGGACACAGCTAGCCAGTCAGATTTTCAGTATAATCATGAGTAAGTATGACAGAGACATGCACAGACTCCACTGTATGCAAATCTCTCTCATGCATATTCATTGTGGTTATCCTGAAAACCTGACTGGCTAGGCGAGCCCAAAGGACAGGGTTCAGAACCCCTGACATAGAGAATAGCCTCCTCTGCTCCATAACAGCATAGCCAATAGAGCTTCTAAATGCTTTATGAAACAGTGCAGGAAATGTGTGCAAGTCTGAACTACCCCTTGTAAGTAGGGGCAATGCTTAAGTGTTTGGGCGCATGGTAGGTCTTTTATCTTTTGACACCGAGAGGAAATATGTACTAACAAACAGAAACTATTCCATCCAGCTGAGCAATTTGGAATAAGTGCCGAATAAGTCAGAGACCTCCTTTATGTTTTTCTATGTTTTCTTTTGTTGATGTATAAAGAACAAAGAACAGGAGAGTGGATATAACCTAATGAATTTAACATAACAATTTTGTTATATTTGGAGTGAGTGATAGTTTTTTGGCATCTATAAAACAAAGCGCCCAGAGTTTTTGCAAATGCAAACAAACCAAGTTACAACTGCTCTGGGTCAGGTGCACATGTGTGCACACAAGGTACGCATCTCCACTGCAACTGCACCCCATCGTCCTTCCTGGGACTACCAAAATGCAGGACACACGTCACTGGCAGTGCGCGTACTCAGATGTGCAATACAGCCACGCAATTTTAGAAAAGACCCTTTTCCACGTGAAAAAAATGCTTTATACACAGAATCGCCTTTCTAAAATGTGGCGAGCTGCCTTAAACATTGCTTGGAAAGGCAGGGAATAAAATCTACATATCTCCCCCAGCTCCCCTCGATGTGGTCAAGGTTTGAATTGGGGTTGTATTGAATATGGCTATACCTAAGTGATATTGGTTAAGCAATGAGTATCTGCGGGAAAGCAGCATTATGCGAGTTAATAATGGTAATCCCATAGAACAGGACAACCATTTATATGCGAAGTTTTACAAACTACTGGGTCAGTATTTAGTCATGACGGGCAGTATTTCTTTTTAGATGTCAGCCATTGTGGCTAAATAGAAACCTGATAGCCAGTACCAGTATTTGGCTAGTGGCCAACATTGAATATCCAGTCACGGCAGTCCCCATCAGACTATCCATCCAGCGGCAATTTTCAGCACTGCTACACGGAGAGCTATTTAGGACCACCCCAGCACGATGCGGCTAGTGAAGAATCTTTTTTTTTTTTTTTTTTTGTAAATAAATTGCAAGATGGTTTTAAACAGCAAAGAGTGCCCCCTGAATCAGCACTGTAAACTCTAGGTTCAAATGAGCAGTTATGTCTGTCCCCTAACACTGCTGTAAGCCTGATGCTATCCGCGTAGCATCGAGACATTGTGGAGCAGCGCTCGCATTAACTAGTCAGGGGCAATGTTCAGCCGCAAGCACATTAAAAGCTGGCCTAACATCAGCCAGTTTAGTAATCCGGCCAGCAGCTGAACATCACTACTACCCAGGGAGCTAAACCACTTACAGGGCAAACCAGATATTTAAAGGCAGTTCTTTAGGAGCAATTTTAAAAGCCTTTTTTGCACATGAAACAGCATTTTATGCAGAGATATCAGTGCTTATGAAATTGCCTGGGGTATACACACATAAACATATATCGTGGCGGTAGAGACTGGGAATAGCTGGAGCAGGGTTGCAAGATATATGCATGCTATAAAATACATGCAGATGCACCTCAAAGCAGGTGCAAATGTTTATGCCTCCTTTCAGTGCAATCTCTAAAAGCATATGCACATATGCTGCCTTTATAAAATAGGTTATCGTGACAGCTTGGGCACCCTGTTATAAACGCACTCTCCCCATGTGCATCAGTGTATTCTCTAAGGTGCACAGATCACCACTGGCATCTTTTTCCCAATCCGACATGTTCATGTCTTGAACCATGTCTGTGGCCTGCAGGAGCTGCTGAACCCAGGCAGTTCAAGGTGTGAAACGGCTCGCGTGCAGCTTGGTGGGGAGAAAGGTGACCAAAGTGACCCATGTGCCTTGGAGAGCAAATTAAGGCACATCTGTAAGGATTTCAGTTCAGAATGCATTTCCCGAGTTCTTCTGACATGTCAACCAGTGCATGATAAGTTGTGCTTTCGTTAGATAGTGGGAGAGTAGATTAATGCAAGCACTAGGAAGAAGCTCATTTGTATGCTTTTCACAAACCCATCATAAAGTAATTAAAAACGTATCAATTTATCTCTGCTTGAAGGCTTCCCTAGAGATGGATGATTTCATTGCAGTTCCAGTTTGTTAACAAAATCTGCACCAACTATGCCAATATTCCTGAAGAAGTAGGATTTTCTCAATTGTGATCTAAAACTGCAAAGAAGAGAATGTCTTGAGACTTCACCGACTTGTACATTTCTGATCCTAGAATGAATGATGAAGAAACCCCCATCTGCTTGGGTGCATAGAGACAATAGGTGGACTTTTTCTTGTTCCTGAGACTGCACTTCAATCATCTCATTCTACATTATAGCACTAGAAATGTTTGCTTCGACATGCTTCTGTCTCTTAGTACTCCAAAGAAGTAAAATTTCAGTCTCTCAGGCGTATATTCGAAACGTCGCCATTAACAGCTGCAGTCAATGGCAGATAATTTTTCCTGCACTAAAAGAAAATGCTGTAGCCAAATTATGACGTGGATGCATCAGTTTGATAAGCCCTCATCACTGAGAGAAAATAACAGAACCCAAATACAGCTGGTCTTGAAAAGAATTTCAGAATTGGAGTCTCTTTTTTTCACCAATGTGACCTTCTCTTCCTACACGCTATCTATCTGCTTCCCCAGGCAAGTATGTCTCAGAGTTCGGTTATATGCATGGGGTAGCTTGGAGGTGGATAGGATGGTACTTGCATACTAAGGCGTCTAATATGACATCCGTGGCAGAGTAGGTGATCTTCTAAAGGATAACAGCGATGGCCTTCTTCATCATTGAGCTGAAGTGCACAGTCCTGACAGAAGAAACAGAAGACAAAGAGAATGGTTAGGTTGAAGCAGAACTTCGGTAACAAGTTCCTGAATATGACGATTCCTTTCAAGCAAATGTCAAGAACACCCCAAGAGCTGATAACCAAAGGCAGTGTCATAGGAGTGGTTTTCAAAATGGCCTTCTGGCACATGTTCAACAGAATTTGGAGACTATCCTTACTGTAAGTCTTTAACACAGGGTTTAGGTGCAGTCCTCCCTCCCATGTGATGCACCCTGATACAGAGGTTGGTCAAGTTTGTAGCAGTATTAACATGCAAAAAAATGTACTGATAATACATTATCAGAATGTTTTTGTACCGACTTTTGTTCCTTTGAACTTTCCTGCAAAACCTATACAAAACAGTAATGAGCTGAAGAATCATGAGAATCAGCTCTCTACCTGGTTTGTAAAGTTAAAAGCATGCACGCTAAATTGTGCAAAAACTTCTCTTAGTAGGAAATCTGTGTCTTAAATTATGAAAACACTGACCTTATCACAGGAGAACTAATGAACAGCCAATTTTCATATTACTCAAATAGTTCATTCATGAATGAATAAACACTATGCATGACAATGGCCCATTTTCATAGTCATTGATGCAGGCTAGTATATCAACTCCACTATTTGAAATCTAAGCTTTCCTTATATTGAGTGAGTTTTGCACTGCCAAATGAACATCACAGGGCAATTTCTACCATATCTGCCCTGGAAGAATAAGGAACCACAGGGTTCTGCTATTCTTTATGCTCTATTTAATCATCATCTCCCATGTGCTGGAGCAGTATCATTTCTAAAGATATTGTTGCTGTCGGATAGACACCACCTGTTGAAATTATTCTTTAAGTCTCAGGACACTTTATTTTTGGATTGTTAAGTTCAGGATGTTCCCAAATGTTTGCCATGACAGAGGAAGAGGAGACAGTTCCTGATTTTAAGACCTACAGTGTACTGCAAAAGTATTCATCCCCTCTGTGTTTGTCCTGTTTTGTCGTATTACAACCTGGAATTAAAATGAAGTTTTGGGGGTTAGCACCATGTGATATATACAACATGCCTACGACTTTGAAGGTGCAAAATATCCTTTAGTGCAACACAAACAATAATTAAGACAAAAAAAACTGAAAGCAGGAGCGTGCATACGTATTCAACCCCCAAAGTCAATACGTGTAGAGCCACCTTTTGCTGCAATTACAGCTGCAAGTCTCTTGGGGTATGTGTCTATTAGCTTAGCATATCTAGCCACCGGGATTTTCACCCATTCCTTAAGGCAAAACTGCTCCAACTCCTTCAAGTTAGATGGGCTGCATTGGTGTACAGCAATCTTCAAGTAATACCAGATTCTCAACTGGATTGAGGTCTGGGCTTTGACTAGGTCATTCCAAGACATTTAAATGTTTCCCTTTAAACCAGCTTTAGCAGTATGTTTAGGGTCATTGTCCTGCTGGAAGGCGAACCTTCATCCCAGTCTCAAATCTTTGGCAGACTGAAACAGGTTTTCCTCAAGAATTTTCTGTATTTAGTGCCATCCATCGTTCCGTCAATCCTGTCCAGTTTTCCTGTCACTGCCAATGAAAAATATCCCCACGGCATGATGCTGCCTCCACCATGTTTCACTGTGGGAATGGTGTTCTCGGGGTCATGGGAAGTGTTGGGTTTGTGCCACACATGGCGTTTCCCATGATGACCAAAAAGTTCAATTTTCGTCTCATCTGACCAGAGAACCTTCTTCCATGTGTTTGGGGGTTCCGCCACATGCTGTTGTGCATACTCCAAACATGTTTTTTTATTTCTTTCTTTAAGCAATGGCTTTTTCTGGCCACTCTTCCATAAAGCCCCGCTCTGTGGAGTGTATGGCTTAAAGTGGTCCTATGGACAGATACTCCCATATCCGCTGTGGATCTTTGCAGCTCCTTCAGTGTTATCCTTGGTGTCTTTGTAGCATCTCTGATTAATGCCCTCCTTGCCCTGCGTGAGTTTTGGTGAGCGGCCTTCTCTTGTCAGGTTTGTAGTGGTGCCATATTCTTTCTATTTTGTTATAATGGATTTAATGGTGCTCCATGGGATACTCAGAATTTGGGATATTTTTTTTATAATGCAACCCTGATCTATACTTGGTCCTTGGTCTTCATGTTGCTTGCTTAGTGGTGTTGCAGAATCAGGGGCCTTTCAGAACAGGTATAGTTATACAGGCATCATGTGACAGATCATGTTACACTGATTGCACACAGGTGGACCCTAATCAACTAATTATGTGACTTCTGAGGTTAATTGGTTGGACCAGATCTTATTTAGAGGTTTCATAGCAAAAGGGATGAATACATATACACTCACAACTTTTCAGTTTTTACTTGTTTTTTTTATATATACAAGGTATTTTATTGTCATTTCATGTCACCAATTTGGACTATATTATTAGGTCCATTACCTAACATCCAAATGAACCTCCATTTTCATTCCTGATTGTACGTAATGTGACAAAAAACAAGGGGATGAATACTTTTGCATGGCACTGTAGAGTTTTGCAGTTAGGGGCCACTTTTATATTGCAATACCCATGGCCGGCCCCTCCTCTAGAAAGATTAGGCATCTACCTAGGGTGGCAAACCATGGAGGCAGCATCATGGCCCCTGCACAGCTAGCAATACAGTGGCAGATCAAACCACTATCAGCACGGTGGTGGGTCTTTAAGCATGCATGTGCTCAAGGCCTGCTGCTCCTGCTCTCTCTAACAGGAAGTTTGCATCAGAGGTGGCAGGACCAGCGGGCCCTAAGTGCACGAGTGACACTGGAAGGCTCACGACCATATTGACAGTGGTTTGCTCTGCTGCTGTTTTGCTAAAATTTTAGATTAGGGTGAAGGGAAGGAGAGATGCTGGACACCTGGGGTGAGGGGACAGAGAAGGGAAGCAGGGACTGGACACCTTGGAGGTGGGGTTGAGATGGGAAGGAGAGATGCTGGACACTTGGGGGGGAAGGAAAGGAGAGATACTGAATGGAGGAAGGCAGAAGTTAGGGAAGGGGAGGTGCTAGAATATGGGAGGGAGATAAGACCATGACCCAGTCGGAGGGGGGACACATGGCTGAAGGTTCGCCTAGGGCAGCAGATATCCCTCGGCCAGCCCTGGTGGTACCCATGTGAATGTGTGCTATTGTATATAAGTTACTCGTAGGTTGAGCTGGATAAAATGGCTGCTTTGGAGCTTTCTTTAACTGATTGGGTCTAGTAATTTAAGAAAGCTCCAAAGCAGCTTCTTATCCGGCTCAAAGAACCTCCGAGTAACTTACTGTTTGAGACTAGAGTGCAAATAAAGTGATTCTGGCAGTCAGGAACATAGACAGTAGAGAGGGTTCAAAGAAGATATATCCACTTGTTGCATATCCCCCCTTAATCTGTGAGCTAACTTCAGGGTAGCTTTAAATTTGCATTATAGTTTTCTCTTATTGTCTTATTACTTTTACTTAAGCTAATTCTTTTTAGTGTTAACAAGTTTTCTTGTTAACCTGATATTGTAAAATTGCATAAAAATAAAAATAAAGAGAAAAAGATTTATGGCAAAGTATGTGCAAATCAGTTAACGTACCTATTGCCCAAGTGGACTGAAAAACATCATCTGGAGTTTGGCTGTGGGCTCACTGCAATGGCCGATATACCTAAAGTCTTAGGGGAATGTTTACTAAGCTGTGCTAGCTGTTAACACGTGCTTGAGTGCACACTACTGGACCATGTTAACGGCATGCATGCTGAACAGATAGTGCAGGGTTAATTCCACCCTATATGCTTAGCACGCACAGGGAAGGAAATGGACAGGCTAGGGATGGAATGGAGGAGTTTCTGCAGAGCACAATTAGCATGGGGGGGTTGACGGTGCACATTTGGTGCCAAGGTTACAGTTAGCATTGGTGGCATGAAGTGCATCCATGTTAAGCAAGATTGTTGCTGGAGCACATTAGGATCCAAATGAGTGCAGCATCTTCTGTACATGCCCCCAACAGGCAGCACACTATTGTTGCATGTACCATGTGTTGATTTCTACTTTGAACACGTGATACCTACAAAACCTTATCGTAGATTAATAAACACGCCCCTTAGCCTTCTTGATAAAAGTGCAAGAATTAGCAATGGATAGCAAGGATATGGAGAATACATTTGAGAGCATCTCATGGGGATACCTCTAAAATGCATTTCAGAAGTTTGGACTGGAGGGTGGTATTTTACAAGGAATTCAAGTTTTATATAAAAATCCTAGAACACCAGTGAGTACTAATGGTCAAGTGCCAAGACCTTTGGCATTGACCAACTCTATTTGTGCTAGGTATTGAACCTATTTTTTTTTATTGTTGTTGTCAAATCAGTGCTGACTCCTGGTGTCCCAGCTGCCGCTTGGCAATATATCACTGGAAGTAGATTACCAGGCCTTTTCCTCTGGGGCAATGGAGGGTAAAGTGACTTGCCCAAGGTCACAAGGAGTGCCAGTGGGAACCAAACCTTGATCTTCTGAGTACTAAGCAGTTGTGCTAACCACTAGGCTACTCCTCCTATAGCCTAACAAAATTATTACAAGAACCAAAGACTGGCGTGATAGATATTGGAAAATGTTCTTTTAAGATGGTCTTGTGTGCCAATGATTTGCTGGATCTGGCAGATCCCTTTCAGTCAGTGGGATATGTGTTTGCTCATCTACGGCCATTTGACGCCTTTTCAGGGTTGAGAGTCAATTATTGGAAATCCCTTGTGTTGGGATTGTGGCATGGACTGGAGGGGAGATGGGTTGGAGATTTACCATTAATGTGGGCTGGCCAATTTTGAGATATTTAGAATTAGATATCCCCAAAGACGTATTCTAGGTTTATAGTGGCAACTGTTCCCAAATGTCCTGGTAAAATGATCTTGTTACCTAAATTGTTATAATTGCTGAAAAACCTGCCAGTAGTATTATGGGGTAAAGATCTTAGGTGTTGGAACCAGGTTCTAATGAAATTTCTATGGGTGGGCAAAACACCAAGGATGTGTCTTTTGGGGCTGTAAGTATCAAATAAATGAAGAGGGTTGGGCCTTCCAGGTCTTTGCATATACAATTTAGCTGGTCTGTGGAGAAAGATAAGGCATTGGATAAGTGGGAATCCAACTTCTGTGATTTTAGACTGGAGAGCCAGTTATTTGCCCCCTTTCACTTGGCCTACATACTAGAGGCCCCAACACAAAAGATACCCAGGGATATGAAGTATATCATCATGGTTAAAGCAGCTAAATGGATCGTAGCCTGATTATTCTGGACACCTGCCAACAATAGGAAATGGGGATTTCTCCCCTGGGTGGGCAATATTATTTAGACATTGAGCTACAAAGGGTTTATACTCAATACAGCAGGTATTAGAAGATGATGAGTTGAAAGTATTACCTTCCACTTAGCTGAGACAACAACATGGTCTACAAGAGCAGGAGTTATTAAGACATTTGCAGATGAACCATTATGTAAGAAGTTAGGGAGGCAAGGCAAAGGTGTGATGAAGAGTTTTTATAAATCGTTTATGAAAGGGTATAGGGTAGCGCCGTTCCAAAGTACAGCACAAAAGTGGTCAAGAGATGCAAAATCTGGAGTATAATGAAGATGACTTTAAAGAAGGACTGCCGGGGGAGATGACTATGGCAAAAGTGTGCAATGGAGAGAAGTGCATTTTTAAATGACACATAGGTTGTGCATTCACCCGAAGTGGACGCATAAAGCCGGGGGGCTTCCCACTGCAAACTGCAGAAAAAGAAAGGTATGTCAAAGGAACTTTCATGCACAGTGTATGGAATTGTTCTGGGATCTCTCTTTTGGGATAAAGTCTGGGAACATTTGAATCACATTATGGGAGTGTAAATAGAGAAAACGGGAGGTGCAATCTCCTGGAAATGGGCGAGGAACTGGAGCTGATCTCTGGAGCACACATTTTGTTTGTGTAGAAAGCATACTTGGCCACCAAGAAATGTATTTTGATCCACTAGGCGTCAGGCACCTCCAGGAATTACTTTTGAGGGGGTACAATATGCCTGATCTGATCTGCAGGAAAGAATGTCTGTGTAGAATGCCAGCAGAACGGGGTTAAGAAATCTTTGAACGTTTGGGACCCATTTCTACAGTCTGTACCATTATAGGTAAGACGTATGCCGACTGGTCATCTAAAAAGGAGGTAGATGGCGAAGGGCGGGGGAGGGAGGACAGTGGCGATTTTGGTTTACGGGTAAATTGGTTATGTGGCAATATTTGGCTTGGGGCAGAAAGAAATGCCTCATGATGGAATAAGTGAAAGGGGAGAAGGGAGGCTAAAGGAAGTACAATTTGAATGTTGTAACATTGCGATGTAATGGAATAGTTGACTTCAACTGTATTGATGGGTTGCAAACAAAGAGATGCAAACATAAAAGGAATTTCCAAGCGCACCTTGATAGCTTGCCCATACAGGTTACATCTTATGAACTCCAGAAGGAGGCTCTCTTTGGCGCAATGCAAGCATTATGGGGAGCATTAGCAGTAAATGTGAATGACTGAGATCATACTTCACATACCATGGCTTGGGAGTGAGGTTCATTACTGTCAAGATGTGCGCAAAACTAACCCGTTTGAAGACATTCCGCTTGACAAACTAGGTTTGGGAACTGAATCTAGGTGAACCCTGGATTTTAAGAGGAAATCCAAAAAAATGCTTGTGAAGATGGAAACTGCAGAGGCCATGAAGCAAAATCTCATCTTCCATTAGTTTCCCCTTTGCATTTTCTTTGAATAATGGATACCATCCATGTGACAACAGCAAAAAAACCACATCCAATATAAATGGGGTCTCTTCCTGTTGTGATTTCTCATAAATGTACCCATATGCAGCACTAACCCACAAGAAAATTGCAACCCTCCTGTCGCTCCCCAACATTAAATCTAATCACATATATGGCTTGTTGCAAAATGGCTTCAGTGATGCTTTGCTGCCTGTTATCAGCTTAACTTACAATAATGCATTATTACTTTCATTGCATGGTGCAATACCTTCACCTGAACCAACCAAAACTTACTCTACAGATTATAAGGGAAGGAACTTGCTGTAGGATTTTTGTGGTTACTAAACTTCTTTACTGCACTATCTGTCACTGGGCTTTTCATCTATGCAGATACTACAGAGGCTGGAATAATTTAACAAAATAGGTTCTCTGGATAATGGGGAAAGATTTCAAAGCTTTGTAAACGCCTTTTTCTAATTCACTGACAGCTGGGTCTATTTTCTCCCCCTTTTGTGCCTATGAAATTCAATGAATATAAATCTTGGGGGCAATATTTAAAGAAACGGCCGACACGAAGATAAGCAGATGATTTGTCTACTTATCTTTGTGTCTATGTAAGGAAGATAATTTCCCCATTGCTAATGGTTTCACAGTCTGATAGTAATCTATGCCTAATTGACGGTGCATATACTGATGATATTCTAAGGGCAGATGGCACTAGAGGAGTGCGGATTATAAAAACCATGGAGTGGGAGTGATCTAGGTCCTTCATCTCTACCATCCCTGCAGTGTCTTAGGGCTCAAGGAGAGTGCTTGGACACTGGTACGTGGGTCCTTAGGGCCATGGAGAATGAGAGAATGACAGAGGGGGGTCAGCAGAAGGAAGAGTGTTTTGTGGTTTGGAGTTGTTCCACAGCTGCCGAGAAGGTAATCATTCAAGGAGTATAGTTGTAGAGGAAAAGGGAGGGCAAATGAAGAAGAGCATGATGGAGGTGGCAGACAGCAGTAGTCTAGCCCATCTAAACCAGCTCAACAAGAAGTAAAAAATACACCAAAGAAGAATAATTTGGGATCCAGGGAAGCTTACGTCTTATTGTTTTAGTTTTCTAATCTAATCACCTCTACGCTTGGATGAGAACTATCTTGATTTGAATATATTGTGCTGCTGCATCTGACTATTCATTGATCACTTAAATCTGTTTTTATTTGAACAGCCAAACCTAAATGGACATTTGCTTACTTTTTGTGCTTGTATTTAGAAAGCCGATGCGAGTTCTGCAGAAGAAAGTCATGGAAGACAGACATCTTCCCCCTGCCCAGCATGGCCCCGAAGAACATGTGATATCTGACGGCTGTCTCTGTCCCCTATCAGGCCCTGTGCCAAGAGGACCAGGTATCCCAGAGTTGCAATTGATTCAGTGGCCCTATCTATTTAGGCATTGAATAGGTGACTTAAATGGATAATTTTTCTATTTAAAATGAGGTCCACTAGTTGTGCGGTTCCCCTAATAGATACATTTACCCATGTAGTAGCTGAATATTGTTACTTGCCAGATAAATTTAGGCCCCACCCTAGAACACCCCTGGCCCCCTCCTATACTTAGATGGGCACATTTTGGTCAAATATCAACTTATACAGACATAATTTCTCCATTCATTGACTTAAGTTTTAAAATAAAAGCACTTATGCAGATGTAGCACCTGATGCTGACCATAGGAGAGCTTTTCAATATCAAAAATTTCATTTTTAAGTGTGAGATTCTTGCTGGCTTGTAATGTCCTCAGAAAGTAAAAAGGGAGCACCGTGACGACCCAAACGACAATGTTTCTATTCAGCATGACTGATGTTTCATCGGCATCAATATACCGCCATACAGCGCAGTAATTCTTAACCCTCACCTGGTGTAACCCCCTAGCCAGTTGTGTTTTAAGGATATCCACAATGAATCTGTATGAGAGAGATATGCATGCAATAAAGCCAGCACATGCATATCTGTTTCAATCATATTAATCTGTTAACCTGATTGGCTAGGGGGTACACCAGGACAACCACTGATGTAGCATGCTAATAAATTCTCTCACATTTAATATAAGTAGGAAATTATTATTGCAGCGTTTGCACTTTCTGGGTTTTGCAGGGCAGGTGCTGCATCGGTTTGTTTCCTATTTAACAGATAGGCCCTTTCAGGTAAGAGTTGGGTCTGGTGTTTCGGGTTGGGCTCCTTTGGTTCAGGGTCTGCCGTAGGGCACCACACTTTTTGCCATGTTGTTCAATCTTTATGTCTCTCCTGTGTGTGCACTGTTTCGTAGTTTTGGTTTTATTTTTCATTTTATGCTGATGATTTTTTTGTATATATATGCCTTTGATATTTCTGCTGGCTATGCTTCTTCGTCTTTGTTGCATTGCTTGAGTGTTGCTGCATTGTGGTTTGCTCAACATGAATTGTGTATGAACTATAGGAAGACAGAGGTACTGTTTGTGTCTTGCGATCGGTCCTTTGTTGCTCCTATTGCGGTGATGCTGAATGGGCATTTGGTTACCATTCACAGTGAAGTGGTTTACTTGGGCACAACTTTGGATTCGTGTTTGAATATGCAGGCCCATGTTGCTAAGCTTGTTCATCGTTCATTCTTTCAAATTCAGCTTTTGCGGCGGCTTCAGCCGCTGCTTGCCCCTTTAGACTTTCGTTTGGTGTTCCAGGTGGTGCTGTCTCCAACCTTTGATTATGCCAATATGGTGCTGTCAGGTCTCCCCATCCTCTACTTTGTCAGCATTACAGATGGCGCAAAATGTGGCAGCAAGGGTAGTTTTAGATAAGTCGCAGTTTGATCAGATTACCCTTTGCTTATGCTCTTTACACTGGTTACCTGTGCAACAGAGGATTGTCTTTAAGGTTTTATGTGTAATGCTGAAATTCCAGTTGTGCTTAGTTGCTTCGTGTTTGGAAAAGTTGCTGTTGTGGTACACTTCTGTTTGTCTGATTCGGCAGGGGCTTTGTGATACCCTTACTTTGCTGCCTTCTTTCCCGACTAGTCTACACGTTACCCGGTCGTGTGCTTTTGTACTTGCTGTGCCTTGTTTGTGGAATTGTTTGCCCGATTCTTTGAGGTGTTGTCGTGATTTGTTATCTTTCAGTAAACTACTGATGTGCCACTTGTTTTGACAGGTGTTCAGGGCTTGAAATTTTTATTCTGTTTTATTGTGCAATCAGTTTTGTAGATGCATTGTGTATGGTTTTTGTGCCGCTATGAACTATGCGATTAAGCGGCTTCTAAATGTTGTAAATAAATAACGAAACAATTTCTAGAACACTTCTGTGGAAGCTCTAGTTTGATTCCCATGATTCCTTTCTGCTGAAGGCAGTTACCTATGAGGAGTTCCCTCAGCCATTTACAAAACATCCAAAAAAATGCATGCTCAGGCATTATAAGGAATGTACTCTATGCCAAGAGTCTCAGAGTTCATTAGGGCAGCAGTGATGGATAAGATAACAGGCACTTAAAACCAGGCAAAACTGGCAGGCTTCACAAAGTTGTCTGACAACGAAATTAGCAATGAGCTAGACATAACAGTCTCTGCTCAGACCACTTAATTACTGTCCGAGCACTATTTTAAATTGCAGTCATACCAGGAGGCAGCCCACCCTGAGGCAGCATGCCAGTCCTTGGCTGCAGTTCTAAAGACTCTGGTCTCACAGGGAAGCATCAACTCTAGGGTGCAGGACTTGTATTTTTTTTTCATTTGATTCTTCTAGGATGGCAGCCCATCAGAACTGCTGACTGGTTTTCTGCTGTAGGTTAGGACAACTGGTTTCACACTCCTATCTGGTAGGATTTCTAGACGAAGTAAGAACGTAATTGAAGCAGCATCCTTTTTCCCAGGAAATGTATACCAAGCCTTGTGTGCTGGGCATCTGATTCCTGAACACTGGAATGAGGATGTATAGTGGCCTACTAGGGAGCAGACTGGCATTCACATGCCAAGGATGACAAATTCTGGCACTAGATACCCAAACATTTCTCTTTGCCCATGTAAGGAGTGACTGTGCTGTAGACATATGTTTCATTCTGCTGCCCGGAGAGAGGAAAGCTCTGATACATACACACCAAGACTCCCTCATTTTACCTGCCTCTCTAGCAATTAAATTATGTCCTTCTTTCCTGCAAACTGGGGGGGGGGGGGGGGGGTGTCCTTTTGCGATTTTGATCTAGAAACAGCCTAGCCTTCTTTCTAATTCCATTACTAATTTGCGATGCAAAGTCTGCTATACAACAATCTGGAATCCTCTCCTTGTGCAAAGGGTCCACTAGAGTACACATTCACTTAGGCACATCCATCCCTGGAATGGAAACTCTGGGGTCTCTGGGATGCATCTGTTAGCATCCGTTTGGCCTGTGTGCATCTCTCTGGGCTCTGCTTCCCAAAGCAGTCCTCTCTGAAGAATTCTGATTCAAAATCTACCACATTCATTCTTTTATTCGTTGCTGCTTCTGCTCTCTCTGGTGCAGATTTTCAGTTTATGCAAACTGGAAATCTGTGTCAGAGGGGGGCAGAAGCAGCAATGAATAAAAGAATAAAATTGTGACGGAGCGCTGGAGCCATAGGCTAAGGAGAAATTTCACTTACCGTTAATTTCCCTTCCTGGAATCCTGCTAGATCAGTCCAGGCTAGTGGGTTGTGTGCCCCTGCCAGCAGGTGCTTGAGACAGAGAAAAAAGTTCTGAAGCTTTGTGACATCATCACAGGCACATAACCCAGAACCTATAAGGGTTAGCTTCAGTATGCAATTGTCATAGCAGTAAGATGGAGAACAAAAAACAGCCTAGGAAAATAACCAAACCAGCCAAGAAAGCGTAGTTACTCAACTGTAACAGGTGATCTCCGGGAACAGCAGGAATTTAGTCTTCAAATATGGGTATCGTCGGTACCGGCGGAGCCTGCGTGGGAACGCTCCCCAGCGTCCAATAAGAACGCTTTTGGGAGCATCCCTCAGCACATGCGTGCTGCGTTCCCACCTTTCCAATTGTCCCTCTTCAGTAAAGTTTGTAGCTGAGTGAAAAGGATAGAGGGAGAGAGGAAAGAGACAAAGAGATAGAGAGACAACTCCTAGGGGAGGTGGGTGGGTTGTGAAGACTAAATTCCTGCTGTTCCCGGAGATCACCTGTTACAGGTGAGTGACTACGCTATCTCCAGGAACAAGCAGGAATGTAGTCTTCACATATGGGGACTTCCTAGCTGAAGATCCCAGGGAAATAGCCCCAGGAAGGTGCCACCCTGGAAAGGTGGGAATCCTTCCTCCCATGAATCTCTGGCATTCCACCAGGGTTTTTTTATTTATTTTATTTATTATTTATTTTATTAACAGTTCTTATATACCGCACTATCAGACATCAGCGCGGTTTACATTAAACAGAAAACATCCAACAGTTTACATCTGTCTGGTCATTACATTTAACAGGAGGTATAACTTGGCGAAATAGGGAAAACTAAATACAATGGTGGTTTATCTATTAAGGGATATTATGGTTAACTATATACAGAGTGTTACCAACAGTGTATGGAACTGTTTGTTATCTACAGAGTAAAGTTGGCTTGTTGCGAGGGTCTATCCCTTTGGCCATTCCTGCTATTCACCTGATGGTTGTGATCGGGGCTGTCATTGAGATATTTGAGGAAAAGGAAATGTTTTAGCTCCTTTCTGAACTGATTCAAATTGGTCATTGCTCTGATTTGTGCTGGTAAGGTGTTCCATAGGTTTGGGGCACAGAGTCGGAAGGCTCTGTTAGATGTTGATCTGTTGCATCTTGTGGTTTCTATTGGGATGACCAGCGTGTTCAATTCTGCTGTTCTTCGCGGCCTGTTTGGTGCAAGTGGTTGTATGAGGTTGGAGAGGGAGGAAGAGGTGAGTCCCATAGCCGCTTTGAACGTTAGCAGCAAGGTCTTGAAACTAATCCTTGCTTGGATGGGGAGCCAGTGTAGCTGTTTTAGAAGGGGTGTCATGTGGTCTCTCCTGGATGCCCCAAGGAGTACTCTCGCTGCACTGTTCATGGCTAGCTGCAGGGGGTTCAGGGTGGACTGGGGGAGTCCTTGTAGTACGGAATTTGAGAAGTCGAAGTGGGGAAGTATAAGAGCTTGATAAATGGTCCGGAAGTCTTCCGGTTCAAGTAGTGTGCGTAGGTGTCTGAGGGATCTGATTTTAAAGTAGATTGCCTTGACTGTATTGGCTATGTGGTTCTTCATGTCAAGGTGTTGGTCTAGTGTTACTCCAAGGTAACGTATTGCATGTTTCACTTGGAGTTGGGCATCCTTTACGTTAATACAACTAGGAGGGGTGAAGTTGGTGTTCCTCGAGACGAAAAGGACTTCCGTCTTTTTGTGTTGTATTCTCAGATTTTGTGATAGCAGCCACTCTGATATGGTATCAAAGCAGTTAGTCAGCGGAGTGAGGTCTAGGCAATCGAGTGATATTGGCATATATAATAGAACATCATCTGCATATATCATGTAACTGACATTAAAGGATCTGATGATGTCGCAGATGGGTTGAATGTAAATATTAAACATCAGTGCAGATAAGGAGGATCCTTGCGGTACACCTTGGGTTTGTTGGAATGGTTCAGATGTATCTCCGTCGACTCGGACATGTTGCCATCTATCGGACAGGTAAGATTTGCACCATTCAAGTGCTGTTCCACAGATGCCTTTTTCTCTTAGCCGGTAGATAAGAATTTCGTGGTATACTGAGTCAAAAGCCGCTGCTATGTCTAGAAAGACAAGCGCGAAACCCTGGCTTATGTTATCCACACCTGAGATTATGTTGTTGAAGAGGGTTGTGAGCAGTGTTTTCTACCCCATGTGACTCTCTGAATCCATGTTGGGCTGGATCCAGTGGGGCAGAGGTGTCTATGTGATCCTGTAATTGCCTGTGCACTATTTTCTCGATGATTTTTGCTAGCATAGGTATGCTAGATATGGGCCTGTAAGATTCTACCTGTTGCGGATCAAGTTTGGTATTCTTTAACAGCGGTCTAACGGAGGTCTGCTTGAGAGTGGATGGGAAATAGCCAGTAGAGAGGGAATGGTCTACGATTCTTGCTATAATTGGGGATATATCACATCGCAGGTCCTTTATCCAATGTGCAGGGCAGGGATCTGTGTACGCAGTAGTTGTGTTTAGAGCTAGGATGGTATCCTCAATAGTTTTCTTCGAGGGAGTGGAGAAAGATGTTAGCGATGCTGGGTGGTCTTGTTCATCAGGAGGGTCCGGTATTAATATTTTGTTAGTCTTGCACATTTTGGATTGCATATATGTTGCATAGTCCTGTGGATGGATCCTGCTGTGGAGGTCAGGGGAAGGTTCTTTGGCAAGCGTTTTAACTAAGTTAAACAAGTCGTGAGGCTTATTCAATGAGCGTTTCAGGGTGTCTGTGTGGTGTTGTCTGATTTTATCTGCGATGGCTTTTCGATGTTCCGTCAGGTGTTGGATGTAGGCTGATTGGTCACTACTGGTGCGTGACTTTCTCCAACGTTTTTCTAGCCTTCTTAAAAGAGTTAGTGAGGTTTTTAAATCCGCTGTGAACCATGGGGCTGTTGCTCTCTTCTTTGGGTTCTTGTTCCTTGGGGGGCAGATAGCGATTGTACTGAGTTTACTGTTCCAGGAAGAGATCAACCCATCTAGGTTTAATGAGGTGTCATCAAAGAGTGTGCTCATTTCGGCGAGGATGCGTTCTCTGTTAAGTGGGTGAAAACATCTGGTGGCTGAATTAGCAGGCCCGCTTTTATCCGTTTTTGTCCTGCGTGACCAGTTAATGGCAGGCATCTGGAAGGTGATGAGTTTGTGGTCGGTCCATGGGACTGCAGTTATCGATTGTACGATGTTTTGTGGTTGCTCCAAAGTTAGCTGTGGCGCGAATATGAGGTCAAGGATATTGCCTCTCTCGTGGGTAGATTCTTGCACCATTTGCGTGTATCCTAGGCTATCTAGAGCTTCTAGGAATGCAGTTGCTTGAGTTGCATGCAAGGATGGTAGGTTGAGATCTCCTACAATCCAATTAGGTATATTTGGACCCTGGGTGAAAGAAGCCAGATTTATTATGGATGCTAGGTCGTCTGGATCCGCTGACGGTGATCTATAGACCAAGTTTATGGAGCATATGTTGTTTGAAATTGATACCGTTTCTAGATGGTTATTACTGTTGGATTCGTCCATTTTAAACTGGAGGTCAGCTTTGGTGATGATGAGTACTCCTCCGCCTTTCTTGTTTTGTCTATGACCGGTGAATGCTGTAAAGTTAGGTGGAAGAAGCTGGTTGAGGATAATATTGTCTTCTGCTGAAAGCCATGTTTCGGTGACCATGAGAATGTCTAGCTTGTGGTGTATTATTATGTCTGTGATCGCTGGCCACTTATTTCGAAGCGATCGGGCATTTATAAGTGCACACTTCAGGCTACTAGGGTAGCAATTTTTAGTTTGTCTAGTTTTCGTGTTGTGTTGTAATGGGACATGTAGTAAGAGGTTGCGGTGCGGGAGGTTTGCTCCACGTGGGTTGTAAAAGGAGTCACCTGACCATTTTCTCTCCCTAGGTAGTACAATAGGGATGTGATTTTGTGAGGTGGTGAGGGCTAGTATATTGGATGGTAGGGTTACAAAAAGTAGGAAAAGGCACATTAACCTGATGATCAAGTCTTCCATTTTGACTCTGTGGGTGGGAGGCTTTTCGGTAGGCAGATCAAGGGAGTTGGTTGGTGGGTAGGAGTTGAATTAGGTCTGAAAGATTTTGAAGAACAGCTTGGCCAAAGAAGGCATCCCGATGGGAGGCTTTATCCAGGCACTAATGGGCTGTGAAGGTGTGTACCGAAGCCCAAGTGACTGCTTGACAAATATCATCGATAGACACAGAGTGGAGATTAGCCATGAAAGTTGCCATGGCTCTCACGTTATGAGCTGTGACATGGTCCTGAAGAGGAAGACCCTTACTCTCATAAGCAAAGGATATGCACTGGGCAATCCATTTAGATAAAGTTCTTTTGGAGACTGGTTGTCCCAAATGACTAGGGTCAAAAGCTATAAAAATTTGCGAGGACTTTCAATGTTGCTGTGTTCTCTGAAGGTAAAAGGCTAAGGCCTTTTTACAATCCAAAGTATGAAGGTTTCTTTCTGCATTAGAGGCGTGAGGCCTCGGAAAAAATACAGGAAGATAAATTGATTGATTTAAATGAAAAGGGGAAACCACCTTTGGCATAAAGTGCGGATGAGTTCTAAGATCAACCTTATCATGGTGAAACCTAGTATAAGGAGGATTAGCCACTAAAGCTTGCAGTTCACTAATGGGACGTGCAGAGATGATTACAATTAGGAAGATGACCTTCCAGGTCAAAAACTTAAGGGTTGTAGTGGCTAAAGGCTCAAAAGGCGGCTTCATGAGCTGCCTGAGAACTAGATTTAGATCCCATGTCACCGGTGGTGGTTTAATGGGAGGTTTGGTTAATAGAAGACCTCTCATAAATCTGGATATGAGTGGAAATTGGTTGTCCATTCAGAGGCTTATAAGAAGCTGCAATTGCACTAAGATGGACTCTTACCGAATTGGTCTTTAGACCAGAATTTGGTAAGTGAAGGAGATACTCTAGTATTGATTCTAAGGGTATGCCAAGGGGGTTTAATCCCTTCTTGGAGCACCATATGGTAAAAGGTTTCCACTTGAAGGCATAAGATCTTCTTGTGGAAAGTTTCCTAGAAGCCTGAAGGATATCCTTTACCTGTTGGGACAGGTTGAAATCCTGGAGGTCTAAGCCTTCAGCAACCAGGCTGTGAGATGCAAGGACTGGGGATTCAGGTGCCATAGCATCCCATTCTCTTGGGAAAGGAGATCTGGAGCATACCCTAACTCCAGAGGTGCAGCTTGAGAGAGATGTAGAAGCAGGGGATGCCACGGTTGGCGTGGCCATCGTGGCGCTATGAGAATCATGCGACCCCTGTCTCTCTGAAGCTTGAAGAGTGTTTTGGGGATGAGGGGAATGGGTGGGAGGGCATAAAGGAAGCCCTGACCCCAGTGAAGGAGGAAGGTATCCCTTGTCTGACAATTGTGAGCCAGAATCCTGGAACAGAACCAGGGAAGTTTGGCATTCAGTGGACTTGCGAAGAGGTCTATGTCTGGAGTGCCGCAGAGATGAAATATCTTTGCCACCTGGTCCAGGTGCAGGGACCACTCGTGAGGCAGTAGTACTCGACTGAGTTTGTCTGCCCAAAGGTTTTAAATGCCTGGAAGATATACCACTAGAAGGTGAATTTGATACTCTCTGGCGAGGGCCCACAGTCGTAAAGCTTTGTTGTATAACGACAGAGAGCCTGTCCCACCCTGCATGTTCACATAGAACATTGCTACTTGATTGTCCGTCTGGACTAGGACTGTCTTGTAACTGAGCTGGGCGTGGAATACTCGAAGAGCTAAATAGATTGCTCTTAATTCCAGGAGGTTTATGTGCAGACCAGCCTCCTGTGGAGTCCAGGTTCCCTGGGTAGAGAGATGATTCAGGTGTGGCTCCCCAACCTACCTGCGATGCATCTGTTGTTAGAGTGGCCTGAAAAAGGGGTTGACGAAAAGGAGACCGCAGTGTCAGATTTTCTAGGGATTGCCTCCACTGGAGGGATAGAATTAGTCATTGAGAGTTTATTATTTTGTCCGATAAATGACCTGTGGCTTGTGTCCACTGTGTGGATAGGGTCCACTGAGCTGCTCGCATGTGGAGGCGAGCATATGGGACTACATGAACTGTGGATGCCATATGTCCCAGCAACTGTAGTAGCTCTCGAGCAGTTAGGGAGGATTTCCCTGCTGCTTGAGAAGCTAGTTGCATTATGCGAAGACACCGGGCCTGTGGAAGGAAAGCCTTTGCCTCTCTGGTATCTAGACAGGCCCCTATGAATTCTAGGCATTGGGAAGGAACAAGTTGGGATTTTGGGAAGTTTATTACCAACCCCAAGTATTGGAGGATTCGCATTGTGCGAGACAGTGCAGTGCTGGTCTCTGCAACTGTAGGGGCTCGAATGAGCCAGTAGTCTAAGTAAGGGAAGACGAATATCCCCAGGGTTCGTAGAAATGCAGCTACTACTGCCATGCATTTCGTGAATACCCTTGGTGCTGAAGCTAGACCAAAGGGAAGAACCCTGTACTGGAAATGTTTTCCCCTGAAAAGGAATCATAAGAATTTCCTGTGATCTGGATGGATCAGAATGTGAGTGTATGCATCCTTTAAGTCTAGAGAGCAAAGCCAATCTTGGCTTTGAAGGTATGGCAGAAGAATTCCTAGAGAAATCATTTTGAACTTCTCTCGAAACAGGTATTTGTTCAATTCTTTGAGGTCTAAAATAGGTCTGTGTCCTCCTGTTTTCTTTGGAATAAGAAAATAGGGGGAGTAGAACCCTGCACCCCGTTGAAGAATGGGTACCTCCTCTATTGCCCCTTGGGCAAGAAGTGTTGAGACCTTGTGATCAAGCAGATTGTTTGTGGAGGTTTGAGAATTGAATTGCTTTAGAAGTGTAGGAGGGGGCATGCTGTGAAAATGAAGCTTGTACCCTTCTCCTACAATGAACAAAGTCCAATCTTCTGCTGTTATCTGATGCCATCTGTTGGCAAAGTGGCATAAGATGGGATATTGGAGGATTGGGGGCCCCTCAGAGGCAGGAAGGCTAAGTTCTCTAGGAAGGAGTCAAAGCCCTTGAGGGGGCTGAACCTGCAGAGCTGGTTGGACTCTGGGCCTTTTGGCTTCTTTCGCCATCTAGTTTGTCCCTTTTGGGCAACCTGACCCTAAGATTGACTCTTCTGGATATAGGAAGGATAAAATGTCCTCTTTTTGCTGAAAGAGGGTTTTTATAAGACTTCTTTTTGGCTGGAGTGGCTGTAGATTTCGACAATCTATCTAGAGTAGTATTGTCAGCATCCAACTCGTTAGCCTTTTCCTGCCAGTTCTTGCCGAAGAGATTCTCTCCCGTGCAAAGAATGTTGCCTAACTTGTCCTGTACCCAAGTCTGATGCCTGAAGCCAGGCAATCCGTCATGCGCCAATGGCAATAGCAGAGGTTCTGCTGATGCATTCAAAGCAGTCAAAGGCTGCATGATTTACAAACTTGGAGACATCTTGAGCATGCTTAACTAGAGCAAGAAAGTCTTGTCTCTTGTCATCTGGGAGAAATGGGCTCATAAGCTCCAAATCTCCTGTAACTTCCTTGAGGAACATTCCCATATACAGTTTATATGAATTGATCCTAGCTGAAAGCATGGAAGCATGAAAAGTTCGGTGCCCAAAAGCGTCCAGAGTCCTGCATTCACGACCTGGAGGATTGGATGTATGCCTCTTTGCACTTTTCATCCTATGCATAGCTGACTGCACCACCATTGAATGGTGTGGCAGCTGAATCTTTTGAAATCCAGGACATGGGGGAACTCGATACATAGTATCAAGTCTCCTAGAGTGAGAAGATGTAGTCAGAGGTGTCTCCCACATTCTGAGCATCAAGTTATGCTGAATTTCATGTATGGACAGAGTGGCTACCTCCTTTGGAGCTTTAGGATATTGGAGAATTTCCAATTCCTTTGCTCTGGGTTCCTCTTCAGGAGCTACCGTGATTGAAAGGCCCTTGGCCATATCACGAATAAAATCCTGAAAAGACATGTACTCTGGAGGTGACATTCTGCGTTGGGGAGAAGAGGGATCCTCTGGGAGAAACCCTCTAGTACCAGCAGAATTGTCAGAGTCTTCGGAATCGGAGGATTTGAAGTATTCCTGACCACGATGCTCATGCAAAGCACGGTCCCGGTATCGATCAAAGTCAGTACCGAGTTGATCCGGTACCGATCTGTCGATTCCAGCCATAGATGGCGTGGGAAGAATTCCCACCGGGGACGGTACCGTTGGTACTGGTACCGGTGCCGGTGTAGGTACCGGCATCGGTGTCGGTACCGGTGCCCATTGGACCAACGGTACCGTAGGTGAGAGAAGAGCTGCGACGCTACGTTCGATAGCGAGGAACCTCTGGTCTATCGACGCTGCCGATGCCTGGGTATCGGTACTGGAGAAGACGGCCGGAAACCCTGAGCATGGCACAGGTAGTTCTTGCGAGGTCGGGGCCTTGAGAACATCCTGGAGCCCCATTGATGCTTTGGAAGCCGAAGCCTCCTACCAAGGCTGCTTTGCCGGTGTGGTTCCCTCAAGGGCAATGCCAATGGCCTCTCGATGCTTAGCAGGAGAGCTACCCTTTGAGGACCGGCTTTTATGTTTAGTTACCTGAGATCCATGGGAGGAAGAAGAGGCCCTTGAAGATATGTCGATGCAATGGATCTCCACGTAAAAATTGGTCTGCTTCTGAACGTAAAGCCCCTCGGCAAAACAATATAAATACGTTCAAAATAACATAGTGGGAAATGTTCCCATACTATAATATTCTTATTATTATTCGTATTGTTTTGCCGAGATGCAATGGATCTGGCATCCGAAGAAAAGAGGGTACCGGGCTTTGCAGCCTGATTCTGTCTTCCTCTTTTAGTCATCCCCATACAGGAGAGACATTCAGATGGAGAATGTTCAGGCCCTAAACATTTAAGACACCGATCATGGGTATCAGTGACAGAAATAGTATCGCCACACTTAGTACATTTTTTTAAAACCACTAGTTGGTTTTTCCATGTTTTAGGAATATGGGGCCTAGTGCCCAAAATGGTGCCTAGCACCAAAAAAGAAAAGTTTCTGAAGAGAAACAGCTCAAAGTATAAGGCTTTTTTTTTGGAAAAGAAAAGAAAAGAACTGGCGGTACCGGTAAGCGTCGTGTGGCAGGCAAACGCGACCACAAGAAAACAATTTTAAAGACGGAATTTTCTGCGGTGACAGGGTATGGATCCTGTCGGCTCCGCGGAAAACGAAGAACTGAAGAGGGACAGTTGGAAAGGCAGGAAGGCAGCGCGCATGTGCTGAGGGATGCTCCCAAAAGCGTTCTTATTGGACGCTGGGGAGCGTTCCCGCGCAGGCTCTGTCGGTACCGACGATACCCATATGTGAAGACTACATTCCTGCTTGTTCCTGGAGATTCAGTAAATCATAACTTATATAAAAGGCAGAATAGTCGGAGACTATTTGACACTGATACAAGCTCTTAACTTAATGGTGATCAGACTATAAACAACAAGACAGAAGGGTGGGCCCTGGGATGGTCGAGCAGGATTCCAGAAAAGGAAAGTAACGGTAAGTGAACTTTCTCCTTCCAAGAACATCCTGCTAGACTAGTATGGGACCTTGTCAAAGGAGACCCCGCCTTCAGCCAAGCAGGAGGGGCTCCGCTACCTTCAGACAAATAAGATCGGCATACTACGGCCAACATGGCCAGTCCAGCACCACAAGAGCTATGTGGCCCAAGTGCACCTCTGTCCATCAGAGAACCTGGCCAATCATCAGCCATGGTGGAAAAACGTAAAGAAGCTGATGCGAGGGCGAAGATTGGACTAGGGCATCAAGACGCTGAGATCATGGCTCTTTCTGATGATTGAAGAAGGCTGACATCTTGGTGTTGGCAGTGGAGGCCATGAGATCCAGAGTTGGGCATCACCACCAGGGTATAATGCACTCGAATGCACAAGGCACAAGCTCCCATTTGCTAAGACCCAACACATGACGGTTAAAGTCCACCTGCAAATTCTCCATGCCCACAATGTGTTGTGCCGAGTGCTTGGAGGTTGTGCTCCATCCATGAAAACAGGCGCACCCTCTCCCAAGCTACCTCTGGGCACTTGGTCCCTCCTTGCCTGTTCAGAGAAGCCACCATTATGGAATTGGTTGGACAGGACTCAAACTGCCTGGTTCTGGAGAAAGACTGAAAATGACACAGGGCAAGCCATACTGCCTGTGCTTTGAGGCGATTGATTGCTCAGACTCCCGACGGGACCAAGTTCCTTGCACAGTCTGTCCCAGGCAGTGCACTCCCCAGCCAAAGTCACTAGTGTCCAATGGGGCATTTCCAAGGGAACACCCCAGAACAGATGATGTTGAGAAAGCCACCACTGAAGGCTGCAGTGTACAAGAGGCTGGAGTGGAAGCCGAACCTGATAATCCCCACTTCCTCATTGATACAACATTTCACTGTCTTTTCCTACTAGAGTTCTTTTGTTACTTTGCCTTTCCTTGCCTTTATTCTGTTCCTATCTTTTCTGTCCTGTTTCTTTGATTTTATGGCGTTCCTTTTCCTTTTTTCTGCAGCATTTTTAATTTTGATTTTATGGTTTTATTGTAAACCGCCCAGATACTGATGTTATTGGACGGCATATCAAGTATGTAAATAAACATAAACATAAGAAGGAGACCAGTGAGAAAGAAAGGAATGCTGTAGTGGCCGCATGTGAGCTTGAGCCCAGAGAATCATATTGAGGGTAGCTGCCGTGGTGCCGAGAATCTGCAGATAATCCCACGCCTTGGGAGCTATCAGGTGAAGAAAAAACTGGAACTGTGCACAAAGCTTGTTGTAGCATTCCTGAGTGAGAAGTACACCCCCAGAAACTAAAGATGGAGTGGGATGCAGACAACTCTTGGCATGGTTGAGTACCCAACTAAGGCATTCCAGAAATAGGACGATTTGAGAAACCATCATCTAATCATCACACGGAATACCTCCTCCAATAAAGGACGAAGTTCGATACCTTGGAGTAAACACTTGACCACCATCTAAGCTTACAACCACATATCAACAAAACCACTAGGAATACATTATACAAGCTTGCCACCATTCGAAGACTCAAACCCCTCCTCAACCAAGTACATTTTCAAACAATATGTCAAACTATTATAACCCCTATTCTAGACTACTGCAACGCCCTTTATCAAGGACTTCCAAAGCAAGCGACATGATCATTACAACTGGTCCAAAATACCGCCACTAGAATCATCACTGGATCAAACAAGCAAGATCATATAACGCCCCTCTTACACCAGCTCCATTGGCTTCCAATCACCACCCGTGCTAAATACAAATCTGCCTTGACCATCTTTAAAGTTAGAAGCAGCATGTCAGCTGAGGTTCTACAGGAGTTGCTTTGCACCAGTCCCAACAACAGACCAAGGAGACAGAGCACTATTGATACCAATCCAATACTCTGCTCATACAGAAAAGCAAATGAATCCACCACTAGGAGAGCATCCTCTCTTGCCGCACCCGCCATCTGGAACTCTCTCCCTGGGAAATTAAGGACCACCACTGACATGAAGAACTTCAGAATGCAACTAAAAACCCTCCTCTTCGTTGATCATGTCAAGGAAGCCACCAAACACCATATCAGCTAGACCTCTACCACATACTGCTTGTACATAGGTTTCATTATAAATAAGTTATGCTGCAAAGCATCCCCTGCATGACTCCACGCTCTGAGGTCTCTAATAAGTTCTCTGTAAACGTGCGAGTTATAATGTAAACTGCTTTGATTCTATGATAAAGCGGTATATAAAAATTGTTAAATAACTAAAAATAAAATAAAAACTGGCATGACTGCTTCATATGACTTGGCTCTGATCAACCAGTTGTCCAGATAGGTATGTACTATGATTACTTAATGATGGAGGGACGTGGCAACTACCACCATGACTTTGGAAAAGGTACACAGGGTCGTGGCTAGACCAAAGGGTAGAGTATGGAACTGATAGTGCTGACCTAGAATAGCAAAGCGCAGATAACACTGATGATCCTTGCAGATTGGAATGTGAAAGTATGCTTCTGTGAGATCCAAAGATGCTAGGACTGCTTGAATAACTGACCTCAAGGTTTCCATTCGGAAGCGAGGTACACAAAGAAAACAATTCACCCCCAAAGGGCTAGGATAGGTTGGAAGGAACTGTCCTTTTTGGGAACCACAAAATAGATGGAATAATGGCCAGAGCCCCCTTCGGACGGAGGAACCAAACAGATGGCTTGCAGCTGGAGGAAGCACTGGAGTGTCAGCTGAACCACCCTTCTCTTGGCAAGCGACCCTCAAGGAGAGATTAGGAAGGCATCTCGAATGGGTCTGGCGAAGTTGAGCGCGTAACTATAGTAGAGAGACTGAATGAATTCTTTGCTTCAGTCTTTACTGAAGAAGATGTAGGGAAGTTACTCATGCCGGAAATGGTATATAAAGTCATGTATCGGAAGAATTGAAAGAAATATTGGTAAACCGGGAAGATGTATTACAACTAATTGATAAACTGAAGAGTAGCAAATCACCTGGACCAAATGGTATACATCCGAGAGTATTGAAAGAACTTAAGCCTGAGATTGCAGACCTACCATTAGTAATCTGTGAACTATGACTGAGATCATATGTAGTACCTAAAGATTGGAGAGTGGGCAACGTAACTCCAGTTATTAAAAGGGGTTCCAGGGGTGGCCCTGGAAACTACAGACCGTTGAGCCTGACATTAGTACAGGGCAAAATAGTAGAAACCGTTATAAAGAATAAAATTACTGATCATGTAGATAATCATGATTTAATGGGAGAAAGCCAACATGGATTTAGCTAAGGAAGGTCTTGTCTTACGAATCTGTTATTTTTTTTGAAGGTGTGAATAAACAGGTAGACAAAGGTGAAGTGGTCGATAAAGTGTATCTGGGTTTTCAGAAAGCCTTTGACAAGGTCTCTCATCAGAGACTCTTGGTGAAATTAAAAAGTCATGGGATTGGAGGCAGTGTAGTATTGTGAAATCAGGAACTGGTTAAAAGACAGAAAGCAGAGAGTAGGGCTAAATGGCCAATTTTCTCAGTGGAGAAAAGTAAATAGTGGAGTACCGAAGGAATCTGTGCCCGGCCCACTGCTTTTTAACATATTCATAAATGACCGGCAAATGGGAATAACGAATGAGATGATCAAATTTGCAGATGACACAAAATTATTCAAAGTTGTTAAAACACAAGAGGATTGTAAAAAATTGCAAGAGGATCTTGATAAATTGGAAGACAGGGCATACAAATGGCAGATGAAATTTAATCTGGATAAGTGCAAGGTTATGCACCTAGGAAAGAATAACCCAAACTATGGTTACATGATGCAAGGTTCCACATTAGGAACCACCACACAGGAAAAAGATTTAGGATAATACGTTGAAACCCTCCGCCCAGTGTGCAGCGGTGGCCAAGAGAGCAAATAGAATGCTAGATATCATAAGGAAAGGAATGAAGAACGAAACAAAGGGTATTATAATGCTTCTGTATCATTCCATGGTGCGACTGCACCTTGAATATCGTGTGCAATTCTGACTGCTGTATTTTAAAAATGATATAGCAGAATTAGAAAAGGTACAGAGAAGAGCCACCAAAATGGTAAAAGGGATGAATGGATACCCCTATATGGAGAGGCTTAAAAGGTTAGGGTTCTTCAATTTGGAAAAGAGATGGCTGAGGGAGGATATGATAGAGGTCTATAAATTAATGAATGGAGTGGAATGGGAATTTATTTAACAGGTTTTTTATACTGCTTTATCATTTCAAAGCGGTTTACTTTGTAACTCAAACTTGGTAAACGTATATTAAACAGGGACATTGATAACTTGGATTTTTCTGAGCAATGGAGGGTTAAGTGACTTGCCCAAGGCCACAAGGAATTGGGAATTGAACCCTAGTCTCTTGGTTGCCAAGCCAGGGCTCTAACCACTAGGCTACTCCTCCACTCATAGATTAGTTGTTTACGCCATGAAAAAGTAGAAAGACTAGAGGATGTGCAATGAAACTACAATGTAACCCATTTAAGACTAAAATTTTAAGAGAAATGTTTTTTTACTCAATACGTAATAAAACTCTGGAATTTGTTACCAAGGGTGTAGTAAAAGCCATTACCATAGCTGGGTTTAAAAAAGGTTTGGACACGTTCCTGGAGGAAAGGTCCATAAACCATTATTTAAAAAGGACTTGGTAAATCCATTGCTTACCCCAGGATGAGCATTGTGGAACCTGTGTACCTTTTTGGGAACCTACCATGTACTTGCAACTTGGATTGGCCACTGTTGGAAACAGGATACTGGGCTTGATGAACCTTGGTCTGAGCCAGTATGGCTTTTATGTTCTTATGAAATGATGTCCAGCACCCACTTGTTGGAAGTTATGTGAGTCCATTCTTGTAACAGGCGCAATCGCCCGCCAACTTGCAGTACTCCAGAATGGTCCCTCAATCCGTCAATAGGAGGACTGGCCAGAGACAGAAAACTTAGAGGGGTTAAAATTGTCTTTCAGATGATGAGAAACCTGAAACGTTTGAGGCTTAGAACTTGCTTTGAAGGTAGAATAGCAAATTTTCCCAGGTCAGTATCGATGAGAATCTCTGTAATGATCCTTAGAAAAAGATGAAGACGAAGCTTGGCTTGAGGTCCGCCGAAACCCAGATTTGGGTTTATCTTCCAGTAACCTCTGAGGCTTAACTTCACCTAAATCTTTAACAAGTTTATCCAAATCCTCCCCAAACAGCAGCCTGCCCTTTAAGGGAGTTTAGCCAATCTAGACTTAGAGACTTCATTGGCATTCCAATTACAGAGTCAGGGTCACCTCCTGGCAACTGCAACAGTAGCAACAAAATGCACCGCAAGATGCAACAAATTATAAAAAGAATCTGCCACGTAGGCAGTTACCGACTCTGAATGAGCTACAGTAAGGCGGGATTCTTCCAGCAATAGCTGGATCCAATGCAAAAAAGCTCGGGTCGCCAAACCTCCACAGACTGAGACCAGCAGGGTTAAGGACAAAGAAGAAAAGGCTTTCTTAAGAAGACCTTCCACCTTTTGGTCAGTTTGATCCTGGAGGGCTGCCACACCCTCAACTGGAATGGTATGCTTTCCGACTGCCATCACCAAACATTCACCTTTGAAAAGTGCAACCACTTGTCTAGGTCTTCAGAAGATCAGAGATAAAAATGGCCAAGGCATCACGCAGACCATAAGGAGGCATCTGGAGAGTCCCATTCTAGGGAAACTATTTGCTGTAGTTCAGAGTGGAAATGAAAACCCAGGAGGGTTTTTGAATACCAACAATGATAAGATCAAACTGAAGTTTGCTCGGGCCTGAAATAGGTTGAGAAGAAACATCCACCAGATGTAAAGATTCCACAGTTTGAGAGATTAGAGCAGGAAGCTCTTCCCTATGAAAGAACATCCGTGCTCTCTTTGCAGTCCTCAAGATCCACGTCTGGTGGCAACAGCTCACTCCTCTCGGTTGGAACCGCTACTAAAAGACTGGTTCACAGAGAGCATCCCTGTCATCCCCACCAGGAGCCCAGTCGACTGTGGATGTAAAAGGCACTGAGACCTGGTTTTCATCTTACGTGGGTCATTTATGGGAAGACAGATCTGCAGTTCTTCACGTGACCAAGGGAGGTTGAGCATGCCACATATACCAGGCCCGCTTAAAAAGATGTAAGAATTGCTCATCTGCATCTGCAGGTTGAGAAGGATTAGGCTGTGAAGAAAACTGTTCAGGAAGAAGTACAGGAGGGAGGTCCTCCAGATGAATAGAAGACACAGAGACCCCTAAAGCCTCCTTAGAGGGTCCTGATGGGGTGAACACTGATGATCCAGCAAAAGAAGGACCTGAAGCTGAAGAAGGGTTCTTTGCTCCACAGTACAGAAGCGCACAGTTCCTTCTCTAACTGGCACCATTTTTTCCACACCTCAAGCATCTGAGCATGGAGGAAGGCATGTTGAAGAAGAATTGAAAGTGAAAAATAAAAAGGAAAAGAAGCAGCCCAAACAGGAAGTTGAGAAATTAAGATTGCATGCAAAAATGGCACTTCCTGCTAAAACAAAATGGCGGCTGTGATAAACCACAAGACTCAGAAGCATAAAAAACTGAGCAGAAGAGTGCCATCAGAAAAAAACAGTAACACAAATTGAAAAGTGGACACAAACCATGAAAGAAAACAGCTGCTAGCAAAAAGCAGCAGAGCCGCGAACAGAAAGCTGGCATCAGTGAAAAAAAAACATAACTTACCACCGGACTGAAGAAAATAAACCCCAAAGTAAAATAATAAAGGGAGGAAGGGAAAAATTCACTGCCTGAAGCAATTTATTGAGAGCCTGCAGAAGTCAGGAGTACCAGTGAATTTTCCTTGAAGGACGTTCCATTTTTTTTTCCAAAACCTTAAAGCAAAAACAAAAAAAGGAGCTGGTGAGGCTGCTCTACTAGGCAAACCATCCTTTGGAAAATTGGCGGGCTGCACTGCTCCTCCTGAGTAGGAGCCCGTCACCTCAGAGGCGCTCTAGTGATCCTCCTGACCACAAGTGTCTCTGGAAGAAGGGGGGTAACCTGAGAAAACCAGAGAACACCTCATGTGTGTTCTGGACAGGACCCAAAAGGAAAGCTACACTAACAGTAATAAAAACTGCTAGGAGCTGAGATGAAGCCAACATCTGCTGGAGACAGAGAAAATACTGAAGCTAACCCCTGTGGGTTCTGAGTTATGTACCCGTGATGATGTCACAAAGCTTCAGAACCTTTTTCTCTGTCTCAAGCATCTGCTGGCTGGAACACACAACCCATAAGTCTGGACTGGTCTAGCAGGATGTTCTTGTAAGTGATGCGTTGCAGTTTGTAGTCATTGCTGCTGCTGCAGGACCTAGAGAGGGGTGGTAGTAGTGGTCAGCAGCAACTGCCTAGTTTGCCTAATGGACGCACCAGCACTGTAACTACTATGTGTCAGGCACCAGAGAGGTCTCATCATAAATTCCTCATTAAGAGACCCAAGACTTAGTGTAAGCTTTCTATCATGGGCACACTGTATATTAAGTGGCACTTTACATCCTTTGAGCAGAAAGTAATTTAACACTACTGTTATGCAATCTTTAAGCTCTGTCTGCTCTGTACTCAAGGGCATTTGGGTTACTTTTGTCTTTATTGGGACCTCTCTGTCAATATACCCTAACTTCAGACTTTTGTTAATATCCTTCAAGGATACATCATTCTGAACCATGCGCTCTTGGATAACAGCTTTCCCCTCTTATCTAGTTTAAAAGTTGCTCCATCTCCTTTTTAAATGTTAATGCCAGCAGCCTGGATCCATCCCGGTTAAGGTGGAACCCATCCCTTTAGAAAAGCCCCTCCTTTCCCCAGAATGTTGCCCAGTTCCTAACAAATCCAAAATCCTCTTCCTTGCACCATCGTCTCCATCCACGCATTGAGACTCCAGAGCTCTGCCTGCCTTTTGGGGCCTGCGCATGGAACGGGAAGCATTTCTGAAAATGCTATCCTGGAAGTTCTGGATTTCAACTTCCTATCTAAAAGTCTAAATTTGGCCTCCAGAACCTCCCTACCACACTTTCCTATGTCATTGGTACCAACATGTACCAAGACAGCAGACTCCTCCCCAGCGCTATCTAAAATCTTGTCTAGGTGGGGCGTGAGATCTGCTACCTTCGCACCAGGCGGGTATGTTACCAGGCGATCCTCACGTCCACCAGCCACCCAGCTATCTTTATGCCTAACGATCAAATCACCAACTATAATGGCTGTCCTAATCCTTCCCTCACGGGCACATGGACCTGGAGAACCTCCTCAGCGCGAGAGGGTTTTACATCACCTGTAGGACAGGTCCTAGCTACAGGACAGGTCCTACCACACCAGGGTGATGCTCTCCTGTCACGTGGCCTCTCTCCTCCATGGAAACAGGGAGGCTGCCAGACTGGAGGTGGGACTTCAGTGCTACGTCTCTGTAGGTCTCGTCTATATAACTCTCTGTCTTCCTTATGTCTCTGCTACTCTAGCCTCCAGAGATCAGACTGCTGGACTGTTGTCTGCATCTTATTTATTTATTTTCATTTTTATCTGGGAATCACGACGGTTTACAAGGAACATTACAACAATTGTTTACATAGAACTTTGGTAGTTGAACACATTAAATGGTAAACTTAATAGAGACTAAGTATGTTATAGTATAACTATACTGAAACTATATAATAGCTTGTTGGGGGATATGGAGATGGGGCATAAGAGAGTAAGGGAAGTAAGGGGACTGGACAAGAGAGTTAGGTTATTGAGGAATCAGTGATTTACATCTATGTGATATATTGTTAATCAAATAATAAAGTTTTGAGCTTTTTGAGAAAGATGGTGAGTTTGTGTGTTTCCCTGAGGCCGCTAGGAAGTTTGTTCCATAGGTCTGGTGAATAGGTAGAGAAGATTCTTTACGAGTGTTTTGGTTGATTTGTGTGATGTCCATAGGTAAGTTGAGGAGATTTGTACTGCATTTGCACCTTGACCTGTTGGTTGTTGGTGCATGAATGAGTGTCTTTAGTTAAGATGAGGAATGGCCATGAAGGCTTTTGAAAATGTTCATGGTCGCTTTGTATCCGATTCTGCTGTGAACCTATGGTACCCAGTGCAAGTCTTTTAGTAAAGGCTTGATATGGTCAATGTTTCTTGCTCCGGTGAGAGTTTTAAGATTTTGTTTAGGTATTTAAGTTGTTTACTTACTTAGGTTTGCTGGGGATACTTATACTAATACAACTATACCTAATACAGTAATGGACTTTATTCACCTCAAGATTAATTCATCTCAGGTCCTTAATTAATGTATTCCTGATGAGGAAATTCAGCCACATCTGAAAGTGAATATGGGTACCTCCTTCCTTTTAATAGGTTTAAGAGCCTATAAAGCTAAAATTACCCCTGAGGTGGGTGGGAGGGAAAGAAGACTTAATAAAAGCTGGTTTGTTACACAGTGCCTTGACCTGTGCTTCTAAGATAAAGTCTTACCAATTTCCTGTGCGATTCACACAGCCCTTGGTTTGATAGAGGGGGGCCTTTCAAATTGTCCCTTTTATATGTCATTTGCCTTTAACACCTATTTAAGACAACTTCACAGATCTTTTGCCTCCTAACTGGAAGATCTCTTTCTAAAGGTCACTAGAAACAAGTTTATTTCTTTGTACTCTGAGACTATTATTCTACTTGTATGCTAATCTATACTCTGATTTGCTTTAAATAAATTTGTTTCTAGAGAGCTTTTTTTTTATTTCAGCAACTATTTACTCTATTTTACTTTCTATGCTAAGCTGTACTCTGATTTGATTTAAATGAAAAGTTCCCTGGTGGTACTAAGATCTGATTGACTCGGCAAAAACGCTGAATTCTAAAATGCACAGATTTATCAGCTTTAACCCAAAAAATTCCCTTTTCCCCCCAAGATTTAGAGTATATTCCAGAAGATAAATACTTACAAATGCAGACCTATTTCCAGCTGTAGCAGTCCCTTTCAAGGCTTGTTTTTTTAAACAGCTTTATCATTTCAGTCAAAGCGGTTTGCATTGTAACTGGCAATGGCAAATGTAAATTGTAAATGGCAATGTGCATTAAACAGGGCCACTGATAACTTGGATTTTTCTGAGGCAATGAGGGGTTAAGTGACTTGCTCAAGGAGTGCTAGTGGGAATTGAACTCTGGTTCTCAAACCAGTGCTCTAACCATTAGGCTACTCCTCCACTCCAGATACTAAGCTTGACTAGTACTGCCTTGTTGTCTCTGCTCCCACAAGCTTGCCCCACAAAACAGAGGGCTCATCTGGAATTCAAACCCAGGACCTCTCATACCCAAAGAGAGAATCATACCCCTAGACCAATGAGCCATAACTCAAAATTTTCCTCTGCAAATATTTTGGCCCAAATCCCACCTCAACTTATGAACCAGTGTAAGTACCTTAAATCAAACTCAGTGCAACTGCTTTAACATTGGAGTAATATGATCATTTGTACATAAGACCCCAATAATCCTAGCTGCGATATTTTGTATTAACTGAAGACAATAAAAGGATGGAAAACTGTCTCATATATTCCTCATTAGTTATCTAACTAAGCAAACAGACTTGGATCGCAGACCACAAAACGTCTACAGTCAAATATACTTAACGCTTAACAACTTTCAGCCACCAAAAATTCATCTGAACTGTACTTGAAACCTCATCTTTAAAATTCAAAACTAAATTAATCCAAAATGGCCAAATCCTGCACCACTGTTATAACCCTTATGCCCATATCCCCAAAAGGGGTCTCAATATTATGTTGATCACCTTCTAACCCTATCCAAAAATCTCCACCTTTGTCATATTAATCTTCAGTCTATAAGATCAGAGCCAATTAATCGTCAATATTTTTGAAACTGCCATCACGCCTCACTCTTCTGAATCCCTAAATCGGCAAAAATATCTATACCTCATCTTCATATATATATATATATATATATATACATTCTCAACCCTACCACCCACATCTGTCTATACAAGACCTTCATATACAGGGACAGGACTGAGTCCTGCACAACACCACATCCCTGAATTCATTCCAAGGATACGCCCAATTCCACCTTAACCCGTTGCCAATAACCCTCTAAAAAGGAAAAAAATTATCGCAACCTCCTTCTGATTTCTCATAAGTGCTCTAATAACTTATAGTCTACCATATCAAAGGTTGACGACACATTTAGTAAAAACAAGGCTACATCCTCACTTTGATCCAAGTTTTTGTAAATATCATCTAATACCGTCACCATACAATTTCTGTACTATGGGTCTGCTAGAAGCTTGACTTATTATCATCCAAAATGGCATTATCAGTCAAATAATCTCGCAACTGAGTAGTGATCATGGTCTTAATTATCTTCCCAAAATATGGCACATTCAATACAGGTCTGTAGCTCTCCACCATCTCAGGATTTGCTAACTTCTTTAGTATTATTACCTCTTAATGAATTAGTGAAATATTTACTATTTGCAGAAGTCTCTCCTTTAATCCCTTCCATGGTGACTATCAGTACCAATGGACAGGGATCCAAATCACAAAAGTGGGACTAAATTTGGCAATGACATCTAATAAACTACTGTATCTTTCTATTAAAAATGCAAACTCCATTCATCTCAAACTATTGTCTAGTATTTCAATACTAGATGCTAAGGGCCCGATATTCGAAAGCCCTTACATGGGTAATTTCCTTAGTTACCCATGTAAGGGCCTTATCTGGGATATTCAAAGGGACTCAGTCCTGTCCCTATATATGAGGGCCTATCTTTTGGGCGCAGAGGCTATGTGGGTAGCATCGAAAATCACTGCTACCCATGTAGCCTGTGCGACTGCCAAGGCATGCAGGTTTATCTGGATTTTTACTTCTGCTGGTGCGGAAGTGAAAATCTGGATTAAAGGGGTCTGCGGGTAAACTATGCACCGCCGTGGCACATAGCCTGCCCAACTCAATATCAGGCCCTAACATTTTTCCCTCTTACCTCCACCCTCCTCCAATCATACCAGCTCATCATCTTCCATTTCAATAAAGCTGATTGGTTCCAACAGTCTGAAGTCCAGACAGACCCTTCTCACTTTGCCCTCAAAGAACATTGCTAACAGTGAACTGGTTAATGGTGTTTTAATCATCGGTGTCGTCCCCCCCCCACGAGTTTCTTCAAAACCCTAAATAATTCTCCTGTCTTCCAGTTGCAGCAATTACATGGACAAAATGTTCTCTCTTTGCACTCTTAATATCCTTAGTATACCTTCCAATCATTTCCCTCAAATATTTCTAATCCTTTTCTTTTGCCATCTCTTTTCTAATTGCCTACAGTGTAAATCTACATAACTCCTGAGTAAACCAAGAAGCCAAAATTTCCCCTCTTGATACACGAAAATTTTCCTCTTTAGAGCTATTTCAAAAGCCCACTGAAATCTATTATTCCACTGTACCACTCTATTCTCATGGGTCATTTCTCTTCTAATATTTTTAGGAAAGCAAAACTTTTTCCAGAAATTGGCCCAGTGTCACCTCTTTCACTTCTTCACTTCATGCCCCTCTGATCCAAATATTTTTCTCTTTCCCTCCTTGCACTGTCAATAATAACATGATGATCTGACCAAGGAACCAATATGGGCAATTTTTGTTATAACTTCAGGTCAACGTGTGCCAGCAGCATATAACCCAGATTATGCATAGTTTTGCTCAGGAAATATTCAATATTATGCTCCAACTTATCAAAGGAGAAATTTCACTTACCGTTAATTTCCTTTCCTGGAATCCTACTAGACCAGTCCAGACAAGTGGGTTTAGCTCCCCCTATCAGCAGATGTTGGAGACAGAGAAAAAATACCAGAGGATTGATTGGCTGAGCCCTGGTAGATATACAGCTGCACCCCTAGAGGTCTCCTTCAGTATACTCTGACAAAGCAAAAGGTATGGCTACTGTAGCACTGGCACGATAACTTCATGCTATGACATGTAACATAAACTATGTACACGGTTCATCCATTCTTGAGGAACAGTTGCTGGGCCGCTGCCACAAAATGTGAGCCTTGGTTCCTTCACAAGGAAGCGGCTTGAAGATACAGAAATGGGTGGGTCCTGGACTGGTCTAGCAGGATTCCAGGAAAGGAAATTAATGGTAAGTGAAATTTCTCCTTCCAATTCATCCTGCTAGACCAGTCCAGACAAGTGGGAAGTACCCAAGCCAACGGACCCTAGGGCGGGAAGAGGCAGCCACTGTAACTACGCTGGCCCCCAACTATTCCGTCTCTCAAGCCTGGAGATCGAGACGATAGTGATGCATGAATGTGGACAGAGAAGACCAAGTGGCCGCCCTACAAATGTGGAGGTGAGCGACCTGCAAGCATTCTGCCTATGCAGTTGTTTGACCCCGAGTGGAGTGCGCTCGGAGCCCAGGGGGCACAAGCTTACCCTGGATTATGGATGCCGATAGAAAAAAGTCTAGCATAGCCAGTGAGAATGGCTGAATACTCTGCTGAGATCCATGGCCTGAAGCCCTTTATTAGGGCTTGTACCTTGGTCCATAGAGGCGGCCGGGAGCAATATATGAACAATATATGCTGGTTCAGGCAAAGGCCGTAAGGACCTTTGGCAGGAAGGAAGGTACCCCCTGCAGGAATACGCCTTTCATCAAGGAGGAGAGAAAAGGGTATCAGCATGATGGAGCCTGCAACTTGGGGACCCTTCTGGCCAAGGTTATAGCTACGAGGAATGCCATCTTAAGGGACAAGTCCCAGAGTGATATACACTTGAGTGGCGCTTCCGAAAAGAACCCTGAGGACCAAGGCAGGATCCCAGAGTGGGACGACCGGACGGGTCAGAGAGCGTAGCCTGCTTGCACCTCTGAGAAACCTGGCCACATCCATATGAGAGGCGATCGAGCCTCCACCCACGGAAGCAAGTAAGAGCAGAGATGTGGACTCAGAGAGCGAGGGCCAGGTCCTTGTTGAACCCCTCTTGCAGAAAGGCTAGGATCTCAGGAATTTGTGCCCACCATGGTGAGAGGTGGTGCCTGGAGCACCATTACTCAGATATACGCCATACCCAACTAAATGCTAATGACAGAGGGATGCAGGGTAGCCACTACTCGATAAGAAAAACCCATGTGACTCAAACGCTGGCATTGAAGAGTCAGGCTATAAAGCGAGTAGGGAGTGGGGTCATTCATGGTGGTTAGACCCTGACGTAGGAGACCTTTATGAACCCCGAGAAGGGGCGACTGGGCTAATCGCACGAGGTTGGCGTACCATGGTCTCCGAGGCTAGTTGGGAGCCACCAGAATCCCTGACCTCGGGTGTGCCTCGATGTGTTGAGGAACTCTCCCGATCAGCACCCAAAGGGAAAGACAGACAAGAGAGCTGATGCCAGCCATGGATGGACCAAGGCATCCAGACTTCGTGACCTATGCTCCATCCTCTGACTGAAAAAGGAGAGTGCCTTGGCGTTCGTCGCCGATGCCATGAGGTCCATCGAGGAAGACCCCACGTCCGCCCTATCCACAGACATACCTAAGGAGCAAGTTCAAGCTCTCCGGGGTCTAGAGCATGATGACTGAGGAAGTCCGCTTGGATGTTGACCACCCTTGCAATGTGTTAGGCCAACAGGATCTGTAAAAGACAATTTGCCCAGGGAAAAGGAGGAGCCATTTCCCTGGTCACCTCTGGACACTTCATACCGCCCTGGCAGGACACTTCGTACCACCCTGGCAGTTTAGATAGGCTACAGTCAAGCAGCAGGAAGCACCACAAGGCCAGGCGAACTGCCTGGGACTCCAGGCAGTTGAGGGTCCAGCGTACCTCCTGTAGTGTCCATGTGCCGTGAGCCAACTGATTCAGGCAGAGCGCTCCCCAACCCGAAAGGCTCGTCTCTGTGGTCAGCAAAATCCAGCGGGGAGCCTCCAAGGGGACGCCTTTGAGGAAATGGGCTGGTGAGAGCCACCAACAAAGGCTGTGGTGCATCGATGGAGGTAATGGAAGTCACGGTTGTAGCCCTCGGTCACTGGAGACCAGCAGGAGAGCAAAGACTGCTGCAGACTCCTCATGTATGCTCTGGCCCAAGGGCGACATCAATGGTGGCCGCCATGGACCATAGGATCTGAAGATGGTCCCAGAGATGTGGGCAGCTCTGCAGAAGAAACATTCTGAGCTGAGACGAGAGCTTGAGGAAGGGCTCCCACATCAGGAAGACCCTGCCCTGACAGGCCTCAAACAGCGCCCTCAGCAACCCCAGCCACTGAGACGGCTTTAGACAAATCCTGGAATGGTAGACTACCCAGACAAGGCCCTCTAGGAAGGAGACCACCTGGGAAACTGTCTTGTGGGCCTCCACAAGGGAACCTAGATGAACGAGCCAGTCATTCAGGTAGGGGTGTGCACGAATGCCCTGTTTGTGCAAGGCTGCTGCTGCCACTATCATGACTTTAGAGAAGGTTTGTAGAGGCAAGGCCAGGCAGAATGGCCACACACAGAACTGAAAGTGCTGTCTCAGGATGGCAAAGTACAGAAAATGGTGCTGACTTTCCAATGGGGATGTGGAAAGACACTTCCACCAGATCGAGTAAAGCAAGGCATGTCCATTCAAAAATGAGGTACTCGAAGGCTCTGATTTACTTCCTGGAGGTCGAAAATTGGACGAAAGGAGCCATCCTTCTTGGGCACCACGAAATAGATGGAGTAATGACTGGAACTGGTTGGATGGCTCATAGAAGAAGTAGGCACTGGATGGTGGACGAAAAGGTCTCTCTTTTCCGGTGCGCACCACAGGGTGAAACAAGGAAGGCATTGCAAATGGGTAGCAGGCACTTGAGAGCATAGCCCTGGGAGATGTTGAGGATCCCCCGCTGTGAAAATAGTGCCAACTACCCTACTGGTGGTGCCATCCCAGATGGGCTCCCCTTCAACAGTGGGAGGACCAAGCAGTGCCAGAGAACTCGGCCGTGGCTGCATAGAAATCCTGTCCTTCTCGGATGCCTCGAAAGGGCTGTGATTTCTGGCCAAAATGGCTGGACAAAGCTGAAGTAGACGACTTGCTGGGCCAGTAGCACTGGGAGTCGCCAAATCTGGCACGTTGTGTGGACAGCGAATAGCTTTGTTGTAAAGAACAGCGTGTGGATGACTTTGGCTTGTCTTCTGGTAGACGCTGGGGCTTGACTTCTCCCAAGACTTTGAGCAGCTTGTCCAAGATGTTCACTAAGGAACTTACCCTTAAAGGGAAGCTTAGAGAGGCACCCCTTGGAGGCGGAATCCTCCAACCACTGATACAGCCAGAGCCAGCGATGAGTTACAGTGACTGCGGACACCGTGCATTCCAAGAGATGAAGCAGAACATAAACAGCATCCGCCAAGAAGGCTGTGACAGATTCCAAACATGCCAATGCCGGATCCATGGGTAAGCATTGAATCCAGTGCAAAAAGAAAATGGGTTGCCAGACCACCCCAAACTGAAGCTTGGCGTGTCAGCATAGATGATGAGAAGGCCTTTCTGAGGAGAACCTCAACCTTCCAGTCCTGCTGATCCTGAAGTGCTGCACCACCTTCTACTGGAATGATGTGGTGTTGTGTCCAGAAAGTCCTGCCACCTGAGCCTCCACTCTTAGAAATGCAAACCAAATGTCCATATATACTGGTGACCAGATGGTGGTGACTGAAATGGCGAGCTGTGCGTAAGGAGACATCAAGTGAGTCACGGTTGAAATACCATCTGTTGGAGATCTGGTGGGGAAGGAAAGGCCCTAGAGGCCTTACGAATGCCCTGCAGGATGGAATCAGCCTGAGACTGCTGCTGTTTGGGAGGATCAGCTAGGCTTAAGGCATTCCCCACTTGGGCAAAGAGCACTAGTAGCCAGTCATTGCAGAATAGATGGATATTCTGTGCACCATCCAGGGACATCGGCTAAGGCCTCTGAGGGACTATTCACCATCCTTGTGGTTGGAGGCTTCCAAACTCTCTTCTGCTGAGAAAAAAAAACTTCCTCCTCTGGGACCACAGATGACCAAGCACTTGAGACCCAAGACACCCCCCATTGGGAGGGTGGCTGCCATCCTTATTGGCAGCATCCAGTCAAGTGTGCTTCCAGGATCCTGATGCAGAGCGCATCGCTGCTTTATGTGTGGAGACAGACTCGGAGACAGCCGCGGTAAGGTCTGAGTGCCCTAAGTTCCAAGCCTGCCTGAAGAGGGCTAAGAAAAGGAAATCCTGTTCCTGAAGAGGAGCCTCCTGGGTCAGAAGCGTCTATATGGAAGAGACTGCAGGCTGGGGCAGCAGGAGCGGTGGGTCCATTGCTTCCTCTGCTGGCGCATTTGTCCTGGGGTCTGCAGGGCAGGTAGTGAAGAGGAGCCCTCTCTGTCAGAGTTGTACATGGGAACAGTATTGGAGATCTTCCCTGGGTAAGCAAAGCAAGCTGAACACCCCTGGTCCCTCAGATCGTTGTGCTTTGTGCTGCCCACGATGCATCTCTGCAAGAAGGAAGGCATCTAGTAAAAGGAGCGTTAGCGGCCAGGAGAAGCAGCTCACGGCTCAACAGAGACTGACAGGGAGTAGCTGGTACAACCATCAAAGTCTGCCAGCACTATCAGACTGCTTGCCACAATTGCATGCCCTGGAAGAAAGAAAGATGACTGTCGCACTTTGCAGAAGCTCGTTTGCGCTATCAGACCGCTAGCATAGCTTCCCTCCTACAACTGGTCACCACAGCAGCACCCATGTGGCTGAGGGGAAGAAAAAGATGGCCGCCACACTTTCTACTGCCATGGAAACCATGCCCGGTAACCAGACTAGAGGGCAGGAACAGTTCTCTCAATAGCCACATAAGAACATAAGATATGCCATACTGGGTCAGACCAAGGTCCATCAAGCCCAGTATCCTGTTTCCAACAGTGGCCAATCTAGGTCATATGTACCTAGCAGTTTCCCCAAAAGACACAGGTTCCACAATGCCTGTACTGGGTCAAGCATTGATATCCTGGATCCCGTCTTAATAATGGTTTATGGAGCTTTCCTCTAGGAACTTGTCCAAACCTTTTTTAAACCCAGCTACACTAACAGCCTTTACTACATCCTCTGTAACAAATTTGAGAGTTTGATTACACGTTGAGTGAAAAAATATTTTCTTTTATTAGTCTTAAATAGTTTACCCTGTAGCTTCATTGCATGTCCCCTAGTCTTTCTATATTCTGATAATGTAAACAATCGATCTACGTTTACCCATTCCACTCCGTTCATTAATTTATAGACTTGAGCCGGATAAAAAAAAACCAACTGTACGAGCGACTGGAGTCTCCGTGTCCCAGGAAGGTAAAGAAGAGTGGCAGACCCGTGGGCAGGGGGGGAAAGGGGGGAGAAACGTACTCACTGTGCCCGATATGATCGCAGGAGTAGTAGAGCAGGGGGAGCCTAGGCAGACACTGCAAGAAGGCTGATGAAAACTGCTGCTGTAGCTAAGCTCCATAAGAGCACTGAAGGCTCCCATTGCTGCCGGCCTACCAGATCCTCGTGACCAGGAGGCAGCCTCCCCCTCACTTAATTGAAGCTCGACTAGTCCTCTTGACCAGGAGCTCAACCAGATCCCCAAGAAGATGAGATGGGAAATTCCAGAGGGGCACCTCCTGTGCGCCCTGAAAACGCCCAGCTGAAATTAGCAAATGAAAGGAAAATATGAAAAATAAAAAACACCAAAAAACACCAGCATCTGCTTGAGACAGAGAAAATACTGAAGGAGACCTCTAGGGGTGCAGCTGTATATCTACCAGGGCTCAGCCAATCAAGTCTCTGGTATTTTTTCTCTGTCTCCAACATCTGCTGATAGGGGGAGCTAAACCCACTTGTCTGGACTGATCTAGATGGATGAATTGGAAACGCACATTACAATCTCCCAAAACTATTAAGCATGATGACAACAGGCCAGCTCACTAATAAAATGAAGTAGTTCCCCCATTTGATCCATTCTCATTTCTCGTGTTCTTTATATTAACAAATAGGTCAATATTTAAACACGGTTGGAAGTGCTCTTTTCGGCAGCACATGTGGAGCCTGATCCACAATGGGGCACGCCTGGGCCATCTAGATGGCCCTGACCAAGATCAGCGTCCGATTCTGCACCATGGAAGCAAGACGCTAATGCGGGTTCAGGTTCAGGCCCTTGGAGACTGCCCAGCATCACCATGGGGACGTTCTCCCCACAGCATCGCATGTCCTGCCTCCCCCCCTGGGAAACTGAATCCCTGCCACCCAAGCCTGATGGGGGCTGCCAATGCTCCGATCAGGCAGCAGGGACCCACCCGCCACACCGCCATTGGCCCATTGGCCCGAGTGTCCTGGCCTGCTTATCCGGGAAAGGGGGGGGAGGTCGGCCACTGCTTATTCCACCTCCACCATGGAATAAACAGGATGTGTCCTCAGTGACCCCCGGACATACAGGGCTATGAGCGGAATCACCCCTGTACATCCGGGGGTCGGTCCCGCCCATCCTCCGCCCACTCTCTGCCCCCATCATATCTCTGTCCCCCCGCAGCATGCACAACAGCTCTGTGCATGCAGCGGGGGATGGAGGCAGAATACCGGCAAGGCAGATAGTGGAGCTGCACATCCCAGTGGGGCATGCAGCCCCGCTATTCACCTTACAGAATCGGAGTCATAATATACACGGTTAGAAATTTATTTTTTAAATGCCATCTATGGTGCTTAAACAAAATATGTATATTGAACATCACTATCCAGACAGTCAGCAATCTGAATATACATGTAGAGGGTAATTTTGTAACCGGGTGCCTAGGTTAAGGCCACTAACATGTACCTATTCTAAGCCTATCGAAAACGTACTTTAATTTAACTCATACCGGTCCTAGGGCTGGTATACATGCCCAAGCCTAGATTTATCAAGAATGCATATGAATGATAAGGATCTGATATTCAAACACACTTATTCAATTAGCAGGACCTAATTGGATGAGTGCCAGCCAGTGTGATATTCAGCGGTGCTATCCGGATAGCGTCACTGAGTATTTCCTCTGACCGTGGACAGAGTCGGGGCAGAGTTTGGAGTTTATCTGGTTAGTGGTGTGAATATTGCTGCTAAATGGATAAGAAACCAGAAAGTTAGACCCAAAAAAAAGAAAGCAGGACTGACTTTACATGGTCTTTGTTATCTGGATAGCGGCTGAATACCAGATATTCACTGCTGGAGGAGACCCATATTCCGGCGCTGAATATCTGGTGTCATTTTTAAAACCTGTGGCCAATGCTTAAAAAGCACTGACTATGGGGTTTAAATATCCTGGTAAGATTTTATAATTTATGTGTATACTTGGTGCTCCACCCACGCTCCACCCAACTCTACCCATGTGCTCGCCCGCAGTGAAAGTACGCACCATCGACTCTATGCACATACTTATAAAATAGCACCCAGCACAAAAAAGGTCAGTTATGCGTAAAAGTGGCCACTTACGCATGTAAATGACTCATATACTTGAATTTATGTGTGTTGGTGCATAAACCTAGGCCACTCCTTACAAAATTACCCCCATCATATGGTCAGTGCCAGACTTCATTTTGCTATGCAGATAATTAGGTACTCTGCCTATACACCATCCTGGCATGAAGGGGTTAATTTTATAAGAAGCTGCATAATGACGCACACCATCAATGTGCATAAATCATGTATTTTCAATGAAATGCACATTGATGGGCCTTTACGTGCATATTTTAGCAGGTCACTGTTCTTTAGGTACGCGCTTTCACTGTGGGTCTTCATATAGGTAGAGCTTGGACAGAGAATGCATTTATGTGTATACTTTATAACATATGACACCAACTAACAGACTACACTGAACTTATATAAAAAATGTTTTATTTTAAAAGAGCCCTGAAAACAACATATGGGTAGATCATATAATGCTTCAATCCCCCTACTGCACATTTTCATCACTTGTTTCAAAATCATTTGAATTTGTTTCACACCACCAATATAAACAGTTAGATGAGGCTTCAGCACTGCCTGAGAAGCTAACTGCACCAAGCGAAGGCAATGGGCCTGGGGAAGATAGGCCCTTGCCCTTGTGGTATCCAGAAGAGCTCCTATGAACTCTAAAGACTGAGTGGGAGTCAGACTTGATTTTGGGATGTTTATTACCAGCCATAAATACTGAAGGATACGCATTGTGCAGGATAGAGAAGTCTGGGCCTCTGACTGTGTTGGAGCTCGAAATGAGCCAGTCGTCCAAGTAGGGGAAGACGAATATTCCCAGAGTGCGGAGAAATGCTGCTACCACAGCCATGCATTTCGTGAACACCCTTGGTGCTGAGGCCAGACCAAAAGGAAGCACCCTGTATTGGTAGTGCTTTCCTTGAAAAAGGAACCGAAGGAACCTTCTGTGGGTTGGATGGATGAGGACATGGGTGTACGCATCCTTGAGATCTAGAGAACAAAGCCAATCTTGATTCTGAAGGTATGGAAGCAGAGCTCCGAGAGAAATCATCTTGAATTTCTCCTTGACAAGGAATTTGTTCAATTCTCTGAGATCTAAGATAGGTCTGTATCCCCCTGTTTTCTTTGGGATAAGAAAGTAAGGGGAATAGAACCCTGTGCCCTGTTGATGAAGAGGCACTTCTTCTACTGCCCCTTGGGCAAGAAGGATGGCAACCTCCTGACCTAACAGGTTGATGAGAGAGGTCGGAGAATTGAACTGCTTCACTACTGTGTGAGGGGGCATGCTTGAAAAATGAAGTTTGTACCCCTCCTTTATGATGGAGAGTGTCCAATGCTCTGCTGCTATTTGCCCCCATCTGGGGGCAAAATGACATAACCTTCCTGGAATAGTGGAAGGTTCTGGTCCCTCCAGAACCAGAAAGGCTAAGTTCTCTAGCTGAAAGTCAAAGGCCCTGAGGAGGCTGAGGCTGCTGGGCCAGTGGAGGCCTAGCAGCCTTTGCTTTCTTCTGTTTGGGTGGTTGCTGACGTTTGTTTGAAAACTGACCTGCAGAAGATGCTTGCTGACCATAAGCAGGATAAAATCTTTTCTTTTTAGAAAAAGATGTTTTCTTGAACAACTTCTTTCTAACAGGATCAGCAGTGGACTTGGATAATCTATCCAAGGTGGAATTTTCAGCATCCATTTCATTGGCTTTTTCCTGCCAATCTTTATCAAACAGGTTCTCACCAATACAAGGGATATTTCCCAATTTATCTTGTACCCAGAGCTCTAAATCAGATGCCTGGAGCCAAGTAATTCTACGTGCACCTATGGCAATAGCCGAGGTTCTGCTTATACACTCACAGCAGTCAAAGGCTGCACGGTTGGAGAATTTAGAGACATCTTGGGCATGTTTGACCCAAGTGAAAAAGTCCTGTCTTTTATCCTCAGAAATGAAAGGACTTAAAGTCTGTAAATTATCTGTGACCTCCTTTAGGAACATTCCCATGTAGAGACTATAGGAACTGATTCTTGCAGCAAGCATGGAAGCTTGAAAGACTCTATGTCCAAAAGCATCCAGGGTTCTGCATTCACGTCCTGGAGGATTAGAGGCATGTCTTTTTGCACTTCTAATCCTTCTCATAGCTGACTCCACCACAATAGAGTGGTGAGGAAGCTGAGTCTTATGGAACCCAGGACAAGGAGGGACACGATACATAGTGCCATTCGCTCATTCTCAAGCTACCCCAAATCTCTGAAACTGTTATATTATTCTGATACTGTTACACTACTTCATTGTCTTACTACTGCATGCTATTGTAATACTGTTACAACTCCATTGATATACTGTTACAATATATGGTTATATTGTTGCAACCCACTCAATGTTAAACTGTTATTAATTCCAATACTGAGTTACCCAACCCTTTGCCCATTGCTCATTATCAAGCTGTCTGCGTACACCTAAGAAAACCTAGTCAGCTCAAATCATAGTGTTACCATAACCTATCCAGCTACACCGAACAGATACAGAGCATTATCTCCACTCACCCACCATGATCCCACCCACTACAACTACACTCTCATACCCCCTTGCCTGTTGTTGCATGATGCTTGTACTCACCCACGGAGCTCGAGCCCTCACATACAACCCCATCCCAACGATACATAGCTCATGGAGACGATACCATACACCCCCTCGTCACCAGACAGAGAGGCCTGGATACTTGCAGCACCCCCACCTCATTTATGTTGCCCTACAACAGGCCCACTCTCCTAAGCAAGAATCACCCGCCCCCCCGACCTCAAATGTGCTCTCATAAATGCCCGCTCCATCCATAAAAAATGGCCCGCTATAACCGATATGCTAGCCGAACACAACCTTGACATTCTATGTGTTACTGAGACATGGATGTCTGCCTTGGATTCTGTTCTCCTCCATCAATACGTCCCCCCCCCAATTTCTCTATACACTCATGCCACAGAACCGACCAAAAAGGTGGAAGAATATTTATCCTGACCAAAGACGCCCTACAATTTCAGCTAATCACCTCCAATAGCACACCTCATCTGGATTACCTCACCATAGCAAACAGACAATGCACCATCAATTTGATTTATAGAGCACCTTCCCCAGCACCAGACGACCTCTCCATAATCATCAACCTTGCCTGCAACCCCTGCAAACCACGCACAGCAAACTGGGTGCTGGGCGACTTCAACCTCCCCGCCCTTCAAGACACTCAGGCCGAGGCCTTCCTCGATGCCTTTAAAACATTGGGATACACCCAACTGATTGACTCCTCCACTCATATCAAGGGAAACACACTTGATCTTATATTTGCCCCACAAGCTGCCACCCACATCACACACAAATCCGATCTCTCACTAAGCTCAATACCATGGTCTGACCACAGTCTAATCAGATTCCTAATGCCCTCCCACTACAGATCTGTAGATCCCAGTACCCCGAACGAACCCCCCATTTCAACCTCTAAATGTTTCCGCCCATTCAACAGAGAAAAGATCCTCGAAAAGACACAGCCTCTCCTAAAGTCAACCGAACAAAACCTAGATGCCATGATCTTCCTATGGAACAAGAACCTTAACGCTGTAACCAACACCCGAACGAGCATGAAAACTACTGATAGAAGAAAAAAGGCACCCTTGTTCTCACCCGATCTAAAGGCATCCCTTCGTCAGCTTAGACAACTTAAGAAACGATGGCGCCGATCAAGGACAACTGTAAATCATGATGCCTACATGACCCATCTTGAATCTCATAGAGCAGCTGTTTCTGCAAAGATGAAGAAGCACCATACAGAAGTTTTGCAACGAGCCATCAACAAACCACATGAGCTATTTAATCTTGTCAAGAACTTGGCCAAGGAACCTGCCCCCAGCCAATCTACCCTTCCAGACCCACAGGAATATGCAAATTATCTGCAAACCAAATCATCCCAACCCACCAATCTGTCAAGCAATCACACCACAGACCAATCTCCTTCACATCCTCCCATACCCTTCCACACATCAATCCCAGTAGACACCCAACATACTATTACCTTCTTTTCCCCCCCAACCATAAAGGACATTCAAGACATTCTAACAACTATACATACCACCACAGCACCAAACGACCCCTGTCCGACACACTGCTCACGACCGGGGTGATATATCGGTGGCAGTAGCACTTGATCTGTCTGCTGCCTTTGACCTGGTCGACCACTCCCTTTTACTGTCTCGCTTGCATGATATCGGCCTTCGCAGTACTGTGTTACATTGGTTTCACTCTTTTCTTTACTCTCGTTCTGCTGCTGTTACCTCTTCCTCTTCGGCCCACTCCCCCTCTGAGTCTTTTTCACTAGTCTGTGGGGTTCCTCAAGGTTCTGTGTTGGCTCCTCTCCTTTTCAACATCTTTCTCACTCCACTCACACTACTTATTCAACAGTTTGGAATTACAGCCTTTTACTATGCCGACGACATTCTCCTTCTTCACCACACCTCCTCTGTCTCCCCCGACTTAGCCCCGTTGAATGCCTGCTTAGCTGCTGTCTCCGACTGGTTAACACAAAATTGTTTACATCTTAACCTTTCGAAAACCATAGCCATCTGGTTCTCCTACGATCATCAGCCCCCGCCCCTGGCCCCATCCTTTTCTAATGCACCTGTCCCATTGGCTACCACTTTTCGTTATCTCGGGGTTCTTTTTGACTCAAATCTATCCTTTTCTGCACATGTCTCCCATGTCTCTAAACTTTCTTTCTTCCACCTTCGTCAGATCTGTGCCATTCGCCCCTTTCTCTCTCCCTCTGCTTTAACCACTCTACTCCTCACCCTTGTTATTTCTCGTGTTGACTTCTCCAATTCCATCCTCTCTGGCATTTCTAAATTGCAGCTCTCACGACTACAACGCATTCAAAACACCGCCGCCCGTCTGGTTACCCACTCCTCCTCTAGGGACCACGTCACCCCCCTTCTTCTCCGACTTCACTGGCTCCCCATCTTCTTTCATATTCAATTCAAGCTTCTCATACTAGCCCACAAAGCACTGCATACTTCTACCCCTCAATACCTGGCCGACTTACTCCATTTTCACACTCCACGCCACACTCCTCGTTCATTCCACCTTAACAGACTTGCACTACCATCCCCTTCACACGCTCATCTCCAGTCCACACGCTCCTCAGCCTTCTTCTTTGCAGGCCCTGCACTATGGAACTCCCTCTCCCCCTTCTCCGCCTTGAGCCCCACTACCCTACCTTCAAACGCTCCCTTAAAACTTACCTGTTCTCCCTCGCCTTTGACCTTCCCCCTCCCTAGCCCTGTCCCTCTTTCCCTCCCTCTGCCCTACCTGCTCTTGTCTCTATCGCTTTCTCTATTTGAATTGTAATTTCCTTTCCAGTTTCCGGCCTTGTGCCACTCTGTTTATATTTTTATTGTGAACCGCCTACTAATGAAAAGCGGTCAATCAAATAAATGAACATGAACATGAACATTGGATAAAAACTCTAAGGGCTGAGCTTAGTCCTTTCCTAGCCAAACTAATAGGCACATCTTTCCTTTCTGCTTCATTCCCCCAGGAACTAAAACAAACATCAATAAGCCCACTGCTGAAAAACAACAAGCTTGACCCCATAAAGATGGACTCATACAGCCCAATTTCGAGCATCCCGCTCCTTGCCAAAATCATGGAGAAAATAGTCCAACAGCAGTTGACACACCATATCGAAAGAAGTGCACCTCTAGACTCTTGTCAACATGGTTTCAGGGAGCCGCATGGAGTTGAAACCTTGCTGACAACATTATTCAACACTCTCACCATTGGACTTGACAATATTAGACAAGGCTTTGCCCTCATCTTCCTAGATATCGCAGCAGCCTTCGACTCTGTCAGCCACAAACTACTCTTAGCCTGCCTTGCCGAGAAGGGCATCCATGGAAATGCCCTTGCCTGGTGTGCCTCTTATCTAAACAGATGGCAACATGTCCGCTCTGGCTCCTCCAATTCCGCACCTTTCCCACAAGAGAAAGGGGTCCCGTAAGGATCTTCGCTCCCTGCCCTTTTGTTCAACATCTATATGCAACCCATCTGCAACATCATCCGGTCATTCAACATCAACTGCCTAGTTTATGCCGATGATATCCTAATATTCACCCCAATAGCCACAGATCACCCCGACCTCTTCCAGCTGAGTACGTGTTTTGATGCTGTTGCAGACTGGCTACAATCCCAAATGCTCAAAATAAATTTCAAAAAGACAGAGGTTCTATTCATCAGTAGAGATCAGACATTTTCCCACCCCCCCTGCTTCAATAAAGGTACGCGACGCCGAACTCATCTCTAAGGAGACGATCAAATACCTAGGTGTAACACTTGACCAGCGCCTTGACATGCATGCCCAGATAAGCAACACAGTGAAGGCAATTTACCATAAACTCCGGATATTACGCCACATGAAGCAAATCCTTGAGCCACACGACTTCCGTACAGTCTTTCAGGCCTTAATAATGCCCCATTTTGATTACGCCAACTCCATCTTACTTGGCCTCCCAAAGAGCTCGATAAATCCTCTGCAGCTTGCGATAAACACGGCAGCTAGAACAGTCTACGGAGCCTCAAGAAAAGACCATATCACCCCCATCCTAAAAGACTTACACTGGCTTCCTATCCACTGTAGGGTCACCTTTAAGATCCTAACCATGACATTCAAGGCAATCAAAGGAAGCACGGCAACCACCCTCTCAGACCTTATTCACCCTACCCCCCCTCAACAGATCAAGGAGATCAACAACCTCCAACACCATAATTCTCCCAAAAGCCATCACCAAATGTAACAAGACCACGAGAAAACGTTCCTTTGCACTGCACACACCCTCCAGCTGGAACTCTCTCCCATCAGACATCCGTGCCTTAAACAGCCTTCCCCAGTTCAGAAAGGCACTCAAACATTATCTTTTCTTGCAACACTTCTCTAACTCTGACAGCATCACCTAGCCATCCCCACCCGACAAAAGCAGCTCTCACAGATCAACGACTCTATCACAACAACTTGCATGATTAACATGTCATCCCTGACTACATGCCCTAAATACCCTAGATTATCGACACAAACATTTACATACATTTAGCCACCCTTGCCCAATGTAAATATCCCACACTTCATTTACATCCCCCTTACTATTTTGTATATAGTGTATATAGTTTACCTGTTCACCATGTTAATTTCCCTGTTCATTGTAAGTTCAATGTTAGGCTGTTCTACATTGTTCAAATTTTGTTGTTTGTAAACCGCGCTGATGATAAATAGTGCAGTATAGAAAAATCATTAAATAAATAAATAAATAAAATGTAACTTACGCGAATGAGGAGAGGTGGTAAGAGGTGTTTCCCACATCCTCAACATGAGATCATATAGAATCTCATGAATGGGTAAGGTAGCTGCCTCCTTAGGAGTTTTGGGATATTGTAAAATTTCCAACTCCTTGGCCCTTGGCTCTGTTTCAGGGGCCACAGTAATGGACAGGCCCCGAGCCACCTCTCTGATGAAGTCTTGGAAAGACATGTCTTCTGAAGGAGACATCCTGCGTTTAGGGGAGGACGACTCCTCTGGAAGAAGCATTGCTGCATCGACAGAACTGTCAGAATCCTCAGATTCTTCTGAGGACTCGAAGTATCGTCTGTCCGGATGCTCCTGCAGAGCCCGATAACCGTACCGACCAAGGTCGGTACCGGGAATAACCGGTACCGGAGGGCATCGGAGGACAGAGTACCGGTGCCGATACCGATGCCGGTGCCAGTGCCGGTACCGGTGGAGTTGTCTTGTCGCGGTACCAAGGGCATCGATGCTGCAAGGAAAGCCGCCAGACTGTGTTCCATGGTCAGAATTCTCTGGTCCATGAACACCACCAGTGCCTGGAAGTCAGTACCGGTGGAAGCCACCGGTACCCCAGAGCATGGCACCAGGAGATCTGTCGAGGCCGAGCCATCTAGAACATCCTGGAACCCCGATAATGCTTTGGAAGCCGAAGCCTCCCGCCGGGGTAATTTTGCCGGTGCAGAATCCTTGAGGGCAACGCCAGAGGCATCTTGATGCTTAGAAGGAGATCTACCCTTCGAGAACCGGCTAGATTTATGTTTAGTTACCTGAGATCCACGGGAGGAAGAAGAAGCCCTGGAAGACGTCGATGCCACCGAAGCCGCATCAGAGGGAAACAGGGTACTGAGCTTGGCAGCTCGGTTCTGCCGACCTCTTTTAGACATCATGGCACAGGACACACAATCTGTGATGGAGTGGTCAGGACCTAAACATTTTAAACACCATTCATGGGTGTCAGTGACGGAAATGGTACCGCCACACTTGGTGCACTTTTTCAAACCTGAGGCAGGTTTTTCCATGTTAAGGAAAGTTTTTGGGCCTAAGGCCCAAAAAGGCGAGTGCACCTGAAGAAAATAGAAAAAAACAGATTTTTTTTTTTTTTTTTAAATAGGGAAAGAAAGACCGGCGGTACCGGTAGAGCGTCGAAGAAGGGAGACGCGACCACAAAAAGAAATAAAAAGAAAATTCTTCTGCGGTGACAGGAACACGACCTGCTGGCTCTGTGGAAAAAGAAGAACTGGAGAGAGGCAGTTGGGAAAGGTGGGAAGGCAGCACACAGGAGCTGTGGGATGCTCCCAAAAGCATTCTAATTGGACGCTGGGGAGCGCTCCTGCGCAGGCTCCGTCGGTACCGACAATACCCATATGTGATGACTACATTCCTGCTTGTTCCTGGAGATCATCACATCTCAATACTATGGATGGGAGAATTTTTTTTAGTCAAATTTAAAAACAACAGGAACTTGGCAAGCTGGAGTAAAGCGCTAGATTTAATGTGTAATCACATGTTAGCATCCATTAATGGGCGTTACTTACCGCAGTTCCTGTTTTATGCAACAGAGCTTATTTATTAATAACGCACATTAATATGTGCTAATGCAGCAGCATACTTTAGTAAATGAAGCCCTCAATGTTTCGAAGTTTGATTGCTGTTGAACTGGGGAGTGAAAGCAAAAAGGCATTCACTGGCTTTGCTACCATTCAAAGTCGCTTAGGCGTTACAGAAACCTTCAAAACCTCCAATGGCTGCTCCAGGGAGACAGTGGTTTGAGGTGCCTATACAGCCCATAGAGTGAGGAATGGTACCAGAGGTGCAAGTCAGTGCTTCATTTGTTCACATTACAGGCTTTTATTTTGTTTGCTGCAACTGTTTCTGTTCTTTATTAAATAATAGTGCTAAGAGAAATGCATTTTTTCCTCAAAAGTTTTGAAAACACCAAAGGGTTTTGTAAAATACCAAAATGCTTCTCAAAACATTTGCAGCTGTTCACCCAAGTTTTTTAAGGTTCATAAAACCCACACATCTGTAGAGTTTCTTCATCCCTTCCCACAAACTACAGCTAGCAGGGGTGTCGCCACTCTATGCATCAACGTTTTGCTCTCATTTGGAATGCATCGCCAGCTTATCCTTCGTGGATTAGAAAACAGAAATGTCCATTATGCGCAGGAGATTGCAGTAGTGAATAGTCTTATTATGACCCTTGCTATCAATGATATATTCGCATAGGTGATAGAGTAACAGCAGATTCCCCCTTCAGAATAACGGGGGGGGGGGGGGGCCGTGATCGCTTACCTCACAGTGATAACACTCCACATGGTAATCTTTGTCCATTGATACCACTCGAATGGTCTCTTCTGAGCCCTGAGAAAAATATAGTGAGGAAAGCAGGAAACTCCATAAATACTCTGACACTAATAGTCTCAAAAACTGCTGTGTCAAGTTTAACACAGATCAACACAAATGGTCCAACATGGAAGAAAGAAAAAAATCACAATTTAGAGCGTTCCTTTAACTCGCCACATAATGAGATGGCAGAAGTATTGATCTTGTGAAAGCATCACTGCCCTGTGATTCTTGACGACACAGGGGATCATGTGTTAATTCTCTGTGCAAACAGGAAAACGAGGAGGCCTGAATATTTATGACAAAGCTTCTGCTTATACACTAATGTCATCCTGGTCAAATTGGTAACTTCCAGCCAAGTTTCATACAAAGGAAATGTATAAAGTTTCAACATACACTGTGCCTGGTCCAAAGATAATGGGAACAGTCTGAACTTTGATTCTGCACTTTAACCTTTTTAATCTGATAGAGCCAATTTAATTCATGCCATACCTGAATTTTAATCAGTAACTAACTCCCTCAGGTTGCAATAGAAAAAGGCCCTCCAAAATCAAGAGTTACATATGCAAGTGAAATTATAAGGAGACTCCAGGGCCATAGATGGACTCCAATGGCAATAAAGGCTCTGGTGAGATGGCAGGTTTCCAAAAATGCTAAATCTACAGTAGGATCAATTATGTGGATCATCTGAAGGCAGCAGAAAGCTCTTCACTGCTCTGACATACCACAGCTTTATGTTTAAACTTGTAAAGACCTCATTGTCCTAGTATTTTCTAAATGAGAAGATCTGCGTCTGGCCTCATGATATAGTGTTATGATCTATGTGTAAAAAGAAATATGCACGGGAGTGAAACTCCACAGAAAAGAGCTGAACATCCTGTGAACCTGAACAGCTTTTTTATGGCATGAGAAACAAAATATTGGGGCATGCATGGCTCTCAACCCCAACCTCAGAATCCACCATTCCAGTCAGGTTCTTAGGATGTCTACAGTGAGAACTTCTGCTCTAAAGACAATCTTCCTTTTGCTTGGTTTGTAAACCACTTTGAATCGTAGAAAGGCGGTAGAAAAATAAGTTTAAATAAATAATTTTATAGACCGGAGATTTAAGATTATGGAATAATCTGCCTGGAGGGGGGAGACAAATTTGTTGCGGTTTAAGAAAATTTTGATATGGTTTATTCCATGAGTCTAGGGATTGGGTGGGGGGGGGTGTAGGTATGTAAGGATTTTGTATTCTGTGAAGGATGGGATCAATTACTGAAGGTCTGCCATTGAACACTAATTCTTAAAGGGCTGGGCAAGCTAGGTTGTGGTGTGGGGTTCTTTAGTATGTGAGCATGTTGCTGGTTGTTTTATATTTTCTTTGTACACCACTTCGGACATTTGATGAGGTCCAGGAAGATGTTATAGAAGCTCTCTTAAATAAGCAATCAAAAGAACTTGCTTGGGCCTCAACCTGCAATTGCAACCACAGAGATTCATTGGCCAAATACCAGTCTTGCAGGACCATGTTCCCTCTAAAGTTGTGGGGGAGCAAATAGTAGCTATAGCTCCCAACATCTGTTTTTAATTCTTTAAAGGGCAGTTTTCAGCTTAGATGCAAAGTCGACACGTAGTTGTGTTCTCACAGACCTGGTAGGCATTGGTGGGTGGGATTAGGACAGAGCCAGTGAAATACACATGTGATATTTCTCTTTAAAAATTGGGCTGCAAATCCGCAGGTACAAAATGCAGATGGGCATGTAAGCATTGCAGGAAGTTTGCAAACTGGCTTTAGGGACAGCAGTCCTGTGGTTAAAACAGTGCATTACCGGCGCATATGAGCTTTTGTAAACTTATATGCAAATAAAGTATATGCATGGTGCCATCTGGAGCATTCCTTTGCCCACGGTAGGAGGCAGTATTCCAGGGATGGGGGGGGGGGGGGGAGGTTGGAACTGGGGGTTTGGAACTGCGCACACACTTTGTATTTTCAAAAACACGCACATAAATTTTCCTTCAAAAAGGTATTCCACATGAGTTGGCAGATGGAAATGTGTGCGAGGATTTTGTCCTGGGACTTTTCAAAGCGGAATATGTCTGGACTTTGACTTTGAAAACCTGTCAAAATCCATGGAGTGAAAAGTATAGGCACAGACCTTTAGCTGCAGGGGTGGAAAGTATCACTTCTGTGGGTAAAACAAACTGTGTTATGTGCGGAAATAGCCTTTTGTAAAATTATCTGGGGTATGCACATAAGTTCACCTGACTGAGGGGAGGTGTTCCTGGGGGTGGGGTTGGAGTGGAGTTTGGACTTATGCATGCCCCTTATAAAATAAGCACATGTATATAAGATAAATGAGAAATGAATGCAGGTGCTATTCATGAAGTAACATCCACGCACTTTCCCTTACAAAATTGATGCAACTTATATGTATACCTGCCACACAAATTAGCAGCCTTTTATAAAATTACCCTCCCTGTGGTGATCAGCTTGGCTAGATTGCAAAAAGCTTCTATTACTGTTACCGTTTCCTGAAAGGCCTACACTGGCATCGCTACGGCTGTGTAGTAAACAAAGAGGCTCGAGAAATTTCCGAGAAGTAGGAAACCTAGGTACGAAATGAGCTGGGGAAACTAGCTACCAGAGCTGGCAGTACCATTAGGGAAACTAGGCAGCTGCCTAGAGCACTGGCTTTTAGTGGGCGGCCCATTCCCACCACTCTGCAGCAGAAGCAGGGACAATAAAACAGCATGGCAGCATTTACTCAAGAGCTTCCAAAGTTGCGTGTTGTTGGCGCTGCGCTCTGACCGGTTGCTTTTACCCCAGCGCAAACAGGAGGTCTGCATTGGAAGGTGTGGGACTGGCTGGACAGAGCAAAGCACTAGGAGCATGCGGTGTCAGAAGCTCTGGGTAAGCACTGCTTTAATATTTGGTCAATGCCGCCGCCGCTGCAGGGGTGGGAGCAAGGGGGCAGCAGGCGTGTCATATCCTTGCATCGGCCCTGCTAGGTACTAGACTGGATTGGATGTAAGCAGTTTACTTTTAGGCCAGGAAGGCTGTGCCCTCTTACTAGCAAGGTTGTATCTTCCTCTTCTGCTGTCGGGGGGGGGGGGGGTCTACTCTAAGGACCTGGCTGTATGAACAGGTCCTTGAGGAGGGGTTTAAGGGCATCCAGGTGTGAAACATCTGCTAAGAGCCTTGGATATAGAGGGAAACCTAGAACATGTCTGCAGATAAGAGACCATAAGGCCTGTCTAGCCTGCCATTTTCATCTCCCATCCCAGTTACTGCCGCAAACACTATTCTATTCTGGGCATTTCCATCCTTTTCCCCACTCTGTTAGCCCCTGCGTTTCTTCCACACTCTTAAAATTTGACACTGTCTCCACCACTTCCATTGGGAAGTAAATCATTTTTAGCCTAAGGTAACTCTTGACATGCATTTCGATCACAGTTAGGCTGAACTATTTTTTTGACCAAATTCTTTGGTCTAGAACTCACAGAATCATCTTCTGTGCTGCTCTGTCCTTCCCCTTTTCACCTGGCTCCCACCATCCATGCTATGGAGCTCCGCTATCTCTCTACAGCCTCCTTTGACCTGCAAAATGACCAACGGCCATAGCCCCCAACCTCTATAAGAGCAACGTCAGCAGGCAGGACCAGAGCAACGTCATCATCAAATGACTTTTGTTTAGTTTGGGAGGTAAATGGGTTTATGGACTGATGTCTTGAGCTACAACTCTGAATTAAATTTTGCACTTTATGGAGAAGAATATTGCCAAGTGAGATGCTCAACTTTTAATGCAGTCTAGATTCTGAAGGGAAAACGCCGTATAAGCATAGGACGTACAAGCCACTTGCTATGTTTCTGTGCCTAACAACATCCAGCAGAAAATTATTTTCTATGCTCATACCCAGCTTTGCTTTTTCAGATGTTACACTCTGATACCCATGGGTATAGAAGTCAACACTGCCTAATTTACAGATGTGTTTATAAGTATGATAAAAATAGGTTTTCTATTCCAATGGATTAAGCAGGTCGGTGCACTGTTCCATTTGTTACCTGTGCAGGTAGAATAGGCTTGTTACACGAGGCACATTTCGGTGCATAAACCCTGAAATGAGAGAAAAAGGCAGTGTTTCAACACTGACCAAAAGTGCCTTCTTTTAAAAAGGAGCAAAAGTTGTACAAGCTATAAATGAAAAACATTTTTTTTAATAACTTGGCTTTTTCTGCCTGTTCTTTTGAGCTTCTAGCACATTTGGTACTGCAGCTGGAATCTGATGCCTTGAGTCTTCATTTGCAATTACTTGGTGTTTTTTCCCCCCTTGTTTTTATATATCTCATCCTAACTGCCTTAAGGCAGTGGCAATCCTGGTCAATAAATTCCCAACGTTTTCACCTCTGTATCCCCAGCTCATCTACATTAGCTGTAAGCTACCTGAAGGGTTTCTCTTCCTGCAGCATTAAACCTTCATAGAGAGTCCACCTTTTCCTAACCCTAAACCAAAACCCTTTTCCAACCCCCAGTTCCTCTACCTTAGCTGGGTTTACATTATACTGCTGCAGGGCCACGTGGCTCCCAGTAGCAGGCTGACACAGTAAATGCAAAGGCAGGCTTACCTTCAGCGTCTTCCTTCCTCAAGCTTCCCTACAGTCTGCAAGGGGTTTTCTCTTCACTCCAGGTCCTCCTGGCCACCTCCTGTGTTCTCACTAATTATCCCTTAGGCACTAAGGGGTGAGAGGTATTTCCTGCCAGAGAAACAACTGAGTTACTTACCTGTAATGTGAGTTCTCCAGGGACAGCAGGATAAGTCAGCCACAAGTGGTGATGTCATCCGACAGCGCCTCTAGGTCCGCCCCTAGCTAGCCAGATCTTCCCCAGCTGAGGTGATGCCACGAGCTAGGAGGCGGAATGCTGCGGAACGGTACACCCCCCCACCGGGGAGGAGGGTGGGAAAGTGTGGCTGACTTATCCTGCTGTCCCTGGAGAACTCACTTTACAGGTAAGTAACTCAGTTTTCTCCCAGGACAAGTAGGATGAGTCAGCCACAAGTGGTGCCTCCCCAGCTACACATGCAGCAGCGGGGGTCATGGACCGGTAAAAAATGACGGAGGCAGCTTCATTGGGTGCAACAAGGCAGATTTAATGAGGTGGAATAGCGTGTCCCAGCATTGGGGCGAGCAAGGAATAAGGAAACAAGCGCAACCCAATATGGGTGCGGTGTATAGGGTTGTGCAACATACATGCAAACAATGGCTGTGCAACATAGCATGTAAACAATAGAACTGTGCAACTTAGCATGTAAACAATTGAACAATAAGGTGCAAATAGCAATAATAAGTAAAAGTCGTGCAACCTGTGGGAACAGGCAGAAGCACGGAACACTACAGGCTGTCAGGGACTCTCTCGAGCCTGAATGTATAGAAGCATAGCGTCATAATGAATACAACACAGCATCACGAGTCAGAAGGATCCGTATTTGTACCGTGATCTGGTGCCGGGGTTGTGGCTGCAGATAACACCGCCAGGCCAAAAGCAGAACCCCCTGATCCGCTTGATTTAAGCAGTAGTGTTTCTGAAAGGTCTGAACGGAAGACCACGTGGCGGCCCTGCAGATGTCGGGCACCGGAATGGAGCATAGGTTGGCAATAGTGGCGGCCACGCTCGGAGGTGATTTGCCCTGACTCCTGTGGTTGGCGGGGACCCCGCTCGTGATAAGCACAGGGAGATACAAGAGGAAATCCAGATGGAAAGAGTTCGCTTGGACACTGGGTGCCCCGGTTTGTTGGGGTCATAAGATACAAAGAGCTGTGATCCTTTCCGCAGGAAGGAAGTCTGATGTAGGTAGCACCGTAAGGCCCTAACGCAGTCCAGGGTGTGGAGCCTTTGCTGCTCCCAGTTGGAATGTGTCTCGGGTTGGAAACAGGGCAATTCAATGGTCTGATTAATGTGAAAGGCCGCCACCACCTTGGGGACAAACCTGGGGTGTGTCCGTAGGCAGGTGCGGTCGTGGTGGAGTATGGTATAAGGCGGGTAAGCCACCAGGGCGTGTAGCTCGCTGATACGCCTGGCAGATGTGATGGCTATGAGGAAGAGTGTTTTCCAGGAGACGAACTTAAGCTCCGCTGACTGTAGTGGTTCAAAGGGCTCCCCTGTGAGCTGGTTGAGAATGATGTTCAGGTCCTATGCTGGGACTGGTTCTCGAACAGGGGGATGGAGGCTGGCCAGGCCCTTCATGAAGCAGACCACAAGTGGGAGCGCTGCTACTGATGAGTCTCCGATATGGTGGTGAAAGGCCGCTATGGCAGACAGGTGGACCCTGGTGGTCTGAGTCTTTAGTCCAAGTGCCGAGAGGGAGGCAAGATATTGGAGGAGTTGAGGTATGGGGCATGAGAATGGATCTAGATGAAGTGAAGCGCACCAAATGCTGAAGCGGCGCCATTTTAGACTGTAAGATTTCCTGGTAGACGGGCGGCGAGCCGTTAGTATGACTTGTTGGGATTCGGCTGAAAGGTCGAGGGATGCGAGGGTTATCCCTTCAGCTTCCATGCCGTTAGCGATAGCATTTTCAGGTTGGGGTGGAGGATCATGCCATTGTCCTGTGAGAGTAAGTCTGGTCTCAGAGGTAGGCAAACAGGGGGTTCCATGGCCAGGCGGTGCAGATAGGGAAACCAGACCTGCCTGGGCCAGTGTGGGACCACCAGAATGGCTAGCACCCTGTCTCTGATCAGGTGCTGTATGGTCCGAGCAATGAGCGGAGTGGGGGGAAAGGTGTAGATCAGGGACCACTGCCCCCAGGTCACATCGAAGACGTCAGCTGATACTCTGTTGAGCGTGGGTCTTTTGGAGCAAAACAGGCGGCACTTGGTGTTCTCCTGTGTCACGAAGAGGTCGATTCGCGGGCGGCCCCATCTCGTGAAGAGGAACGATGACACTTCTTCGTGGAGCACCCACTCGTGGGGATTCAGTTGCCTGCTGAGGCGATCCGCTAGTATGTTTTCCACTCCCGGCAGGTAGCAGGCTTGGAGGCTGCACTGGTAAGAGAGGGCCAGGTACCAAGCGCGAAGATTCTCTCTGCACAGGGGGCGTGACCCTGTCCCCCCTTGTTTGTTTATGTAGAACATGGCCACTTGGTTGTCGGTCTGTATTCTCACGGTCTTGCCCGTTATTAGTTCCTGGAAGACCTGAAGCGCGTAGCGGGCAGCTCTGAGCTCGAGGACGTTGATGTGCAGGGCTTTCTCTGTGACCGACCAAGGGCCCTGAGTGCGGGTCCCAAGACAGTGGGCTCCCCATCCCAGCACCGATGCATCTGTGGTCACGGTGATTTGGTGAGCTGGTGGTTGGAGACGTCTGCCCTGCGCGAGGTTCGTCAAGTGGGTCCACCAGCAGATAGCCCTGGTCACCAACGAGTCGATGGGGATTAGAGCGGACAGGGACTGTGAATGCTGGCACCAGTGAGAACGAAGGTGCCACTGCAGGACTCGCATGTGCAGTCTTGCGAGGGATAGAACATGGGTGGTTGCTGCCATGTGACCCAGGAGACATAGGAGGGTTCTTGCCTTCGAATGCGTGGAGCTGAGTATCCTGAGGGCAAGAGTGATGATGGTCTTCATCCTGCTCCGTGGGAGGAAGGCCTTGGCCCGGGTTGTGTCTATGTAAGCTCCTATGAATTCCAGTCTCTGGACCGGAATGAGGTGTGATTTTAGGTGGTTGACTAGAAAGCCCAAGGACGAGAGGAGGCCAGTGGCTTTCTTGACTGCTACCCGGAGTTCCCTGGGGGAGATTGCGGAAAACAGCCAATTGTCCAGATAGGGGAAAACACATATCCCGAGTTTGCGAAGGTGTGCCGCTGCTACTGCCACACATTTGGTGAAAACCCTGGGGGCGGGTGAGAGTCCGAAGGGTAGGACTCTGTATTGGTAATGGTTCCCCAAGATCTGGAAATGCAGGAATTTCCTGTGCTGGGGGTGGATGGGCACGTGAGTGTAGGCATCCTGGAGATCTAGCGAGGCTAGCCATTCCTTGGGCTGGATGAGGGGTAGGATGGAGTTCAGGAAGTGCATCCTGAATTTCTCTTTGACTATGAACTTGTTGAGTTCCCGCAGGTCGAGAATGGGTCAGACACCCCCCGACTTCTTAGGAACGAGGAAATACCCGGAGTAAAAACCCGTATTGATCTTGTCGGGAGGAACAGGTTCGATGGCTCTGGACGCTAGGAGGGATACTATCTCTGTAGTCATAAGGATAAGATGTTGTGGTGGAATGTTGCTCGCAGGCGGTGAACGCTGAAGCGGAGCTGAGGAAAATCTGATGTGATAGCCCTGCTTGATGATGGTGAGCACCCATTGGTCCGTCGTGATGTTCTCCCAGGAATGCAGATAAAAGTCCCCCTGTGGGTAGGTGTGGAGAGGGCGGCGAGTCAAAAACTAGGGTTGTTTTTCGCTGGTGCAGACGGGTTCTTTTTCTGTGTAAGCTCATGCTGGCGTGGCTTCTGCCTGTAGGGGGGCTTGGTAGGATTGTTGTTTGTACCAAGGATGTTGCCACTTGCGGTACGAATTGTAGCGTTTAGGAGCTGTTGACTTTTGTGAGTGTCTGGAGAGTGGTGCAGCACTCACGCATGTCATTGACCGTGTTCTTGACCTTGTCCCCGAAGAGTGAGTCTCCAGTGCAGGGGGTGTCTGCATTCTTGTCATGTGAATCATCTCGCAGGCCTGAAGCCCGTAGCCAGGCCAGCCGGTGTGCGGAGATGGCAGTTCCAGCAGTTCTGGTGTCTGCTTCGAAGGCGTCGTAGGCAGCTCGGCCCTGGTGTTTCGTGCAGTCGTCAAGCTCTGCCAGAGCTGTAGTGATGGCCGGCGGTGTTTCCGCGAGCTGGGCAATGGCGGCTTTGGTGTTAGATACAAGTAGGTCCTGGTAGATGGCATGTTGAAATTGGTGTGCCGCTACCCTGGCATTCAGCATAGCACCCTGGTAAACCCGCTTCCCTATATCATTGAGGAGCTTGTTGTCCTTCCCCAGGGGTGCATTGGTGGTGTTCCGAGAAGACTTAGATCGTTTGAGGGCTGACTCCACCACAATGGACTGATGGGGAAGTTGTTGCTTATCAAATCCTGGCAGGGGTTGTATTACATACTTAGCGCCCAATCTGCGTGGGCAGATCTGGTTGGACGCTGGGGTCTGCCACATCTTGGAGAGGTTGTCTCGGAGGAGCTGGTGAACGGGCAAAGTGGTGACGGTCTTGGGAGTGTCCATGAATTTGAGCGTGCTCTGAACTTCGTTGCGTTGGTCCGTGGTGTCGACCGAGGCGATGGAGAGAGCCGAGACGACCTTGCGCACAAACGTAGGGTAGGTCAAGTCCTCTGGAGGGTTGAAGAGGCCCATGAGGTTGTCAGAGGCTGGGGTGGAGAGGGAGTCCCTGTGGGATGATACCACGGCCTGCGAATGTTCTTCGGAAATGGGAGACTGTAGGAGGGGTGCAGCCTTGGAGGCTGGAGTAGGAGGCTGTGGAGGAAGCTGCTGTAGTTGGTTTGAGGCTAGGGTGGAGAGGGTGGAAACCCACTGCTGCAGCATGCCTGAAAGAAGTTGCAGTGTCTCCGGAGGGTTTGTTGGGGCGGGCATAGCCCGTGGAGGTGATTGCGGTTGCAGTAGGGTCTGCTGTTCGCTGTCCTCTTGTCGATCCGTGCCAGTCCCAAGAGAGGAGGAGGGGGAGGAAGGCAAAAACTCCTCTCTGTCGAGCAGGCGGTGATTGCTAGGACTGCTGGAACTGATGGAGCGCTGAGATCTCTTGTGGTGGCTGGGACGTGAGGAGGGGGTGCCTCCATGCCGCGATCTGCTCCGGCGCCCCTGTTTGGAATGCCTGCGTCTCTTGCCCCGGCTGTGGCTCCGGCGGCGATGCGGTGATCTCCGGATTGAAGTGCTGCGCCGTTTTCTAGTGCGTCTTTCATCTCTGCGGTCCCGGCTCCGGCTCTGATGGGCATCAGGGCTCCTAAGTCTGTATTCATAATCCGCGCGCCGGCTCCCTGAGTCTCTATGCTGACTCCCTGAGTCCCTGCACTGTCTCTCCGAGTCTCTGCGCCGGCTGGGGGGGCTGCGCAGGTCAGAGGAGGATGCCTCAGTCAGCTGGTGTGAAGCCGGAAGTGCTGACACCGGAAGTCCAATAGGGGGCAAGGAGGAGGCAGTCCCTGCAGCAATGGAGTCCGTGGAGGCCACAAGAAGTAGAGAACATGTGGATGGAGGGGCTCCTTTGTCACGGCAGGAGACGGAGGCCAGGTTAGGCGCGTCTCCGGCCGGAGTGGCAACATCAGCAGGCTCAGGCACCAGAGTGCCAGAAGAGGAAATCCTCGCGGCAGTTGCAGAAGGAGGAAGGGCAGAAGGAAGCATGGGAGACCCGGAGAGAGCCATTGGAGAGAGGTATTCAGAAAGAGCATGTCGGAGGGATTTCAAGGCCCGGGGAGACATGCGGGCACAGAGGGGGCAGTTTTCCATGGGGTGCTCCTTACCCAGACATCAAAGACATAATTGATGAGTGTCGGAGTTGCTCATTTTCCTGGAGCACCTCGGGCACTTCTTAAACCCTGGTTTTGCAGGTAGTTTCTTCATTGTGTAGTTATAGTCTTGAAGATGTTTCTGAGAGTAAAAAAAGAAAACGTCTTGCTGGCAAGGCGGAAGACAAAGACTGGCTAGCTAGGGACGGACCTAGAGGTGGGGCTACTGGCCATGTCCAGAAGGCTAAAAGCCTTCTAGGCTACTGAGAGTACTTCCGTCTATGGCGCCGACGGATGACGTCACCACTTGTGGCTGACTCATCCTGCTTGTCCTGGGAGAATGGCAGGGATCCGCATACAGGAGCTTCTTTCTTTCACGCTCTTCCTGTTTCTCAGCCTCTCACCATTTTTAAGAGGGGAAGCCAGGGCAACACCCTCCCGGTTAGACAGAAGCATTGCAGTTCCCTTAAGGGCTTATACAACAGTTTGCTAGAGTTCCCCCTAGCTCTCAGTGGGTGGGGGGATGACTACCAAACAATGGCATGCACCCTTGCACACATTAATATACAGTTGGCTAGCACAGTGCTGTTCCCACCATTGATCCCTGTTCTCCTATCCATTCACGTCTCCAGGTCTCTGTTTAATCATGACATTAAAGAAGACCATTGTTCGTTCCCTAATAGGGGGAACAGCTTTGTTTCTATCTTTCTGCCTAAGGATTTCATTTTGTGTAACTTCAGCAAGGCAAAAACCTCTCTACTAACTACAGATAACAATTGTTCAAACAAAAAGTTCTGCCAAAGGTGTGGTAGAACTTTTCCCTCCATGATGCAAAATTTCCACAATGAATTTCCAAGAGCTGCTTTGCTTGCATGATTTTTGAGAGAAATTCTTTTGCTTCCGGATGTTGCAACAAGTTAGATCCTTGGAAAAAACATGTGTTATTTCAAATGTGTAGGAGCATATGGACTTACAGTCATGCATCATACTAGTGTTATTGTTGTCCAGAGTTCATTTCACACACACTATACATTTGTTTTCAACCTAGAAATAATTATTCTGCTCATTTGGGTTTCCAGCTCAATTGGAACCAAAGCTAGGATACTGGAACCAAGAGCCTTCATCTGCAACTGCCCAAGATTTTTCCCCCCATTTTATAACTCTTCGGAGGGTCTTCCCCTCACTCCTATGTACCTAGACTGGTTACTGAAGTCGGAGTCTTTGGCTAGGGGACATAAACAAGAGCTCCTTTGGGAACCCCAAATCACAGATCTTGAATCTGGCACTTGTGTGATGATCACAACATGAGTTTCTTTGCCCCGGCTGAGTTGGGGAGTGGAAGACCCGACTCAGATTCTGGGATCTGGATTTGATTGCTTGCCTTTTGCAAATCCAAGATGACGGTGAATTACAATCGAGCACACAAATGATTGCCCTGCACGAGTGTGCTTACAATTCAAGTTGTACTTGGGGCAATGGAGGGTGAAATGACTTGCTGAAAATCAGAAGGAGGGTCAGTGGCAGAAGCTGGACTTGAACCATCGCTTTCCTGGTTCTCAGCCTAATGCTTTAGGAACTCTCTGTATGGAAGTGCCCAGCACTGGCACTAAGCCACCGACTGGACTGGCACACACCAGATATCTGTGTTCGCTGAAGCCTTGTGTTTTGCTACAAAAACTAAGTAAATATTGCATGAAATATTTTCAACAAATTCTCGGCTTGCTTTGAAGGGATGACACAGTCTTGTAAAGGAAAAAAAATTCTTCAGTGCTGATGTAATTTTCCATCCTACAGAGATTATGATATGTCATACTAATAAAAAGCATTTAATGCTATATTCCTGAGACACTTGAAGACTGTTCACTCGTTATCCAAACAAGTATGAAATACAAGATAGAGGGATTAAGTTCTAATTGTTCAATGGACAGGAAACACTTTTTGGAATAAAAAAAATCAAATTAATTTGAAAATATTCCATGGTCATGAACAGACAGAGAGGGCGTGGAGAGCAAGCTGTCCAAGAGAAAGCTAAACTCATTTCGAAGTAGGACGGAAACTAGGCCAGTTTTAACAACACGTGTGTAGAGTTGTTTTAAGGTTGAATTCATTCCTTGTAATTTGAAACATTGACAATAAAAGCTACATGGTCCCTTCAATTCAGAGTACCACTGACAATTTTACTAGGTGAAAGATGGGGACCAGCAACACACTCAAGAAGAGGCAACCTTTTTTTCTTTTAACACAGGACAGGGCCACGCCCCTATGAACCACTGAGTCATATAGTCATATGCAGCCCCCAAGCCTCCAGTCTCCTAATGGGTCTCCAGTATCAGTAGCTCTCTGAAATCAGAGAAGCAGAGAACATAGGAATGCACAGAAGATAATGCAGTACATCTGCCCATCAAAGATGAAGGGATCCAACATCTTCTTTGTCCTTATGGCTCTTAATCTTGACCCAAGGGGACTTACATGTAGGATAAGAGGTTTCACAAACCAAAGACATTGGTTTGCTCAGCCTTAACAATGGCTGACGAGAGCTGAGAAGGCTGCAGAGGCAGCATTCCCAGCCCTGAAGGCGGAGGGAGTCCCAGGTGCTGTCACTGCAATGGTTAGGGTAGTTAAAAGGGGTGGGGAGGGAAGGGTTAAACCATGGAGGGAAGCTTACAGCACCATAGGTCTAGCAGTCAACAGCTCTGATTGAACTAGAAGCTCAAAGGGACAGGAGGAAATTGCAGGGCCAAATACAGAAAAAATACCCCAAACCAAATGTTTGATTGCAAGAAAACAGTTTCATTCTTTTTCAAAGGCATGTATGGTCTTACGTGTGATAGTCCTTGACACAGTATATATTGTTCTCCAAGTCTACAGTAAAAGGCACGCCATCCAGACATTCGTTGCACACCACACAACGGAAACAGCCAGGGTGGTAAGATTTTCCAAGAGCCTGTAAAATCTTTCAACAAAATAAAAATAAAAATAAATAACCTGAACAACTCAAAATGTTGTTGGGGTTTTATTTTATTTGCACTCCATATGATTATTTCACCTTTCAATGTTTATTTATTTATTTATTCCCTGGTTCTTGGTATTCCTCTCACAGTCAATTAAGACCCTAAAGTGGCTTTCAATTTAAAAAAAAAAGAATACATACATAGCAAGTCCTACAACAGATCAAGATACACATACCTCCAGTACTCCCCACCTATGAAGCACTGACCTACCCTCCCTGTCCCCAGTGAAAGCTTCCTCAAACAGTGGTGCCTCTACAAGTTTCCTGAAGTGTAGGCAACTCGAATAATGGACACTATCTGGCAACCGTGCTAAATGCCCTGCCTTTTCAGCATTCTTAATTCCTCACTACCTTTCCTCTCTTATCCCTCCCTACACACCTCCTTGGGAACTCCGCTCCTCAGGCAGATCCCTTCTATCTGTGCCCTTCTCTGCCACTGCCAACTTCAGACTTCGCTCATTCCACCTTGCTGCTCCTTATGTCTTGAACACACCACCCGTTAGGCTTTATCTCTGATTATTCAAATCCAGACTAAAAGCCAAGATTGTTTATGGATCCTGATCTCCTTATTCTCCAGTTCACCACCTATGGGTAGCCTCACCATACCCTAGACCCTAGTTCTGTGCCGTTGTCTGTCTTGATTAGTTTGAAAACTCTGATGAGCAGGGGTGGTCTCTTACATCTATATGTCCAGCACTGCGTATGCCTTGTAGTGCTATACAAATAAGTAGTGGTACTAGCCTTCTATCCCATGACTTTGTAATTTTTTGAGGAAATTCACATGAGCAACTTTGTCAAATGGCTGCTACAAATCCAAGGGCTCAATATTCAAAGGCATTTACATGATTTGCAGACCTGCTAAACGGGATATTCAGCGGCACTAGTGCTAGCATCAGTGAATATCTGCAGTTGTCGCCACTCGGCACCCCTGATGCTAAACAGTTAGCAACGGGCTGTTCTGGGGACGTTCCGTGGGTGGCACCTGGGGATACAAGCGGGCAGACCACAGGGAAACACTTCGTCTATCATGGCTACGCACAACCAGAGAGAACAGCCCAGGCTTCTCTGTGTACAATAACTAACAATGATTCACAAAAGTGTGGCTAAATAAATGGGTGGGTTTTCACCATTTTTAAAATATCAAGCGATTAGCTTTACACCTAATTTCAGGTGGTAGCCCATTCCACAAGGAAGGGTCCCAGATATAAGAACGCAGATTTCCGAGCAGATTGGTAATGGTAAAGGGCGGAGTAACAGACCCAGTTATGAGGAACAGATAGGGTGGGAAGATGAATGAAGGGACAGCAGACACTAAATTCTCAGGTTGCCCTGTTAATGGTTTAACAAAGTGACCTTAAAATATATCCTAAATGCAATGGGCAACCAATGTTATTCACACATCTCACCACTTCTGTATGAACAACAGCTAGTTCCATATAAGAGGTAATGGCTGTACTGTGGATCGACTAAATCCTCTTCAGTTGGCACTTTGCCAGATTAGCCAGTAGGGAATTACAGTAATCGAGTTGCATAAGGCATTGGAGTTTCTATGATCTAACAAAGGGCAGACTTCCTGAATTTTATGTAGCAAGAAAAAAACAGGAACAGAAAAGGGCAGAGATATTTCTTAATTCCAGATGGGGATCCACTAGCATGCCTAAAGCCTTTGTGGTATCTATTATAGTAACAAGGATAGACTAAATTTTGGGTACAATGGAAGGAATGGTGGTGCCACTGGGAAACCAAATGGCCTCAGTTTTCTGGATTTAATTTTAGTCTGTGGGAGTCTAATCATTCAGCTGCTGCGTTGAGACAGTGGTTCAGTGGTGCAAGGTTAGGGGAGATGGAATTGCAGACACATAAGATTTGTATATTGTCCTCATAGGAAAAGTTAGATACCGCCTAAGCTCTGCAAAGATATAAAAAGGGGATCAAGGAAGATGTTAAACAAAGTGGGCGACAGAACTGAATCTTGTGGGGCCCCCACAGATCGATATTTTGCGACTGGAGATAGATCATATCAAGTGTCCTGGAATGACTCCATCTGCAAAATAGGATTGGTACCTAGAAAACACAATGCTCGAGAAGCCAAGTGACTCATGCCTGGCCAGCATAATGTAGTAGTCCAAAAAATGAAAAGTAGCACTTAAATCCAGGAAGACAAGGGTGGCAGTTCTGCCCAGATCTCAATTCAGTATGATCTTGTTTGTCAGTGCAACAGAAGTCTCAGTACTATGGCTGATTCTGAAGCCATATCGATAAGGGTTTATTGCATTGTTGTTGTTAAGTGCCGTCGAGTCAGAGTCGACTCATGGCGACCCTCTGGATAGTTGTCCTAAATTGTGTTCAGTCTTCAGTCAGGCGGCTCATTGTTGACAGACTGGTACCTGTAGCTGCTGTTATTGTATCGATCCATCTCATTGCTAGCCTTCCTCTTTTGCGTTGACCTTCTATCTTGCCAAGCATAATGTCTTTCTCTAATGATCTCTCTTCGCATGATGTGTCCAAAGTATGAAAGTCGAAGTCTTGTCATCTGAGCTTCTAAAGAAAGCTTAGGTTTGATCTCCTCTAGTACAGACTGGTTTGTTCTTCGGGCAGTCCATGGTATACACAGTATTCGCCGCCAGCACCATAATTCAAAGGCATCAACTTTCTTCCTATCTGTCTTTTTCACTGTCCAGCTTTCACATCCATATGATGTTACTGAAAATACCATGGCCTGAACAAGTCGAATCTTTGTATGGAGAGAGACATCTCTGCTCTTGAGAATCTTATCTAGGTCTTTCATAGCCATTCTGTCAAGAGCAATGCGTCGTCTGATTTCTTGACTGCTTGTTGCTTCTTTATTGATAGTTGATCCAAGTAGGTTAGAGTTGTTCACAATTTCAATTTCTTCTCCTTCAATGATGAACCTGTTGATTATGCCAGTTGTCATGATCTTTGTCTTCTTTACATTAAGGTGCAGGCCCATTTTGAGACTATGTTCTTTGATTGTGAGAAGCAAATGTTTCAGATCATCTTCACTTTCAGCCAGTAATGTGGTATCATCAGCATAGCGAAGATTGTTGATGAGTCTTCCACCAATCTTCACACCTCTGTTGTCTTCATACAATACTGCTTCTCTGAAGATTTGTTCTGCATATAAATTAAACAGGTAGGGGGAAAGTATGCAGCCTTGTCTTACACCTTTGCTTATTTTAAACCATTCGGTTTCTCCTTGTTCCGTTCGAACTGTTGCTTCTTGATCAATGTACAGATTGCACAAGAGAATGATCAGGTGTTCTGGTATACCCATGCTTCTTAATGTGGCCCAGAGTTTCTCATGGTTTACACAGTCAAAAGCCTTGCTATAGTCGATAAAGCACAAATAGATATCCTTTTGGTATTCTTTAGTCTTTTCAAGGATCCATCTCACATCTGCAATGATGTCTCTCGTTCCTCGCCCTTTCCTGAACCCTGCTTGCACTTCAGGTAGTTCTTGTTCCAGGTATGGTTGTAGTCTCTTTGAATAATCTTCAGTAGAATCTTGCTGGCATGTGGGATCAGAGCGATTGTGCGATAATTTCCACAGTCAGTTGAATCACCTTTCTTTAGTATTGGTATAAACACAGATCTTTTCCAGTCAGTTGGCCATGATGTTTTCTTCCATATTTCTTGGCAGAGCCTTGTGAGTACGGTAACAGCTGCATCAGATTGCTGCCATACTTCTATGGGAATGCTATCAATGCCTGGTGCTTTGTTCTTTGATAAGGCTTTCAATGCTGCTTCAACTTCTTCTTTCATCACCAATGGTTCCCGATCATAAGGTACAGGTTGAAACGGCTGTTGGTCCACTTGATCTTTATCATATAAAAACTCTGTATATTCCTTACACCTTTTCTTGATCTTCTCAGCATCATTCAACATAGAACCTTGAGCATCTTGTAACATTCCAATTCGAGGCTGGAACCTTTTCTTTAACTCTCGTAGCTTTAGGAAAGCTGATCTTGTTCTTCCTCTAATAGTTTCTGCTTCTATTTCCTTGCAAGTGTCATTGTAGTACTTTTCCTTGTCCTGTCTTGCTGCACGTTGGAAATCTCTGTTGAGTTCTGCGACTGTCTTTCTTTCTCCTCTGGCTTTAGCTTCTCTGCGTTTCTGGGCAATTTTCAGAGTTTCTTCCGTCATCCATATTGGCCGTCTTTGCTTTTTCACCTTTTGTAGAGACTTCTCGCTTTCTTCCAACACAACCTTCTTGATGTCATTCCATAACTCTTCCGGAGCTCTGTCATTTGTATCTAAAGCAGCAAATCGATTTTGCAGGCAGTCTTTAAATTCCAGTGGTATATTCTCAAGGTCATATTTTGCTACATTCATGAGTGGTTTGCTCTTTTTCAACTTTAGCTTGAGTTTACATACTAGTAGTTGATGATATGTAGCACAGTCAGCTCCAGGTTTTGTCTTTGTTGATGTTACAGAGCTTTTCCATCGTTGACTTCCACAGATGTAGTCAATTTGATTTTTATACAATCCATTGGGTGAAGTCCATGTGTACAGTCACCGCTTGTGTTGCTGGAAGAAGGTGTTTGAGATGAATAGATCATTGGTCTTGCAGAATTCTATAAGTCTTTCTCCAGCTTCATTTCTGTTGCCAAGTCCATATTTTCCAACTACTTTGCCTTCTTCTTTGTTGCCAACTTTTGCATTCCAGTCACCCATGACTATCAGGATATCCTGTTTGCATGTTCTGTCAATTTCAGCTTGTACTTGTTCATAGAACTCTTCAATTTCATTCTCTTCTGCAGCTGTTGTTGGGGCATATACTTGAATTATAATTGTGTTGATAGGCAATCCTCGTAGACGAATAGAGATTAAGCGTTCGCTGACTGCATTGTATTTCATTACAGTTCTTGCAAGTTTCTTCTTTATTATAAATGCAACACCATTTCTTCTTTGTCTTTCATTTCCAGCATAGTAGACCATGTGATCATCTGATGTAACATGCCCCATGCCAGTCCATTTCAGTTCGCTGACACCCAACAGATCAAGTTATACACGTTCCATTTCATTCTTGACCACCTCCAACTTCCCTTGGTTCATGCTTCGTATGTTCCATGTTCCAATGTGTAAGACATCTTTACAGCTTCTGACTCTCATTTCATGCACGCAAGCCCTCACAGCACGACAAGCTGCAAACCAACTGAGAGTTATTGCATTAGTTTTAGCCAATAATTAATGCATCTTATGCTATTGTGCTATGCTTATAATAAGGGTCCTCTGAGTACATTGCATTAAGGATATTTCCTTCAGCCTGAAATGCCCTTGCTACATGAGCATACTCAACATTTGTTTTAATATGGGAGTCTTTATTTAATCTAAATTATATCATTGGTTTAATTCACTACATTGCTGGAAGATGAGCTCTCCAGGTCAGAAGGCACTCAATGAGCTACTGGGGAAAAGCTGAAGGCATTTCCGAGAAAAGTCAGCATTTATGGTTGAAACAAAGTCCTTGGGATGTCTGATTGCTGATGTAGCAGCACATGAAATGAGAGTCAGAAGCTGCACAGATATATTACATATTGGTCAAGGAACATACAAAGCATGAACCCAGAGAAACTAGAGGCTGTCAAGAATAAAATGGAACCTGCACAACTCGATTTGTTGGATGTCAGTGACCCAAAATGAACTGGCATCGGACACTTTGAATTTGATGATCACATGGTATACTATGCTGGAAATGAAAAATAAAGAAGAAATAGTGTTGCATTTATAACGTAAAAAAAAAACTTGCAAGAATAACATACAATGCATAAGACTGGCATATTATAAATAAGGAGATGTATTAATGCATCCCATCCAAACACAGAGAAATAAGGGTAGACTAACATTTGTTTGGTGTATTTAGCATGCTGGTATTCTCAGCTGAGATACTCACCACTGGATTTGGAATTTGACCCATAACAAAGGCTGTTATAGCCAAAATGTGGCCAAGTGAGGTATTAAATAAAGACACCTTTTAACCTATGGTCTATCTCCGCTCTTTATGTATGGACTGAGTTTTGCATGCAGAAGTTGATACCTTCCATTCAGCTTTCTATTCAGGGATATGCTCCAACAGCAAATGCAGGAAAGGACTCAGTTGATCAATTCTATGGACAAGTACAAATCGAAATCAACAGAACATGCAAACAAGATATACTGATAGTCATGGGCGACTGAAATGCAAAAGTAGGGAACAAAGAAGGCGAAGTGGTTGGAAAATATGGGTTTAGTTACAGAAATGAAGCTGGTGAAAAACTGAGAATTCTACAAGACCAGCAATCTATTCATCTCAAACACTTTCTTCCAGCAACACAAGCAGTGACTGTAGACATGGACTTTGACCAATGGATTGTACAAATAACAAATTGACTACATCTGTAGAAATCAATGATGGAAAAGCTCAATAACATGAAGAAAGAAACTAGAGATGGTCAAGAATAAAATGGAACCTGGAGCAACTGTGGTAGAGATCACCAGCTACATATGCAAACTCAAGCTAAATCTGAAATAGAGCAAGCCACTCATGAATGTAGCAAAGTATGATCCTGAAAATATACCAGCAGAATTTAAAGACTGCCTGCAAAATTGATTCACTGTTTTGGATACAAATGACAGAACTCTGAAAGAGCTATGAGATGACATCAAGAAAGTTGTGCTCAAAGAAAGTTAAAAATCTCTGCAAACGAAGAAAACGAAAAAACAGCCAAAATGGATGACCAAAGAAATTCTAAAATTGCTCAGAAATGTTAAAGCCAGAGGAAAAAAAAAAGGTATTCATGGAACTTAACAGAAATTTCCAACAGCAGCAAGATGAGACAAAGAGAAGTTCTACAATGCTGCATGCAAGTAAATAGTATCTGAAACTATTAGAGGAAGAACAATATCATCTTTCCTAAAGCTACGGGAGTTAAAGAGAAAATTCCAGTCTTGAATTGGAATGCTAAAAGACACTCAAGGATCCATGCTGAATGATGCTGAGAAGATCAAGAAAAAGGTGGAAAGAACACACTGAGTCATTATACCATAAAGGTGAAGTGGATTAACAGCCATTTCAACCTATATCTTATGATCAGGAACCGTTGGAGATGAAAGAAGAGGTCAAAGCAGCATTGAAAGCATTATCAAAGAACAAAGCACCTGGCATTGATGGCATTCCCAGTGAAGTATTACAGCAATTCAGTGCATTTGTTACAATACCTTCAAGGCTCTGTCAGGAAATCTGGAAGACATTATCATGGATGACTGTCTGGAAAAGATCTCTGTTCATAATACTGAAGAAAGGTGAAAATTATTGCAGAATCACTCTGATCCCACAGAGCAGCAAGATTCTACTCAAGATCACTCACTGAAGACTACAACTGTACCTGAAACAAGAATAGCCTGAAGTGCAAGCAAGATTCTGGAAAGGGCAAGGAACCAAAGACATTGCAGATGCAAGATGGATCCTTGAAAAGACCAAAGAATACCAAAAAGATATCTACATTTGTTTTATTTACATAATCAAAGGCCTTGTTGTAGTCAATCATGAAAAACTCTGGGCCACATTAAGAAGAATAGGTATACCAGAATACATGGTAGTTCTCATACACAACATTTATACTAATCAAGAAGTAACAGTTCGAATGGAACAAGGAGAGACAGAATGATTTAAAATTGGCAGAGGTGTATGACAAGACTGCATGCTTTCCACATACCTGTTCAATTTATATGCAAAACAAATTAGAGAAGCAAGATTATATAGGCGACGGCAAAAGCTAGAAGGATGCTTGGGTGCATACGGAGAGGAATGGCTAGCAGAAAAAAGGAGGTGATAATGCCTCTGTATAAGTCTTTGGTGCGACCTCATTTGGAGTATGGTGTGCAATTCTGGAGACCGCACCTTCAAAAGGATGTGAACAGGATGGAGTCGGTGCAGAGGGTTGCTACTAAAATGATTAATGGGCTTCATTATAAAGCATATGAGGACAGACTTAAGGATCTTAATATGTACACCTTAGAGGAAAGGCGGGATAGAGGTGATATGATTGAGATGTTTAAATACCTCCGTGGCATAAATGTTCAGGGAGAGAGCCTCTTTCAATTGAAAGCAAGTTCTGCTACGAGGGGACATGGGATGAGGGTGAAGGGAGATAGATTCAGGAGTGATATGCGGAAATATTTCTTTACGGAAAGAGTAGTGGATCCGTGGAATAGTCTGCCAGTGGAGGTGGTGGAGATGAGGACAGTAGCTGAATTCAAAAAAGCATGGGACCAACACAGAGGATCTCTAAAGGTAAAAAGTGGACTGTTGTAGTTGTTGTTATGGAAGGACAGACTAGATGGGCCTTGTGGTCTTTTTCTGTCATCATGTTTCTATGTTTCTATATGAAGACAACTGAGGTTTGAAGATTGGTGGAAGACCCATCAATACCTTCACTATGCTGATAATACCATGATACCAGCTGAAAGTGAAGATGATCTGAAACCTTAACTTATCAATATCAAGGAGCATAATCTTAAAATGGGCCTGCACTGTAACGTGACAAAGTCCTAACAACTGGCAAAAATCAATAACTTTATTGTTGCTGGAGAAGAAATAGAACTAGTAGATTCTAGAGATGTCTTTATTTATTTTATTTAGCTGTATTTATATTCTGCTTTTCACCAGGTCAAAGTGGTCAATTGGGGGATACATTTAACACGAGGGGATATGACACACATATGTTAATACTTACAGGGAACATGGGCAATGGAGGGTTAAGTGGCTTGCCCAAGACCACAAGGAGTGCCTATAGGACTAGAAATCCCAGTCCCTCTGGCCTGAGTTTGCTGTCCCCAGGTGGGACTTGAACCCATGGCCCTCTGGCCTGAAGTACCTTGTCCTAACCACTAGACCACTCCTCCCTCTTTGTGTCTTTGTGCTTTGGATGTCTCTATGCCTGTCTTCAGAGGTTCAAAGCATGAATAGAAATTCTAAAATACCCCTCCTTAGTGTCATCTACAAATTTGATTACCTCACTTAGTGCTCCCTTTTCCAGTCCTAATACAGATTTGTGGGGCATTCCACTCTTTACCGTTCTCCATTGAGAAAACTGACCATTTAGTTTTAGCAGTCCATAAAAAGTCATTGTCTCCTATCCCATAATTTTGAAATTTCCACCGGACTTTTTCCTGAAGGACTTTCATCAAATGCCTTCTGAAAATCTAGATACACCTATATCAACCAACTCACTCTTATCCACATTTTTAACACCTTAAAAAATATAACAGATTGAAGAGGCAAGACCTTCCTTTGCTAAATCCATGTCTACTCATATGGTCAGTAATCTTGATTTTCAAAATATCTTCTACATTTTGGCCAGCACTGATGTCAGGCTCACTGGTCTATCATTTCTTGAACAACCACTGATGCCCTTTTTAAAACTGCTGTTATTTTCGCAACCCTCCAATCCTCAGAAACTGGCTGATTTTTAATGATACGTAGATTAAAAGCAATGGGCTTGCAATTTCATTTGTAAGTTCTTTCAGAAATGAAAGATGAAAAAAAAAATGTGGATGCTATTCAAGATGCATTACTTAGACAAATAGTGATGGAACTTACCAGGGAAAGCTCAATGCTGGATTTGGTGCTCACCAACAGTGATAGCGTGTCTAATGTCTGTGTGAGTACCCCTGTGAGCAACAGTGATCATCACACGGTGTGGTTTGAGATAAAAGCCAAGGTGCAATCCAATCATAGTAAGCTTAAAGTCCTAAACTTCAAAAACACTGACTTCAATAAAATGGCCGAGTACCTAAAGGAGGAGTTGACAGGGTGGAAGGGGATAAGGGAAGTGGAATTGCAATGGGCTAAACTAAAAGGGGTAATAAAAGGGGCAACAGATAAATATGTAAGAAAAGTACATAAAAACAAGAGGAGAAGGAAGCCTATTTGGTTTTCCAAAGAAGTGGCTGCTCAAATAAGGGCAAAAAACACAGTTTTCGCAAAATTCAAAAGCTTGCAAACAGAAGAACACAAAAATGAATACAGGATCAAACTCAAGGAGACAAAAAGAGAAGTAGGGATAGCAAAATCAAGGGCAGAGGTAAAGATAGCTACAGATGTTAAGTGCGGCGACAAAACTTTCTTCAGGTATATTCGGAAAAGGAAGAAGATCAGAGGTGGAATTGCAGGACTCAGAAGTGCTGGAAACGGACTCGTGGAAAATGACATTGATAAAGCGAAATTACTAAACAAATACTTCTGCTCTGTTTTTACTAAAGAAAATTCTGGAGAAGGACCACCTGTGACTCCCAAATATAAAAATGGGAATGAGGTAGATACCACACCATTCAGAGAGGATGAGGTTTTAGAACAACTTGCAAGGGACCGGATGGGATACATCCCAGGATACTGGAAGAGCTCAGAGAAGTTCTTGCAGGGCCGTTAAAGGATGCTTTCAACAGATCCTTGGAAACAGGAGAGGTTCCTCAGGACTGGAGAATGGCTTATGTCGTACCTCTACACAAAAGTGGTGACAGGGAAGAAGTGTCAGACTACAGGCCCGTAAGCCTTAACTCGGTGGCGGGAAAAGTAATGGAGATGCTCCTGAAAGAGCGAATAGTGAACTTTCTCAAAACTGGCGGGTTGCAGGATCCGAGGCAACATGGTTTTACTGAGGGACGATCTTGCCAGACTAATCTCATTGAGTTCTTTGACTGGGTGACCAGAGAACTGGATCAAGGACACGCGATGTATGTCATCTACCTGGATTTCAGCATAGCCTTTGATACTATCCCTCATAGGAGGCTTATCAAACTCAGTAGTTTGGGGATGGGTCCCAAGGTGGTAAACTGGATCAGAAATTGGTTGATTGACAGATGACAGAAGGTGATGATAAATGGAGTTCACTCGGATGAAAGGAAGGTGATTAGCGGGGTGCTGCAGGGTTCGGTCCTAGGCCCGGCACTGTTCAATGTATTTGTGAGTGATATTGCTGAAGGACTGAATGGAAAAGTCTGTCTTTTTGCAGATGACATGAAAATTTGCAAGAGTGGACTCCCCCGAGGGAGTGCTTAACATGAGGAGGGATCTGCAAAAGCTGGAGGAATGGTCTGATGCTTGGCAATTAAGATTTAATGCGAAGAAGTGCAGTGTCATGCACTGGGTAGCAGAAATCCAAGGGAAATGTACACGATAGGGGGCGAGAGGTTGGTGTGCACGGAGCAGGAGAGAGACCTCGGTGTGATTATTTCTGTAGATCTCAAGGTGGCAAAACAGTGCGACAAGGCGGTGTCAAAAGCCAGGAGGATGTTGGGCTGCATTCGAAGAGGAATTACCAGCAGAAAGGAAGGGGTACTACTACCACTGTATAAGTCTCTGGTGAGGCCTCACTTGGAATACTCTGTTCAGTTTTGGCGACCGTATCTTGCAAAGGATGTAAAAAGAATGGAAGCTGTTCAGAGGAAGGCGACCAAAATGATTTGGAGCCTGCGTCAGAAGCCTTATGAGGAGAGACTTGAAGACCTAAATATGTACACTTTGGAGGAGAGGAGGGATAGGGGAGATATGATTCAGACCTTTAAATACTTAAAGAGAAATAATGAACAAACAAATCTCTTCCAGAGACGGGGAAGCTGTAAAACTAGAGGGCATAACATGAAGCTGCAAGGTGGTAAACTGAAGGGCAATGTCAGGAAATACTTTTTTACTGAAAGGGTGGTGGATGCTTGGAATGCCCTCCTGATGGAGGTGGTGGGGACAAACACCGTGACGGAATTCAAAGTGGCCTGGGACAGACACTGTGGATCACTTTACAGCAACAAGATTAAATCAAAATAAACAGAACCATCTAATTTCTCAACAAATAGGGGTGTCCTACATGGAGCGATGGGGGGAGGAGTGGTGTGTTCACCCCTAAACAAACAAAGAAACAAAGATATGGGGAAGGGTGAAGACACAGGGAGGGGTGCACCTGCTCCTGGTGGGTGCACCGCTAAGCAAGGACATGGGTAGGGGTGCACCTACTCCCTAAAAGACATGGGAAGGGATGCACCTACTCCTATCATATTGCTGGGCAGACTAGATGGACCATACCGGTCTTTATCTGCCGTCATTTACTATGTTACTATATTAGTTTGTCAATTTGCTGTATTACATCTTCCAGGTTTATGATGATTTGTTTTCGTTTCTCTGAACCATCACCATCAAAGCATGTTTCAGGCATGGATATCTCCCCCATATCCTCCTCAGGAAAGACTAAAGCAAAGAATTTATTTAGTTTTTCTACTCTGGCTTTGTCCTCCCCGAGTCTCCTTCTTACCACTTGGAGGCCCTTTTACTAAAGCCTGGTAAGGCCGTGCACTTAATGTGCGTTTGTAATGTACGTTGTGCACAAAACCTCCATGTTAGCTGTCAAGGAAATGATTAGCATGTTCCGGGCAGCTAGCGTGTGGCGCAATTATTGCAGATGCACCAAATGATAACCATAGAGGTACACCGATGCTAATTGCCACACTAATGGTGCTCATGCGCTAATGTGCTCTCTATGCCCACACTCTACCTGTAACCCGCCAACTCTCCGCATCAGCATGCACATGCCAGTTAATGTGAATTTTAGCAGCAGCAACTGGTGTGCCCACATGTTAGTGTTCACTGCACAATATAACTGGCTAGCAGCACTGAGTAAAAGGGATCTTTGGTCATCTAGTGGTGCAATCAACTCCCTATCAGAACCCAATGACATCTCAGCTGGAAACACCAGGGGATCCTTGGCCTAGGTCATGCATCTTCACCTATAACAACCTCCTTTCCTTCAGATGGAGTCCTCTAATGCTCAGAATTTAAATCATAAGCCCCAAGTGTTCTGCACAGAGTATTGTGATAGTTGCTAGTCACCAGATAGTAGGAGGCCAGAGAAGTATGGGAACATAGTCTCCCATCTAGTAGCATCCAGCCTGATCCTGCTTAGCTTCCAAGATCAGACAAGGTCAAGCAGACAAAGGATGAAGTGGTCCATAGGCTAAGGAACATCAGTAACAAAAAACAAACAAAAGTAATAGCACACCCAGGAACTCTCACAAGAGACCAACCGAAGGGCAAGGCAGAATGGAAGTTCTCAGGTTTATACATTTTCAAGGAACCAACAAAAGACGTTGCATCATCAGGGAACCAATAAGAGAAAGTTGCATCATCAAGGTATAACCTGTATTGCTTAAAGAGCATATGGAAGTGAGAAGGGCTTCCTGGGGGGAAGGGGTGGTAAATAGGTGACACTCCCCAACACTCTTCTTGTTTTGAATGTATTTGAAAATGTTTTTATTATGAATTCTTGCCTCTATGGCTAGCTACTCTTCAAATTCTCTTTGGCCTACATTATTAAAGCTTTACCTCCAGCTTGCCAGTACTTATGCTCTCTTATTTTTTTTCCTTTGGATCTGCTTTCCATTTTTTGAAAGATGTTCTTTTCGCTTTAAAACCCTCTTTCACCTCACTAGTTAACTACACTGGCAGTTGTTACATCTTCTTATGACCTTTTCTAATGCATAGACTACACTTGGTCTGGGTTTTCAAGATAATATTTTAAACAGTGTCCATGTCACATGCAAACTTTTAACCTTTACAACTGCTCCTTTTACTCTATTTCTAATTATTTCATTTCATCATTGTCTCCCTTTTTGAGTTAAATATTACTGCAGTAATTTTCCTTAATTTCCTACCTCCAGTGATTATGTCAAATTTGCTTGTGTAATGATTACTGCTGCCAAGTGGCCCCACCAGGTCCTGCATTGCAGTGAGGACTAGACCTGGAGTACTTCCCCCCTCTCGTCGGCTCCAGGACCAGCTGCTCCATGAAGAAGTCCTTTATGGCATCTAGAAACTTTACCTCCTTAGTGTGTCCTGATGAAATATATACCCAGTCAATATGAGATCATTTAAATGTCCCATTTTTTATTGTGTTGCTGTTAGTTTTCCTATTTTCTGTTAGCATTTCACTCTGTTTCTTTATCCTGGCCAGGTGTATTGTAGTACCCCCCCACTGCTATACTTTTCTCTGTCATGCATGGAATGTCCATACATAAAGATTCCACAGTGTATTTGGTTTTATGCGGGACTTTTATCCTGCTAGACTGTATGCCATTCATAACATTGGGGTAGGTTTATTAAGCAGCGCTAGTGATGCACACGTGGCATGTGTGCACTGTCTAACATGGAACCTCAGTCCACATATTGTATATGCACTGCTAATGCTGCTTATCAAACCTACCCCATCTGCCAATTCCATCTGCCCTATAATTTAATAATATAATTTTTACCCTGATATAACAGGGTCCTACTAGCAATATATATTCACTTAATACTATGCATCCTAATTCACCAGTCTTATCTTTTTAGACTTCTGGCATTCATACAGACAGAATCCCTAACAGTATTGTAGATTGCGCTACAGTTTATATAAATTAATCTAAGCTAGTCTGAGACATTCACATACAGCATTAGCCCTGTTAGAAAGAACATAACATTTATCGGATTTAAAGACACAAAATCTGGGCAGTAGCTCAGCAGAAGATTAGTCACATGCTGGTTGGTTAAATGATTAATTAAATAAAGCCATAAGTGCTATGTTGGGAATATTTCTAAGCTCCAAGTTCTGTATTTGACTATGGAAGATGTCATATTTCACTGCACATATAATATTAAAACATGACAGGCTACAATTTTGTGAAACTCCCTTCTCACTATACTGCTTTGAAATGCAGACTCCAGCTTACCACAATGATCTTCATTTGTAAACCAGTTTTCCAGAATAAAGGTTTTGTTTTTCTCTTTCTAATGTTTTATTTGCCCCCTGCAAATATTCACTTTTTTGTTTTTAACAGTTTGAGTCCAATATTCAAAAAAAGCCGAGGGGTGGGGGGACATTCAAAGGCGTTGATGTGGTTTGCAGACTTGCTGCTCACCTGCTTAGTGCTGCTGGATGTCCCTATGTCCTTGGTTTGGGCCGCTAAACACCCCGATGCTAAGTACAGGGCGTTCTGGGGGCAGAGTTGGGCGGCACTGCAGTTTAACCAGGCAGTGACACTATTTAGCTGCTGCCAGGTTAACCCTAACCAGCTAGTTAGGACAGCTGAATGCTGCGCAAACTTTAGCTAGTTTTGAGTTTGTTTAAAAGTGTCATATTCACAGCAGTAACCAGTTCACGGTCAAGCACCAGTCAGGAAGCACATGGTAGAGCAAGCGAAAACGTCAGACATACTTCTGTAAGAGGACTTAAGTGCCTTACCATTTCCATTATCAGATGCCCACAAACGAAGCACTTGTCTGCTGTTTGTTGAAAACCTGAGTACTGTTCAAAAAGGAAAAAGAAAACTCATTAATGGTGGCCATTGGCCAGATAAATGGTACAAGATTTTTACAGTGCACCTCTATATTTTCTGCGACTACAGAAACACCACATAACTCCATCAGCTGAGAGAAACACTTGTAATACAGCGAGCAGACCAATATTTATCAGTTATTGAGCAAAACAAGTAAACAGTGGGGCCTGAGGTAGACGAGTATTTGGAGCATAACATCCGTTAAAGGTAGGTTCAATCCCGAAAGCATTTTTTGGATTTCTGACAGGTTGAAAAATTCAACTCCATGTGAATTTACATAACAATGTGCAATGGGAAAGTGAGCTCCAGAGGGTTCTTGTCAAAATCAAGGGCAGAGGGTGCAATCGCTGTGGTGCCACCAGTAAGCGCAGTCGTAAGAGGCTCATAAGATGGGTGCCGTCCTAATGTGGTGAAACGTGCAGACAATGGCATTGCCCCAGAGAGGGCTGAATGAGAGGCGCTGTCCGAAGTCCTCGCTTCACTTGTTCTAGTACTGGCCCTGATGGATAACGGTGTTTAGCCTGACAAATAAACAGGAAATGCACCACTTCAAGATTATTAGCCCTACATGTTTTCACCATTATAAAATTTAAAAACCATAAGGACTTGATTCAACACTGTTTTCATTGTAATCTGTGCAAATGGAGAAATCCCTCTGCAACTTCAGCCTTGAAGGATGAATTTTCGAACAGACAAACCTTTCCTGGCAGACAGCGCATATATATTTTCAGACATTATGGGTGGCATTTACACATGGAAATAGGAACACGTACAAATGCGTGAAAGTTACTTTTTACACAGAGATCCATACCAAGTTGAAATTCCAAGGGGACGTGGTGGGAGCGTAGTTTGGGCAGCGCCTGGGTGGACCAAAAATCTACATTTAATTTACAAAGAGAATCCACATTAACCGAGGCAGCTCGGACCCGGTGCTCCCCTTGCTCACCTCCCCTCCCCCTACAAAATTACAACAGACATGAATTGGGAATTAACTGGTCGCAGCTTTATTAACTTATATAACATCCCAGAACATTTCTGTTACAACATCAACTTTGTCATAACCCAACCAGCGAAACGGGCCTTCACCCGCTGTGCTATTAGCAAGGTGACCCCGTTCCTCTTCTGCCGCGGATGAGCCAGCGACAAACTTCCAACCCCCCCTTTTACCCGGCCTCGCCATATTACTAGCAAAAGCCGGCTAGGGGTTATCCGGGTTGGGGCAACCAACCCCCGCCCCAATTACACTTTAAGGCTCTGGACCCCGGAAACCTCCAGGATCCCGCCCCCCCACCAGCTGCGACACCCCCATTCCACCCCCCGCCTCCACCCAATAAAGGGCGGGAGGATGGGAAGCCAGAGGCATGACACCTCTTTTCCCCTCAGCTCCAGCCTCCGAAAGACCGGACTGCTGCGCACCACGGCACGCGGACCCAGTCTACCTTCAACCCATTGGCTCTCCCTGCCATCACTCACTGGAGAGCCAATGGGTTCGAAAACATGCCCCCCCCCGCGTTGCGCCGACGTCACCGGCCACGCGCAGCGTCCACGCACCAGGCCACGCACCTGGTTACTGATGGCCGGTGTGGACCCTGCCCCGTGGCCTTGTAAAATATGGCCAAAAATTTCCACATCGGGCTTTACACTGTTCAGAGCCTTTAATAGATTTTTCAAAAATGCTCATTTCGATCAGGGCTTTATATGAGGGATTAAGAGTTATTATTCTTAATACCTCGCTGTTCACTTCCTCTTACAAAATGAAAATTGGCACAAATTGTAGACTCAGTACTTAATTAGTGGCACTTATAGGGGTGGCTCAAGGCAATCTACTGCCTGAGGCGAAGGATAGATGGTGCCCTCCCCCCTCCCCCTGTAGAGCGGGGCGGAGCTTTCTCAAAACTCCAATCAGGGACTGAACCAAACCAAAAAGTCGATTAGATTATATGGAGGAAATGCAAGACGTTTGTACACCAAGGAACTAACAAAGAGCGAGAACCACAGCACAGTTTATAAAACTAAATCATAACTCATTTTTATTTTGTTGTTATAAACTGCATTATGGTTCTTGCTTTTTCTTTTTCAACATATATTTTGTATCCACAGAACCCCCTTCAACAGTGGGTACAGAGCAGAACCGGGAAATTCACCCACAGAACTCAATATCTTTAAAAATAAAATCTGATTCTGATCATCTCGCAAACAACAACCATCATTCTCCAGTACCAGGCATATTGTGAACTAATACAACAAAGTCACTGAGAATCTATAGAGCAAATCTATCATATCATACCATTTCAACACCAACTTCCAAACTCACATAAGGAGCCTATCCAAAAAATGCGTCACTGTAAATACTACAGTGGGCCTTGGAACACCCATACACCTATTTGAAAAGCTGAACATGTCAAATCACTACAGTACAGTATAGATCTTTATGTACAAACTCCATGTTAACAGAACACCTGGGCTCAGTCACACATAAAACACAGACCCTCACCAAGTACAGAATAAGTAACCACAATCTAAAGTAAATATAAAAATATGTAGACAAAATTTAAACTGAAACTCCAAGAAGCCAGAGTCCACATGCATTGCAACATCAGATAAATAAGATATGCAGTTCCCCCATACAGTGTAAAATATAAAGATAGCACAAAGTCCAGTCACTAAAATGAAATAAAATTATTTTTTCTACCTTTGTTGTCTGACCATTTTTTCTTCTGATCATGCTGGTCCCGATCTGAGGCTTCTGCTTTCCTGTCTTCTCTTATCTCTCTTTCTATGATCTATGGTCCATCTGCCATTTCTTATTTCTTCTTTTGCTTTCTTCACTTCCTTCCATCAGCCTATTTCCAGTCCTGGTAACCTTCCCTAGTATCAATCCCCTTTCCAGTCCTCCCCTCCCAGGACCTTCCAATGTCAACTGTCTTGCATTCCCAGGACTGCTTCTGGTGTCCATTCCCTTCCAGTCCCCCTCCTTCCCCACTATCTAACCTCTTCTAGTCCAAATACCATTGCAGGTATCAGCTCACTTCCACTCCCAGTGGCACTCCCCCCTTCCGTCAGCACCCTTCTAATCACCCTACCCTCTGTCCAGCCACCTACCAGTCCCATCCCCAAGTATCATCTCCCCTCCAGTCCCTCTTCAGTACCATCCCCAGGTGTCAGCTCACTTCCAGCCCCCTCCTTCCCCCATGTCAGTTCCCTTTCTACCCCACCTCCCCCTGTGTCAGCTTTCTTCCTCCCCCCCCCACCCCCCAATGTCAGCTCCTTTCCTGCACCCTCCTTCCCCTGGCAGACCATCTCAGCCCATTTGTAGCCCTAGCCCCCAGTTTTCTTTCAGGGATGGCAGCTCTCTCCCCCCCCATCAGCCCACTTCCAGTTCTAGCCCCCAGTCTTCTTCTAGTGGCAGCAGCTCTCTCCTCCCCCATCAGCCCATTTCCAAGCCTATTTCCAGTCCTAGTTCACCCCATCAGCCCATTACCAGTCCTAGCACATTTCCAGTGCTGGCTCCCCGATAAGCCCATTTCCAGTCCTAGCTCCCCATCAGCCCATTATCAGTCCTAACCCCCCAATAAGCCAATTTCCAGTCCTAGCCCCCCCAGTCTGCCCACTTCCAGTCCTAACTCCCCTGACCAGCCTATTTCCAGTTCTAGCCCACCTAATCAGCCCATTTCCAGTCCTAGACCCCTCAGTCTACCCATTTCCAGTCCTAAACCCCCTGATCTGCCCATTACCAGTCCTATCCCCCCCCAATCAGACCATTTACCCCCCCCCCATCCCAGTCCTGCCCATTACCAGCTAAGCCTTCCCCCCCTCCATGGAAGAGCCCTGCATTAGCCTGCGGTTCACCTTTGCAGAGCTGCAGAAAGGAAAAGTGTTTCTCTTCTTTCCCACGGTTCTGATAAAGCTGAGCCCACCGGCGCTGAGACAGGAAATGCCTAGATTACCCACAGCGTCGGTGGGCTCAACTTTAACAGAGCCGCGGGAAAGAAGAGAAACGCTTTTCCTTCCCGCGGCTCTGCAAAGATGAGCCAGGAAGCTTTTCTGGGGCAGCGGGAGGGGGGGGGGGCGCATGAGGCCGCTGATGCTGCCGCTGTCAAGAAGCAAAGGCAGCAGCTTTTCCTGCAGTTTTGTTTTGTTTTTGAATTTGAAGGCCGAGTGAGGCGGTCTTTTTGGGGGCATTTTTTGCCGCCCCCAAAAAGTTGACGCTTGAGGCCACCGCTTCACTCGGCCTTATTATAGAGCCGCCCCTGGCCACTTATACATATAGATTTGCAAAATGGCCCTGGCCTTGCTGGGGTGTACATTGGAAAACTGTTTTTCTTTTTTTAATTTTTATTTTGCATGTATTAGGTTTTTATGCTTTCCAATGTACAAAATGTTGAAAAGAAATATATAAAAGGGACTATTGCCTATTTGTCTGTCTATCTGTAGGGACAATAAATCTCTAAAAAAGAGATGGAAATTCACCAGATTTGGCATGAAGGAAGAAAATGTGAATATCTCAGACGAGTTCATAAACCAAAAGCATCAGATCAATATTTTCAGAGAAGCTAATCTCCAAAAAAATAAAAAAATCCCCATTGCTTTCTATGGGAAACTGTTGCAAGTCATGTAATGCAGACTTCTGCTCCCTCTAACTTTCCAGCACTTTGCCATATAACAATACAGGCAAACAGACAGGGAAATATAGCTGAAGCTGCTGGTGACTTAAAGGCACTTTCAAATTCAGCCCCCTTCGCACACTTTCAAAGTAATATATGCACATACAACTGACAACTGGTTAAATCAGTTCAGAAAGAGTAATGGGATTTTAGTTGTCTTTCTAGATATTGCAGCTGTCTTTGACTCAGTACCACACTCTATTCTCCTTGAGAGGTTAAAGATATGTGGGCTAGATAAGTTAGTTTTAAAATGGTTTCAGTCTTATCTTTCTGATAGGGAACTGAAAGTGTTAGAACATAAGAACATAAGATATGCCATACTGGGTCAGACCAAGGTCCATCAAGCCCAGACAGTATTCTGTTTCCAACAGTGGCCAATCTAGGTCATATGTACCTAGCAGTTTCCCCAAGGGACACAGGTTCCACAATGCTTGTATTGGTTCAAGCATTGATATCCTGGGTCCCTTCTTAATAATGGCTTATGGACCTTTCCTCCAGGAACTTGTCCAAACCTTTTTTAAACCCAGCTACACTAACAGCCTTTATTGTTGGAAGTAGGTCTTCTGATTGGCTCTTGCTAAGGTGGAGCCTCCCTAAAGGCTCCTCACTGTCAGCTTTGTTATTCAACATTTATGTTGGTCCTTTATGTCATTTACTGCAGTTCTTAATAGTTGAGTATTGGCTGTATGCTGATGACATAATTTTGTTTTTTTTCCTTTATGCAAAGCCATACAATGTGTTCTAGGGACTCCTTCCGATTGTGCACTTCAGATATCACATTGGCTGTGGCCCATGGGTTTCACTTGAATATCACCAAAACTGAACTTTTGGCAATCCATCGTTATAGTGATTTACAATTACCAGATACTGTTTCTATTGGTTCTTACCAAGTTGCTTTTTCAGATCAAGTACGTTACTTAGATATACTTTTAGATTCCAAGTTATCTTGTCTTCCTCACATAAGGGAAGTTGTCATGCAATCTGTTTTTAAGTTGTGCCTTGTTAAGTGGCTGAAATATATTCTCCCCTCCGATGATTTTCAGACTGTTGCACAATCTATAATCTTGACTCCGATGGATTACTGTAGTGCAGTTATGTTTGGTCTTCCCAAGTCATATTTAAAAGTACTTCAGAGAGCTCAAAATGCAGTTGCCTGTTTATTAACAGGTGTGAGATTTTGTGAGCACATTTCTCCTATTTTGGAGAGGTTACATTTTTTGCCTGTTGTTGTTGTTGCTGTTAAATGCTGTCGAGGTGATGTTGACTCATGACGACCCTCTGGATAGCTATGTTCGGTCTTCAGTCAGGTGGCTCATTGTTCATAGAGTGACATCCATAGCTGCCAAGCATGATGTCTTTCTCTAACGATCTCTCTCTTCGCATGGTGCGTTCAAAGTATGAAAGTCAAAGTCTTGTCATCTGAGCTTCTAAAGAAAGCTTTGGCTTGATCTTCGCCAGCACTATAATTCAAAGACATCGATTTTCTTTCTATCTTTTTCACTGTCCAACTTTCGCATCCATAAGATGTTATTGAAAATACCATAAAACTAAATATACCCAATCCCGGTGAACAAATCACAGAACATGTGCCGAGATTAAAACAAACCTTAAAGTGAAGCAATCAATTTATTTTTTGTCGGAGCAGCTACCACAGTGAGGGGAAAAGGAACCACCCCAAACCACTGTAGCCAGTCCTTTTTAATCAAGTATAACTTAAAACTGCTTTTTGTAAGTGCTTAAAAAATACACTTATCTGAATTCATCGGTGATATCCAACACCCACATCAAAATATAACTTAGAAGAGCAGGCCAAAAAAGACTAGTCCGACAGCATCAGGAACGACGTGTCACGTTTCGGGGTCAAAGACAGAGCCCCTGCATCAGGTCCCAGCCTTGTCTAGCCAGAGTAGCCTTGAAGAGAGTCTTCAATCGAACGGTTTTTTATCATGAAGAGGTATCAAGTGCCCGGATGAGAACCAGCCCCAAGATGCAAAGAGGCCAATCAGAGCAAAGGGGAGGAGCACCACTCAGCGCCACCCTCTCACAGCTGATCGAAACTGATCGGCCCACAAAACATCCAATGCTAAAACATCCAATATTAATTTACACACTTTTCTGACATCTTTGAATTCATTCAAACACAATATTCAATTCACTGCTCAGATGGATGCGGTTAGTATTCAATTTTTGGATGTTCAGATAGTGTTGTCTGATACTGGTTTTTGTACCTCTCTGTATCGCAAATCTGTCCAAAGAAACACCCTTTTGAGATTTAATAGCTTTCATCCACCAGCACTCAGGAGGGGTTTACCCTTCGGCCAATTTCTTCGGATTCGCCGGATTTGTTCTAATAATGTTGATTATAAACGGGCTGTGGAAGATTTAAGTCTGCGTTTGCTTTCCAGGGGCTACCCAAAAAAAGTGGTTCGCCTTGCCAGAAAACGTGCCAGCAATGTTCATCGTGAATGGCTGTTTACAACTTCTCCTTCTATACAAGATCAGCCTGTACAAGTTACTGGGATTCTCCCTTACCTTTGTGGTTCAAGGGATGTAGTTGGCATTTTACATAAATTCTGGCCAGTGTTGGCGGTTCATCCTTGCTTTCGTAGGAGTTTACGTATAGCCTACACTCGTGGTACAAATTTGCGGGATTTCATTGTGCAAACTGTTCCTTCTGAAGAACGTCCACCACGGCTTCATGATTCAGCTGGACATTTTTCCTGTGGATCATGCATTTACTGTCCTAATACATTGGTTGGAGTCTCGTGGACAGATAAGCATACCGGTAGAGCTTACATTACTCGGTGGAGAACCGATTGTTTGACATCCTTTGTGGTGTACCTGATTGTCTGTCCTTGCGACTTTTATTATGTGGGACGCACTTCAAGATCCTTTAAATTGCGCTTAGGGGAGCATGCGTCCCGCTTACGGACACGTAACCTGTCCGCTCCACTTGTTGATCATTGCATGACAGCTTCTCATTGTTTTACTGACCTTCATTGGCGTATCCTGGATTTTGTCCTACTTAACCCGCGAGGGGGAGATCGGCTTCAAGTTTTACAACTACTGGAACAGCGCTGGATTCATCGCCTAAAGACTGTGACCCCTTTGGGATTGAATCAACAAATAGATTGGCATACCATCCTTTGATTTTTGTTTTTTAATATTGGATGTTTTAGCATTGGATGTTTTGTGGGCCGATCAGTTTCAATCAGCTGTGAGAGGGTGGCGCTGAGTGGTGCTCCTCCCCTTTGCTCTGATTGGCCTCTTTGCATCTTGGGGCTGGTTCTCATCCGGGCACTTGATACCTCTTCATGATAAAAAACCGTTTGATTGAAGACGCTCTTCAAGGCTACTCTGGCTAGACAAGGCTGGGACCTGATACAGGGGCTCTGTCTTTGACCCCGAAACGTGACACGTCGTTCCTGATGCTGTCGGACTAGTCTTTTTTGGCCTGCTCTTCTAAGTTATATTTTGATGTGGGTGTTGGATATCACCGATGAATTCAGATAAGTGTATTTTTTAAGCACTTACAAAAAGCAGTTTTAAGTTATACTTGATTAAAAAGGACTGGCTACAGTGGTTTGGGGTGGTTCCTTTTCCCCTCACTGTGGTAGCTGCTCCGACAAAAAATAAATTGATTGCTTCACTTTAAGGTTTGTTTTAATCTCGGCACATGTTCTGTGTATTGAAAATACCATGGCTTGGACAAGATGAATCTTTGTATGGAGAGAGGCATCTCTGCTCTTGAGAATTTTGTCTAGGTCATTCATAGCCATTCTGTCAAGAGCAATGCATCATCGGATTTCATGACTGCTTGTTGCTTCTTTATTGATTATTGATCCAAGCAGATTAAAGTTGTCCACCTTTTCAATTTTTTCTCCATCAACAATGAACGTAGTGATTTTGTCAGTTTTCAGGATCTTTGTCTACTTTACATTAAGGTGCAGGCCCAATTGCTTCTCAGATTGTCTTCACTTCAGCCAGGATTGTGATGTCATCAGCATAGCAAAGATTGTTGATGAGTCTTCCACCAATCTTTACACCTTGGTTGCCTTCATACAGTCATGCTTCTCTGATGATTTGTTCTGCATATAAATTAAATAGGTAGGGTGGGGGGGGGAGAGTATGCAGCTTTGTCATACATCTTTGCTGATTTTAAACCATTATGTTTCTCCTTGTTTTATTCGAACTGCTGCTTCTTGATCAATGTAAAGGTTATGCAAGAGAAATATCAGGTTCTGGTATACTCATGCTTCTTAATGTGGTCCAGAGTTTCTCATGGTTTACACAGTCAAAAGTCTTGCTGTTGCCAATAAAACACACAGATATTCTTTTTGGTATTCTTTTGTCTTTTCAAGGATCCATCTCACATCTGCAATGATGTCCCTCGTTTCTTGCCCTTTCCTAAACCCTGCTTGCACTTCAAGCAGTTCTTATTCCAGGTATGGTTGTAGTCTCTGCTGGATGATCCTAAGTAGAATCTTGCTGGCATGTGGGATCAGAGCGATTGTGCGATAATTTCCACAGTCAGTCGGATCACCTTTCTTCAGTATTGGTATAAACACAGATCTTTTCCAATCAATTGGCCAAGATGTCTTCCAAATTTTTTGGCAGAACCTTGTAAGTATGGCAACAGTCGCATCCGATTGCTGTAATACTTCAATGGAAATGCCATCAATACCTGGTACTTTGTTTTTTCTATAATGCTTTCAATGCTGCTTTGACTTCTTCTTTCATCACCAATGGTTCCTGATCATAAGTTTCAGGTTGAAATGGCTGTTGGTCCACTTGATCTTTATGGTTTGCCTTTAGAGTTTTGTATTTTATTTAGACTAATGAAGTTTATTTTTAAAGCACTAAAAATGAGTGTAGAGGTCCCTCTTAAGGTCCCTTGGGAGGCTCTTGCCTCTACGCATTTATTAAGATTTCAGGAGACTAAACAGCTAAGATATCCAGCACCTCCCCCCTTGTTATGGTGTCTGAATTTTGAATTGTGGGTTTCTATATCAGGCCCTGCTCTTTGGAATGAGCTTCCTTCTGAGCTCTGTGTTCTTCAAAATTATCTTGATTTTAGAAAAAAGGTTTTTATCAAAGCCTTCAGGTAATTTTATATTATGTTTTGTTTTTGTTATGTTACTGATTTTGCTTTACTTTTATTTGTATGATTTATATTATTGTTTAATGTCTATTGTAAATTATTGAGATCATACAGGATATGTGGTATATAAATTACAAATCTATATATACTCACATCCCACATATACAACCCAGCATAAACACAGCCACATTCCTCACACATACAAACCCCTAACTCCCCTGGTAATCTGAGGGCAGTGGAAGTTATCATTTGTTCTGAGAGTGTGACAAAGGTATCTCCTTCTACACCTCTATTCCAATGCAGAGATGCCTACTACACTCATTGTAAGAGAGTGTGTAGTAGGCACCTCTACATTGGAGAGACCTGTGTGGTACATTCCCTTGACTGAAATGCAAGGGGCATATGGAGATAGTTAGGGGGGGGGGTGAAGTTAGGAATGAGCTGGATACCCTGTCATGAATTCCATGCTACTTTTTGTCTCTTTATGTTGAAACTAAATTGAGAAAAGACAAGGAGTTTTGGCATCGGAGGAAGAATCTGGTTGCCACATTATATTTTCATATCCAGGGGAGTGAAACCTTGGATCATCAGAGGATCCAAAGAAGTTTGGAGTCCCCCTCTGGGAATATTAGGTAGGAGTTTCCAGTGGAGCTGAGATCAGAGTGTTGACAAGAGGAGAAGGACACAGAAGAGAACAGTGTGGATAAAGAGAAATATTTTCAGGAACCCTTAGGAGTGTGGGAAACCTGAATCTAAACCACAGAACTGTCTTTGCTCCTCAAACAACAAGGGAAAGGAGCACACCCAGCTCAAGGTTAAGAGCCTTCTCTTATGTTGCCCCTGCATTGTGGAATACCCTCCCGGAAAACTTAAGATCAGTCAAAGATCTCCTACAGTTCAGAAAAGAACTAAAGACATATCTATTCATTGAGAATTATGGCAGTTCCCATAATATGTCCCAACCCCAGATACATAGGCACACCTAGATCTGATCCCTCATTGACAATACCACAGCTTAGCACAAAATTGTACATAGTGTGAGACCATGCCGGTCCTAGGCGGTTGCCTAGACCCAGGTATAGCCTTGAGTTGTGGAAATAACGGACACTGTAGTCGTGACCAGAGTGAAATTAAGGTTGGGTTTTATTCCCTTTCCCTTGAGGATGTCATAGAATACGGACAACAGAAAAGAACGGCTGCTTCACCGATGTAGAGGATGCTTAACAAAACAATAATTATGCTTCTTTCCAGCAAACAATAGTCCATCACATTTCCAATGTAAAAAATTACTTTCTTTCTTGCACTTTTCTTTAACAGAGAGAGTCTATGTTATCAGCCACACATAAAGCACATTCCATGGGCTCAGGGATGTTTTCTGTGCTACAGCTCTCCCACTGCATAGGGCCAGGACCTGGTCCTGTGTATGGACACTGAGCCCCTATGAAGCTGCTCTCTGAGCCTTGCCCTGGGGAAACCTCAGTTGCTGCAAGTTGGAGTTGCTTTTGTATGTCCCAGATAGCAGGAGCTGTGCTGGGGATTTCTTCCCACGGCTTAGGCCAATAAGAGTTCACTAGCTTGGTGTAAGCCTGGCTTTTCCCAAGGAGACCCCCTTCTCTCCCTTCACAAAAGATAGGGTACTTATCTTTTCCTGTGGAGAAGATGGTTTCACACTCCTCTGCTTCTAGCCAAGGCTTTCTCTCTGCCCTGCAGCCTGCTCTTCTTTGGGAACACTGGTTACTGTGCTTGGCTGAAGGAAACTCACTTCCTGCTTTCAGTGAGCTTCCCTGGACGTGACCTCTGCCTCCTGTTGGCTGGGCTGTTTGCCTCGGTATGAGGACCCCTCTGGCTGGGAAGACTTTGCTACTGTCTTTCTTAGCTCTCCTGGGTTTATCAGCCTGCCTTTCTTCAGCCCTGGCTCTCCAAGGCAACGTGTCTTCCTGTAACTGCTTGGGAGTTCTGTTCTCACCTTCTCTCCAAGCCTGCCTGGAACTGCAGTCAGACTTCCTTTGGTCTCTGCTTTCCTCCTCAGAGTCAAACTCCTGCTCCAGCCCTAATCCAGGCTCCAGCTTCCCTTCTCCTTTCTCCTCCTCCTTCCCTTTCTCCTTCTGTGAGATTTCCCACCTGTTTTTATCTCTCTGCTCAACTAACGTAGAACGTGAGTCTGGGTCCAGGTGAGCCTGATTGGAACTCTCAATTCTTACTGCGTCACTAAAACCATGTGGAAAGTTTGTTTTCCTTTTCCCTGCCTCTCTGCACTGTGAATGCTGCAACTGCACATGTGGCTGCAAGGTAAGCTCTTCTTTCATATTATTTCTTAATATTTCAGGGTCTGTGCTGTCTACCTCATGACAATAGTTAAGCTAACACTGTACATAGTTATCTGTAAGATAGTTCCATTTGTTAACTGTACATAAGTTATTCTGTTTAATTTAAAATGTTTTCAATTGTTCTATGTAAACCGCTCCTGATCTCTGGAAGGGGCGGTATATAAAAACGTGTTAAATAAATAAATAAAATAAAGTGCTGGAATTTACTGAAGATACTTACAAATTGTTGCACTCATGGAATAGAATGAACTGTTTTTTTATGGTCGCATAAATTTCTATAGCAAATTTAGTTTTCTGTTTGGACAACTATCTCTGGATCTGTGAGAGATTTTGTCAAAGTATGCCCACATCTAGGGTCTTGAAGAGGTGGATCTCTTTCCCCCTCCCACCACTCAGAGAATCCACACTAGGATTTCCTGTGCTCCCTGCTTATACCAGAGAGTGCATAGCAGGGGCATTGCAAAGTGGAGTGGAGGAGTGGCCTAGTGGTTGGGGCAAGGTACTTCAGGCCGGAAGGTCGGGGGTTCAAATCCCACTAGAGGACAGCAACCTTGGGCCGGAAGGACTGGGGTTTCTAGTCCCACAGGTGCTCCTTGTGGTCTTGGGCAAGCCACTTAACCCTCCATAGCCCATGTTCCCTGTAAAATAGTTATCTCCAAGTTATAATGCCCTGTTCAATGTAATTTCAGTTTGTTCAATGTAAACCACACTGATGCAAAATAGCATGGTATATAAGAGAATGTAAATAAAATAAAAAAGTAAATATTCAGTAATGGGCCAATATGCATTAAAACTATGCACATTGTCAGTGGTACTATTCATACAAGTGACCTTGCAGAAAATCCATGTGTAACTTTAAAGGAATATCTTACCCATTTATAGTATTAGCAGGCATTTATGTGTTTGTACATCAACATATAGGTTATCTGTTCAGCAGCTGTAACCTTGCCTGCCGCAAAACATGCACTTTCTTAAAAAATATAAATTGTTGGCCATTTAGCAATGTCAATTCTAAAGCTGTATGTTCATCCAGCATTGATTTAGTGAAAAAAAAGGATGTACGCAGCTGGTTCTACTGCCAACCACATAATAGCTTTTAAATATCAGCTTCAATATCCCCCCACACTCACACATACCCCATCTATAATCTGTTAGAAAGCTTTCCCAATGTCACGCTTGAATATTTTCTCTACTTTAGTCACAGCAGGGATAGTTTGTCTGGTTAGATTTAGGTATCTCCAAAAGAGACAGAAAATGCTGCAAGTAAAAGACTAGAAAGCCAAAAGGATGAAAATCTGTGCTTTAGCAGAAATGCTGTAACTGAATACACCTAGCCTGAAGAGCCCAGAATAACATGTTCACAACATTCATGTCTGTGAATTCTTCCGTTTGTATAATGTGCAAAAACAGGAGAAACCAATCGAAATATTTTCAGCCTGTAACCTGACAGCTAAAATTTTTAGCTAAGCAATCCTGCATACTGTATTAGAGAGCACTCATTCCAGCCTTTGTCCACGCTTCCAAAAGAAGGGAACGTAGAATTAATGAGCGCCCAAGGCTGCAGTTTCAGCATGAGGTATTTGCTTTGCTTATTCTTAGTTCAACAAAGGACTCCATCCCGCAGGCTCCCTGGGTATACTGTATCTGAGCCAGCCTCTGACCCAAGCATTTCCTTGGGCCCTGACCTCGGGGTATCTGGAAACAGGTGGGGAGGTCCTGGCAGAGCAGACGGCAAAGGCTTAACAATGGCACAAGCTGGGCTAATTCTGAAATCCTGTCAGAATGAATTTAACAGTACCATCTGGCTGTCATTTGATAAGGAATGAAAAGGGACATTTTGCTCCTTATTGATTAACAGCGAATACTATTACTAGACGGCACAATAGCCCAGTGCTCAGGTTCAGGTTATTTCTTTAAGAATGGATCAGTATAAATTACAATTACTGTTGGGTCGGATGGACACATAATATATAGTTTTAGCTCTGCAGTGTCCTCCTCTTCTTTTGCAGCTTCCAACTCAGATGGAACTGGCCTCTAGGCTACAGCACCATAAACCTTTAGTCGCAGCTACCTAGAACAGTCCACTTATATGCATAACCTCCCCTAACCTTGTCACGGATGGCCCCTGGCCTGGAGCCACAGGCTATGATTCCCTGTGGCACCCTAGTTCCTGACAGTAGGTGTCACCATTGAACAACAGCTGGTGTGCCCTCTCCAGTGGCTGTGATGCTGCCTCTTCAGTGTCGCCAGTTCTGGCCAGCCTGGAAATTGAGCCCAGGATAGTGTAGCATTGACACTGGACTGCTGGGATGGTAGAACTGATAAGTGATATCTGTATTGGTAGCCTAGTAGAGAGACAAAGGGGCAGGTTTACTAAAGGTTAATGTACGTTAAGTTCTTCCACTACTCGTTCATTTCTATGGGCCACTGCAGCACTTAACGCACGCTAACTTTACTTAACGTGCATTAACCTTTAGTAAACATGCCCCAAAGAACTGAATCGCCAGAGGAAAGGAATTTAATTAGGATGTGTATCTTCTATTATCAGTTCTCTGAGAGTTACCCTGCTGTATTTGCATAATTTATATGCTTCTATACACTCCGGATACATCAGTCTTTTTTCATGGTATATAGTGCCACTGAATAGTAAGGTATAAATAATCAGACTACCCCCGTTGAGGCAAACTCTGCAGGTACTTCTTATCTGTGCGGTTTGCCACTTTAATACTATCGTCTTCTTAAATGCCGTTGAGTCAATTCTGACTCCTGGTGACCCAGCAGCCCCTGGGTTTTCTTGGCAAGGTGCAATGGGAAGTAGATTTCCAGGCCTATCTTCTGAGACAATGGACTTGCCCAAAGTCAAGGAGCACGTGGGAATCAAACCCTGGTCTCTCAGTCATGAGGCTACTCTTCTACTCCATTATAATGCACACACACACTCTTTTTCTTATCGCTCCTCAAAAGTACCTGCACAGACTTGGCCTGCTTTTTCTGTGGGTACTTCTTTAGGAAAAAATAGGCACGTAGCTTATTATTCACAACAATGTGTGTACGTCTTGCCCTGGTAACACTAAAATACCAGGATAAGAATCATACCTTGTTCTGATTCATGCAGAGGGTGGAAAATAAACATCGTTTGACCCATGGAAGGGATTTTGATATTGCTCATTCTATGACCTGCATTTTCCAATCATGGTGCACCAGTAGAGGAATAGGTACCTTCAGTTATTTGGAAAGCCTCAAACTCAGATGTTGCAATAACAGCATTTGTATCTGGTTTGCAATTTAAAAAAAATAAATAGTTTGGGTAAGTTCGCATTCATCACCTCTTTCTGAATTTAGGGACCCAAGACAGAAGCCAAGAAGTCATAAGTTCCAATTGCCTGTCTACTTGGTTACATGGCGGTGAAGAGAAAAGGATGCAGCTCTTTAGAGGGCTACTTTCATCTCATGCTCCTCTCTCAGCTGCCCTACTGCTACTTAGATTTATTTGCTTACTGACAAAGATGCTTTATCAATTAGACCTAAAAATTTAGGCTCACAATCAGACAGACAATACCAACTAACAATATCGGACAAACAACCAAAACTGAAAAGACCTAGCATGAGAGCGTACAGCCTTACAAACTACTGGTTTATGTTTTCTAGTCTGCCAAGATTTGTGTATAGAGTAGAAAACAAGTTCTTCTACCTTTTTCGCCCCTGGGTCTCCTCTTGAACACCCCCCTCCCCTTAAAACACACAGTGCCCTACAGACAGAAGGCAGGCAATTTGGCCCTACATATACCAGAAAAACTAATCTGTCTATACAAATGTTTTTCTGTTTCCAGATGTGGTTTCTGTGCCCGTTCAACTTGTTAGCAGGAATTGGATTTTAGATGTAATAACTCGCCTTTACAAATTCAGGCTCAAGCCAATGGAGATATTATTTTTAATTTATTAGTAGTATTTAACTCACGCCTTTCCAGCAGGGCCGAAATAAGCTTTTAGCTCCCATAGGTACAAAAGTTAGAAGCGCTTGTTTTGGTCGGAGGGAGGGAAGACTCTGTGCCGGTTATCTCCCCCTCCATACTTTTCTTTAGGGGTTGTACCTGCCGTTCTATTTTTGAAGTGTAAAGGTTATTTAAGTTTGTTTCGATTCAAAAACATAGAGGGGGTAACTTCACAGAACAGCAGGTACAACACTAAACCAAAGTATAGAGGGAGCCGGTCTACAAAGAGCAGCAGATACAACTCTAGCCACCTTAAAACTGAAACAGGACTCAAGTAATGTGGTGAGATGGGGAGGGGTGTGTTTGTGTTAAGAAGAAAGGAAGTTCTTCTTTGTATTGCCTTAAGAAGAAAGGAAGTTCTCTTTGTATTGCCTCTATGTTACAAGGGATCATTAAATAATTAGCATTCTCAACAGGAGGCACTGACTTCAAAAGGCTTTCTAAATCTTGACACTAGAGGCAAGTGCCTGTTGCCCATGCATAAATCCGGACCTGCTTTCCAAGAGAAGATCAAGGCGAGTTACATTCAAGTTTGTTCTGGCTTGCTGGATACGAACCTCTGTCCTTCTCGTATGTGTCTTTAACTGAGCAGGTTGGAAAGATGGAGCAAATAGCCCATCACAGTGGTTCTCACTCCTGCCCTAGAAGCAGACTTAACTGCTCTAGGTTTCAGAGTATGTCATGAATATGCATGAGAAAAATGCGCATGTATTGGAGATCTACCATCTTTAAACAAGGGTGCTGGGAATAATTTTTAAAGTGAGGGAGGGACAGCAGCCATTCCTAGGATTATTTATTTATTTAGACAGATTTGTATACCACCTTATCCTTCAATCAAAGTGGTCACATCACAATTGGAGGGTTACACTTAACATGAGGGTACTTGACAACATTTAGACAGCACAATTGGGTTACATTTAACATGAGGGTACTTAACAACATTGTACAATGAACTCGTATGTCTAATTGGTATGAGTGGGTATCGAGTTGGCGGAGGTAGTTGCATTACCATTCGGGTGGAGACCGTTGTCTGTCTGCTCATAGGTTTCTGTAAAGAGCAGGGTTTTAAGGGCCTTGCAGAAGTCTATGATGTCATTTAATGCCCTCAGGCTCGTTGGGAGAGAGTTCCAAAGTGTGGACGCCAGTAGTGAAGGAGCTCTTCTTGAAGCTATTTGTTTAGTTTTGTGATGTCCTGCAGGTGTGCCGATCATGTTGTCATTATTGGTCCTTCTTGGACTATCGCTGATATCTCTTGTTATGATGTCTTGGAGTGTGTCTGCCTAGAGATGGTGAATGATCTTAAAGATGATTAGGACCGTTTTAAATTTTGCTCTGGCTATCATTGGGAGCCAGTGCAGTTGCTGTAAGACGGGGGTAATGTGCTCAGTTCTTGGAGTGTCCGTAAAGCACAGTTACTTATCTGTAACAGGTGATCTCTGGGAACAGCAGGAATAAGTCTTCACATATGGGTACGTCGGTACCGACGGAGCCTGCGCGGGAACGCTCCCCAGCTTCCCAAAAAGGAAAGCTTTTGGGAGCATCCCACAGCGCCTGCGCGCTGCCTTCCCGCCTTTCCTAACCAACTCTCCTCAGTTCGAGTTTAAAGCTGAGACAATAGAGAGAGAGGAAAGGAAAGATAGAAAAGAGATACAACTCCTAGGGGAGGTGGGAGGGTTGTGAAGACTTATTCCTGCTGTTCCCAGAGATCACCTGTTACAGGTAAGTAACTGTGCTATCTCCAGGAACAAGCAGGAATGAGTCTTCACATATGGGGACTCCCTAGCTAAGATGCCTGGGAGATCCCCAAGGATATGAGACCCTGAAAGGGGTCTGCATCCTCCTATGGATCTCAGGCATCCATCCAGGGAAGGAGGGCAGGAGTTGTTTAAGAATGGAACAGGTGTCTGAGGACAGCCTGACCAAACAAGGCATCCCGGCGGGAGTCCTTGTCCAAGCAGTAATGGGCTGTGAAGGTATGAACCGAGGGCCCAGGTGGCTGCTCGACAGATCTGGTCGATGGACACAGAATTTAGATGAGCCATAGAGGTGGCCATGGCCCTCACATTATGAGCTGTGACATGGCTCTCCAGAGAAAGGTTCTTACTCTGGTGGGCGAAAGAAATACACTGAGCAATCCAATTGGACAGTGTTCTCTTAGAGACTGGAAGTCCCAAATGAGAAGGATCAAAAGCAACAAAAAGCTGAGAAGACTTTCGATGTTGCTGTGTCCTATGTAAGTAAAAAGCAAGAGCTCTTTTACAATCCAGAGTATGAAGATTCCTCTCTGCACTGGATGCATGAGGAGCTGGAAAAAAGACAGGTAAATATACCTCTTGATTAAGATGAAAGGGTGAGACCACTTTAGGCATAAAGTGTGGATTTGTCCTAAGGACTACCTTATCATGATGGAACCTTGTATAAGGTGGATTAGCCACTAATGCCTGCAGTTCACTGATGCTGCGAGCTGAAGTAACTGCAATGAGGAAAATAACCTTCCATGAAAGAAATTTCAAGGAGGTAGTGGCTAAGGGTTCAAAAGGTGGCTTCATGAGCTGACCAAGAACCAAATTTAAGTCCCATGCCACCGGAGGAGGCCTAATGGGAGGTTTAGTTAAAGTTAGGCCTCTCATGAATCTTGCAATGAGAGGATGAGAGGAAATAGGTTGTCCATTGATGGGCTTAAGGGATGCTGCAATAGCACTCAAATGGACTCTTACTGAATTTGTTTTAAGGCCTGCATGAACTCACCATACCGTTCTTTATATTACTAAGACTCTATTCTGTTCTATGTAATTATCTCATGTATATAGTTTACCCCGGTTCTCCAAGTTTGTACTCCTGTTCAATGTAAACCAAACAGCTTGTTGTTATGGTCTTTATGTTATAATGTAAACCGCGCTGATGCCGAATAGTGCGGTATATAAGAACTTGTAATAAATAAATAAATAAATAAAATAAAAGAGAATTTAAAGGTAGTGCTAGAGGGTCAAGACCCTTTTCAGCACACCAAATGGAAAACCTTTTCCATTTAAAAGCATAAGAACGCCTGGTGGAAGGTTTTCTGGAAGCATGGAGGATATCATTCACTTGTTGAGAAAGATTCCAGTCTTGAAGGTCTAGGCCTTCAGTAACCAAGCTCTGAGGTGTAGGGACATGGGGTCTGGGTGCCACAAAGTCCCTTCCTCCTGGGACAGAAGATCTGGAGCAGCTCCCAAGTCCAGAGAGGGGGCTTGGGAGAGATGTAGAAGTAGAGGGTACCACACTTGGCGTGGCCAGCGTGAAGCTATGAGGATCATAGATCCTTGATCCCTCTGGAGTTTGAACAGAGTCTTGGGAATCAAGGGAATGGGTGGAAATGCATACAGGAAGCCCTGACCCCAATGGAGGAGGAAGGCATCCTTGGCCTGAACTCCCTGACACGGAATTCTGGAACAGAACCGGGGAAGTTTGGCATTCCACGGACTTGCAAAGAGGTCTATGTCCGGGGTTCCCCATTCTTGGAAGATTCTGAGTACCTGATCCATGTGCAGGGACCATTCGTGTGGAAGCAGAACTCGACTGAGTCTGTCTGCCCAAGAGTTTTGGACTCCTGGGAGGTATACTGCCAGGAGATGGTTTTGATGCTCTCTGGCGAAGGCCCATAATCTTAAAGCTTCGTTGCAAAGCGACAGAGAGCCAGTTCCTCCTTGCTTGTTTATGTAAAACATGGCTACTTGATTGTCCGTATGAATGAGGACTGTCTTGTAGCTGAGGAGGGTATGAAAGACCTTGAGAGCTAGAAAAACTGCTCGAAGCTCCAAGTGGTTGATATGAAGGGAGGTCTCCTGTGGGGACCAAGTGCCTTGAGTGGAGAGGTCCTGTAGATGGGCTCCCCAACCTGTTTGGGAGGCATCTGTTGTGAGGGTTGCCTGGGGCAACAACTGTTGGAAGGGGGACCCCAGCAACAGATTTGGAGTGGACATCCACCATTGGAGAGACCAAAAGAGACGTTTGGAGGTTGCTATTTGGTCTGAGAGAGCACCTGAAGCTTGAGTCCACTGGGTGGACAAAGTCCATTGAGCTGCTCTCATGTGTAGGCGAACATAGGGTACCACATGCACTGTGGAAGCCATGTGGCCTAGCAGTTGTAGCATCTCCCGGCAGTTAAGTGGGTCTTTGACTGAGTCTGGGAGGCTAACTGCACTAGACGTTGGCAACCGGCCTGAGGAAGGTAGGCACTTGCAGTAGTGGTATCCAACTAGGCCCCTATGAATTCTAGGGACTGAGTAGGGGTGAGCTGAGACTTTGGGAGGTTTACCACAAGTCCCAGATACTGCAGAATGCGCCTTGTGCGGTCCAAGGAATTCTGGGCCTCTGACTGAGATGGAGCTCGAATGAGCCAGTCGTCCAGGTATGGGAAGACAAATATTCCCAGAGTTCGTAGAAATGCAGCAACTATTGCCATGCATTTGGTGAACACTCTTGGAGCAGAGGCCAGACCGAAAGGAAGAACTCTGTATTGGTAATGTTTTCCTTGGAAAAGAAACCGTAGGAATCTTCTGTGAGAGGGATGGATGAGGACATGGGTGTACGCATCCTTGAGATCTAGAGAACAATGCCAATCCTGACTTTGAAGGTATGGAAGGAGAGTGCCCCGAGAAAGCATCTTGAACTTCTCCTTGCATAGAAATTTGTTCAATTCTCTGAGATCTAAGATGGGTCTGTATCCCCCTGTCTTCTTTGGAATGAGAAAATAGGGGGAGTAGAACCCTGACCCTTGATGAAGAAGAGGAACTTCTTCTATTGCCCGTTGGGCAAGAAGGGTAGCTACCTCTTGACCTAGAAGGTCGAGAAGAGATGTGGGAGAATTGAAATGTCTCACCATGGTGTGGGGAGGAAGGTCTGAAAAATGAAGCTTGTAGCCCTCTCTTATGATGGAGAGGGTCCACTGCTCTGATGTTATTTGCTCCCATCTGGGAGCAAAATGAGCCAACCTTCCTGGAATGGTGAGAGGCTCTGGCTGCTTTAGAGCCAGAAAGGCTAAGTTCTCTAGCATCAAGTCAAAAACCCTGAGGAGGTTGGGCCTGCTTAGTTACAGCAGCCTCTGTAGGCTTAGGCCTGGCCTGTTTAGGTTGCTGACGCTTAGTGGCAAAGCGACCTGTAGAAGATTGTTGGCCAGAAGTAGAAGGAAATCTGCCCTTTTTAAAGAAAGACTTTTTAAAAGGCTTTTTCTTGGCAGGAATGGAGGTTGACTTTGAAGTCTATCCAGAGCAGAGTTTTCTGCATCCATTTGAGTGGCTTTTATTTGCCATTCTTTGCCAAATAGGTTTTCACCTGTACAGGGAAGATTTCCTAAGCCATCTTGAACCCAGGGCTCTAAATCAGAAGCCTGGAGCCAAGCAATTCTGCAAGCAGCTTATGGCAATGCCTGAGGCTCTGCTGGCACCTTCAAAAGAGTCAAAGGCTGCCCTGTTGGAAAACTTTGAAATGTCTTGGGTATGCTTAAGCCAAATGAGGAATTCCTCCCTTTTATCCTCTGGAAGAAAAGGGAGGAAAGTGTGCAGTTTTTGTGCAACTTCCTTTAGAAACATACCCATGTAAAGGCTATATGAGTTGATTCTGGCAATAAGCATACTGGCTTGGAAGAGTTTCCTACCAAAGGCATCCAAGGTCCTGCATTCTCTTCCTGGAGGAGCAGAACAGTGTCTCTTTGTACTCTTTATCCTCTTCATAGCTGACTGCACCACAATGGAATGGTGAGGAAGCTGAGTTTTCTGAAATCCAGGACAAGGAGGGACACGATACATAGTGTCCAATCTACGAGAATGAGGAGAGAGAGTGAGAGGAGTCTCCCATAGATCAATCATGTGTTCATAAAGAATCTCATGAATTGGTAAGGTGACCGCCTCATTAAGAGCTCTAGAATAGCCTAAAATATCCAATTTTTTTAGCTCTAGGCTCTGATTCAGAAGTTACTGAAATAGAAAGTCCTTTAACTACTTCTCTTATGAAGTCTTGAAAGGACAAGTCTTCTGGAGGAGACATTCTTCTTTTTGGAAAAGAAGGCTCTTCAGGAAGGGCTATGGATACGTCAGGAGACTCGTCTGATGTATCAGAATCATCAGAGGAATCGAAGTATCGCCTGTCAGGGTGCTCTTCCAATGCTCGATACGCGTATCGAGCAGTATCAACATCGGGCGTCCCCGGTACCGGATCGGTACCGGTAAGTAGCCCTGGACAAGGAACCGCAGCAGCCGGTATCCTGGTCGATGTCAATGCAGTCGGTACCGGTATCGGTGCTGGTGCCGGTACTGGAGCCGATACCGAGAACGGAGTTTGTTTCGGTACCAGCGGCGTCGCAGCTTGAATGAAGGCCGTAATAGCCTGCTGCATGGACAGAACATTGTGATCCATCGACGCCATGAATGCCTGGAAGTCGGTACCGGGAGATTGTGCCGGTACCCCAGAGCAATCTAACAGTTGATCAGTCGAGGCCGTGCCATCGATGTCAACCTGTAACCCCATAGGAGGAGCTTTGGAAGCCGGAGCTTCCCGCCGGGGTTGTTTTGCTGGCACAGGATCCTCGAGGGCAAGCCCGGAGGCATCTCGATGCTTAGAGGGAGATCTACCCTTCAAGGACCTGCTAGGTTTATGTTTGGTTACCTGAGATCCATCAGGAGAAGAAGACCTGGAAGATGTCGATGCTAACGACGGTGCATCAGCGGGAAACAGCACATGGAGCTTGGCTGCTCGGTTCTGTAACCCCCGTTTAGACATTAGAGAGCAGGACGGACAATCCGGAATGGAGTGTTCAGGACCTAAACATTTAAGACACCATTCATGGGTATCTGTAACAGAAATAGTACCGCTACACTTAGTGCAGTTTTTGAACCCGGAGGCTGGTTTTTCCATGAGGGAAATTTTCTTGTGGGCCCTGAGGCCTAAGAAGAAAAATACACCAGGTGAGGAAAAATATCGATATATATATATATATATATATATTTTTTTTTTTTTTTTTTTAAGAAAGAAAGAAAAGACCGGTGGTACCGGTCCGGAGTCGGGGAAGGCAGACACGCAACCAATAAAATAAAATAAAGAACTTCTTCAGTGGTGACAGGAACACGACCTGCTGGCTCCGCGGCAAAGAAGAACTGAGGAGAGTTGGTTAGGAAAGGCGGGAAGGCAGCGCACAGGTGCTGTGGGATGCTCCCAAAAGCTTTCCTTTTTGGGAAGCTGGGGAGCGTTCCCGCGCAGGCTCCGTCGGTACCGACGTACCCATATGTGAAGACTTATTCCTGCTTTTTCCTGGAGATTGATGCATGCTGCAGTGTTTTGCACCATTTGGAGTGGGTGTAAGGTCTACTGAGGGAGGCCTTGATATCACGAGTTTCCGTCGTCAAGCAGAGGTGTGATGAGTGCTTGGCACACTGTGTGGAAGTGGTCCTGTCGGAGTATTGGCTTGATTTTTCTGATGGTCCTCAAACGTTGGTGGAAGGCCTTGTTTCTGGTTTTGGTGATGTGGGATTTCATGTTCAGAGCTCTGTCCATTCTGATGCCCAGGTACTTAACTTCATCTTTGACTACTATGAGTTTGTCTAGAATGCTGATAGTTTGTGGTGGAATGAAGGTGGGGTTCCTGGTGATGAACATTGCTTCAGTTTTATCGTAGTTGACAGTCAAGTTATTGGCTGTGAGCCAGGCATTCATGTCTTCAAGGCATCTGGTTATTGTTGTGGTGGTAAGTGCTAGTAGGTTGACTGGAGCATACACTATGATGTCGTCAGCATAGATGTGATAGTGGAGTTTTTGGCGTTTGATGATGTTGCGTATGGGTTGGGTGTAAAGAGCATTGATGACAAGGCTGAACCTTGTGGTATTCCCTGTGTGACAGGGAACTGCAGTGATTTCTTTTGGGCGCACTTGACTTGTTGCATTCGATCTTCCAAGTAGGAAGTAAACCACTTCAGAGTGTTCTTACATACTCCTATCTGCTGCAGGCGTTGCAGTAACCTGGCATGGGATACAGTGTCAAAGGCTGCTGAGATGTCCATGAACACTAGCAGGAATCCGTTCTTTATGTTATCCATACCTCTGAGTAGATTGTCAAAGAGGGAAGTGAGTAGTGTTTCCACACCGTGTTGGGGTTTAAAGCCATGCTGATGGATGTCCAGTGGGGCATTCATGTCAATATGGTCCTGAATCCATCATTAATAGTGGAAGCTCAGCATCCTGTAAAGTTTTTCTTTTTTCGTAAAAAAACATGGCATGCTCTTCTTTTGAATATGCTTGTCTAAGAGCAATGGGACCTTGGTATCACTAACTGAATTTCCTGCCCCAACTGCTCATGCAACGTGAACCTACAATGGTGCAAGTCTGGCCCTTTTAATTACATGCTTAAGAAAAGTCAAACCCCCAGCCAAAAAACTATGTTGCAGTGACTCAGTGGCCCGTGCTGAACTCCATTCACTTGCTTAAGATTTTTCAACCAAGCAAAAGGTCACTCTACCTCTGACCCTGTAGAGTTAGGTTAAGTAGACATTTTTATGTAACAAAGAAAGATCGACACAGGCATGAACAAGTCTTCCGCCTACTGCAGCCAGAGCTTGGGTATGGCAGTGTGGCTGCAGTTCAAATTCCTTCAAGATTCCAGTGTACCCACCCAGAACCCTCTCTCTGACACTGGTGAAAGGAGTAGTGCATGCCTATTGGAGGGGTACGTTTCCAATGGCTCTTAGGACCTCTTCTAACTCTATGATATTACTGACTTAGGGAAGCTCTCAAAGTATTTGGTCCTAGGGTCCCAGGACAGGTTAGGAATGCAGTGGTAATAAATGCCACTCCACCCACTATATGTGTTACAAAATAAATGATTTCCAGGTTTCAAAGAGAAATTAAAAATACATAAGACAATGAAAGCTCACTTACTAGGAAGTCTTCCTCACAGTACACTTTACCATTCACATTGTAGAAGGCTTTACCACGTAATCTTCTACCTGTAAGCAAAAAATAAAATACAATAAAGATTATACAATGATGCATTTTGGGGGGAGGGATGGTATGTTACACTAAATTGTATCAAAAATGAGAATTGCAAGTTATAGAAGTTGGACCATTCCAAAGTTAATAAAAATTCCAGAAACCAATTGGTTTTAAACATCAGTGAACAGCTGCATATATCACAAGAACCACTTCATTGGCTTTGGACATTTAAGAGAGGAAATGCACTTGCAGTCAGTTGCAATCCAGTTCTAGACAGTCAACATCATGTGGGGGGCTTTAAAACAATTCTGTTCGCTTGAGGGCTCTCAGAAAAGTGCCAGAATTAGTATTATCACAATTTCTTTCCCTGCTGTTGGTAGCTAATGGAAAATCTACACCCAGCGTACCCATCGGCTAACCACATGGGTTGGGGATGGAAGAGGCATGTACAGTATACGTGAATGGATCAGAAAGCTGCAGTGCCTCCTACTCACTTGCAAAATTAAACCGGCAACCAGCGTGAGTGGAGAGGAGCAACGGAAAGTAGGAATTCCCTGGCTCTGTTTAAATGGTCCCTCAAAAAGAAAACACAAGAACAACCAAAATCATAGAAAAAAAATCAATTGTACAGGCTAGAAATGCTGAGCAGCAGGCCCTCACTAGACCTCTCACTCTTCCCCTAAAGCTATCCTGGGACAGTCAGCCACCAGCTGGGCTTTCAAGCAGGAGCAAGCTGAAGATATGGGTGCCTTGCAGAACTAGCCTTGCCAGGTCCCCTTTAATAATGATTTATGGATCTTTCCTCCAGGAACTTGTCCAAACCTTTTTTTTTTTAAACCGGCTACATTAATAGCTTTTACTACATCCTCCGGTAACGAATTCCAGAGTTTGATTACACATTGAGTGAAAAAATATTTTCTCTTATTAGTCTTAAATAGGTTACCCTGTAGCTTCATTGCATGTCCCCTAGTCTTTCTATATTTTGATAGTGTAAACAGTCAATCTACGTTTAGCAGTTCCACCCATTCATGAATTTATAGACTTCTATCATATCTCCCCTCAGTTGTCTCTTTTCCAGGTTGAAGAGTCCTAGCCTTTTTACCTTCTCTTCAAAGGTGTATCCTTCCATCCCCTTTACCATTTTGGTGGCTCTTCTCTGTACCTTTTCTAATAACGCTATATCCTTTTTAAGATATGGCGACCAGAACTGCACACAATATTTAAGGTGCGGTCGCACCATGGAACGATGCAGAGGCATTATAATATCCTTTGTTTTATTCTCCATTCCTTTCCTTATGATTCCGAGCATTTTATTTGCTTTCTTGGCTTACAGTGTGTATATGGGGAGTATAATGAAAACTGCTCCTCACTTGCAAGAATAATATGCCAAGGAAGGTCTTGTCTTACTAATCTGTTATGTTTTTTTTGAAGGTGTGAATAAACTTCTAACTACTGCTGTGAGCCCAGCACCAGGAAGCCAAAGTATCTTTTTCATGAATTCTCCATTTATCTCTATTTTCTTTATTACCATTTCTTCTCAGGCCTCACTATTTTTCTCACATCTTTCAGCACTCCAATCCATTCTCTTCTTACCCTTCCATCCAATTCATCTCCTTCCTCTATTCCTCTCCTGCCAAATTGTTCTCATCAATATAATGCCTCCTTTTCCATTCTTACACCTAACCACCACGATCAGCAACACATTTCTCTCATCCAGAATCTGCCTTTCTGCCTTCTTATCCCTTCCCGAGTATTTGCACCCTGCTTTCTTCACTCTCTTCCAGCATTTGCCACTACTTCCTTCCCCAGGATCCTCTCCCATGTCTCTTCCCCTCTTCTACAGCACAAGACCAATGCCTCTTCCACCCTTTAACCAGCATTTACCCCTATCTTCCACTCTCTAGTATCTGCCCCCCTTCCTCCTTCACCCTCTACTAGCATCCTCTCCCCATCTCTTACTTCTATCTCAAGAATCTGCCCCTTTTTCTCCCTTCTCCTCTTCAGGTATACAGGTACAATCTCAGCAATGCCGCACTTTGCCTCTTGCCACTTACTTCCCAGCTTCTGCTCCTACCTCTTATCTCTCTTCCCTATCATCTGCCTGAAGTCCTATAACCTCTTCCCCGGTATTCATCCCCTGCCTCTAAGAAACATAGAAACATGATGACAGAAAAAGACCACATGGCCTATCTAGTCTGTCCTTCCATATCAACCACTACTACAGTCCCCTTTTTTCCTTTGGAGATCCTCTGTGTTTGTCCCATGCTTCTTTGAATTCAGATACTGTCCTCATCTCTACCACCTCCACAGGGAGACTATTCCACGGATCCACCACTCTTTCCGTAAATAAATATCTCCTACTAGACACCCCATCTATCCAGTGCTTAAACTCTTTACCATTATCTCATCTAGGACCTCTCTAATCTAGCTCAATGCCATCATCCCCCATCAGCTTTACTTAATAGCATTAGTTTAATGGTCCATTGTATTATACTTAGCTTCATCTCCCCCCCGTAGTAATATTTCAAGTTTTAATTTTAAGCCATTGTACCTTAAACCTCCCTGGTTGTAATAATCATTATAATTTAATTTTAAACCATTGTACGTGTACATCTTCACTCCAAGTTGGAACCTCTTTGTTCTATGTGAGCGTTCAAAGTTCCCTTGTATGTACACATCTTTGACTCTCAGATATAGTGGTCTATAAAAATAGCTAAATAAATAAATATTTTTAGCATGGGCTGGACTGCACATTTTGGAGGTGATTTAAGAAATGGCCACCTAAGTGGATGCAGCAGGTACAAATGTAAAAAGCAGCAGTTTTATAAAGGGAAAGTACACGTATACTTCCCTTGCTAAGAACATGCATTATATATACAACCAGGAGCAGAAGGCACGCACATATATCTACACCTGCTCCACCTGATTATACCCCTACTTTATGTACTCATAAAAACAGACTTGGGATAACGCCCTGTGCATTTCTCGGGACCTGCTTATGCCATGTGAGTAGCAGGAGTGGCCTAGTGGCTGGGGCAAGTTGCCTTTGGCCAGAGGGCTGGGGGTTTGAATCCCACTGGAGGACAACAACCTCAGGCCAGAAGGACTGGGGTTTCTAGTCCCACAGGCATCCCTGGTGACCTTGGGTAAGCCACTTAAACCTTTGCTGCCTCAGGTACAAAAAACACAGATTGTGAGCCCTTCAGGGATAAGGCAAATATATACCGTTCCTGAATGTATACCGTTTTGACCTGGTGAAAAGTGGTATATAAGCATTGCTAAATAAATGTGATCCTAAGCGCGATCGCGCTACACTTCCCCGGTCACCACCCACTTCAAGCTGCTTGGTGGAAACACTGGCTACTTTGTAGCACTGTGCTGATACCACACACTAACTCCACACTACCTGGGTAGCACACGTTGGTAAACATGCCCTATAGTATTTAAAGGAGGCCTTGATGAAATATAGACATCACTTCAGAACACCAAAGCCAGAAAAAAGTAGCAGCATATGTGCCATGATTTGTTTTAGCTGCCGACTATATTATTTGAGAAAAAATTTTGGGAGTACAGCTGCTTCATACCCTGATCAGAGCCATGATGTAGACAGCAGAACAAAAGGTGAACTTTAATCCTTGTCAGCAGCTTTGTATTTTAGAACAGACTTTTAGAACTATGATGTACCCTGTTTCCTTCCCCCTCATATTGCTTTTAGATGGACAGTGCTAATTATCTGTGGTATGTACATAAAGCAAAACTGGCAAGGTTTTACTTAACCAGTTGAAAATTTGGACTAGGATGAACTGCTTCCCTGGTAGTGCTGTTTCTGGCCATCTCAACAGCCAAAACGTTTCCCTTGTTCATCAATCACACTGTGCTCTGTCCTAATGTGCCGATTTGCTGACGGAAGAGGGACTGCGTTAGTGCACATGAATCTCAGAATTCAGTAACTACACTTCCGATGAGAGATTCTTGGCACTACCACAGAACTCTTCTACCCCATACTGTGGGAAAGATTTTTGTTCTGATAAAACGTAGTCTTCCTTGGAAGCATCACGACAATCTTCAGGGAAGTCAAGATCCAGTGCTGGCTGGTGGGTAGGCAAAGTAAAGTTTTGTGGCAGTGATCATGAATTTATTTCCCTTTTGTAACCTTCTTTCCCCAGCAAGGATCCTCATTCCCACCAGTCTCTCACAGGCTCAGATAGTGTAGGCGGAGGCCAGGTAGATTCTGAAAGATAGTCCTTAACCTATACTCACAACTGAAGCTGCATGTAGACAGCTAGCCAGTCATTCAGGACCATAATTTGGGTCACAAGCTCTTCCTGCAAGCACCCATAGCTGTAGTTTCTCCCCTAGAGGATATGCAGCAGGTAAGCAGGAGGTTTAGTACCACCTACCTTTGAGGCAAGCTAACTGTTCAAAGTTCTACCTGTGACAAAACGTTTGGCTTCCCTACCCTGACTCTTTAAGCAGCTGTCTTGTTGTGATGGAATCAGGTGATCGGAAGAACAATCATTTAGGGTTCACGAATGGCCCACATCTGCCTAATTCTGTGCTGGGTTTATCCCCCTGCATACAAATACTTGTAATTCTCGTTTCCCAATTGCATGCCCTATGAAAAGCAAGGCTGCAAGTTCCTGCATACAGTGGGGTAAAGCAAGGACTGCATCAAACATGTAGAGCAAATGGAAATGGAAATCCTACAAGCATTAGAGAGATGGGAATCGGCTAAAAATTAAAAGTAGTTTAAGGCTTTAAAAAAAAATCACGAAACAGAAACATAGAAAAATGATGGTAGATAAAGACCATACAGTCTATCCAGTCTGCCCTTCCATACCAACTACTAAGCTTTACAGTCCATTTTTCCCCTTGTTTGTCCCATGCTTCCTTGAATTCATACAGTCTTCGTCTCCACGACCTCTACTGGAAGACTACTCCATACATCTACTACTCTTTCTGTAAATAAATATTTCCTCAAATAACTCTTGAGTCTATTTATTTATTTATTTGTAAAAATGTGTTATACCATTATTGGTAATACATCATAGCCACTTATAGGAGCCATTAAATTTTTAACCTTTCACCTTCATCCTATGCCCCCTCGTTCCATAGCTTTTTTTCACTTGACAGGGCCTCTTCTCCTGTGCATTTGTGCCACAGACATCTTTATCATATCCCCCCTCTCCCGTCTTTCTTCTAAAGTATACATATTGAGATCTTTAAGTCTGTCCCCATATGCCTTAAGACGAAGGCCACCAACCATTTTAGTAGCCACCCTCTGCACCAACTCCATCCTGTTTATATTCTTTTGGAGATGTGGTCTCCAGAATTACACATGATACTCTAAATGAGGTCTCGCCAAAGACTTATACAGAGGCACTATAACCTCCTTTTTCCTGCTGGCCATTCTTCTCTCTATGTGCCCAAGCATCCTTCTGGCTTTCACAGTCTCCTGTTTAGCCATCTGAAGATCATCAGACATAATCAGCCTCTGATACCGCTCTTCACCTCTCATACTGTACCAGTCTCTTGCAGTTTTGCAGCCCAAATGCATGACCCTGCATTTTTTTTAGCATTAAATCTCAGCTACCAAATTCTTGACCATTCTTTAAGCTTCACTAGATCCTTCTTCATGTTATTTACATCTTTGTACCCTATTGCAGATTTTTGTATCATCTGCAAAGAAGCAAACCTTACCCCACACACTTCCACAATATCACCAGGGGGGACAGCCAGCTTATTTCACCTTAGGAGGTGGAATAAAGCATTGGCCGCCCCTCCGGATTGGCTGGCCAGCCCCCAGTAGCAACAGCAGCAAGCCAGGTGAGTCCCCGCCGCCCGATTCGACTGCTGGCTGCCCCCGCTGGGGTTGGGTGGCAGGGAAAGTGGGGTCTCCACAGCAGCAGGCTGGATGTGCTATGGGGAGGACATCCCCGTGGTAATGCAGGGGCATGCTGGGCTGTCTCTCAGTGCTTGATCCTGCACTCATGGGACATCTTGCTCCCACGGTGCAGAAACAGGCGCTGACGGCCCAGACGTGCCCCATCTGGGATTAGGCTCCACGTGTCCTTATAAAATAGGCTCTCAAAACCAGTCTGGATAGTGCACAAATTCCCATGCACACATTTACACCTGCTTCAGAAGTATAAATGCACGCACCTATTCCTTGCATGGATCCTAAAGTTACTGCTTGGGTTAGAAATTGGTTGAGTGGGAGGCAACAAAGGGTACAGATAAATGGAGCTCACTCTGAGGAGAAGGAAGGAAGTCAGAAAGGTTTAAAGTTTTGCAGGAAACAAAATCTGCTGTAGAATCTATATGGATTGAAATTCCATGTAAAAGGGGGAAGGCAATGGCAGTGGGGGTGTACTATCGACCGCCTGGCCAGAATGACCAAATGGATGATGAAATGTTCAAAGAAATCAAGGAAGCTAACAAAAGTTACAGCGCAGTAATAATAATGGGTGATTTTAACTACCCCGGTATCGACTGGGTCAGGGTCACGTCAGGACATGCTAGAGAGATAAAGTTCCTAGATGAAATAAATGACTGCTTCTTGGAGCAGCTGGTTCATGAACCGACCAGAGGGGAAGCCATATTAGACCTAGTCCGTAGTGGAACACCAGATCTAGTGCAAGAGATAAGGTTGTTGGGGCCACTTGGCAATAGTGATCATAGCAAGATCGCCTTTGATTTAATTAGTGGAGGAGGGATAGTAAGGAAATCCACAGTACTACCTTTTAACTTTCGAAAGGGAGACTATGATAAAATGAGGAAAACAGTTAAGAAAAAACTAAAAGGAGCAGTTGCAAAGGTTAAAGACGTACATCAGGCTTGGCTGTTGTTGAAAAATACTATCTTGGAAGCCCAGACCAGCTGTATTCCACGCTTTAAGAAAAGTGGAAGGAAGTCCAAAAAACTGCCAGCATGGTTTAAAGGTGAGGTCAGAGAGGCTGTTGTTGCCAAAAAAGCATCTTTAAGGAAATGGAAAAAAAGAGCCAAACGACGAAACCTGGAAACAGCACAAGCACTGGCAAGTCAAATGCAAGGCATTGATAAGGCAGGCAAAGGGAGAATTTGAGAAGAAGCTTGCTGCAGAAGCCAAAACGTGAAATAAAGACCTTTTCAAGTACATTCGTAGCAAAAAACCTGTCAGAGAGTCAGTTGGTCCATTAGATGATAAAGGGGTTAAAGGAGCACTAAGAGGCGACAAGGCGATAGCGGAGAGACTGAATGAATTCTTTGCTTTGGTCTTTACTGAGGAAGATGTAGGGATGTTACCCATGACTGAAGTGGTATTTAAAGGTGCGGAAGAATTGAAGGAAATATCGATACATCGGGAAGATGTATTACAACTATTAGATAAACTGAAGAGTAGCAAATCACCTGGGCCGGATGGTATACATCCAAGGGTGTTGAAAGAACTGAAATATGAGATTGCAGACCTGCTATTAGTAATCTGTGAACTATCATTAAAATCATCTCTAATACCTGAAGATTGGAGGATCGCCAATGTAACACCAGTTTTTAAAAAGGGTTCCAGGGGTGATCCGGGAAACTACAGTCCGGTGAGCCTGACGTCAGTACTGGGAAAAATGGTAGAAACCATCATAAAGAATAAAATTACTCAGCATGTAGATAGTCATGACCTAATGGGAGACAGCCAACATGGCTTTAGAGAAGGAAGATCTTGTCTTACTAATCTGTTATGTTTTTTTGAAGGAGTGAATAATCAGGTGGACAAAGGTGAGTCGGTTGATACTGTGTATCTGGACTTTCAGAAAGCCTTTGACAAGATCCCCCATGAGAGACTTTTGGCAAAACTAAAGAGTCATGGGATAGGAGGCAGTGCACTATTGTGGATCAGGAACTGGTTAAAAGATAGAAAGCAGAGGGTAGGGCTAAATGGCCAATTTTCCCAATGGATAAATGTGAATAGTGGTGTACCCCAGGGATCTGTGCTGGGTCCGCTGCTTTTTGACATATTCATAAATGACCTGGAAAGTGGAATAACGAGTGAGGTTATCAAATTTGCAGATGACACAAAACTATTTAAAGTTGTTAAAACCCAAGAGGATTGTGGAAAATTGCAAGAGGATCTTGATAAATTGGAAGACTGGGCATCAAAATGGCAGATGAAATTTAATGTGGACAAGTGCAACGTTATGCACCTAGGGAAGAACAACCCAAACTATGGTTACACGATGCAAGGTTCCATATTAGGAACTACCACCCAGGAAAAAGATTTAGGCGTCATTGTGGATACCATGTTAAAACCCTCGGCCCAGTGTGCAGCAGCGGCCAAGAGAGCAAATAGAATGCTAGGTATGATAAGGAAAGGAATGTAAAATAAAACAAAAGATATTATAATGCCTCTATATCGTTCCATGGTGAGAACACACCTTGAATATTGTGTGCAATTCTGGTCGCCGTATCTTAAAAAGGATATAGCGATTTTAGAAAAGGTTCAGAGAAGAGCCACCAAAATGGTAAAGGGGATGGAAGGATACTCCTATGAAGAAAGGCTAAAAAGGTTAGGGCTCTTTAACCTGGAAAAGAGACGGCTGAGGGGAGATATGATAGAAGTCTATAAATTAATGAACGGAGTGGAACGGGTAAACGTAGATCGATTGTTTACCTTATCCGAATATAGAAAGACTAGGGGACATGCAATGAAGCTACAGGGTAAACTATTTAAGACTAATAAAAGAAAATATTTTTTCACTCAACGTGTAATCAAACTCTGGAATTTGTTACCAGAGGATGTAGTAAAGGCTGTTAGTGTAAAGGCTGTTAGTGTAAAGGCTATTATATCCCGCTTTGACCCGGTGAAAAGCGGGATATAAATACAGTTAAATAAATAAATAAATAGTGTAGCTGGGTTTAAAAAAGGTTTGGACAAGTTCCTGGAGGAAAGGTCCATAAACCATTATTAAGAAGGGACCCAGGTTATCAATGCTTGAACCAATACAAGCATTGTGGAACCTTTGTCCCTTGGGGAAACTGCTAGGTACATATGACCTAGATTGGCCACTGTTGGAAACAGAATACTGGGCTTGATGGACCTTGGTCTGACCCAGTATGGCATATCTTATGTTCTTAAGTTACCAGTGGTGTGCCCCAGGGATCTGCCAATCCAATTGTTTTTAACATCTTTGTTAGTGATGTTATAGAAGGGCTGTCGGGTAAGATTTGCCTTTTTGTTGATGATACCAAAATCTGCAATAGAGTAGACACCCAGGAAGGTGTAGATAACGAGGAGGGATCTCGCTAAGCTTGAAGAATGGTCTAGAATTTGAAAGCTGAGATTTAATGTTAAAAAATGCAAGGTCATGCATTTGGGCTGCAGCAATCCAAGGGAATGATACAGTATAGAGGGTGAAGTACTTATGTCCACAAAAGAAGAGTGGGATCTAAGCGTGATTGTGTCTGATGATCTCAAAGTAGCTAAACAGGTAGAAAAGGCGACAGCAAAAGCTAGAAGGATGCTTGGGTGCATAGGGAGAGGAATGGCCAGCAGAAGAAAGGAAGTGATAGTGCCTTTGTATAAGCTTTTGGTTCGACTTCATTTGGAGTATTGTGTGCAATTCTGGAGAACGCACCTTCAAAAGGATATAAACAGGTTGGAGTCGGTACAGAAGGTGGCTACTAAAATGGTTAGTGGTCTTCATTATAAAGCATACGAGAACAAGGATCTTAATATGTATACTTAAGAGGAAAGGAGGGATAGAGGTGATATGATTGAGACGTTTAAATACCTCCGTGGCATAAATGCACAGGAGAACCTCTTTTGATTGAAAGCAAGCTCTGCTATGAGGGGACATAGGATGAGGGTGAAAGGGGATAGACTCAGGAAAGAGTGGTAGATGTGTGGAATAGTCTCCCAGTGGAGGTGGTAGAGATTCGGACAGTATCTGAATTCAAAAAAGCATGGGAAACACAGAGAACCTCTACAGGAAAAAAGGAGACTGTTGTAATGGTTGATATGGAAGGGCAGGCTAAATAGAAACATGATGGCAGAAGGAGACCACATGGCCTATGTTTCTACACCAGAACAGTGCCCCAGCTCCGCCCAAACTAGGCTTCCACAAATGCCTCTATTTGGTTGTCTAATTCTGTAAGAGCCAGTCTGTGTGTGAAACATGCTTTACGAGTTATATAACGTGCAAAATGCTTCGCAAAATTACCCCCAAAATGCACAAAGATACAAACATTATACAAAATAGAAGTCAAGTTATGTCCTTTACCCTGTGTCACAATAAACTGCATTTAAAAAATATAGTAGTCCAAAAACAGCTAAAAACAAAACAAAAATCATACAAGTACATGAAAAAAGTATACAAATAAAAGAAGATGATGACTGCAGGAATCATATCAATGAAAGATGACATTATCAGCTGATCATTTAAAGAAATAGAGTTATGCAAGACAGATGGTGTCTAGAAAGCCAAGAGCCCGTTATTAAAAAGGCAGGTCTTTGATTTCTGGTGGAAAGTGCCTTCCTCCTCAATACGGAGCCTAAATAAATATAAACAGCATTAAGCACATTCGGCCTCCAGTGGGAAAGGCAGATTGCATAGATATGGCGATACGTATCTGAAAACCTGTTAGTTCCTGGTAGTTGCTGAGTGTGCCTCTTTCAGCGAAGGCAGTGTTAAAGGCATCACCTGGAATGCACATTGATAAATGATCTTTTAAATAATGTGCTCCATTTCCAGAAATTAATCTGAAACCGGTAGCCATGGGAAGTCAAATGCATACAAAAAGGAGGATCCTGCTATTATGTGCCTAACCCTGCAGATCCACTGGAGGAAAAGAGAACTTTAAAAGAAATATATTCATACTCTTGTTTTTAAACAATTCAGTCTGTAGTTTGAACCAATAATCTACTGAGGCATCTTTCTATGGATTTAGCCATGAAAAACATCTTTATATGCACTGAAAGTGTTTTGTGGAGCATTTCTGACACTCTTGGCAATGCAGAATCAGCCCTGTAGAAGGACGTGATTTTATCTGTGACCAGCCTTCCTGTAGCAGAAATCCGTATCGCTCCTTAATATTCAAGGAAAGATTGTCCTTGCTATTAAAGGTGTCAGGATGTTAGCATCTGACACTTGAAACCATTCATTTGGTCTGGGCATTTCCTCCTTGTGAGCAATGCACTCAGACTTGGCTGCTTTAACTGGCTCTCACAGTAATCAAAATGCAAATTGAGTTTCATCAGTGGAGGGAATAAAAGATGATATGCAACCAGAACAGGCCGAGACAGGGGAGCAGATGAGGCGGCCTCCTTCCCACATAATTTGATTGGAGCAGAGATGAAGAGTGGAAATATGATGCAAATGCAGCAAGTCCCTGTAAATTGTCTTTGAAAAGGTGGCGGCACCTCAACACTTCCAAACTGCAGCAAATGTTAAGCCCACTGCCTCTTTGCTAATATTCCTTTTAACTGCAACATCATGGGTGAAAACCAGGACTGCTTCGGTGGCTGATGAAGCTCCGGGCACGTAGAAGTCATGGATCAAAGTGCAGTAACTCTGACATATTACAAGACACGACCAATGCGCTATTTACTTGTATCCCAATCTCAATCCAGTCACTCTGAAGCATTTACCAAACACTCACTGAGAATATACACAAGTCTTAGCATTTAGAAGAGACACTCACCCATAGCAGGGAAACGCAACTAACTCGTAAGTAAAACCATCAAAGCCGTTTACAGAGTATAAATAACATTAGTAAAGACTGCATGGTGTTTCAACCCAGTCCTCAGGACACTCCTAACCAGTCAGTTTATCAGGATAACAACAATAAATATGCATGAGAGAGATTTGCATGTATGCAAATCTCTCATATGCATTTTCATTGTGGTTATCCTGAAAACCTGGCTGGTTAGGTGTGCCCTGAGGACTGGGTTGAAAAACACTAAAGAAAGCATAGAAGGGTAGCAAGAAAGGAGAAGAGAAGGGGGGGGGGGTACATAAAATTAATCAAAGGTAGAAAGGGAGGGAATAGAGAGACAGGAACTGTCCTGAAAGGAAGGAGGAAGGGGAGAAAAAAGCAGTGTTGTCAAGTTACCCAGTTCCAGGAGTGAGATTTTTTTGCCAGTTGTGGTTTTAAATTTTCATTACAATGCAGTATGGTATTTGTAGTCCCTGATTTTACCCATTGGAATCGGTGTAGCAGGTCTGGGTCAAAGATCATAGGTTCTCCAACAGGACAACAACCCAAAACATACATCCAAAATTACAAAAGAATGGTTAAAAAGGAACAAATGAACTGTTTTTTAAACTGGCCAGTAATGAGTCCTGATCTCAATTCAATCGAGAACCTTTGGAAAGAGCGGAAATCTGCCACTGGTGAAAGGAATCCTGGAAACTTTCATGAGCTGGAACAAATTGCAGTTGAGAAACTACCAGCAGACAGATGTACAAAATTTATAGATGGCTACAAGAAACGTTTGGAGGCTGTCATGATTGCCAAGGGTTGTGCAATCAAATATTAGTGAAGGGTGTCATTAATCCTGTCCAGGTCATATTTTGTTTTTTGTCAAAAATTACTAAGTCTACGTTATACAGACATCTTTTTTTTTGTTGTATACCTTTGAACACAACTATTAAAATATGATGACATACAGATGGAATATTTCCAATTCTTTCTCAAGATATTGTATACAATATACCTAAAATGCAAGGGTGCCAATAATGTTGACCACAACTACATAGTTGGATTTTCCCTCCAGAGGAGTTTCCTCCCAGCATTATGTAATTGGATAGAAAGTAACCTCTCCTGTTCTGGAAAATTACCAGTTCATTTCCAGGTTATATAGTAGTAATTTAGTAGGGCCACTAGAAGTCTCTGCTGCTCAGAGCAATGACATCCAAAGGGCCTCTACAAGTACACGATCACACTTTCACTATAAAGATGGCTTTAACCAGTTAGATAAAACATTTCAGGAAGGGCTTGAGAGACTCACCCTGAGAGGTCTCAGCCCCTTCCTCAGCTAATCCAACCGATAACCCACCTGGTTCAGCTCTTCCCAATCATAGCTTTTACGCCATAAGCATTGGAAAGGGGTGGGTCACATGGGCTCTGGCCCCACCAAAAATCACAGCATGGCAGGCAGCCGGCGGGGTTCCCATCCCCCGCAGGCATTAGAAGAAAAGGCTCTTCCTGTCTCCCCATGGAGATGGGATCCCCACAGGCAGACAGGAAGGGTCTTTGCAATGATCGTGGCCAGCAGGCAGCAGTCTACCTATGGGGATCCCATCCCCGTGGGCAGAAGAAAAGCCGTGATCACGGCAAAAGACCCTTCCTGTCTGTGAAAAGGAAGGGTCTCTGTCCATGGGGTGGGACTTGGATGGAGTTGGGGCGGGACTTGGATGGAGTTGGGGCGGGACTTGCCCCCCCCCCAAAAAAAAACCCTTCCACTGCCCTTGCTTAACGCTACACCTCTTATTTGCTTTTTGTCTGTGTGTCTTTTCTGTCCATCTTGATTAGATTGAAAACTCCAAGGAGCAATGACTTATGTCTCTGTGGAAAGCATGATGTCCAGCTGACAGTGATAAATGAATGACAATATTAATAATGATCTCCAGATCCCCAGCACAGCACACCTTCTGCAAAAACAAACATTTAAGCAAATACAACCTTTAAGGGCAACACAAACCTAAACATTCTTATCTAAATATTACACATAGCAGTCTATGAAAGTCCTTTCGGTGTGGTTGGATGAGAGGAAGGAAGGAGTTCATGCTGCTCTAGTGTGGCACCAATATTGGCCCAAGGGAAAGATTAGGAAGGAGACTGGGCAGGGAACATTGCTGGCCAAAATAGAGGAAGGCTTCTTTTAGCAGGCCTCACAATTCATTCATTGACTTTGTCGCGTCCAGACGTCAATCTACAAACCCTGGGCTTGAGCGTAAACAGAAAGCACCCTACAATGTGCTCTGAAAACAGTTTGCAGCCACAATGGCACTTAGTGTACATAAGCCACATTCTTCCCGCCTGAGGTCACTGCATTGCCCTATTCACTTGGGCCCCAGTGTAGGAACTGACAGTCTGTGCAGAGACTCTTTCCTCCTTTCAAAGGAATGCGAGGATTTTATTTGAAATTTAAACTCCTGCAAAGAAAAGGTGGCATCATATGCTTGAGGCCTACCAAGGTGGAATACAGAATGCCCATTGTCTTCTTTCTTTCCTATTCTTTCAAGGGCTGGCAGCCATGAATAGCTTCCAAGCAAATACCATTAGACGCATTGAAATGACAGAGGATGAGCTGGAATCTGTGTTATAGCAAGAGACGTTGTTTGGGAAGATTGCTAACTTGAAAGTTTTAACCAAGGTCGGTTTTTACATTTCAGCAAGCTGTGGAACCAATTCACAGGAAATGCAGTAGGAATAGGTTACTGAGTTTCACTGACATATAAACATCACTGCAAAATATTATGCCTAAAACACTAATACAATAACAACAGTTTCTCTAGTCAATACAAAAATAAAAAAAAAAACTATCGGCAGTTCTACTCCTGAATGTTTAGTTTTGTGTTGCCCTTAAAGGTTGTGTTTGCTTAAATGTTTGTTTTTGCAGAAGGTGTGCTGTGCTGAGGATCTGGAGATCATTATTAATATTGTCATTCTTGTATCACTGGCAGCTGGACATTGTGCTTTCCACAGAGACATAAGTCATTGCTCCTTGGAGTTTTCAATCTAGTCAAGATGAACAGAAAGAGAAATAAATAAGAGGCTTTGAGGTATAGTGGCGAGGCCATGACTGGGAAGAGCTAAACCAGGTGGGTTATGGGTGGAATTAGCCAAGGAAGGAGCAGAAGCCTCTCAGGGAGGGGTCTCTCAAGTCCTTCCTGAAATACTTTACCTAATGAATCAAAGTGAAAAAGGATTCTGAACTGGTTTGTTTGCCCATTCAACTAACTCTTCACTGATATGTGGGTAAGATAACTTGCAGAAATCTATAACAGGAATATTATCAGGAATTTGTGATCCAACAGTATTCCTTTGTGAGGAGAGTAAGGGACCTGGTAGCGGGTCCGATATGGCTGCAGAGAGCAGAGTTGCTTGCTGGGCACGGGCTAGCTGGTCTGGGAAGGGCTGACTGGTTTGCTGGACTGGGGGTGGCCAATTTTAAGGGAGGTGAGAGATGGAGAGGACAAGAGAACGAGACTGGGTAAAGGCAGATTGGGGGTAGGTGGGTTGTTCACGGTATGTTTCTGCCATTAGCCTGCAGCGTTCAATAAGGCTCTAATTTACTAAGCTTTCTTTTCCCTTAGACACGGGATGGGAAAACAGCCTTAGGCCTTAAAGGAGTGGATTTCCCCCTCCCTTCCCCGCTCCTCCACTTTGGTGCAAGAGGAGGGAGGTTCTTGGCCCCTGGCTCCTAAGTTTTTTTGGCTGGCTCCTAAATCCAAACATAATTTGTCAAGGCCTGCATTAGGGCAAGGGGTACCCCCTGTAATGAAACTATCACACAGCAAGACATCAGCACTGGGAATAACACTAAGGCACTTCTATTAGTCACCGGGGCATTTTGTGACAAGCATCACAACTCTATAGAATGATGCTGCCTTAGTAAAGAAAGCCAGGCTGATCTCAGGATTGCAAAGGGTTTGTGTATGTTTCTTAACGAACTTAGTGCACCGCCTTTCAAAACAAATGCAGCAGTTTACAAATATAAATAAGAAAAGGAAAGGATCTACAAACTAAATAGGAAAGAACAGTAAATAATGAGAGGTTCAGAGAAAAAAAAAAGGTTAGATAGCGGCCCACCAGGATCTGCCCAGCACCCCCCCACCCTCCACACACACACAAGGAAGAACAGGTTAGGTGTTAGATGTCATGAAAGAGAGATTACCTTTATGTCACCCTAGGTTGCAGATGCCTCTGTCCTACTTTCACCTGTAGTCAAAGGCAGAGTGTACCTCGGACAGAGGACCCTACAAAACCTGGGTGTACATTTTAGAAATACTAAGCTTTTCCCTGTGCTGCTCAGAATTATCCAGTCCCAAAAAGGGAAAACAAATATTTAATCTAAATTAGAAATTTTTGAGATCTGTCAGGTGCTACAATAAAAGATAAATAAGGACTAATATTTAGTATTTACAAATAAAAAAAATATTAAGTTAAGAGTTTAAAAGTATTTAAAAGCACGAAAGCTTCAAGATAAATGCTAAAATGTTTTGGTTAAAATCTGGTTAACAACCATTAAAGTGCATAAAACATTAAAATCCTTAAGTAAAGTGCAATATTTCTGAATTAATGCATAAAAATTCTTTTGTTCTCTGAGTTACAGTTTTCTACCACAGCTCTGTATATTGGTCACGATTCAGCAATCTGTTTTTTTCTTTTCTTTTCAAACTCTCAAAGCATTACTACAGCAGAATTCCTTTCACTGCTAGTTAAACATGGAATGTACTTTGAAACCACACAAGTAATTAGAAGCTTACTTTGTTTTACAACTTCAGTAAAAGTATTTCAAACTAACTTTTAAACTTTCTTGTTTTATTTTTTGGTATCTTTGTATTCAAGCAACGGGTATTTCTTTTTATAGTGGTTTTTTTTTTTAATTAACGTGTGTTTTATTTTTTAATGTCTCAAGTGTGCAGATTAGAAATTACACTCCAGATATCTATATGTAATTAAAATCTGTAAAACAAAAAAGAAACAAAAAAAAGAAAACAAAAAACCCTTATTTGAGCTCAAATAAAAAATGATTCTTTAAAAGAGTGTAGCTGTTGTGATGATGTCACTTATCTCTTATTGCTGTCTTCATCTGTCTTGTAGAAGACTCTTCACTTGAAACTGTTCTATTGCTGGAACTTTGAAGAAATCTTCAGCTGTGCACGCAGCCAGCAAATACCTACTCCCTATCTTTAGACAAATTAAAGGAAAACCCATTTTTTCTATGCTAAATTAGCTGGACTCTTAATGTTGGCTTTCACTTTCCAACTTTGTCTAAACTTTCCAGTTTCACTAGGACACTATGTAAAGAAAATCAATGGATAAGGAAGCTCTAGCTATGCTCACTCTTTTTCTCACACACACACACACACACACTCCGAGTTCCATACACTTTCCAGCAAAAAGAAAAACCACTTCCTTTCAGGAACACTTTCACCTTCTCGGTGCCACAGGTTTTTCTTTCAATTGGGATTTTTATTTAGAGTAAACACTCTTAAACTCTGGCAGAGAGCAGCCAAACTCTTTTCAGCTTTTAAAGTTTCACAGTATTAAAACTGTTTTCCCCTGCTAAATGAACTTTCTTGCAGAAGCAGGTTTAATGTTCTGCTTTTAAAATCCAAAAGTGCTTTAACCAACAATTATGTTTATGTTTATGTTTATTTAGATTTGATATACCGCTCAGGCCAGAGGCATTAGAGCGGTTTACAATGCAATATCATTCTAGGAAATAGGAAAAGAACGCCATTATATAATAGGACAGAATAGAGGATAGAGACAGTCAAACAGATAATAGCAGAGGAGAAACATAGAACAGCAGGTTACCACATCACAGACGCATGTCAGCCCAGTCCAAGTCATCAGTGCAACTCTCAGCAACAAGCGCCACGGACCAACGCCTAAGGGCTAACAACTTATCAGGTTCTTTTACACATTCTTTTCTGAACACATTACTAAGACACTTATCCACTCCTTAATCAACTCCCATCTTGACTATTGTAACCTACTCCTTGTTGGTCTCCCGCTGATTCATCTCTCTCCCCTTCTATCTGTTCAACACTTTGCTGCGTGGCTAATCTTCCACCAGCCTTGTCATGCTCATATTATCCGTCTTCCCAAGTCTCTTCATTGGCTCCCTATCCATTTCCCCATCCAGTTCAAACTTCTCCTGCTGACCTATAAGTGCATTCACTCTGCAGCTCCTCACTACCTTTCCTCTCTTATGTCTCCTTACATCCTTCTCGGGAACTCTGCTCTTCTGGCAAATCGCTTCTATGCCCTTCTTTTCTATTGCTAACTTCAGACTTCGCTCCTTTCACCTTGCTGCTCCTTATGCCTGGAACAAACTACCTGAGTCTATATGTCAGACGCCTTCTCTGACCCTTTTCAAATCCAGGCTGAAAACTCGCCTCTTCACTGCTGCTTTTGGATCTTGATTCACCCAATCTCCTTTGTGTTTCCTTACCATTCCCCCTAGATGTATCCCTGTCTACAGCTACTGTGTTGTCTGTCTTGACTACAGCGTAAGCTCTGATGAGCAGGGACTGCCTCTTACATGTCTGTGCGGCGCTGTGTACGTCTTGTAGCGCTATACCAGGGGTCGGCAACCCGCGGCTCCGGAGCCGCATGCGGCTCTTTTTCACCTTTGCCGCGGCTCCGGAGCACACTGCCCGCCCGGTATTTATGGCGTTATGGGCTCCCTCCCTTCTTCTGCAGCCGCGGCTCCCTTCCTCTTAGGGAACCGCGGCTGTGCTTTTAAAATCATCTCGGAGCCCTTCCTGTCTTGACGGGCTCCGTGCAGCATTGTCCCGCCTCTAAAGGAAGTTTGGAGGTGGGACAATGCTGCACGGAGCCCGTCAAGACAGGAAGGGCTCCGAGATGATTTTAAAAGCACAGCCGCGGTTCCGTAAGAGGCAGGGAGCCGCGGCTGCAGAAGAAGGGAGGGGAGCTGACAGGGTGGGAGGGAGCTGATATGGAGGGAGGGAGGGGGCCTGACATGGAGGGATGGAGGGGGCTGGCATGGAGGGAGGGGGGCTGACATGGAGGGAGGGAGCTGATATGGATGGATGGAGGGAGGGGGGCTGTCATGGAGGGAGGGAGCTGATATGGATGGAGGGAGGGGGGCTGACATGGAGGGAGGGGGGCTGACATGGATGGAGGGAGGGGGGCTGACATGGATGGATGGAGGGAGGAGGGGATGACATGGAGGGAGGGAGCAGATATGGATGGAGGGAGGGGGGATGACATGGAGGGATGGAGGGGCTGACATGGAGGGAGGGAGCTGATATGGATGGATGGAGGGAGGGGGGCTGACATGGAGGGAGGGAGGTGGTTTTGATGGAGGGAGGGAGCTGATATGGATGGATGGAAGGAGGGGGGCTGACATGGAGGGAGGGAGCAGATATGGATGGATGGAGGGAGGGGGCTGACATGGAGGGAGGGGGGCTGACATGGAGGGAGGGAGCAGATATGGATGGATGGAGGCAGGCGGCCTGACAGGGAGGGAGGGGGGCTGACATGGAGGGAGGGAGCAGATATGGATGGATGGAGGGAGGGGGCTGACATGGATGGAGGAAGCTGATATTGATGGAGGGAGGGGCTGACATGGAGGGAGGGAGCAGATATGGATGGAGGGAGGGAGGGGGGCTGACATGGAGGGAGGGGGCTGACATGGATCGAGGGAGCAGATATGGAGGGAGGGAGGGAGCTGATATGGATGGATGGAGGGAGGGGGGCTGACATGGAGGGATGGAGGGGGCTGACATGGAGGGAGGGAGCTGATATGGAAGGATGGAGGGAGGGGGGCTGACCTGGCGGGAGGGAGCTGATTTGGTTGGCGGGCGGGGCTGACATGGAGGGATGGAGGGGGCTGACATGGAGGGAGGGAGGGAGCTGATATGGATGGAGGGAGGGGCTGACATGGAGGGAGGGAGCAGATATGGATGGATGGAGGGAGGGGGCTGACATGGAGGGATGGAGGGGGCTGACATGGAGGGAGGGAGCTGATATGGATGGATGGAGGGAGGGGGGCTGACATGGAGGGAGGGAGCTGATAAGGATGGATGGAGGGAGGGAGCTGATATGGATGGATGGAGGGAGGGGGGCTGACATGGAGGGAGGGAGCTGATATGGATGGAGGGAGGGGGGCTGACATGGAGGGAGGGAGCAGATATGGATGGATGGAGGGAGGGGGGCTGACATGGAGGGAGGGGGGCTGACATGGAGGGAGGGAGCAGATATGGATGGATGAGGGAGGGGGGGATGGAGGGAGGGGGGCTGACATGGAGGGAGGGAGGGGGGCTGACATGGAGGGAGGGAGCTGATATGGATGGATGGAGGGAGGGGGGCTGACATGGAGGGAGGGAGCTGATATGGATGGAGGGAGGGGGGCTGACATGGAGGGATGGAGGGGGCTGACATGGAGGGAGGGAGCTGATATGGATGGAGGGGGGGGGGATGACATGGAGGTATGGGGGGTGCTGACATGAAGGGAGGGAGCTGATATGGATGGAGGGAGGAGGGGGCTGACATGGAGGGATGGAGGGGGCTGACAGGGCGGGAGGGAGCTGATATGGATGGAGGGAGGGGGGCTGACATGGAGGGATGGAGGGGGCTGACATGGAGGGAGGGAGCTGATATGGATGGAGGGGGGGAGGGGGCTGACATGGAGGGATGGAGCACTGGTAATGGGGTTGAGGGGACGAGCACTGGAAATGAGCTGATTAGGGGAGGCTAGGACTGGTAATGAGCTGATGGGGGGTAGGACTGGTATTGGGCTGATTAGGGGAGGCTAGCACTGGTAATGGGGTTGAGGGGGGATTAGCACTGGAAGGTACTGGGAGTGAGGACTGGAAAGGGGCTGATATTGGGGAGGGTTACTGGGACTGGAAATAGGCTGATGGAAAGAAGTGAAGAAAACGAAAGAAGAGATAAGAAATGGCAGATGGACCATAGACCACAGAAAGAGAGCTAAGAGAAGACAGGAAAGCAGAAGCCTCAGATCGGGACCAGCATGATCAAAGAATAAATTGGTCAGACAACAAAGGTAGAAAAAATAATTTTATTTCATATTAGTGATTTGACTACAAAATCATCATAATTTTGAAATCAAATATTGTTACTTGTTGTTGTGATATTTTCTGGCGTTTTTTTTTTTTGGTGTGTGAAGGAAGAGGGGTAGTCTTATACGGCGAGTATAGGCCAAACACCTATATTTTAACAGGAAAAGTAGGGGGTCGTATATAGCATTAAGGTAAGAAACAATATATGCAGTGTTAGATTTGTTTTAAATGTCGCAATGGTTTTGCGGCTCCCAGGTTTTTTTTTCCCTTCGGAAACGGGTCCAAGTGGCTCTTTACGTCTTAAAGGTTGCAGACCCCTGCGCTATACAAATGCTCAGTAGTAGTAGTTTTATAGCATTCCCTCAAACTATTTTTAAATAATGTCTCTCTAATTCCTCCTGTTTCTCTCTTCAGCACAGCAATTTTGACTGTATCAGCACTGGTTTAAACCAACAGTTTAGCTTCAAACCCACCGTCTTCTCAATTAACTTCTAAGAAAATGTTGTGAAACACACTTTACAGTGTCAGTTCACAGCTCAAATATTTCTGAAATCAATTATATTTTCCTCTTTCGCTTCCCAGTACAACTTCCATCTGGAACCACAGTTCCAAAGAGGCAACAAGCCTTAAAGCTGTCTCTCAAAACCGAAATCCCAGTTTCTTTATCAGTATTCTTTGCCCCATTCATTTTTAAAGATTTCTGTTAAAATTCCCAGTGTTCTATCCCTTCACGGACGCTCTCAATCACAAGCACCCTCTTCTCTCCAGGTCCAGCTTCCAACTGCCACCTGTAACGGAAAGGACCCAGGACTACCTCCCAACGTTCTTTCAAGAAGTTAGTCTTCCTTCACACAAAGTAGTTCCTTCCCCAACCTCAAACCACTTATAGCAAGCCTTTCCAGAATTGTTAACCCCTTTAACAGTCATATTCAATACATAAAGAGAATTACTGGATCTCTTCTGAAAAGCCATATTTAATTGCTAATTAGTATGCAAAATGTGTCATTAATACTGGGGTTTCCTGCGCATTTAAAGCCCTCTCACATTCACTAAAGCTCTCCCTCCGCACTGCTATAGTCACTCTAACAAGTCCAACACAGCCATGCTTACACATGCTCAGTAGAACCTATTTCAGTCAAATTTCAAACATATATACATTTTAATTTTATCAGCTTCCTGAAACCCCTTGAGTCTCATCATACCCCTCTTTTGCTGAAATGAGGCTTCCAGAGCCTCTGAACACTTGGGCAACCTGCATATACCGCAAATCGCAGTATTTCTTTTAAATTATTAATTCTCCCTGTACACTAGCTACTCCCCCAAGAACAATGAAGTGCCTCCTGTGCCTCTCCCATCATCATCAAAACCGGTGATTCTGGCACCCCTGAGGACAGGCACACTTCTGGGCAGCCCTGGCCCTGATCGCCACTGCTGGCTCCGCCCCTTACCTGGACTGTGGGATCCACAAACTGAGCACTCCCGTGACAACTCGGCATGGCTCCCCAAGCTGCCTCCCACTCAAATTCAAGACATTTAAGCAGCCACTACTGCCAAAGATACCCAGGAACCAAACAGAAGCAGCCACAGTAATTGTAGTTCTCCCCTGTGCCAGCCATGCTCCCTGAGTCTTGTCTCTGCGGCTTTATTATAAATTTTAAAAAAACAATCCTTGCTGCCTCTCCTCTGGACAGCCGTGGCACCCTGATTCCCCCAACAACCACGGGAACCTTGGCAGCATGTTCTTTTTTTTTTTTTTTTTAACTCTGCCACGGCCCTCGGACCCAATGATGTCACCAGACCTCCGGTGAATATTTAATATGTTCAACCCTTGGTTTACATTTAGGTTGGCTTTAAATTTCTTAAAAGAGGGCTCAGTGTGGAGACGTGCAGATGAAGAGTTCCATAAAGAGGGAGCAAAAAAACAGAAAATCGATTGCCTTGTGGATTTGAGTCTTCCGCCTGAGACAGAGAATAGATAGAAGGCCTTCATGTACTGAGCATCACAATCTAGGGTAATCTGACAGACCTATGCAAATTTGGACACATTTCTGTTTCTGAATCATAATTAAGTGGCAATTTTATGATTCAAAGAAACAAGCAAGGTTAAAAAAAAGCAGCAAAAACTAAATTTAATTCAAATGTGGCATTCATTCTTTTTTAACACAGTAAAGGATTGTCCTGATTCTCCTCCCAACTGCGAAACAGCAAGAAAATGTGCATGTGATTGGGAAATATCCTCACCTTAAGATCTCATCCTCACAAATTTCTCCTGATAATTATGGAATTCTTGGATGGTTTAATTCAAGGCAAAAACTCACCATGTGCTTTTGAAGTTGCAATCTGGTGAGCAAGAAAAACGATCTTATAAATTAACAGCTTTCACTGATAGGGTTGCTCCCTCTTCATCTGACTATTTATGGACTGAAGCAAAATCAGCAGCCGAACAGACATGATCATAGGTAAGATTCTGGGCAAGCTCTTCACTTGCATCTTGGTGACAGATCCAGAAGTGCTTGGTGCAAGCAACCTGATTTACAAAAGATGAGTCTACCAGATCCATCAAGTGTTTGGGTTTTTTTTGACCTGGAGATATTCTTCTCCTCCTTTGTACTTCTAACTCAAATCAGAACCGGGGCTGGGATCTGGTGCTATGAGCCTTTCATATCCCCTGCCCTGCTCAATTTGCCTAGTCTAGCCATTGAAGCAATTGTCCTGGAGTAGGGGCCATGCACCAAAGCTCTTTTTGGAACCCTGCACTCATGGGTCCCCAATCTGGGCACTGGTTGTCACCCAACTCCCTCCCTCCCCCGGGACCTTTGCAGCATCCTCATCTCCCTCCAAGCTACAGGGAAGGGATGGTCTCACTCTGGCCCTCCTTCCCCATGGGGGGGGGCACAGTCTATTATTGAGCCACTAGACATGCCTCATATCCATCAAGTTTTAGTCCGATACTGTCTTTGCAGGATTCTTCTGGAAAACTCTTCTATCAACCCCATCTTTATTCTTTATTGAGTGCTTAATATACCACACTTCAGACATCAGTGCGGTTTACAAAACATAACAAATTAAACCAGGGGAAAGAAAGGAAATGAATTGCATCAAAATGATAGGACAGCAGACACATTCATGCAAAAGCCAAGAGAGGAGACGGGGGAGGGAGGACAGTGAGAATACAGTCGTGAACCAGAAGGAAGAAGGTCGAAGGCAGACTGGAGGAGATGAGTCTTCAGGAGTGATGGTTCTGAGTGTAGGGTGGCAGGCAGTGAGTTCCAGAGGGAGGGGCTGAAAAAGGAAAATGCGGAGTGGCGAGTTGAGTCAAGGCAGGCCTGAGAGATGGAGGGGAGGTGCAATCAATTTACATGGGCAGAGAGAAGGGTGCGGGATGGAGTGTGGAATAGGAGGGCATCTGAGAAGTATTGTGGGACATGTATAGGAAATGTTTCATGGACCAGGGTAAGTATTTTGAAGTGTATGCAGTGTTTAACGGGGAGCCTGTGCAGATCGATGAGGAGCGGAGTGATGTGATTGAACCTGGTGGCATTTGAGATGAGTCTTGCAGCAGTATTCTGTACTAGTTGAAGGTGGCAGAGTTGGGATTGAGGGAGAACAACATTACCATAGTCAATGCGAGACATAACGAGTGACAGAACCAGAGTGGTCAGTGAGAGTGTGGTCGTGAAAGGACGAATGGCATGGAACTGTCTGAGTGAGTAGAAAAAGCAACGAATGAGGAGTGAGAGCTGCTTGTGGAAGGATAGAGCAGAGTCAAAAGTGATGCCAAGGTAGCGTAGGGAAGTAACTAAGGAAATGGGGGAATCAGAAAGGGAAGGGGCCAACAAAAGACAGGGACCACCGAAAGTGAACCAGACAGCAGAGGTCTTAGATGGGTTGACGTGAAGAAACTTGGAATTTAGCCAGCAGGTGATATGCTCGAGACAAGCGTTGAGTGGGGCCAAGTTAGGAACAGAGGGGCTAGTGCGGTGAAGAAGGATGATATCATCAGCATAGTAATATGCTGACAGTCCAGACTGCTGAATTAAGAGAGTGTGTGGAGCCAGGAAAACATTGAAGAGGAGAGGGGCCAGGATGGAACCCTGGGGAACACCACAGGGAAGTGGGAGGGGATCAGAAGACATAGCAGCCAAGATGACCGAGAAGGAGCAAGAAAAGAGGAAGGAATGGAACCAGTGAAGTATTGTATCATGAATGCTGGCTTCACATAGATATGTCAGAAGAGTGCGGTGATCAACTAGGCCAAAGGCAGAAGAAAGATTGAGGGAGGCAGCCAGAGAAATATCAGAACGGTTGTGAGAAGTGTGGAGTTTGTTAAGAAATGCAGGAGGACAGTTTTAGTGCTATGACCCGGCCTAAAGCTGTACTGACAGGGGTAAAGGAAGTAAATGGACTCAAGGTGAGAGGAGAGTTGTGAAAAGACAACCTGCTCAAGACTTTTGAGAGAAAGAGAAGGTTAGAGACGGGGCAGTAATGAGAAGGGTCAGCATGGTCAAGAGAGGTTTTTTTGAGCAGACTACAGACTAACAATCGGGCTGATGCAGAAAAGCTTAGCACGCCATTTTCTGGCACTTCTCCCGCACTAGGTTTGCTCTCTGATGCAGAACGCAAGCTAGCACCAGAAAAACGCCAAAAAAACAGCCGCACTAAACTGCAGCAGACTTAGCATGCAAATCGCTGCATAAGTAGTTGTACCCAATGTAAAAACGTTGTGCTGAAACTTAGCGCAGCTTTTTACACTGTTTTTTTTAACGCTGGATCTTCACCCCAGCTTTGGGTAGGCATAAAGATCCAGCCAGGAACAAAAATATCTTCTGTTGTGAAGTTTGACACTTCACCTCAGATGATCCAGGCATTGGGAAAAGCCCCTGGTGACTTCCCCCAACACCAACCCCCTGATAGAAACCAAATGCTCGGCAGCCTCGATTCCCCTGCCCGCCCAATAAGAAATTCTCTGGTGGCCCAGCGGCCCCAATCCCCCCACCCAATACCAAAAATCCCTGGTGGCCCCCCAAACCCCTCCGCCCTTTCCCGGTATCTTGAAAAATGGCAGTGCCTGGCCCTGCGCAGTGCACCCTGGAATACACTGGGCACGGTTAGAGTAGTTACTCACCTGTAACAGGTGTTCTCCAGGAGCAGCAGGAATCAGTCCTCACATATGGGTGACGTCGGCACCGACGGAGCCCTCGCGGAGCAATTTTCCCCAGCTTTCAAAGAAAGCCTTTGGGAATTGCAGCGCGCATGCGCGGTCCCCTTCCCGCCCAAGGGTGCCATCTTGCTCAGTCTGCTGACATAGCTAAAAGATTAGCAAAAAATTAGCAAAAACGAAATCATAGGACTGCAACTCCAAGGGGAGGAGGGAGGGTTGTGAGGACTGATTCCTGCTGCTCCTGGAGAACACCTGTTACAGGTGAGTAACTACTCTTTCTCCAGGACCAAGCAGGAAGTCAGTCCTCACATATGGGACTCCCAAGCTTAAGGCTACCGGAGACCCTAAGCACAAAAAAGGAGCTCCCTCAAGCTCAGTAGCACAGAAGGAAGGAATCTTCTCTGAGTACGCCTCCAACCGGTAGCCCAACATCCGGGACGGAGGGCAGGAGTTGCCTATACCTCAAAGAGATTACGGAGGACTGCCTGTCCGAAAGCACTGTCCCTGTGGGACTCCCTCTCCAGGCAGTAATGGGCTGCAAAAGTCTGGCTTGAAGACCAAGTAGCGGCCCGGCAGATGTCTGCCAATGGAACAGAGCGGAGGTAAGCCACTGACGCAGCCTTCGCCCTAACACGATGAGCCGTGACTCGACTTTCCAACGAGAGGCTGGCTGCCCCATAAGCCCAAGCGATACAGTCAGCAATCCAGATGGACAGAGTACGCTTGGAGACAGGGAGCCCCAACTTATTGGGGTCATAAGACATGAAGAGCTGAACAACCCTTCGGTGTTCCCGCGTACGGTCAAGGTAGAAGGTTAACGCCCTCCTACAGTCCAGGGTATGCAGGACCATTTCAGCTCGGCTGGAGTGTGGCCTGGGAAAGAAGGTCGGAAGTACCACCTCCTGGTTGATGTGAAAAGGGGAAACCACTTTAGGAAGAAACTTAGGGTGAGTCCGTAGGACTACCCTATTCTTGTAGAACCTAGTGTAAGGAGGATCAGATACTAGGGCCTGTAGCTCACTAACGCGTCTAGCAGAAGTGAGGGCTACCAAGAATAAGGTTTTCCAAGAAAGAAAACGAAGATGACAGGTAGCCATAGGTTCAAAAGGCGGACAGGTAATCTGCTGTAAAACCACATTCAGATCCCAGTCAGGGGCTGGTGGGCGCAAAGGTGGTTTAAGGAGAAGGAGGCCTCTGAGAAAACGAGCCACTAGAGGGTGGCTGGAAAGAAGTCTGCCATCCACCGGCATGTGATGCGCAGAAAGAGCACTGAGGTGGACCCTGACCGAGTTGGACTTAAGTCCAAGATTGGAGAGGCAAAGCAAGTACTGCAAGACCACTGATGCCGAACAGGAGAAGGGATCTTGAGACTGCTGAGGACACCAGACGGAGAACCGACGCCACTTAAGAGCGTAAGACTTCCGGGTGGAGGGTCGCCTGGAGGCCAAGACGACTTCCTCCACATCTGGAGGCAGCAGGAGGGGAGCAAGGACTACCCTTTCAGCAGCCAGGCCATCAGATGAAGGGACCGGAGGTTGGGGTGTAGGAGAGTCCCGTGATCCTGGGTCAGGAGATCGGGCTGAAACCCCAGAGGGAGAGGAGTGTCCACCGCCAGCTGCATCAGAAGCGGGAACCAGGGCTGTCTCGGCCACCGGGGAGCCACGAGGATCATTGAGGCTTTGTCCCGGAGAACCTTGAAGAGCGTCCGAGACACCAGTGGCATGGGAGGAAAGGCATACAGAAGGCCTGTGGACCAGGAGAGAAGAAAAGCATCCGCCGCTACCCTGAGAGGATGCGGTTGTCGAGAGCAGAATCGGGGAAGTTGCTGGTTGAGAGGACTGGCAAAGAGATCCATGGTGGGTAGGCCCCATTTGAGAAAGATCCGCTGAAGCACTAACGGATCCAATCTCCACTCGTGTGGCTGGAGGATTCTGCTCAGTTTGTCTGCCAGGCAATTTTCTTGACCCGGGAGATAAACAGCTTTGAGGAGGATGCCGCGGTTGACTGCTCAAGAGCACAGCTTTTGTGCTTCCCGACAGAGAAGGAAGGAGCCTGTGCCCCCTTGTTTGTTCACGTAGAACATCGCAACTTGATTGTCCGTCTGGACCAGCACAGACTGGTGAGAAGTGAGGTGGGAGAAGGCCCTCAGAGCCAGGCGGATAGCTCTGAGCTCCAGGAAGTTGATCTGCTGGGCAGACTCCCAAGGAGTCCAGAGGCCTTGAGTACATGTCCCTTGGCAATGTGCTCCCCAACCCAGGAGAGAAGCATCGGTCGTCAGGACCTGAGAAGGCGGAGGAGACTGAAAAGCCATTCCTAGCACTAGGTTTGGCAGATGAAGCCACCATTGCAGAGAAGAGACCAGCGGGTCGGAGATCTGTACGGAGTCCGCTAGGCTCCCAGTGGCCTGATGCCATTGTGTGCGAAGGCACCATTGAGCAGGTCGCATGTTCAGGCGGGCATTGGGGGTCACATGGACTGTGGAAGCCATATGGCCGAGCAGTCTCAGAAATTGCCTGGCAGAGACCAGGGAATTGCTGTGAAAGTGGCTGGCAAGATCCATGAGCCTGTTTGCTCTGTCGAGAGGCATAAAGGCTCGCGCCTGAAGCGTGTTTAATCTTGCGCCGATGAACTCGAGATCCTGAGAGGGGAGCAAAGTGGACTTTGCGAAGTTTATGACAAAGCCCAAGTGCTGGAGCAGAGCCACAGTGCGGTGCGTGGCGTGAGTGGCCTCTTGGGAAGACTGTGCTCTGATGAGCCAATCGTCTAGGTATGGAAATACAAAGAGGCCTTGAAGTCTTAGATAAGCCGCCACCACTGCTAGACATTTGGTGAACACCCTTGGTGCGGAGGATAGGCCAAAGGGTAGTACTCTGTACTGGTAATGATTGCCCCCCACAACAAACCTGAGATATTGTCTGTGGCTGGGGTGGATGAGGATGTGAGTGTAGGCATCCTTTAGATCCAAGGAGCATAGCCAGTCTCCCTGCTGGAGGTAGGGCAGCAGGATTCCAAGGGTAAGCATCTTGAACTTTTCCTTTGCGAGGAACTTGTTGAGGTTTCGCAAGTCCAGGATGGGTCTGAGGCCTCCTGTTATTTTTGGTATCAGAAAGTACCTGGAGTAAAAGCCTTGACCTCTCAGGTGGTGGGGCACCGGTTCCACAGCCTGTTCCTGAAGACGACTTGCTAACTCCTGAAGGAGTAAGTCCCTGTGCAGAGGGAGTCTGAGAGGCTCCCCTGGAAAGTAGGAGGGAGGTACCTGGTGGAAGTGCAGAAGATAGCCTTCTTGGACTATGTGAAGCACCCAGGTATCTGTAGTGATGTTGGACCACCTGTGGGCAAAGTGGACCAGCCGGCCTCCTGTGCTGAGAGAAACCAGCTGAGGGGGAGAGGCTATGCTGATGAAGTCAAAAAACCCCACCCTGCTGAGCAGGGGCCGGTGGTGCAGGCTTGGGGGCTTGCTGCCTACGGGACCCATTACCCCATCCCTTGGCCTGCTGACCCTGTTGGGGAGCTGCTGAGGCCTGATAATGAGGGTAGTGTTTATAGGCAGCCGCCTTCCTTGGGTAAAAGGGCCTTTTTCCCCGAGCCCTTCTTCTTCTGAGAAGGGGCAGAGGTCTTCCTTGAGAGCCGAGTCCTGGTGAGAGTCTCGGTCTCGATCTGTGCAGCCTTCTCATCCATGGGTTTGCCAAAGAGGTTTTCACCTCTGCAGGGGACATCGACCAACTTGTCCTGCACCCATGGCTCGAGGTCGGATGACTGAAGCCAAGCCTGTCGGCGGGCACAGATGCCGGCTGCGGCTACTCGAGCCGATGCTTCAAAGCCATCGTAGGCTGCTCGAGAGATAAACTTTGAGCACTCCCGAATACCAGTTGACAAGGCTTGGAACCTCTGCAAAGGTTCTTCGGAGAGACCAGCAGAGAACCCGGCTATTTCTTTAGCCAGGTCTCGGAGATACATGCCCATATAGAGCTGGTAGGTCTGGACTCGACAAGCAAGCATAGAGCCCTGGAAACACTTCCTACCAAGGGCATCCAGGCTTCGAGCTTCCCGACCAGGAGGCACCGAGGAGTGCATCTTCTGACTCTTAAGTCTATGCATGGCCGATTCTACCACCATGGAATGGTGCGGTAGTTGTGCCTTTTGGAACCCGGGGCTCTTGCGGACTGGATAAATGGAATCGACCCGCTTGCTTAACACCGGCAACGATGCCGGGCTCTCCCACATGCGGAAGAGAAGTCGTTCCAGCATCGGAGGAACCGGTACAGTAAAGGCCTCCTTTGGGGGAGAGTCATACTGGAGGGCATCGAGCTCTTCGGCTCGAGGCTCCTCCTCGGGATCCGCGGGGAAGGCCAAGGCCTTGGCCATATCCCGCACGAAGTCCGAGAACCGGGTATCCTCCGGGGGGGACCGTCTCCGAGGTTCGGACTCGGGGGAGTCCGATGGGACACACCGAGTCCGAAAAAAGAACCAGGTGACTCTTCGTCCTCAGATTCCCAGGCTGACTCCTCGGAGGAGGAGTCGAGCGGCTCCGGTCGGGCGGGCATCGATGCCGTCCACCCCGATGCCGAGGGAGTCGGCGTCGACGACCTCGGTCCCGAACGGGAGGCCAAAGGAGACCGTGACCGAGGATAGACTCGAGCCCTCATGGACTCGAGGATCGGCTCGGTCTCCGGGGTCGACTTGGACGTCGACGTCCCGGTGGTCAGGGCAGAAGCACCGGCGAGGCCAGCGATCAATGCCCGCTGCTGGTCCATGAAGGCAGTCAGACTGCTCTCCAAGGCCGTCAACCTGAGTCCGAGCTCAGGAGACCCAGCAGCCCCCGACTCGGGCCCCGACGGCGTCGGGCCCAACGTCGGCTCCTTCGGAGGCGAGTCCATGAGGACTACAGCACTTACGTGAGCAGGCGAGTCCATCTCGAGACGAGGATGTTTGGAAGGCCTCTCCATCTCCGAGGACCCGGGACGGCTATCGGGGCTATGCGACCTGGCCCTCGAGGAACCAGGAGCGTCCACCGATGCCGCCCTCGCGGGTTTCTTCTTCCGATGATGTTCCCGGGTAGGAGACCCCCGCTCAGAGGAACTTCGACGATGCTCAGGACCAGAGTCCCGAGACGTCGAAGCCTCTGACGAGGTCCGGGCCCGGCCGGAGTCAGAGAAGATATGTTCCCGCTGATGCTGCCGACTCCTCAACGCTTTTGAGGACATCTTGCCACATGGACCACAGATCATCGGGTCATGATCGGGTCCGAGGCAGCGGAGGCAGCAGTCGTGTGTGTCGGTAAGAGACATGAGCTTCTTACACCGATCACACTTCTTAAACCCGCTGGCAGCCATCGGGGGAAAAAGGGCCCCTGCGAGGTCAAAAGACAGGGCTGCCAGTGAAAAAGAAAAAAAGGCGCGTAATCTGTCATGAAGGACAAAAAAACGAAAAATAAAGAACGGACTCGCAACCGGCGTCGCGGGTCCAGGCGGGAAAAGAACCGGCGTCGAACTGAGAAAAAAGACAAATAAAATCAACTTTTCTAGCAGTGAATTACAAACAACGTCTGTAGGGCTCCGCGGAAAAAAGAAGACTGAGCAAGATGGCACCCTTGGGTGGGAAGGGGACCGCGCATGCGCGCTGCAATTCCCAAAGGCTTTCTTTGAAAGCTGGGGAAAATTGCTCCGCGAGGGCTCCGTCGGCGCCGACGTCACCCATATGTGAGGACTGACTTCCTGCTTGGTCCTGGAGAAAGACCCCCCAACAGAGGGTGTAATTGCGTCCAGTGCATTCCAGGATGCCTAGGTCTTCTGAGGTGGTGTCAAATTTCACCTCAGATGACGCTGTATCTCTGGGACAACATTCCAAACTTCTGTGTGCATGTGTTTAGCTTGCTCTCCCAGTTTAACGCTGACGTTTTGAGCAGTGGGTAATTTGCATATTGCATTCCAGCGCAAAGAGTCAGCGTTAAACCTGCACTATGAAAGCTTGCGCTAGAGCTTTAAGCACTGGGCTCTAGCACCGGGTTTCTGCATCAGCCTATATGTGCAGAATTTATTTATTATCATTACAATTTATTTATTATTATTACAATCAGAATGGTTCCAAAAAAAAAAAAGAAAGAAGCACCTGTTATGACACAGCAATGATTTATCTCTGCGCTTCTCCCTAGCTGTAGAGAATCAGCAGCAAGTTTCCCAGACAGCCTTCAGCGGCAAAAAAGGCAAAATGTCGCCTCTTTTACTTTTGCTGTGGAACAGAACTCATGTCTTTGCTGAAGATGTGCTAAACATACCTCACACTAAAACCGGTAAGGTTAGGGCACAGGAAGGGAGCTGTGTGGGTTTGGCTGTTTAATGGTAAACTTGCTTCTGTTGGCACGCTGGCACAATAAGGATATTGTTCCAGAATACTGTCCTTTTCTTTTATTAGGTATGTGAAGTTTCAGCCAGCTCTCCCCAATGATTAGTTCAGCATGAATGTATGTACTTAGCTCAGGATTCAGCTGGAGACAACCCAAGCAGATACAATCGCTTTCCCACTAAATCCACTTCCGTCCTCACATGATACCCAGCAGAGCTACCAGCTTTGCAGTAGCTCACAAGGTGACTGGAAAGCTGCAGGTCACAAGGGACAAGCAATAGGGGTTAAACTTACCTGGAGTGGCAGCGATAATCTGTCAGTGCTTCCCACACCTGTCCTGGGGGCTCTCGATCCAGTCAGGTTTTCAGGATATCCACAATGAATATGCAGGAGATAGATCTGCACGCAGTGGAAGCAGGGTCTGCAAATCTCCTTCAGAGTGGATATCCTGAAAACCCAACTGGCTGGAGAGCGCCCAGAACCACTGAAAAATGAAAGCACGGAGCTGAGTTACAGCCCTAATCACTCTAGGAGTCCGGTTAGCTGGGCCAGTGTGGTCTTTATCATCCATCATTTACTAGGTTATTAAGAATTAAGCTAGGTGAGCATAGGGGGGATTAAATTGAAGATATTCATTTAGTATCAAGAAATATGATGTAGGGGGTTGGAAATATTTAGAGAATTCTGGTCATGTATGATTTAACAGTCGTTGTTTTGCATAAATCAGTGGTTCTCAACCCTGTCCCGGTGCACCCTCTAGCCAATCAGGTTTTCAGGATATCCACAATGAATATGTATGAGACAGATTTGTATTCATTGCATCTTTCTCATGCATATTCATTGTGGATATCCTGAGAACCTGATCGGCTAGGGGGGGTACACCAGAACAGGGCTGAGAACCATTAGCATAAACACATATAGCATATCCCCTTCACTTCTAAGAACCAGTGCCCAAATAGATGAACATTTTGCTTGAGCGGTGAGAATTATGGTACAAGAATTAAGCAGATTGGAGGTATTAAATTGTAACAATGAGGTCATGACTGACAGGAACTAAGCCAGGTGGATTATATGTAGTTGGGATCTAATGGGTAATCAGAACTGAGCCTAAGAAAACATTTAAAACAGTCTGCAAAGGTGAATTGACGGGTCACTTTTCTAATTGGTTAACCTGTAAGAATCAGGAAATGGATTGCCGGACCTTCAAGGCAAACACAGTGCAGTCTCCCCTCAGAGGCAGAAAGGACCTGCATATCATTCACACACACACTAAACCAAACAGAAAGGGCTGGGGAAGCATATATGCCCCTCCTGGCGACGGTGGGGACAGGGAGGGTGCAAGGATCTATAAGGCACCTTAGGCGAGCCCTCAATCTTGCCGAACCCCTGCCCCCATGCACGCAATGAAACAAAGCTAGGGTTGAATCAACCTGTTGCGTTGATATGGGGTGAGCAAGCAACCCTAATCCTTGGGAGGAACTGTGAAGTAATCAGAGACCCAGAGCTCAGTAAATTCAATAACTAGTACACCAATTTTTCTTTCAGCTCTGGGTAACTGTTTTATTTAACAGATTGGGGAAAATGTTCATATTTCATTCCCTATCTTCACCCCTCTCCTGGTTTCCATCATGCTGCAAATTCGAAATCTGCAGTGGGGGGGGGGGGGGAGAGGGGGCACTGCTTCTTTGAAAAATTGAAGATGTGGCCTTCAGGTAATATCTACACACAGCAACCAGCCCTCTGCGAAGTCAAATCCAGGAAGAGCTTTCTTTGAGATCACTGACAATTTAAGACCACTAGTTCTCAGGAGAGGCATGGCAGAGAGGGCGCCCTTCTTTAAACAGCCCCCCTGCCCTATCTGTTACAAAGAGATGCAATGGTATCAGGTCTAAGGTTATAGACATGGGGGGAGGGGGCTGATAATCAGTTTTAATGATGTCAATAAATGTCTATTTTAGAGAACTTGAATGTGACACTCAGATAAGTACACTTTTACCTCCACTGTCGCTGTGCTAAACTGACTTTTCTTTTTATTACCTCTGCAATTTTTATGCATCTGCTTGAATTATTCTTTTTGATCTTGACATATAAATACCCCCTAAAGACTAATACATACAGGGAAATGGACTGAGAGTTGTTTTATTTTCATTACAATAAAACAACCAAAGGAAACCATTTGTTGCAGTTTGGGACCAATGATTCTATGTGAGAGCTCTGTCTGCAGTAGTAAGTGAGCAAGTTTATTGGTGTTGGTTAGCTCTAGACTGAGGTTCCTTAACGATCTGATTGCTCTATTTTATTATCCATTGGATATTTTTATGCATTATATATCTCAAATGTTTACAAAAACAAAACAAAACAATCCAGATTGAGATAAGGAAAACTAAAGAACAAAACAGCAGAATACAGAAAGAAAAATCTCACAAGTCCACATCTAGAAGAGACGGGCGCATATAACAAAATAAAGAAAACATTATCAAGCTTGATTATATGCCGGCAAATAATTACATGCCCAATTTATACTAAGTGGTCCAGCAAAGTACAATCCATTGGGGTATTAAGGGATTATAGTAGGAGTCATTTCCTTGATGTATTTTGCCACGCATGGCATTTTACGGATTAGTCATGATTTTGGGCCTCTTGCAGGTGCTGTTTCGCTGTAGATGACGCTGTAAGGGGACCATAAATTCCTAGCATTCAGATTAACAAGGTGTGCTAGTAGCGAGTGACGGTGGGTGGCTGTATATGCGAATAACCTGTTCTAGAGACTGGACCATTAGGTGGACGAGGTGGGCATCTAGAGTGCCAGCCCTCCAGGGGTGCCCGTTGCTGCTGCTTTTGCCCCTCTCGAGACTTGCAGCAGTGGCAGTGGCTTCAAACAGCCCTGCAGCGCCCACCTTACAACTTTGGCACCACGAGGCTGTTGGCTTCCACCCCATCTGTTGCCCGATGCCAACTCCATTTGCAGAGAGGCCGCAGTGGCAATGAGAACCCCGGTGGGGGGGGGAGGGGGGCGATGAGGTTCATCTAGGGTGCCTCATCTCTTGCACTGGCCCTGTCTACAGCAAGGGGTTTTGTCCTTCCTTATTCAACCTTCCTTGGAGCTGCACATGCCCTAGGAGTGGGACTGGACTCTGAGGACAAGGATGGGCTAGGCATGGGAAAGGACGTGTTCAGTGCTCAGGACTGTCTCCTTGAAGGGGCTCAAGAGCCTGAGATGAGAGGAATGACTCAGTGAGTATTATCAAGCAGAAGGTGAACGAGTCAGAGTGTATAAGGAGAAGGCTGGTAGCTGAGGTCTGGCCACTAGCCTGGAGACCACAGTGATCTAAGAGGAAGAGGTGCCTTGCCATTCTCAAGAGCAAAGAAAGGAGAGAGTAGAAGGCTCTAGAAGCTAAAGCATCTGTTTTGCATTTCCATTGAGGCTGCTTTTATGCCCCTTTTGCAGAAACAGTCTCCAGAAGAGAACTGTCCAGTCTGAATGAGGAGTTTTACTGGAACAGAGTGTGTTGGCCTGCTGATTTAGAGCGGCACACAGATGAAACAAAGAGCATCCTTGATGGGTGGGGGGGTGAAGGGGGGGCTTGAAAGCATGCCTTCCTTCCCACCTAGCACAGCCCCAGGGTCAGGGAAGTGGAATGCCAGCCTCAGCTACCACCCTACCAATCCTGGGCTCTGTCCACATGGTACCCCAGAGCTACAGCCAGAAGGCAGGCAATTATGTACACATTTCTCTATAGATGCTTAATACTAAACACATGCAAGAGCTCCAATATAAATCTCGGTATTTTAGGGCTCTAGGAGCTTTCTAAAGACGTGGAAGTGCCCTGCAAGACCTAGCAACTGACAGCTCTGAGTGCACCAGGCTCACTTCCGAGCCAACTCTGCCGACACACTCCCTTCACTGGTTTGTCTGGTTCTCTGTGGAAAAGCTGAATGGTTCTTTGCTCAGCAGTAGTACATGGCTGTTACATAATTAGTTTGGCTGAAAAGTGGTAAGGGGAGGGGCACAGGTAGAGAAAGTGGAAAAACAAATGAGGCCGATAAGACAGGTGCGAGTGAGCAAGACGCTGTGCCCTCCTAGTCCGAACATATGTAACTAAAGCAACTAAACTCACATCCTTTACTCTAGGGATCAGTGCGAAAACAGGGGATGTTTAAAAAGATTTGAAGTAATAAACTTTTGTGTCAGTCAGTCCTCATGGTCTTCTTCAACTTTAAACTCTCAAAGAGGTTATGCCATTAACTCATGCATTTCGGTCTTGAAGATCAAGAGAGAACTGAAGGTCAAATATGCTGTAGGTGGTATCTGGCACTTCGACTAACTTAGTACATTTGCCTAATAAAAGGTATCACCTACAACTTGTTTGACCTTTGCTTCTATGTTTCCAAGTGGATTTACATGGCAACGGCACTTCTTTAATGAACAGCAAAAGAGAAACATTCCCCCTTAGAGTGGGCTGAAATCTTCAGCTTCAAACTGTTTGCCATCTCGAGCTGCAAAATGGCTTTATGTCAAAAAATCCAAAGTACTGGTATTTGCTTTTATTGTTTACCTTTTACCCTTCCTTCTCTCATTCTGTCTCCTTCTGAATCACATCTTACAAGTCTTAAGCATTTTGCTAGGGCTCCTATCGCAGGACCCGATATTCAAAGGCTTTTACACGGTTTGCAGAGCTGTAAACCGTGTAAATACCGCTTAGAGGGATATTCAGCGGTGCTAATACTGTTAGTGCTAACGAATATCCCCGAGTAAGGCTGCTACATGCCCCGATGATAACCGTGTTGCAGCGGGGCGTGTTGTGGGCGGAGCAGAGGCAGCACCCATCGCTAACCAGACAGCGACGATATTGCACCATTGCCCAGTTAGGCACAGCAAAAGCAGGCCTATCTTTACCCGCAGGAGCTAACCGCACAATAGTGCAATATCGCCGCTGCCGCTTAGCTTCTGCAGCAACCCCGGATTTTCAATGCCAGGGCCACATATGACCCCAGCATTGAATATCCACATTTAATGTTCAGCACCAGTGGCTGCCGGTGCTAAATATCAGGCCCACAGTCTTTAGCTCTCACTCCTCAGCTCTACTTTTTTGTTCTCTCTCCTATCCACCTCCTTTGCCCTACCTCTTTCTATGTTTTTCTCCCTCTCTGTCACACTTCCCCCTTGTCTATTCTATCCATGTTCTTTCCTCTTGATTCTCCTCTCCTGCCCTCCTTTTAGTACCTATTTTTTCTCTCTTTACTATATCTTTACCCCCTCTTCCTGTCATTCCCCCTCTTTTGCTCTCCTCACTCTATCTGTCTTCCTTTTTTATCTTTGTTCAAATCCATCACTCCCTTTCCCCTTCCTGTATTCAACCTTGCCATCCTTACTCATGTGATATTTTCCTTCTCCCTGCTCTTTTCCTCCCCTTGCCTAACTTGGTGCTAGCAGGCGTTACACAAGATGAGGCGCAGGCCCTAAGTGCATTACTGGGACTGATGATCTGCAAGCATGAGAAAAGAATAGATGCAATAGCTATGGATTCCAAACATTCCCTCAGACTGAGCAGCATTACCCGTGACACATTAGAAATGGCTATGCAAAGTAGATAGACATGTGCTCTGCTCGAACACTGTTTCATCTACTCGTCATCCTTGATCTAGCTCTGAAACTGATCAAGGTGAAAATTACAATCAATGACCACTTAAAAGAAACTAAAATTTAACTTGGAAGCGTTTCCGATTCATCGGGTCTTGATGGAATCGACTGACAGGGGCAGTTGAGATAACCCTTGTCTCATGTGGTGTATACAGTGCTCAGACGTGTTTGCTGCTGTCAAGGCGGTGGGATTACTGACCCTATACAAAGTGAGATTTTGACCTCCATTAAGTGTACACAAGCTCATTTTGGCACATCTTTGCAGTTTTCCGGATCACGCTGCATCTTAGTAACTGGAGCCAACGTTTCAGCCATTGCACCGTGGCTTTCTTCAGTGCGAAGTGATTAAGCAGTGGATACTATTCTCTTTTATAGTAGTCCTCAAACTGGATTGGTGGGATTGAGGCAGGAAATATGAATTTTGGCTGGAAGGTTTTTGGAGAAAGGCTGGAGACCTCTCTTTTCCCACAGATTGGAAGTTTCTCTGGTGAGTTTAAAGATGTTCTCCCTGTAGAGTTTCTTTAAATGTTCTCTTGGGCTTCCAAGCCAGTATGATGATCTTTGCAGTTTTCTAGGTCATACTGTGTCTTAGTAACTGGACCTGGCGTTTCAGCCAGCAGATTCTCAGAACGCAGCCTGGGAGCCAGGGACGGCCCAAGGGTATCTGCTGTCCTAGGCAGAAGCCCCGGCCGTACTGCCCCACACGGAGCTGTGCTGCCCCCCCCCCCCATGCTGAGTCATGCTGCCGCCGATTCCAGCGGTGGGGTCGAGGGGGGTGTGGCTCGGTGGCAAGCCATGTGCTTCGGTATCCTTGATATGCCGCTTCTGACCCCCATCCGGGGTTCAGAAGTGGCAGGCTATGTGGGCCTTTCCGTCCTCAGGGCTCCATTCTTGCTCCTAAACTCTTCAATCTCTTTCTAGCTGAGCTCCCCTTGCAATGCTCCTCCAATCTTTGGTTTTAACTGGGGTTCTTTTTTTAATGTAGATGACATTCAGATAATCCTTACACTGATCCCAATTACCCAGACCTCAACCCATTTAATGCCTGCTTGGATGCCGTCATCCACTGTCACAACATAAATTTCAATTCAATCCTCTGAAACCCAAAACTATTGGATTTGTCACACTGGATACACGGTGGCATAAGTTCCAATGATAGGCATCTAAGCAAAATTTTGCTGAGAGCCCCATATTGTCACGGGCCTCTCCTCATGCGGCGGCAGCAGCAGCGATGACACACTTACTTGCTAATCTTTGCCACGCTGCCTCTGCTCTTGTAGTTTTTACTGCACACCCAGCGGCCGTTCTCTGCCTGGCCAGAGTCTCGTGGTGCACCTGTTATTGTGAAACTCTGGCCCAGTAGAGAACAACCACTACACATGAGGCAAACTTACAAGAGCAGAGGCAGCACAGCAAAGATCATCAAGTAAGTTTGCCACGGTGCTTTACCACCGCTGTGCAGGCCCCTTTTCTGCCTGCCCCCCCCCCCCCACACACACACATTGCGGGGGCTGCTTCAGTAGAAATTACACCACTGTGGATACACCATTAGCTGTGATCATGAAATCTTTTCTTTGCTCTGTGGTAAATTCGATCCATTAAGTACCTTCTGGACAACAAAATGTCCAGCTATTAATTACTACACTTAGTGATACTTGGTGACTCCCTTCTGAGGGGCTATACAGGCAGCATCTGCCATCCAGACACGATGTTCTGGGACATTATGGAGAGTTTGCCGAGACGCCTCAAGCCTACTGACTATTATTCAGTGCTGCTCATCCACGTTAGCACAAATGATGCTGCTGGTTTCCCACCCGAGTGTATCAAAGGTGACTTTGTGGCTCTGGAAGAGAAGGTGAAGCAGTTAGTATGCAGATGGTGTTCTCCTCAATCCTCCCTTTTAGGGGCCAGGGTCAGGGCCAAGGCCAATAGGTTGGCATCCTGGAGATGAATGCATGGCTGCATGGATGGGGTCATCGAGGGCATTTCTGCTTTCTGGACATGGCATGATTTTCCAGTGGCTGCTGAGCAGAGATGGAAAGACGTCTGTCTTACTCAGGAGGGCTCTAAACTAGGATTGTTGGGGATGGGTGGAGAAAGCCCTCAGGTAAGTATAGAAAAGGGGGAAAAGGCCAACATCTGGACAGCTGTGTATTCTAATGCCCACAGTATGCAAAATAAAGGTCCAGATTTAGCAGCTGTAATGGGCTGACTTAGATATAGTGGAAGGCATGAGACATGGTACACAGAAAATAATGACTGGGATGTAGTAAAATCAGGCTATAATCTATTCAGGAAAGACAGGGTAGGAAGAAGGGGAGGAGACGTGGAGTTACATATATAAAACAATATTAAAGCCACAGAACTACAGGACTTATGAGTTAGTCTGGAAAGAGGGAATGGAAAATCTATTTACACTGGTGTGATATACAGATACCCTCTCTCCCCCAGGCAGAAATTTAAGTGAAGATATTCATAATATTGCTATTACTATTGGTAGACGATTTAAATTTACTAGAAGTAGGGAGATCCCGGATTCTCCACAGGGCCCAGGGGTAACTGTTCCAGCAACTGGCAATGGAACCCAAGTGAGAGGGAGTAATACTGGCCTTGGTGGCTACAAATGGGGAGAGTGTTTAACTTTGTATTAGGATTTTAACAAAATACACAAGCAAAGGTTGAACAAAGGTTGGTAAAGAAATACAGTCGTCAAAGGAAAATCAAAAACCCATATCAAAAGATTAAAAAAAAAAAGATACTCTAGCCTTCATTCCTTTAGACCACAGTAATAGAAGGGGAAGGAGAGAAAACAGTATGAGCAACAAAGTTATAAAACAAAAAATATGGCACTAGGTGCTCATCCTCCAGAACATATACGAGTCACCATTTTCCATCATGTCCTCAGGTTGACGGGAAGAAAGGTGGGTGAGTGGGAGGGGGACGGGATTAAGGATCCCAAATGATTTCTCTTTCCTTCCAAACCAGTATTTTAGGAGAATAGTAATTTACGTAAGGCTGAATATGCAATATTTCTACATCATTTACAACAATTCAAAACGCCAAGTAATCAGAATTCGTGACATCAGCTAACTGAAGCCAGCAAGCTAATACCACCAAACTACGGAGAAAATAATGAGCTAAGAAGTGTTATTTATACCCATAAATATCTCAAATAAAAACGACTCTTAAGCCAGACTGTGCATCTTCTTTAAGAAATCCAAATTTTAATCGCCACCTGAGATCTAAAGCATCAAAGCAATATTTCTCAAAAAAAAAATTTCAAACAGAGCACACAAAAGAGATCAATTAACGTTTCCATTTTTCTTTCTGGATTCTATTTCGTCCCTAAGGCAAAGCCAGTGTTTGAAGTTTTAGCAAGGCTCCTGTTACCTCCGCCGACCTGCTAGTAACAGATGGAAGAGAATGAGAAAACCATTCTGCTCCTCCTAAGTGACGCAAGAACCACCATATTCTCCGCATCAAATCAATATGCTATGAAGGCAAGTTAAAAGCAGATAAACAATCTTGGTATAGAAGCTTTAAAAGAGAACTGCTGTGCGCTGTCATGCACCCATGTTTCCAAATGATTAAATGCATTAACAATACCCTGCTGAAGAATGCATTATAGCTCAAAGAAAGCTCGTTTTGTTTGATGAGAATTTATTTATATTTTCAGTTTGTCTGTCTGTGACATTCGGTTTCGCTGATGGGGACTAGCAATGCAAGTGTAGAAGTGATAACATAAGTGGTCTGGCAGAACTCATGCTGTCAGGCTGAAGACTATCACCAGAACAACTTGTTGATACCTCTCTCACTGCTGATGGATCGGGCTGGCAGGAATAGGAGAGGGGCATTGCATCAAACCATATCTGCCTCCTTCTCTGCCTTCCCTCAGGCTGTACGGTGTCCTGCACAGTTCAAACTGCCAGCTGAGGTCTCAGTAACAAAGAATGCATTGGTGTCCTGCAGTACAGCCACTCTCCTACTTCCTCTGCCTGCTTAGTCAGTGGAGGGCGGGGTGGAAAGAGGCTGGAGGGAAATCAGCTGGGGAATGAGAATGGGATCAACTCAGGAGATGAGGGAGATCGTCTTGGGGGGCGCGTAAAAATGGCTAGGGGATTAGAGGGAAGTTTTCAGTCTTCATTGGTCCTTGGCACCTTCTACTAACTTGCAAACTCTATTGAGCATGAACTTTCACTTTCGTGTCTGTACAGTACTGCATCCACCTTGTAGAGCTATATAAATATATAGCAGCTGGTGGGGGTGGGGGGTGATGAGGGGCTGGGGAATGAAAGAGGGATCGACTTAGGGATGAAGAAGCTGAAGGGAGGTGACAGAGAGGAACATAGAGGAAGAGGAGTGTGGAAAAAGACATAAGAAAGAAAGGCAAAAAGTAAAAAGAGAGTTAAAAATTGTGTGGCCATGACGTCCTACTCCTCTTTTCCTGTGGTTATCCAGAAAACAGTTCCCTTTAAGGTGCCTTGCAATTCTATTAGCATTTTCTTTTCAGCTATTAACCCTTTTGTACCTGATAACTAACTTCTGCATCCATTGGGAGGTGTGGGAGCCATCGGTGGAGGGAATGCTGGGTAAGACTTTGAGTGGGAGGGCAATGTTGGTGGTGGGAGATTTTAATGAGCATGTGGATGTGAGGGACGATAATAAAGCTACCTTTTTGCTGTCAGCTTTGGCTGCAGGGGGTGTGATGCAGATGGTTGAGGGCCCCATGCACCATGATGGGCACACACTGGATTTGATATTTGGGAATGATAGCATGTTAGTGGGAGAAGGTAGAAGAGATATTTATATTAAGCCAGTTCTATGGTTGGACCATTATTTGGTCTGGTGGAGGGGTGGGGGAGGTACTGGAAGGAGGTATGGGGAGTGGTTGACATGGAGAGGTGGATGGATGTTGCAATTGAGCGTCGGATGAGAGGGATGGATGATCCAGTGGATATAAAGATCGAGGATTGGTATCAGCAGGTGGCTGAAGCCTTAGATGTGGTAGCGCCAGTTAAGCGAGTGTTTATGTGTACAGGGAAGCAGCAGCTGTGGTTTATTGCAGAGTTGCGTGATCAGAAGAGGGTGTTTATAATGGTTGGAATGCTGATGGCGGCAGACCCGTCTGGAAGAGGATAGGAGGAGCTAGCGACAAGAGGCCAATATAGGCAGTGTGTTCAGGCTTTGAAGAAAGTGCAGGCTGGTAACCAGACCAAAGAGATCTTTCGTGGGACTACCACCCTGGTGGGGGAGGGGGGATGTTTTGGATTTAGATGTGATGGCGAGGCATTTTGTGTAAAAGGTATGGTGGTTGAAGCAGAGGATAGATGGCCAGTTTCTGGAGTTGGAGTCGTGTGATGGACAAATGATGGATTATAGATTAGAGGCGTTTGTGCATGTTACTGGCAAGTGTCTTTGTCAGCTCTTGTCAGGCTTGCAGAAGACTCTCGGGATTGGACCCTGTGCCTATTGAAAGGTTTAAAGCCGCTTCCCAACTTATGTTAGATTGGTTGCTTCCCTAAGGCAGGGCCATGTCCCAAGGCATTTGAAGGAGACGGTAGTAACCCCCATCTTTCAGAAGGTAGGAGGGGGGATTGGAGGGATTGTAAGGATTATAGACCCATTTTGAATTTACCTATGCTAGCAAAACTGGTTGAAAAGGAGGTTGTAGCGCAAGTGGGTTGTTATGTGGAAGAGTTTTCTCGCTTGGATGTGGGTCAGGGGGTTGCCATACTGATAGTGATATGGAAACTCTCCTTGTGGCGCTGCTGGATCAAGTATATGTTTGGTTGGACAAGGGTCTTTCAGTACTGTTGATCTCATTAGATCTATCTGCGGCGTTTGATTTGGTGGAAGGGGTGCTACTGTTGGAACAGTGTAGGAGGTTGGGTATTGGAAGGAAGGTCTTGGATTGGATTTGTTCCTTTATGAGTGACTGGCATTTTAGAGTGCGGGGGATGAATAGAAGTCACAAGTGTATGGCTGGGAGTGGGGAGTACTTCAGGGCTTACCGCTATCCCCACTATTGTTTAACATCTACTTGCAGCCCCTGGGTTCTCTGGTGCAGTCTTTTGGGCTCCATTTCTACACATATGTGGATGACCTACAGATCTTGGTCCCATTGTGGAGTAATCTGGAGGGGGCAGTGGAACAGTTGAAAGCCGTTTGGAGAAGGTGCACACTTGGTTGGTTAATAGTGGATTGATTCTGAATGTGGATAAAGCTGTATAAATTTGCAGTTTGGAACTGTATAGCAAGAGGACCTGAAATCCTACCTAGTGTGGTGGGTTATGTTATACCTTGGAAGAAGGAGTTGAAATCTTTGGGGATGATTCTGGAAAGGAAGGGGGTTGAAGATAATCAGATTAGCCAGATAGTTAGAACTGTGTGGTTGAAATTGTGATTGGCCCATCAATTGAGGGCGTTTTTAGATGATGGGGCCTGTGGTGAAGAGCGCCCTCCTGAGGAAATGGAGACTGAAGGAAATCCTGAAATGCAGCAGGATTTACACAGGATTTACAATCCTAAAAGGAAAAAAAAGCCCTCTTCTGGTGAGCTGAGAATGAAGACCAGCCCAGGGGAGGAGTTGAGCAGTGCTGATTGGGCACACCCAGGGGTTGGACGGGGTGTGGCTGAAAAAGAATCCCTTTATGAAGTGGTGAATGACGCTGCTAAACAGAACTGGAAGGGGAAGTCCCGGATTGAGATCAAGCAGATGACCAAGCAGATTAAGGGGATCAAGAAGAACAAGAAGAGAGAGAATAGCTTGAAGCAGAATTCCCAGGAGCAGAGGACCTGTGAGCAGAGGGCCGGGAAGCAGAAGCAGAATAGCTGTGAGAAACAGGAAAGCCATGAGCAGTTGACCAGGAAGCAGTTTGGCTGCACGTCTGAGCCTGGTAGCAGCAGAGGACCTGCAAGGATCTTAACAGGTGCTTGGAAAGGAAGTCCTACGAGAAGTGGACGAAGCCCTGGTTTAGAGTCTTGGGAAAAGGCAGAGCCCTCATGGATACAGTTTGGACCGGAGAGACCCAGAAGCCCTCACAGCTACAAAGCTTTTGAGCTACCTAAAAGGAGAGGAGCCTGGCAGAAAGACAGCAGTTTCTATAGGAACCTGGATAGAGAAGGTAAAGTCCCATCTCCTATATTTAAGGCTGTTTTAAAAGATCCCAATTGTTACCCTGAGTCATTCAAGCCAAGAGCTGAAGGGGGAAACATTATTGACTGGGAGAAAAACTCAGTGTTGGCTGACAACGGTTTGTCAGGAACTGAACAGGCTGAATTGCTCCTTCAGGACTTTAAAGAGTTCTTAGAATTGAAAGCAGGCAGTCAAAGCTGAATGAGGACAATAGCTCTGTGCAGTCAGAAGACTTTATGCAAGTGGAAAATGCCTTACCTTTGATAAACTCTGACGATAATAGCATGGACTGTTCAATATGCTGTAAGGAAATAGCAGTATAACAAAGCTTGTCTGTACCTTGTATGAAAAGAATACAACGTGGAAGTTTCTGCTGCCGTGCTCTGAAAACCTAATTGTTTGCACCTGAGTTTGAGTTCACACTTTGAAGGGAACAGTGATTGCATGAGGCTGCAATATATGTAAGTCACCTCTTGAGGCAGAGCTGAGTTAAGCTCCATAGAAGAAAAGCTGATCTCACTTTATGTTGTCTTATATTCCTGAGTTTCTTCTGTTACCATTTAAAGCACCATTTATGTTCATGTATCTGAATTTTGATGCGCTGGAGGAATCTCCCCAACACGAATAAAATATTCTTGCAAAGCCTTACCGTCTCTGGCGCAACTACATTTATCAGTGAGAGGAAGGAGAACAAAACTACATCTCCCATCATTCCAAGGGAATAGTTTTAATCCATTCCTCACGGGACAATAGGCCACTCCTGTCCTTTAGCCCTAGGGCGGGGGCAGGAGTGTCGCAGGCCTTACGGCTGGTAGTTCAGCCTTTTGTGCAGGGGGCTTTAGATTATTGTAATGTTCTTTATGTGGGCTTGCCAAGGAAATGTTTGTGAAGATTTCAGGTTCTGCAAAATGCTGTGGCCCGTCTCCTGTTGGGAGTGCACAGGCAGGACTGTGCTTGGCCTCTATTAGTCTGTTTACCCTGGCTTCCAATTTGAGAGCACTGTTTTTTCAAGTTATTGGTTATTGCCTTCTGGGTTTTATATGATTCACACCCGGAATATATGCAAGAACTCTTGTGCTGGTATACCCCTCCTCAGCCTCTACATTCATTGCAGGGGTGGTTGTTGGCCATTCCTAGTTTAGAGGATGTATGGAAAGTACACTGGAGGTCTCATGTGTTTAGAGTAGTGGTGTCAATGACGTGGAATGAGTTGCCTGAGATGCTGCGGGAGATGTTGAGTTTTCTGAGTTTTTGTAAGATTTTTAAGACGTTCTTATTTTTGGGTGAGGGGGACGAGGAAGGGGTGGGAGGGGAGGGGTGGGCATGTTGGGTTTTCTTGTGCTGTTTTAGAAAATATTATAAATCTGATTGTACACTCTTGTGATTGCCTTTGGTTAGAAAAGTTGCATAACCTTTTATAAATAAAAGAAGAGAATTGGACCAAGGGAGAGCCCTAGAGGTGGTGTACTTAGATTTCAGTAAAGCCTTTGACACCGTTCAGCACAGGCAACTTATAAATAAATTGAGCACCCTAGGGATGGACCCTAAAGTGACTGACTAGATTAGAAATTGGTTGAGTGGGAGGTGACAAAGGGTACAGGTAAATGGAGCTCACTCTGAGGAGAAGGCTGTTACCAGTGATGTGCCCCAGAGATCTGTCCTAGTCTTATTCTTTTTAATAGTTTTATTAGTGATATTGTGGAAGGACTGTCAGGTAAGGTTTGCCTCTTTGCAGATGATACCAAAATCTGCAATAGTGTCGACACAGAGGAAAGAGTATATAACATGAGGGATCTAGCTAAGCTTAAAGAATGACTGAGAATTTGGCAGCTGAGATTTAATGCTAAAAAATGCAAGGCCATGCATTTGGGCTGCAAAAATCCAAAGAAGCGGTACAGTGTAGGGGGTGAAGTACTTCTGCCCATGAAAGAAGAGCGTGACCTGAGCGTGATTGTTTCTGAAAAGGTGATAGCGAAAGCCAGAAGGATGCTTGGATGCATAGGGAGAGGAACAGCCAGGAATAATAAAGGAGGTGATAGTGCCTCTGTATACGTCTCTGGTGCAACCTCATTTGGAGTATTGTGTGCAATTCTGGAGACCGCGCCTTCAAAAGGATATAAACAGAATGGAGTTGGTGCAGAAGGTGGCTACTAAAATGGTCATTAGTCTTCATTATAAACCATATGGGGACAGACTTAAAGATTTTAATATGTGTACATTAGAGCAAAGGCAGAATAGAGGAAATATGATACAGACATTTAAATACTTCCATGGCATAAATGCACAAGAGGAGAGTCTCTTTGATTGAAAGTAAGCTCTGCAATTAGGGGACATAGGAAGAGGGTGCAAGGGGATAGACTCAGCAGTAATAGGCAGAAATATTTCTTATGTAAAGTGTGGTAGATGCATGGAATAGTCTCCCAGTGGAGGTAGTAGAGATAAGGATGGTATCTGAATAGAAAGCATGGGACAAACAGAGAAGATCTCTGAAGGAAAAAAAGGGACTACAGTAGTTGATATGGAAGGGCAGACTAGATAGAAACATGCCGGCAGAAACAGACCATATGGCCTATGTTTCTAAATCTATAAACTCCCTATGGTTCAATGAGAGAATTTAAAGATGCTTGGAAGAGAACATAGTGGTAAAGGTAGGTTGGGGGGGGGGGAGAGTAATGGATAGAAGAAACAAAGGAGGAAGTTTGAGGGTTTATACCACTAAAGGTACTATTCCTTTCTTTACATCATCACCAAAACTAATAAAAAAGCGTTTTCACATGCAGCTCCCACCCTATGGAACTCCCTCCCTGAAGAAATAAGAGCATTAAATGATGCAAAGGAGCTCCGCAAGAAATTAAAAACATTTTTGTTCATCTCCCATTTCGGCACATTAGAAAATACCTTACCACTAACAGGAAATGGCTAATAGATATCTCAGCGAATACCAATTCCAATTTTTTTCCTCAATTAAACTACAATTTAAAGTTGATTTAATAACTATTTGTAAATCCTGTAAATTGAAATATGTAAATAGTTCGAAATATGTAATAGTTCGTTTGTTATAGAACAAATTATTTAGCATACATAGTTCAATCTTGTTTAATGTATTTAGCAAACTTGTACCTAGTTAACTAATGTTTCATGTAAAACAGATCTGTTACTCTGTTCATTTTTCGTTCATTGTAAACCGCACCTGATCTGTGGAAGGTAGCGGTATATAAGCAACTGTTAAATAAATAAATAAATAAAATAAAATCCTTCCCCTTCCTTTCTTTACATAGTACCACATCCATTATCCACTCTCTCCTGATCCTCATGGGATTGTTGCTAAACTCACACTCTCCCTTGCAATCTGTTCAAAATTCAGCTGCGTGATATATCTCCCTCCTACTACATTGCTTTTACATAAAGTTCAACCTATGTGTACTCCCCTATAAGTGCATTTACCCTGTGGCTTCATAGATCCCTCCTCCCTTATCTCCCTGTACACCCCTCCTCTCAAACCTTGTTCAGTAGGCAAGCTGCTCTGATCTCTGCTCTCCCCTTCCCTTCTCAGGCCTGCTGCACTGAGTGCCAGGAAAAACCTTTTCTGAATAATTGCATAAAGCATTCCCTCTGATCAGATCCAAGTCCCATTCCAAAAACACCTTTGTGAGGCTGTTGAAAACATAAACCTTGGTCATCCTTGATCATGACTTTCTTGATTTAACCATTTATATAGTAAAGTTTTTCTTCTCGTCTTCATTAGATTAAAAGAACCACGGAGAAGGGATTGTCTCTTCTATGTGCAGCTCTGCCTATGTCTTGTAACACCATAGAAATTATGAATAGTAGTAATGTTTGCTCTGTCATAGAAGATTTTAGAGAATGAAAATGAGAAAATACAAGCCAATGGATAGAATCTAGTAGCACAACTACATGTTCCAAAAAGGCTGGCATAAACTGCATGGTTTAGCCATGGTTACAATCCTAACATCCGTGGTATGACTGCATTAGTGTTACAAATAACCTGCTCAGAGCCGCCACAGCTTTCACTCTAGCAACAATCAGCGTGCTTGAGCCAGATACAGATTCTGAGGAGCAGCAGAAACACAGTGACGTCTGGTAAAAGACATGTGGTGAGCCAATGCTGGTTGAGTATTGGGAATCTCTATGTTCATCTCGATGCCGTGAGAACCTGCATTGAACCTGCTTCCCACTGCTTACACGGAACCATGCTGCACAGGCTATAGTCTCCCCACTACCCATTGCCTGTACCGTAACCTATATCCCACAGGGTGTAGTCCCCACTTGTAACCCAACATATACTGCATAGTGTTTAGAACCCGTAGCCTTCTCATTGCTGCAAGATCAATTACACTGCATAGCCCCCACTACTTCTCGGCCATGGCCCCACATCACATTGTCCTTCTCTTTCTCATACTCCCCAACTGCCTCCCTTCCTTCCAGCACCCTCACTCCTCTCCCCCCACTCCCCCTCTACCTTCCTCACTTCTCCCTCCATTCTATCTTCTAACCTAGCATCTGCCCTTGAGCTTCATCACTTCCTCCCCCTTATTCAATCATCCCCTCTCTCTTTAAGGCAACCCCACCCTCGCTTCCACCGCACTGCCTCCGCTTTACCCCACTCTACTACTCTTCTCCTTCTCTCATCAGGTAACATCAGCCCCAACCCTGCCCCCCCCCGATATCTTCCCCATTCTAAGAAGAGCTCCTCACGTACCCTATCTAATCTCATCCATATCCCCCTCCTTTCCCCTTCCGCCCTCCCTCACTCTAGCCCCAATCTCTCAACCATGTGGACAGAACACTCACCCAGTGACACGCACCCATACCCTAGTCCCTCTAGTTCTCTGTATTATTCTGAAAATAGATCCTCACATAATAGTCCTCCTAGACTGCAGACTTACTCTGGAAAGAACTCCTCACATAACTTATCCAACCTTATCCATATCCCTCTCCTTTTCCCCTCTGCTCTCCTGTTCGCATGTGCCCTATGGAACGCATGCTCAATCTCTAACAAACTTGCTTTTACTCATGATCTCTTTATCACCAATGCACTACACCTTCTTGCCCTATCTGAAACCTGGCTCTCCCCAGACGATACTGCATCCGCTGCTGCTCTCTGCCACGGGGGCTACCGGTTCTCCTATACACATTGATCCATTGGCCGCAGTGGCGGTGTTGGGCTTCTACTTTCTCCCTCTTGCCAATTCCAACCCCTCCTGCTGCCTCAATCACACTCCCCCTCTCCTTCGAAGTCCACTCCATTCGCCTCCTCACACCACTTCCCCTCCGAGTAGCTGTTATCTATCGCCCACCCGACAAATCCAAATCAACCTTCCTTACCAACTTCGATTCCTGGCTTTCCGTCTTTCTGGATCCCCCTTCCCCCACTCTTATTCTTGGCAATTTTAACATTCACATCGATAACCCCTCCAATCCCCATGCTTTAAAGTTTCTTGCCCTCACCTCCTCATTTAATCTCCAACTTTGCTCCACTGCCCCACCCACCTGCACGGCCACTGCCTTGACCAGATACTATTCTCTAATTCTTCTCCCTCAAACATCCACAACTCAATCCTTCCCTCACATGGCCATCACTTTTTAACCTTTAATCTTCAGCTTCTGCTGTCCCAACCTCGTCCTGTCTCATCCGACCTATTTAGAAACCTCCATAATATTGATCCCCTGACTTTCTCCTCCACCATTTCTCCATCTCTCTCCTCCATTTTGTCCTCCAAGTCTGTCGATGAGGCTGTATCCTCTTATAACACTGCACTATCCTCGGCTCTTGACACTCTGGCCCCACCCACCCCACATCCTGTTAGACGTACTGCTCCCCAACCCTGGCTCTCATCCACAATCCGCTATTTATGCACCTGTGCCCGTTCTGCTGAACGTGCTTGGACCAAATCCCGCTCCCCAGAAGACCTTCTACACTTCAAATTCATGTTTGACTCCTTCCAGTCAGCCATAACACTTGCCAAACAAAAATACTACATTCATCTGACTAACTCCCTTGCCTCAGATCCTCACCGCCTCTAATACCCTCAACTCTCCTCAAGGTTCCCCCGCCACCAGTCCCACCCTCCCTCTCTGCCCAAACCCTAGCTGACTACTTCCATGACAAAATCCACAAGATTACCCTCCAATTCCCCATTCCCTCATCTACCCCCCCCCCATCCACACTTCCTCTGCTACCCTCTCCTCCTTTCCTACAATCTCCGAAGAGGAAACCACACTCCTTCTTTCCTCCTCCAAACCCACCACCTGCTCCTCTGACCCGATCCCCACCCATCTCCTACACCCCATCTCCCCCACCGTTGTCCCCGCTATCTCTAAAATCTACGGGGACGGTTGCAGTGGAGAATGAAAGGTTGAGAATATGAAACATGCTGTTGTCACACCTCTCCTCAAGAAACCCTCACTTGATCCCACCTGTCCTAACTATCGACCCATCTCCCTCCGTCCTTTCATATCTAAACTACTAGAACGAGCTGTCCACCGCCGCTGCCTCAACTTCCTCACCTCCCAGGCTCTCTTGGACCCACTACAATCCGGCTTCCGTCCCCTACATTCCACTGAAACAGCCCTTATTAAGGTCTCCAATGACCTGCTCCTTGCTAAATCTAAGGGCCTCTACTCTGTACTTATCCTTCTCGACCTCTCCGCTGCCTTCGACACTGTTGACCACAACCTTCTCCTCACCACCCTCTCCTCGCTTGGTTTCAAGGATTCCGTATTATCCTGGTTCTCCTCCTACCTCTCCCATCGCTCCTTTAGTGTATGCTCTGGCGGCTCCTCCTTCTCTCCCACCCCGCTCCATGTTGGTGTACCCCAGGGATCTGTCTTGGGCCCCCTCCTTTTCTCTTTCTATACCCAATCCCTAGGTGCGCTTATCTCCTCCCATGGCTTTCAGTAGTATCTCTATGCCGATGACTCCCAGATCTACCTCTCTACACCTCATATCTCCCCAGCAATCCAGACCAAGATCTCTGCCTGCCTCTCTGACATCGCTGCCTGGATGTCTCATCGCCGCTTAAAACTGAACATGGCCAAGACTGAACTCCTCATCTTTCCCCCCAACTCCTCCCCTCCTTTTCCCTCTTTCTCAGTCTCCGTGGATGGATCAACGATCCTTCTTGTTCCCTCGGTCCGCAATCTGGGGGTTATCTTTGACACCTCTCTCTCCTTCTCCACACATATCCAGCTTGTAGCTAAAACCTGCCGTTTCTTTCTCTACAACATCAGCAAAATCCGCCCCTTCCTGTCTGAACATACCACCAAAATGCTTATCCACTCCTAAATCTCCTCTCGCCTCGACTATTGCAACCTACTCCTGGCTGGTCTCCCCGTGAGCCATCACTTCCCCCTTCAATCTATACAAAATCATGCTGCTCGACTAATCTTCCGCCAGTCTCACCATGCCCACGTTACTCCTCTTCTCAAATCGCTTCACTGGCTCCCCATTCAATTCTGCATCCAATTCAAGCTTCTCCTGCTGACCTACAAATGCATTCACTCTGCAGCCCCTCCGTACCTCTCATCTCTCCCTACATCCCCCGTCGACAACTTCGCTCCGCTAACAAACTACTTCTATCTAAGCCTTTCACTCGCACTGCTAACTCCCGACTTCACTCCTTTCACCTGGCTGCACCCTATGCCTGGAACAGCTTACCTGTATCTATACGCCAGGCACCCTCCCTGGCCCTCTTCAGATCCAGGTTAAAGACCCACCTCTTCACTGTCGCATTCAGATCCCGACTCCCATCCTTCATCTTAACCTAACCCCATCATTTTCTATCCCTCATCTTACCTAACTCCCCATCATTTGCATAACCTAACTGTATGACCATACTATGCTTTGCACTAAATTGTATTCTGTACTGTCTTGTATTGTGTACTGTCTCGACTAGATTGTAAGCTCTGACGAGCAAGACTCTGACGAGCAGGGATTGTCTCTTGTATTCATGTCTGTACAGTGCTGCGTGTGTGGCGCTATCTAAGTGTTAAATAGTAATAGTAGTAGGCTTGCATGCATCAGGGATGCTGAGAGCTACCTATCGTTAGCTTAACTACTGGCATGGTCTTTCAAGATGGACAGGTCACAGCTGAGGTGCCAGAACAAGACATGCCATCCATTTGGGCAGCAGCAGTATGGGACAGTATTGGTTGCAGTGGATCACATTTCTGTAATAAAGGCAACAACACTGGCATGAAGGCCTGGCCATCTACTTCTGTAGTTTGCCATGAAAACCCAAAGAATAGTCACAAAAAAACAAATTGCAATATAATACTAGAAGAAAAGCACCCCCCAGGTCAGAAGGCACTCAACGGGGGTTACTGGGGAAGAACTGAAGACTCTTCAGAGTAAAGCAGCATTTACAATTTGGCTGGAACAAAACCCTTGGGACATTTGACTGCTGATGTAGCTGCACATGAAATGAGAGTCAGCAGCTGAAAACGTCTTACACATTGGGACATGGAATGTACAAAGCATGAACTAAGGGAAGCTGGAGGTGGTCAAGAATGAACTGGAATATACGTAGCTCTATCTATTGGATGTCAGTGAACTGAAATGATCTGGAATCAGGCACTCTGAATCCATTGATCACATGGTATACTATTCTGGAAATGAAAGACAAAGAAGAAATGGTATTCCATTTATAATTAAGAAAAACTTGCAAGAACTGTAATGAAATACAATACAATCAGTAAACACTTAATTTCTATTCATTTACGAGGAACACCCATCTACTCCACTATTATGCAAGTGTACACAGCAACAGATGCAGAACAGGATGAAGTTGAAAAGTTCTATGAACAAGTACAAGCTGAAATAGACAGAACATATAAGGTGAAGGTGCAAGATGATGTTTCTCAGCCCTCTCTTTCCTGCGGAGTTCCACAGAGGTCAATTCTATCACCGGTATTAATATTTTTGTGGCCTCTCTGGTAGTTTTTGATTCAAAATCTGGGCTTGGAGAAGTATGTTTATGTGGATGATATTCAGATTGTAATCTGTCATGATTTATAGGATCTGGTTTCAGCTCGCCTGGATGACATTGAGAGTTGGCTTTGGTCGCATCAGTTGGTCCTTAATGTGGGCAAATCCCCAGTTGTCTGGTTTACTAGGGGTAGTTCCCTGTTGCAGTTTCCCCCTTGTATGTGTGGTCTTTCTATTCCAGTTAAAGATAAGGTTGTTACCTTAGGGGTTATAGTGGATAAAAATTTCTCTTTTCAGCCGCAAGTTTCTTCCTTGGTTCAGAAGTCCTTTCATGTGCTTTGTATGCTGCGCTGTATTAGGGGTTATCGGGATATGAAACCAATGAGGATTCTTATGTTGACTTTAATGATTAGTTGGTTGGATTATTGCAATGCTTTATAATCTGGTCTACACCTTCATGTGGTGAAGTGGTTGCAGTTAATTCAGAACACAGCAGTGAAGTTGCTTTATGGTGTTGAGAGGATGAATCATGTTACCCCCTTTTATTTTTTAATAAAGGCGCATTGGCTCCCAGTTTCACAATGCCTGTTCTTTAAAATCCCGATGTTTATACATCGGGCATTTTATACAGGTTTGCCACAATATTTATCATCCCTCCTTGTTTTTTTATACTCCATCTAGAGAGATGCGCTCTTCGGAAGCTCATTTTGTTACAAATCCCCATGGTCCAGCAGTTTAGGTTGGCTCAGACCAGGAGGGCTGTTTTTGTCTGTAATGCCCCAGTTTATTGGAATTACCTTCTGTCGGATATTTGCTTGGAAACTTAATTTAAGAAGTTTAAGAAGCAGATGAAAACTTGGATTTTTCACCAGGCTTTTGTTGGTTGATGTTGGGTTCTCGCCAGGACTGTACGAACTGTTTTGCTTTTTTATTTTGTTGGGGGGGTTTTGTACTATTGCATTCCCTTCCTAGTGTGTTTAATTGTCTGTTTAATATTTAAATTGTTTCTTTCTATTGTTGACATTTGGCTATTGTGTTGTGATTTTTAATTACTTGCAAATATTTGTTTAAAAATCTGCCATTTTAACTCTTTCAGACTCCCAACAAGGGTGAAGTGCTCTGACAAGGTTTATTGTCAACATTGCATGAGGAATAAGAAGGTGACAGCCAAAACTTGGTGGGCCCAATATTCAAAGGCATTTACACGGTTTGCAGACCTGCCACCGCTCAGCGCCCCAATGCTAACCGGTTGTCCCCCACCACCATCAACAGCTCTCCCCAGCCCGGGGATCGAGCCTCCGGTGGCAGAAGGAGCAACAACACCAGCGCTGCCCAATTGGAGCAGTGGCCTGACTTTAAAAGGTTTGCGCCATCGGGCGCTCTTCCTCTTTGCCCCCCACCACCATCAACAGCTCTCCCCAGCCCGGGGATCGAGCCTCCGGCGGCAGGAGGAGCACCAACACCAGCGCTGCCCAATCGGGGCAGCGGCCTGACTTTAAAAGGTTCGCGCCATCGGGCGCTCTTCCTCTTTGCCCCCCACCACCATCAACAGCTCTCCCCAGCCCGGGGATCAAGCCTCCGGTGGCAGGAGGAGCAACAACACCAGCGCTGCCCAATCGGGGCAGCGGCCTGACTTTAAAAGGTTCGCACCATCGGGCACGCCCGCGCCTGGAGGGCCCACGCCTGAGGGCCTCGCCAGAGGGCCCTTTGGCGTGGTCCTTAGGCGGGGCACGAAAGAATACCAAACATCAACCGTCTAGACCCACATCGCACCAGTGACCGATCACCTGATCGCCAACTCTGGTAACTCCAACTAAAACCCCATCAACTACAATTAACTCGCGTGTCCTGGCTTCAGTTATCCTCAGCCTAATCTGGAAAGCCGCTATTAAGTGTTTACAACCAGGTACCAGCTTCCCTTATTGAAAATATCATTCTCCATGGGACATTACCACTCTAGAAACTAACTTTCTCACCCTACTAGCACTCGTAATTGCAACATTCCATGCGGAATCCAGCTACTATGTAAATACTTCGCCTGTGCAATCACATGTCTTATGTTATCTGATTGTGATGTTATCTGATTCTGATGCTATCTGATTGTGATTTCTCTGCTGGCCACATATTGTCTGACCATATTTTGTTATAGTTGAGGTTTATTTTCCCTGCTGCTACTCATCCTCCAGGTACGCCGGCCACTTGAATTCCTAGGCTATCTTGTACAGTTTGATTGTTGTTTTCACTGCAGTCACATAACCTCCAGGTTACCAACCAACCTCTGTACCTTATATCACTGAGCTACAAGCCTCTAGATACCCTCTTCTACCAACCTGGTTGCTCACAGACATCCATACCACATTGAGCACTCTCTTTCAGGTGTGATAGCACCTGAGTAGGCAAGTGTAACAGTATCTCCAATTCCTCTCAGAATGTGCCTCATCGGTTTAACCGAAACCTCCATATGGCTCTATCAATCAATGCTCTGGCCAGCTGCATCCTCTTCCTCCTAGGCTGGCTTAACGTATCCCTTGCTCTGCACCACACAGCTCATCAGATTCCAATACTCCAGAGCCATGGAAAAAGATGGGCAGAAACTCCTTATCTTAACCCAAGAGTTGAAACCTCCATGCGCCACTCTCACCTAATACACATAGCTCTTCAACACTCCACGAAGAACAAACAAGCCAAACCCCCTTATTCCCTGTGCCTAAAATGTGCTCTCATAAACGCACGGTCCAGCCGTAAGAAATGGCCAGTTATCGCTGACATAATTTCTTCCCACAATCTGGATATTCTTATGTTAAATGAAACCTGGTTAACTGACGGAGATAATGTAATCATCAATCAACTCATTCCCTCCAACTTCTCCGTCCATTCCCAGCATAGAGACAACAAGAGAGGAGGAGGTACTCTCATACTTACCAAGGCGGATCTACATTTCCATACCGTTGACTCCACAAGCTCAATCAACATGGACGTCATATCCATTGAAAATGAGCAGTGCTCCATCAATTTGATATACAGAGCACCCTCATCCTCCCCGGACGACCTGCCTAACATTTTAGACCTAGCAGCTAACACACGCAAACCCAACATTCCTAATTGGATACTAGGAGACTTCAATCTCCCTACACTCCACCCCAGCCACGCCTCAGCCTTCCTAGAAGCAATCAATGAACTGGGCTACAAGCAAATTGTCAAAGAGCCCACGCACAAAAAAGGAAATGTCCTCGACATGATCTTTGCCCCCCTAACAGCCCTTGATTCTAACAATAAACTAGATACATCTGTATCTCCGGTACCTTGGTCAGACCACAAGTTAATCACCTTCCACATTCCCATCAAGAACAAAACTCCACTACATAACAGTAAAAACTCTATCACATCAACAAAAGTAACTTCTCGGAGGTTCATAGCTTTCAACAAAGAACATATTCTTGCTGAAACCCATCCTCTCTTCAATGACACATCCCTCAACCTGGAAAACCTGATTGCCGCCTGGAATAGCAATCTCAGCACCATTGCACTGCAACCAAACCAGAGTAACAACCCAAAGAAAAGAAAACCCTCTCCTTGGTTCTCCCCGGAATTACGAGCTTCCCTCATACACCTAAGAAGACTGGAAAAATGGTGGCGTCGATCACGCTCTACGGAGGACCAGTCAGCTTACAAATTACATCTGTCTACACACAGAGAGTCAGTCATGGCTAAAATGAAACAATACCATACTGATACACTTAAAATATCACTAAATAAACCACGTGATCTCTTCAATCTAGTCAAGACATTTTTGAAGGAACCTTCGTCTGAACAACCTGAACTCATTCACCCACAAGCTTTCGCTGATTATTTACAATCCAAGCTGCTGCAAACTGACAGCATCGCAACAATCCCTGCTCAAGACACCAGCTGCCTAACTAACCTATCCATGTTCTTCACACCATCTAAAAAACATGTTGAGAACACCATAGCTGCCCTCAACACAACTACTGCACAAACCGACCCCTGCCCAGCCTATTGGATTAAGGAGCTACGCTGTGATCTCAGCCCTCTCATCACTAAAATGATGAATTTATCCTTTACGTCTGGTTCCTTCCCATCAGCCCTCAAGAGAACCTCCATTAGACCCCTCTTGAAAAACCCTAAACTCGACCCACAAAAGGTTGAATCTTATAGACCCATAGCTAGTATACCACTTCTAGCCAAAATAATTGAAAAGGAAGCTCAAAGGCAAATACAGGACCATATAGACACCGCCTCCCCTCTAGACCAAGGCCAGCATGGTTTCAGAGAGTTTCACGGGGTAGAAACCCTCCTTACCACCCTCTGCAACAACATTATCACAGGCATCGACAACATCCGCCAAGGCTTTGTTCTTATCTTCCTAGACATTGCCGCGGCCTTTGACTCTGTACATCACGATCTTTTAATAGGGCAGTTAAAAGAAAAGGGCATCAATGGCACTGCCCTCGATTGGTGCAGGTCGTACCTAGAGCAGAGATGGCAGTATGTAACTGCAGGAGCGGCAACATCTACACCTTTCCATCAAAGTCAAGGCGTACCACAAGGGTCCTCCCTATCATCGCTCTTATTCAACATATATATACAGCCCGTCTGCAACATCATCAGGTCTTTCAAGTTCGAATGCTTGATATACGCAGACGACATCCTTCTGTACATGCCTTTCTCCACAGTTCATATGGATCTGTCCCCGCTAACCAAGTGTTTTGATGCTGTGTCTGAATGGCTTCAATCCCAGAACCTCCGTATTCAACACAAGAAAACTGAGGTTCTCTTCATCACTAGGGACCCACTCTTCACCCCCCCACCCCAGATAAAGGTGAAAGAAGCTGAGCTCCAAACAAAACCTTCAATTCGATACCTTGGGGTTACTTTGGACCAACGCCTTGATATGAAATTACACATAACCAACGTAGTCAGAGCGATCTACTTCAAGATCCGAACACTCCGTCACCTTCGCTCCCTACTTGATCCAGACGACTTCCGGACTATATTCCAAGCTTTAACCTTACCGCACCTAGACTACGCAAACTCCATTCTTCAAGGCCTCCCTCAGTCCACCTTAAACCCTTTACAACTTGCCATGAACACCGCTGCCAGAGTCCTCTACAGAGCATCAAGAAGGGACCACGTAACACCGATTCTAAAACAGCTTCACTGGCTCCCCATCCATGGAAAACTGTTATTCAAGACCTTAGTACTCACTTTCAAGGCCATCAAGGGCATCACCTCCTCATCACTAATAGACATCATTCAGACCGTCCCACCTAACAGATCTAGGAGAACGACATCTACAAACGCGCTAATAATCCCTAAGACAGCAACAAAATGTACTCTAGCGACTTCTAACAGGGCTTTCAGCTTCTATGCCCCTAAGTGCTGGAACTCCTTACCACCTGAGATTCTGGCTGTCACCGATCTGACTCTATTCAGAAAAGCACTCAAATCTCACCTGTTCCCACAATATTACCATACTAGCCAACCACCGACCTGACCGACCATCCCCTTTTTGACCTCCTGTTCTACAAGACTCATATCAAACTTAGAATAATTCCGCTGTACACACATGTACATTCAGCATGTATATAGTTTCAGTTAACAATTTCCCCCATGTTTATCCAAGTTCTCGTACCTGTTCTATGTAAAACCAAACAGCTTGTTGCTCTGGTCTTTTGTTATATTGTAAACTGCACTGATGCTAAATAGAGCGGTATATAAGAGCCTGTAATAAATAAATAAAATAAATAAATAACAGGGTGTTCCATGAGCGGCATCCAGGGATAACCGGTCAGCAGCCATATTCAGCCACTGCTCATCCCTCGGCAGTGAAAGTTAGGTGCAGTAAAGGCTGAATATGGCTGCTGCTTGGTTAGCTTCCTGCTTTGCCGTCCAACCCGGATATTCAGTGCCGGTAGTTGGATATGACCTCTGCATTGAATATCCGGGATTAGCGTTCAGCGGCGATGTCTAGCCACCACTGACTTTCAGACCTGGTATGTCTTATTTCTCATCTAATGAAGTGATATTCCCCCACTATAGAGATGTTTATTAGTCTTTTGTATATGTGGAGATAATTTCCTGCCTTCCCTTATAAAATGTGCCTTCTGGTTTCAGTGTTAATTTGATCACATAGAATATATGAAGCCCAAAATACTATTTTTTCTTGCTTACAGAATTTTTTAATGAACTGGTTTGCTTTGGAAACTGATACTTTGCAAAAGATAAAACAATTTAGTTATACTGTTCATAGCTGTTATGCCAATAACAGAGAACTCCATTATTTGTGCTATTGATTAATGAGCTTTTGTGCAGTGTTTTCACTAATAATCTTTGTAACAAACTCATTAGTTCTGTGGCCTTTTCTTTATTATTTTGCACATTCTAGTGGTTGGGACAAGTTACCTCAGGCCGGAAGGTCGGGGGTTCAAATCCCACTAGAGGACAGCAACCTTGGGCTGGAAGGACTGGGGTTTCTAGTCCCACAGGTGTTCCTTGTGGTGTTGGGCAAGTCACTTAACCCTCCATTGCCCATGTTCCCTGTAAGTATTAGTGTATTTGTCTCATATCCCCTCATGTTAAATGTATCCCCCAATTGTGTTGTGACCACTTTGATTGAAGGATAAGGTGGTATACAAAACTGTCTAAAAAAATAAATAAATTGTAAGGGCATGCTGAGATGCCTGCCCTTTGGGTGATGATCAGTGGTATGGCAAAGATTTTAACTAAATAAATAATATACTGATAGTCACGGGTGACTGGAATGCCAAAGTTGGGAAAGAAGAAGGCAAAGTGGTTAGAAAATATGGGACTGGGGAAGAAACCAAGATGGAGAAAGACTTATAGAACTCTGCATGACCCAAAATCTAGTCATCTCCAATACCTTATTTCCAGCAACAAAAGCAGCAGCTGTACACATGGACTTCACCCAATAGATTGTATAAAAATCTAATTGACCATATCTGTGGAAGTCAACAACGGAAAAGCTCAATAACATCAACAAAGACATAATCTGGAGCTGACTGCAGCACAGATCACCAGCTACTAGTCTGCAAATTCAAACTAAAGCTGAAAAAAAGCGAGCCACTCGTGAATTTAGTAAAGTATGATCTTGAAAATATACCCCTAGAATTTAAGGACTGCCTATGAAATCGACTCACTGCTTTGGATACAAATGACAGAGCACCAGAAACGTTATTGGATGACATCAAGAAAGTTGTGTTCAAAGAAACTGAAAAGTCTCTGGAAAGGGTGAAAAAGCAAAAACAGACAAAATAGATGTCTGAAGAAACTCTGAAAATTTCTCAGAAATGCAAAGAAGCTAAAGCCAGAGGAGAAAGACAGGTACTTGCAGAACTTCACAGAAATTTCCAACATGTAGCAAGACAAAACAAAGAGAAGCACTACAATGACGAATGCAAGGAAATAGAATCAGAAACTATTAGAAGAAGAACAAGATTGGATTTTCTAAAGCTACGAAAATTAAAGTGAAAATCTTTTCCTTGAACTGGAAGGATCCATGTTGAATGAAAATGAGAAGATCAAGAAAAGGTGGAACGAATATACTGAGTCATTATACCATAAAGTGAATTGACAGCCGTTTCAGTTGTAACTTACAATCAGGAACCATTGGTGATGAAAGTGGAAGCGGCACTGAAAGCATTATCAAAGAACAAATCATCAGGCATTGATGGCATGCCCACTGAAGTATTACAACAATCAGCTGTTACAATACTTAAAAGGTTCTGCTTGGAATTTTGGAAGACAATATCATGGCCAACTGATTGGAAAAGCTCTGTGTGAAGAAAGATGATATGACCAACTATGGAAATGATTCCACAATTACTCTGATCCCTCAGTCAGTAAGATTCTAGTCAAGATCATTCAGTGGAGACTGCAACTATACCTGGAATGAGAGCTGCCTGAAATGCAAGTAGGGTTCAGGAAAGGGTGAGGAACAAGAGACATTACAGATATGAGATGGATCCTTGAAAAGATGAAGAAAATCAAATGGATATCTATATATGTTTTTATTGATAACAGCAAGGCCTTTGAGTATGAAAATCATGAAAATCTCTGAGCCATGTTACAAATCATGGGTACACCAGAACACCTGATAGTTCACATGTATAACCTTTTCATTGATCAAGAAGCCACAATTTGAATGGAACAAGGAGAAAGAGAATGATTTAAAATTAATAAAGGTATATGACAAGGCTGCATACTTTCCCCTTACCTGTTCAGTCTGTATACAGAACAAAAATCATCATAGACGTAGGACTGAATGAAGACAACAGAGACATGAAGATTGATGGGAAGTCTCATCAACAACCTTCACCATACTGACAATGCCATATTACTGGGCTAAAAGTGAAGATGATCTGAAACCTGTGCTTATCAAGATCAAAAAGCAGAGTCTTAAAATGGGCCTGCACTTTAATATGAAGACGACAAAGATCCTCACAACTAGCAAAATCAATTTCACTCTTAATGGCAAAGAAATATAAATAGTAGATAACTTTAATCTGCTTGGACCAGTGATCAATAATGAAATGACAAGCAGTCAAGAAATCAGATGATGCACTGCTCTTGGTAAAATGTCTATGAAGGACCCAGACAAGATTTTCAAGTGCAGAGATGTATCTCTGCATATAGAGATTTGATTTGTCCAAGCAATAGTATTTTCAATAATGTCATATGGATGCAAAAGTTGGACAGTGAAGAAAAAAAAAGACAGTAAGAAAATTGATGCCTTTGAATTATGATCTTTTTGAAGAACACTGTGTATACTATGGATTGCCCAAAGAACAAATCAATCAGTACTAGAGGAAATCAAATCTAAGTTTTCCTTAAAAGCTCAAATGACAAAACTTTGACTTTCATACTTTGGACAGATGGCTAAGCAAAGATCATTAGAAAAAGATATCATGCTTGGCAAAGCTGAAGGTCAACACAAATGAGGAAAGCTAGCAATGTGATGGATCGAAACAATAAGAGCAGCTATGGATGCCACTCTAACAACAACTAACTGAGTGACTGAAGACCGAACACAGATTAGGACAGCTATCCACAGGATCACCATGGGCTGCTTCAACCCAATAGCATTTAATAACAAACTCATTTCCCCATAGTGGTAGCAAACCAGAGAGGAACATCCGTAGACAGAATCTACTAACCAAGTATGAAATTGTGCAAAATTCTAGGATTATTAAGGGTTACTAAGTTAGTGGATCTGCATGAAAATGTTAGACTGGATCCAAGTGGTTTTAAAACAGAAGGTTAAAACTAAAACCAAACATTCATCTCATATCAAATAGTAGGGGTCAACTGAAGCCCTTTTATTGGTGCCCAAGGACAGCCCACAGCAGTTATAATTGGCCAGTCCTCTAGAGCCCTTTCATTTAAATGAGAAAGAATTTCTGCTTGTTTATGTAGGACCCTTGCCAAGCTTGCTTCTCTGATAAGCTGCTCTGGTATATTTGTGTCTCATGTCCAATTGAGAGCTCTCGAAGCACTGGAAACAGCATTCCATGGATACTTAAGGCAAATTCAACATAACCTTTGGCTTGGACAAAGGAATGAGAAAGTTGTTTATATGGCCAAAGTACTTGGACCCCTGGGGAGAGCTGCCTGAAATACACACACATGGATGACAACCATATATTTCTTTTCTCTAATATACATATTTCTCACAGTTAAAACATGCATATTGCACTTTGCTTAAGTGATGCAAGTTCTTTGCTCATTACCTCTATGCAGAACTAGATATTTTAACTTACAAAAGACTCTAAAAACTTAAGTGAGTAGAATAACAGCTCTCTGAAAATCGTTCACTTCCTCTCTTATTGGTTTGACTAAATTCACAAGAATATCAATAGAATTTGACACAGCAATTTTTTTAACTTAAAATTTTACTTTAAGGTGATGTTTCACCTCATAATTTATGAAATGCTTTGGTATATAACGATCACCAGTCCAATAATACAAGATCCATGCTGCAGTCATATTGAAAAAAGCAAGCAGTAGATTGTTGAGAAGCAGAAAATCCTTTCGCATTACATTTGGATAAGAATCTTCAGATAAATACATGACTAGCATATCTTCCCGGGTTACAAGGATGATGATTATATGGAATTACATTCAAAATTTGGATATCAAGGGTGTTTTCACAAATAAATAGTAAATTGGATCTGGTTAATTTCTTTTTTTTTAATATTATATAAAAAGGAGGAAAAAGAAAACACCATCTATGCCGCATTCATAAGTTACATACTCCTATTAATATCCAAAGCTTCCCCTATTACAGGGGAAGGTGTTTTGCTCAACAGGTTGTGCCAAAGTAACCAATTCTAAAACTCAGCCTGGCAAACAGTTAAGACCTGATTAATTTCTAACTTGGTTGTAGTTAGTTAATAAAATACAAAAGGTACAATAAATAATCATTTGCATTTGTAGACCGCTTCATCTTTGGTTGATCTAGTAGACAGTGAGGCAATCTAGCACTTTCCACCAAGAGGAGTAAAATAAACTTTTTAATGGGAAATTCTTTTTTGTTCTGTGCTTTTTGGCACCTGCCAGGAAGTTTTAGCTGCTGTTTGCTGGACGCCATCAGATAGCAGCTTTCACAGAACAAACCTCAAGAGCTGAGCTAGTCCAAGACATAACAGCAAATTAGCAGGAAGGAAGATCTGCTGTCCGTTCATTTTCCCTGAACAAAAGTATAAAACTCGGCTCTGCTCAAACTCTCCGTGTTATGCAGCTGCTCTGAGGCTCCAGCAGAACATAAGATGAAGGAATTTTAACAGCCTTAAATTTAAGGGATCATTTCAACCAAGCTGTAAAAATTTCCTTTCATCTTGACTCAGTAGTTTTTCTCCTTGGTACTTCCAAGCTCATTCAGCACCAGGGTGGGGATCTGGTGCCATGTGCATTCATTTGTAACTATCCAGGGATTTTATATCCCCAGTATAGATAGTAGGGATATGCATTTGGTTTCCAGTTTCAGTTCAGAAATTTTATGCGCATAAAGAATGCACACTAAATCAACCTTATGCAGAGAAGGCACATAAAATCTCTGAATTAAAACAAGTTGATACTCATTAATCAAAATTTACACAAACTCATTTCTAAAAAAAACACCTGAAAAAAAGTCTGAAAATTAGCCAAAAAAACTGAAAAAGATCCAAAAACTGATAATACTTTCCTTGCCCACTCCTAACAGAAAGACGGCCATTGTCACAACAATCCTGGGCCACAGGGCTATGCACCAGGTCTCCTTCCAGAACTCTGCAATCATGGACCCCAAATCCAGTCATTAGGTGTCACCTTTAAGCAATGAATTGATTCCCTGTCCCCTGAGGACCTTCAGCACTACCTCCTATTGCATCCTCATCTGCAACTGACCCTGGGAGTGGAGGAGGAATCTAGTGTCTAGGGCAATGGGTTGAGAACAAGGGAAACTAGAGTTCAAATCCTACTAGCACTCCTTGTGACCTTGGGTATGTCACTTAACCTTTCTGTGCCTCAGGTAAACTTGCAAGCTTTTCAGCACAGGGAAATACAGTATCTGAAAGTAATTTGCCCTGCGCTACTACTGAAAAGGAACTAAATCCAAATTAATAAGATTTGATGTGCGTATCAAGCCAGGAACATCCCACATGGCAGTGCCACTGGACTGACACAACTTGTAAATATTTTTGCACAAAACTGTATAAAGTTTTGTTCAGCCAGTTTATTTATTTACGTAGTAGTAGTAAATAGCTCACACCCAGTGGTGGGATCTGAACCGCTGAAGTCTCAGCCCTCCCACGTGTGGGACAGCTGGGTTGCTGCACCTCACATGGAGGCATTGCAGTGGATGTATGCTTGGGCTGCTGCCCTCCATCGAGGGTACGCAACTCCCTGGTGGCCTGATCCCCCTCCTGACAATGTTTTGACAGTTTTGGGGGCTTCTCCTGATGCTGCAATCCCTTGATGCCATCAAACATTGTTGGGTGTGTGGACACCCGCCAGCGCAGCTGCAGCAGGGAAAGCGTAGTTACTCTCCTGTAACAGGTGTTCTCAAGGGAATGGACAGCAGGAATCAGTCTTCACATATGGGTGATGTTGGTGCCAATGGAGCCCGTGCAGAGCATTTCCCCAGCGTTCAAAGAAAGCCTTTGGGACATGCTACCACGCATTTGTGGTCCCTGCCCAAGGGTGCCATCTTGCTCAGTTAGATGACACAGCTAGGACGGAACTAAAAAACTAAAAAAAAGGTAGGGAGGCAACTCCTAGGGGAAGAGGAAGGGTTGTGAGGACTGATTCCTGCTGTCCCTGGAGAATACCTGTTCCAGGTGAGTAACTACGCTTTCTCCAGGAACAAGCAGAAAGTCAGTCCTCACATATGGGACCTCCCTAGCTCCAGGCTGCCGAGGACCAAACCACAACAGCACCAATAGGACCCATTGGGTAGCCATGAGTTGCAGAAGGTGAGTCCCCACTGAGAGACTCTGCAAGACTCTAGCATCCAGCGACACTATCATTCCAGTAGCCTGAACACAGAATGGTCAGAGGGCAAGAGTTAGCTACACCCTGAGAATATTACAGAGTACTGCCTGGCCAAAGGCACTGTCCCTGCGGGACTCGCTCTCCAGGCAGCAGTGAGTTGCGAATGTATGAACTGAAGACCATGTAGTGGCCTTGCAGATTGCGATCACAGGCACTGAGATTAGGCTGGCCACAGACACAGCCTTCGCCCTCATGCGATGTGCTGTGATCTGGTGCTCGAGGGAGAGGCCAGCTCGCTCAAAGGCAAGGGCAATACAGTCTGCCACCCAAGTGGAGAGAGTTGCTTAGTCAAGGGGAGCCCCAGTCTGCTGGGGTCATAAGAAATGAAAAGCTGAGGAGCTTTTCAATGGGCTTAAGTCTGCAGTAAGTAGAAGGACAGGGCCCATTTGCAATCTAGTGTATGAAGTACTAGTTCCTACTTGCGGGCGTGAGGCCGTGGAAAGAAGGTAGAGAGGAAAGGAGACACCACCTTCAGAAGGAATTTAAGGTGTGTGTGAAGCACTACCCTGTTTTTGTAGAACCTTGTATATGGTGGATCTGCCCGCAGAGCCTGGAGTTCGTTCACTCTTTGAGTGGACGTAAGGGCCACCAGAAAGGCCACTTTCCAAGACGGTACCACAGATGGAAAGTGGCCAGAGGCGCGAATGGCAGTTTGGTGAGCTGGGAGAGCACCATGTTGAGGTCCCACTCTGCCACCAGAGGGCGGAGAGGGGACTTGGATAACAGGAGGCCCCAGAGGAATCCGGAGACCAGGGGCTGTCTTGAGAAGGATTTCCCCTCAATAGGGTGGTGGTGAACAGCTATGGCGCTCAGATGTACCCTCACTGAGATAGATTTCAGCCCAGTGTGTGATAGGTGCAGTAGATAATGAAGTATTAGTTGCACATGGCAGGAGAAGAGATTCTCCTCCTTTTCCGCACACTAGGCATTAGACCTTCTCCACTTAAAGGCATAAGCCCCTCTGGTGGTGGGTTTTCAGGACTTGACTGCTCCTGGAAGATTTAAAGAAGCCAATGCTACTCTTTCAGCAGCCACACTGTTAGCATTAGCGATCCCAAATTGGGGTGCAGGAGGGAGCCCTCCTCTTGGGACAGGAGGTCCAGGGCTCAACCCAGAAGGACTGTGAATGCCATCAACAGGGGAAGCAGCAGAGGGATCCAAGGTTGCCTGGGCCACCTGGAGGCAATCAGTATAACTGATGTCCTTTTGCTCTGGACCTTAAAGAGGGTCCTGGTGACCAGGGGTGAACAGTGGGAATGCACAGAGTAGGCCCTCAGACTACGAGATCAGGAAGGCATCTGCCACCACTCTCTCCGAGTGTGGCTGATGGGAGCAGAAATGGGGCAGCAGCGAGTTGTCCGGAAAGATGAATAGGTCCATCATGGGCCTGCCCCAGAGGTGGAAGAGCTGCTTCACTATGCTGGGCTTTAAGTGCCACTCGTGTGGATGAAGGACTCTGATCAGTCTGTCCGTTAGGAAGTTGTCCTGACCCATGAGGTACATTGCTTGCAGAAGCATGCTGTTGCGCACTGCAAAGGAGAGGAGGGCCACCATCTCCCAGCAGAGGGAGTACAAACCTGTGCCCCCCTGCTTGTTGATATAAAACATGGCAATCTGGTTGTCTGTCTGGATCAGCACCAGTCTGTGTCGCAGGCTGTGGTGGAATGCTCGTACGGCCAAGAAGATTGCCCTGAGCTCCAGGAGATTGATTTGTAGGAGTGACTCCTCCTGAGACCAGCTGCCCTGTGTGCAGTGGCCTCCACAATGTACCCCCCAACCCAGGAGGGAGGAATCTGTGGTTGGAGTCCTCTGCAGCACAGGTGCCTGGAAGAGCATTCCTGCCTGAAGGTGGCTCAAGTTTTGCCACCAGTTGAGGAACTCCACCAGCTGGCGGGTAACCCTGACCCTGTCCTGTAGCCTGCCCATGGCCTGAGTCCACTACGAGCGCAGGCACCACTGGGCTGTCTGCATATGTAAGCGGGCTGAGGGCGTGGCGTGGACCATTGAGGCCATATGGCCCAGTAGGCAGAGGAGGAGACGTGCTGGCACTGATTGGCAATGCTATACCTCTCCTGCCAGTTGCCTGAGGCATTCTGTTCTCTCTCTTGGGAGGATGGCCTTGACTATGAACTCCATGCTTTGGGCTGGAGAGATATGGGATTTGGGGTAGTTGATGACAAACCCCAGATGCTGCAGAAGTAGGGTTGCACGCTTTGTGGCTTGACTGACCTCTAAGGCTGTACTGCCCCTGATGAGCCAGTAGTCCAGGTAGGGAAAGATGAAAGCCCTTTGTAGGTGCAGGTAGGCGGCTACCACCGGCAAGCATTTGATAAAGACCTTTGGTGAAGAGGCCAGGCCGAAGGGTAGCACCCTATATTGGTAGTGCCCTCCTCCCACCACAAACCATAGGTACTGCCTGTGTGAGGGGTGGATCAGGATATGAGCATATGCATCCTTTAGGTCCAAGGAGCACAGCCAATCTCCCTGGTGGAGGTAGGGCAGCAGTGTTCGAAGGAAGAGCACCTTGAACTTTTCCCTCATTAGAAACTTTTTAAAGTTTCTCAGGTCTAATATGGGCCCGAGGCCCCAGTTATCTTTGGGACAAGGAAGTATCCGGAGTAGAAGCCTTTGCTCCACAGGTGTTTGGGTACAGGTTCCACTGCGTTGTCCCTGAGCAGACTTGCGAGCTCTGAGAGCAGAAGGGTCTGGTGAAGGAGAGGTCACACTGGCTCCCCTGGAAAGAACCTGGGTGGTACCTGCCATAGGTGGAGGAGATATCCCTCCCTTACCACCTGCAGTACTTACTTATCCGAAGTGACACTAATCCACTTGTGGGTAAAGAGTGCCAGGCGGCATCTGTGGGCTGATGAAAGCCTCCCGGGGGAGGTGAAGTCCTGCCCTGGGAGTCAAAAGCTCCCTCAGGCTGGATGGGGAGATGGAGTCTTGGGCTTCTGTGCCTTCGCTTCTAAGCCCCATGGCTTTGTCTTTTGGGTGAGAACCCTGTTGCTGGCCTGAGAAGGGCTGGTAGTGATGACTCTGCTGAAAGGGCCCCTTTTTCCTCAGGAAAGGGGCTTTTTTCCCCCAATAGTTTCTTACAGGGGAAGATGAGGTCTTCTTGGAGAGCCTCTGTCAAGTCATCACGTTGGCCTTGATCTTGGCCGCCTTGTCAGCCATAGGTTTGCCAAATAGGTTCTCCCCAGTGCTAGGGACATCGAGCAGCTTGTCTTGGACCCATTGCTCAAGGTCCGAAGACTGCAGCCAGGCATGGTATCAGGTGTGATGTCAGCTGCTGTTACCTGGGCCGCTGACTCAAAGCCATCATAGGCTGCCCAGGAAAAGAACAGAACAGTCCTTGATCCTGGAGGTCAGGGATTGGAACCACTGGAGGGGGTTCCCAGTAAGCCCCACTGAAAACCGGACAACTCCTAGGTTAGGGCCTTTAGGTACATGCCTATGTACAATTCATAGGCTTGAATTCAGCAGCCCAGCATGGAGCCCTGGTAACACCAGGGCATCGAGGCTTCCAGCATCCCTTCCAGGACGGACTGAAGAGTGGGTCTTCTGGCTCTTAAGTTTCTGCATTGTCGACTTGATGACCATGGAGTTATGTGGGAGGTGGGGCTTGTGGAACCCGGAGCCCTTCCGGATGCAGTAGATGGCATTGAGGTGCTAGCTCACCACCGGCACCGAGGCGGCGTCTCCCACATTCTGAGTAGCAGCCACTCGAGGATTGGCTGCACGGACACCGTGAGAGTCTCCTTGGGTGGAGACTCATACTGGAGAATCTCCAGTTCCTCGGTGCACAGATCTTCCTCCACTTTGGTTTGCACCGAGAGGGCTTTGGCCATATCCTTGACAAAGTCGTGGAAGGCCACATCTTCTGGGAGGAGAATCGCCAGGGCACCAGGGGTGATGGGTCCAAGGAAATTTCTCAGTGCTGCTTGGTTTTCGGGGACGCCTCGTCGTGGTCTCCCACTCAGAGTCAAGCGGCGATGACAAATCCGAGGCCATGGGACTCATCACGTCAGGGCCAGAGCTGAGTGGCCAGTGGCCTCCGGAGGACCTGGGATCTGAGTCGTGGAAACTGGCCGGGGAGGATCGGATGTCCAAGGAACAGGACTGCGACCTCGACTGATGCCAGGGGCTTACCCAAGGCCAGTAGCACTCAGAACTCAGCTCAACAACCAGGTACTCCCTGCAGACAGGGGCCCAGTCGTCGGGGCAGATGATGTGGATGAACCAGCCATCATTGCCTGCTGCAGGGCCAGGATAGCAGTGATGTTCTGCTCCATGGCCGCCATTCTGGTTTCCAAGCCAGAAGGGCTCCGCAGCTTTTGACATGAGCACAGAGGATCTAGGGCCCGGGGCTGGCACACTCGCGAGTGCAATCTCAATGAGGACTATGGTCTTGAGAAACCTTGCACGGTCTTCGCGGGCCAAGGAATTCTTCTTGAGGATCTTGGTAGGATGCTTCTTGGAGCCGCCCAAGTCTGAGCAGTTTTACCAAATTTCTCCGGAGCAACCTCGGTGGACTTCAAGGATTTTTTCTTCTTTCTCTTGGGGTCAGAGGTCTTTTTGGAGAAGCCACAGCTGCAGGACTCCGAGGACATTTGGGCCTCATTGGAAGTGCTGGGCTTGGAGCTTGGTGTCATGGAGGCCGGTGCCAAGTCAGACCTAGGGAACAGTTTTTCCTGCAACTCTGACCTATATTGATTAGTTTTGGCATCATGGCCTGGCAGCAGTCGAGGGTGTCAGTCACTGACATCGTTCGACTGCAGAAGTTACATTTTTTGAACCCATCAGGGGACATGGTGGGGAACACCCAGACGGGGTTGACAACCCCCATGCAAAAAAGGGTACGAACGTCAGTTGAGGTGAGCCTCGATCAAAAAAGACAAAAGGAGCTGAGAACAGCGCCAGTGATGGCGCCGGCTCGAGGCAGGAAGAGGAACTATTACACGAATAGAGAAACTTTCTATTTTAAGGATCATTAGCGAGGATTTTTCCAGGGAAACAGGAAAGACGTCCATTGGGCTTCCAGGAAAAAAGGAGACTGAGCAAGATGGCACCCTTGGGTGGGAAGGGGACCATGAATGAGTGGTAGCATGTCCCAAAGGCTTTCTTCAAAAGCTGGGGAAATGCTTCACGCAGGCTCCATCGGCACCAACGTTACCCATATGTGAGGACTGACTTCCTGCTTGTTCCTGGAGAAACAGCATCTTTGAATTGGTTTGACAAATGCTAGACACACCAGGAATGGATTCACATGAGCTGCCCGGATCCCCCCCACTGCTCATGCCTTTTTAGTACTTTTCAAGGAGAGTTACAATCAGGTACAGTAGGTATGCGATGGTCTCTTAAGTTTATTGCTTCCAGAAAACATGGGATAAGCACAAATGTGATGTACTGCCAGCTGCCCTCTAATCTCCTGTTAGGCCCTATAGGACATCCAGGAGAGACTCATACATCATTCAGAAACAAAGAAGCAATAAAGTAGAGCAAGCAGCCTAGACGTTCTTCAGCTATACTATAAATATGTCCTCTGCCTAGCCCCATTGGATCTGAATTCTGGCAGAGCAGAAGGCACACTGCAGTGCATCCTGGCATTGCATCTGTTTCTGAAGATGAACCCAGCAAGCTTTCTTGCTTCTTTAAGCAGATTGGAAATTTCCTTATGCAGCAAAGACAAGGCTGGTGATGACAATGGTGATGAAAGGTTATGGAATTAAAGATTTTCTGATCCCTCCAGGTCTGTATTTTCTTTTAATGGACCAGTATAGCTAAAACTGAAGCTTCGGTTAAGCCTTTAACCAGGCACTAAGCAAAAGCCAGTTGTGGTTGTGGCACCTCCGGCTCAATGACTTACCAAGGTTACCAAGTAGGAGCCTTGGGAATAGCACACAAGCAACTGAGGCAGCACAAGGGGAACCGAAAATGTTGCTGTGGCCGTCGATGACCTTCATGGTGTGGCCTGAAGAAGTGCTTTTAGCCAATGTTATAGAATTATCAACAGAGGGTCATCTATATGCAGAGTTTGATAGCATGAGGATTCCTGCTTTGTATATAGACAGCAGCAGGATAGTTGTTTGAGTTGTGTATCTTGCTCTTAGATTGCACAAGGACACTTTTGTCTTAGATAGCACTAGGATATGCATCTAGTTGTGCTTCGTGTCTTAGATAGCACTAGGATGCAGGCATTAGTTATCTTACTATGGAATATCCTAGCATTTTGTGCATCTTGTCTTTGGACCAAACTATGGCCATACTACTATGCCTGTAGCATGTCTGGGTTTGGTCATCAGTGGCTCCTTCTCAGAGACTTTGGTAAGATATTCTTTGTTCCATTTACCTCTATGGCTTTCACTTCAGACTGCTTATCTCTAAGGTTTATTTGCATTTTTAAAAGAGGCGCTCCATTCTCACTAGTTCAAAATATCAGGCAAGTTCAAATGTTTCTCCATGTACGAGGGCCGTTTTTTTTTCAACCTCCGATCGCTCCGTGCAGACGCTACGCGGGCAGCAGAAAGCGGGCATGGGCTGTAGGCGACTGCGCAGCTCTTGCACTACACACTCCGCCATTGTTGACATTCAGGCGTCAGTCGGCGTTGTGCTACAGCCACGTAAACATGTCCACCATGATTGATGCTCCCTCCAAGTGTGAATTGCGAAGTGTGATTCGTTTTCTACAGGCTGAAGGCCATAGTGCTGCAGAAATCCATCGGAGAATGAGTCGTGTGTATGGGGAAAACTTCATGAGTGATGGTGTTGGGCCAAGGACGCAAATCTGTCATTTCAGATGACCTGGTGCAACGAGTTGACAGAATGGTTAAAGAAAACCGCAGATTCACCATTACTGCTTTGTCTACGGAATTTCCAGAGGTTTCAAGGTCTGTTTTGTACTCTATTGTTACTGAACGGTTAGGCTACAAAAAACTGTGCACGTTGGGTCCCAAAAATGTTGACGGACGGCCACAAAAGCGCTTTCAAACCAATGAGGACCTTCAAACCAACGTCAAGGACTACTTGAATTCATTGGCGGCAACTTTCTTTGCAGAGGGTATTGAAAAGCTTGTCCACAGATATGACAAATGTCTCAATCTCTTCGGTGATTATGTCGAAAAGTAACCGTAAGTGTACCAATCTTTTGGTAATAAAATTATTGTTTTATATGAACTTGTCTTTTATTTATAGCCTATCGGAGGTTGAAAAAAAAACGGCCCTCGTACTAGAAGTTCTTTCTCTGTGGTCTTGGGGTTTACCTCTGGGTGCCCTTCAGGGAATGACTGTGGGAATGGGAAGTTGCCTGTCCATCACCATGAGAGCTTGGAGTACTGCTGAAGAGGGAACAAAAATCTTCCCCTGGTCCAATGCCAAACTCAGAATCCCCGAGGAAAGAACTTCTAATTGCAAGGTCAGATTTTCCATTGGAGGGCACATGGTGCTATAATTCAGATCAACACCCTCTCTCCCCTCCAAAAGAGTATTTCGACTTAGCCAATATTTTCACCCACTGAAGTCAGGGAGCCTCTTTCAGGACATCAATATCCTATGTGCATTACAAAAGTCAATTCTGCAGCAAACAGGCACTGCTATCTTAAAAAGGAAAAAGAAACCATGCACTTAAAAGGAGGCAAGAGGACAAAATGTCACTTACCACAGGAGCAGCAGGTGAAGCAGTTGGTGTGGAAGAGATTGCCCATAGCCTGGCAAGCTTGGCTTGCTCCATACACACCCTTTCCACATTTTATGCATATACCTAGGAAGAAAAGGGGGAAAAAAACTGTCTGTGAATGTCAGTCATTCCTTTAAGAACAACCCCCAGGCAAACCAGAAAGCTGTTTCTCTTCCCTTTCCCTTTCCTAAAGTGTGTGGAAACTACAATAAATCATTTTCGACTGAAGCCAGGTGTGAAAACCAGTTCTGGACAGTCTGGCGAAATGGCATTGAAGAAAAACAACCCCTCCTCCCCCTCCACACAAATAAAAGAGAAATGGGAATGGAGGAAGAGGTGGAGGCATGCCGGAGGAAAGTAGGACAAAAATGTTCTGAAAGCACTTCATAGATTCTGTGAGTGAGGGTAAATGCATAGGGTGAAAGATGTCTGCCAGCAGAAACGCATGAAGATCGCAAGGCAAGACAGGCCACTCTAAGGTAAAGAGGCTTCATTAGGAGCTAGGAATAAATACATAATAATAAACGGCAACGAGTTAGCTTATACTTGTTCAAAAGAAAGCAATTCACCCACTGTCAAAAGGCAAAAATGTAGAAAACAGATCAAAACATTAGGAGAAATTAACAGCAGCAGAACTGTGATTTCTTGAATAGATCTTCTTAAGTGAAGGCAGCAGATCAAGCGCCCCAAATTATTCTCAGCTAACACATTTGTAAGTACTGTATAGCAGAGTTACTTCTGCTATTAATCATTTATATAGCACTATTAGGCATACACATGGAGTGGAGGAGTAGCCTAGTGGTTAGAACACTGGCTTGGCAACCAGGGTTCAATTCCCACTAGCACTCCTTGTGGCCTTGGGCAAGTCACTTAACCCTCCATTGCCTCAGAAGAAAGGCCTGGCAATCTACTTCCAGTGACACTGCCAAGAAAACCCAGGAGCTTCTGGGTTGCCAGGAGTCAGGACTGACTCAAAGGCACACATTGGATTTGGATTAGGACACAGCACTGTACAAATACACATAAAAGACAGTCCCTGTTCCACAGAGCTTGCAATCTACTAAAACAGAACAACAGGGGACTAGGGAATTCTTAAGGAAAATGATATAACATACATAAGGGTATAGACAAGGGAATAAGGAAGTCAGGATCCAAAAGTGGCCTCAAAGAAATGAGTTTTTAGCTTGGATTTGAATGGGACCAGAGATGGAGGCTGACATACTGACTCAGGGAGTCTATTCCAGGGTGGAAGGAACGGCAATAGAAGAGAAGGGCATAAATAAAAGGTTGGGGTGGCCTAGTGCTTAGGACACAGGCCCAGAAGGCTGAGGGTTCAAGTCCCACCTGGAGACAGCAACCTCAGGCTGGAAGAATTGGGGTATATAGTCCTTGTGGCCTTGGGTAAGCCACTTAACCCTCTGTTGCCTCAGGTACAAATAGACTGTGAGCCCTTTGGGAACAAGGGAATATATCCAGTACCTGCTTGTAGTGATTATATAATGTAAACCACTTTGATTGAAGGATAAGGTGTTATAGAAAACCAGTTAAACAAAAGCAACTTGTTTGATGAGAAGGGGTGTAGGGAAAGATAAGAGAATAAATGCATTTATCCAAGAAGGGTCAACATGGGCTGAATATCACCGCTATCCAGATAGCTGCAGTGGTCAGTGCTCTATCCAGATATTCAGTGTGCTTATCTGGATTAGCTTTAAATGCTGTGGCCAGTCTTTAAAAAAATACCGACCCAAAGCGATTAACAGGGCTAATGGCTAATTGTGTGAATCGTGGCAATTGGGATATACAGCAGCACTAACACACTTACTGCCACTGAATATCCATGGCCGCTGCCGCGGTACACCCTGGTGCCAGCGGGCTAGCCGCGATATTCAGCCGCTGCCCAGTCATCCCTAAGCAGCAATAGTAAGAGACCTGAAAGGCTGGCCTAGCTCTTGCAGCAGAAGCTAACAAGGCACTGGCTGAATTTTGTCCATGCCAGCTAGCTTCCCCGCTATCTAGCCGACCCACATATTCAGTGCCGGTGGCCGGATATGGCCCGGCATTGAATATCTGGGTCTTAAGTTCAGCGGCAACAGCTAGTAGCTTTTCTAGGGCTAGATGCCGCCCCTCATATGTCTAAATGGTGCTGCCCGTGAAATGCCCAAAATCCTGCCCCCTTTCCAGACGGATAATTAATTTGGGACACAGGGAGGGCAATTTTATAAAGTTGCACCCATGTAGTGCATGTATTTTATGCCTATTTTATAAACATATGTGACTTTATAAAATACTAGCATATAAGTGGCAGAGGACATGCCTTAAGGAATGACGACTTGCATCAGTCCTAGAGCTGGTGCAACTTACAACGTCTTCTTGGGCAAATAAGCAAAAGTATCTATAATCCACGCATGCACATGCTTGCTCCTCCATGTGCGCGCCCTCAGTGAAGGTTCGTATGATGCAACCGACATGAACACTTTTACGATATTCGGCACTCTCTAAAACCTCATGACTATAATACCAACATTTAGACATGCTGGTGGCAACTAAACATAGCCGACTCCTTATAAAATTACCCCATAATGATTTAGAAGGCCAAAGTTATCTGTTCGGCCCTCGGAAGTTTGTTTTTAAAGCACTTAAGCTGCTGGGGCTGCTACTGCTGGCTGCAGAGGTGCTTTTGAATATTGATCTCTTATGTTCATATACTGTGATCTGTTTTGGGCATATATCGTTTATGATGAGGCAGAATTTAAGACTACATCAAATTTAAAAAATTCAATTCTATTTGCTTTTAAACTGCTGCCACATACTGAGCTAAGGATTTCAACCTGTTGTCCGTAATGACTCCTAATATAGAACCCAGCATTATGGCGGCAAACATATAAAGGATTTTTTTGTGCGTATACGCTTGTACATGTATGCAAAATGCCACTTATGAAATTACCACACGGAAATAACTGGGTGGTGTGTTTGGGGAAGGAGGTTGGGCAGGGCACAGGCATAAGTTATAAAATGTACTCCTACATGCACACCTCATCTGCGTATCTTTACACAAGATCCTGTACATGGGGGTGTTTGCTGCAATTTCAGCTGCTTTTATTTATTTAACATCTTTTATATACCGCGCTATTTGTTATCAGTGCGGTTTACATTCAACAAAGGTTGCACAATTTAGTCAAGACTAGTTTGCATTTACATTATAACAGGAAATAAAACTTGGGACAAACAGGGTAACTATATACATATTAACATAGAGCATAAGATTATAATTTGGCCGGTGTTGTCATAAAACTATAGGCGGGGCAACAATTACTTGAGACCCCTTTGTTTATGAAGTGTATGGAGAGTCTGTGAGGGTTGGTGGGTGAATGCTCGGTGGGTGCTTGTGCAAAGTGTAGCAGGAAAATGTGATGTTTGATTGCCTTCCGGAACTGAATGAGGTCTTTAATCAATCTTATTTCAGGTGGGATATCATTCCAGCATTTTGGGGCGTAGAAGGTGAAGGCTCTTCTCCTGGTTGTTTGGGTGCACTTAATGGAGTCTTTAGGGATGATCAAAGTGTTGTCTGTAATTGTCCTCCTCGTTCTGTTTTTCGGAGTAAGGGTGATGAGGTCGTTGAGTGACGTGGGGGCTAGATTGTTGATGATCTTGAATATAATGAGAAGAGTTTTGTAAGTTAACCTGCAGTGTATTGGCAGCCAGTGGAGTTCCTTAAGTATCGGGGTGATATGGTCCGTTCTGGCAAGACCACAGAGAACGCGAGCCACAGCGTTCATCACAAGTTGCAGTGTGTTGATGGTGTTCTTGGGGAGACCATACAGGATTACATTTGCATAGTCGAAGTGTGGTAGAATGAGGGCCTGAAAAATGGTTCGGAAATCATTAGGGGGAAGCATGGGTCTAAGGTGCCTTAGTGTTCTGATTTTATTGTATATGGTCCTGGTAGTGTTTCGTATGTGCTCCTTAAAGTTAAGATGCTGGTCCAGAGTGATCCCAAGGTAGCGTATGGCGAGTTTACTTGGAAGCTCAGCATCTCTTACTTTTAGGGAAGGTGAAGGGGAGAATGTTTTGTTCCTTGAGATGAACAGAACTTCGGTTTTCTTGAAGTTTATGCGGAGATTTTGGGATAGTAGCCAGTCAGTGATGGCGTCGAAGCAGCTGACAAGGTTGGTGAAGTCTGGGTGTTTGACTTTGAATGGCGTAAACAGCAGGATGTCCTCTGCATAAATTAGAGTGGAAATATTGTAGGAGCGGATGATGTCACATATTGGCTGCATGTAGATATTGAACAGCAGCGTAGATAGAGATGAGCCTTGTGGCACACCTTGTTGTTGGTGGAATAGTGCGGATGTAATGGATCCAACCTGGACATGTTGCCAACGATCCGTTAGGTAAGACCTACACCATTTCCAGGCGAGGCCACAGATACCCTTCTCCTGGAGACGGATGAGAAGTTGATTGTGATTGACGGAGTCGAAGGCGGCGGCGATATCCAGGAAGATGAGAGCAAAGCCATTTTCGACATTGTCTATTCCTCTATTCAGAGTATTGGTTAGGGTGGTGAGCAGAGTTTCTATTCCATGAGATTCTCTAAACCCGTGTTGACAGGGGTCAAGAGGGGCAGCTACGTCAATGTGATGTTGGATCTGTCTTTGGACCACCTTCTCGATTATTTTGGCTAACAGAGGTATACTTGAGATTGGGCGGTAGGAATCAGACTTCAGTGGGTCAAGTCTGTTATTCTTCAGAAGTGGTCTTATTGAGGTTTGTTTGAGGAGTGAGGGGAATGAGCCTGTTGCAAAGGATTGACCAATGATGTTTGTTAGAATTGGACTAAGCTCAACTCGCAGGGCTCTGACCCAGTATGCTGGGCAGGGGTCATTTGGAGCTGTAGAAGTGTTGATGATGGTGATGAGGTCTTGGATGTTTTTCTCGGTTGGTGGGGTAAACTTTGTGATAGGTGTTTGTAAGGCGGGAGAATGACAGGGTGTGGAAACTGAAGCTTTATCGGTTAAGAGGGTCTTGGATTTGAGGTAGTCAGCATATGACGGGGGGGGGGGATATAGGATCAGGTTGAGTAGGAGAGGGTTCCTTAATTAGGGATTTTGCTAGGTTGAAGATCTCTTGGTTTGTTAAGGGAGCGGAGTAGGAGCTTGGAATGGTATTCACTCATTCTGAGGTATATTGTACTGGTATTTTATAAATACATACGTGTCTCTATAAAATAGGCTTGAGAAAGACACCTACTCAGTCTCCTGACCTAGACAACCCGTTATAACATACCTATAGTTACGATTACTTCTCAGTCTTGTCTACACTGAATTTTATTTACCCTCTAGATGCCCAGTTCCTGGTTTCACAAGGTCCACTTGCAGTCTATGCATGTATTCACTACTTTGAATAATTGTGTGGCATCTGCAAATTTGACCTCACTTGTTGCTCTCTTTTCCAGTTCATTAACGAACATGTTCTAACACTGGTGCCAATACAAATCCTTGCGGCACTCGGCTATTCACTTTTCTCCACTGGGAAAACTGACCATTTAGTCCTACTCCGTTTGCCACTCTATAGCCTGTTATAAACCCACAGTAAGGCAGTGTATCCTATGCCATGACTTATTTTGGTAGAAGAGTCTCTTATGGGGGACATTGTCAAATGCCCAATGAAAATCCAGATATGCTATGTCTTCTTCATACCCGTAATTTCCACCATTTTACCTGACAGTGACTCACTAGATCCGAGTTTCCTGAATCTCCCTGAAGCCCTTTTCTAAGACAGGTATTACAATGGCTACCTTCCAATCCTGAAAAAAGGCAGCATTTGCTCTGTATTTTTTAAGTGTGCTCACCCAGTTTAGAACACGGTTTGAGAGAAATACCAGAGAATGTGTTACTGGTCTGGCACAGCTCTGGTATGGAGAATGGGTTAAAAAAAAGCACAGAACAGGTGAACTTTAAGTATGCTGATACATGACACCACATTCCTCACAGGCTATATACCCTGGCATAAGGTACAATTAAGAATGCAAAAATACAAAAAAACAAAAGCATACACAAGAATATTTGGTAAAACAGCTTTTGTTGAAATGGGCAGAAAGCAGGATTTCCCAAATCTGTCCTGGTGATTCCATAGCCTGTCTAGTTTTTTATTTATTTAACAGGTTTTTTCATACTGCTTTATCATTTAGTCAAAGTAGTTTTACATTGTAACAAACTTGGTAATGTACATTAAACAGGGACATTGATAACTGAGACAATGGAGGGTTAAGTGACTTGCTCAAGGCCACAAGGAGTGCTGGTGGGAATTGAACCCTAGTCTCTTCGTGCCCAAGGCAATGATCTAGTCATTAGGCTTCTCCTCTACTCCACAATGAACATGCATGATTTGAATATCAGGCTCATGTCTAGTCCTTTTTTCCTTAAGAAGTGCCCCATTTTCCTTTTCCCCCCACCACGTCTGGGTGGAATTTCCATCAAACTCAAAGTTCGCAACAGGATATTAGGAGAATCACTGGATAGGCAACTATTCTTTGATTTGCATATTGCTAGCATGATCAAGAAATCTTTCTGTGCCCTACAGCCGTTATGATTTGTCTCTCTGTGTTCATAATTGTCCATGAGCGAGAGTCATTTCATCACTGTTTAATGCTGGATGGTTTTCTAATGTGGAAATGATTAGTCCGAGCGTCTCATCTTCTTCCTGTTTGGTAGCTAATTCATCAGTGACACCGTCTCTTTCATTCGAGTGCATGTGAAACTTTTGATTTTGAGCTCTTGAATTTCCCTCAGTCTCACTTCCAATCAGACAGATTTTTACTTCTGCATTAGACAGTATTGAAAAGACTTTTTCCTAATCTTCGGATTCCTCTATTTCCTCAGAAATCTCCAGTTATCTGGACCGAACATAAACTTTACGATTCATAGAATCTGGTCTATAGATTACCTCAAAGTCTAATTGCACAAGTTGAGTTAACCATCTTTGCTCCACTGCCTGGACTTTTGCCGACTCTAGATACTTAAGTGTATTATGGTCTGTGCAAACTAAACACTTTTGGGACTGCAGATACTCTTGGGATTTCTCAATGGCAGCCCACTTTAATGGCAAAAGATTCAGGGCTTGAAGGCACTATAATTTCTTTGTTATTTCTTCAGGCCATGACTAGCATAAACAATAACCTTTTCTTCCCCATTCTGGAACGGACAGAAAACTGCTCCCAAGTAGACATGATAAATAGGATCTCAAATACCAGAGAGGACAACATAGCAGCATACAAAGAGGCATAACCAGCAGAAGGAAGGAGGTTTAATGCCCCTGTACAAGTCATTGGCGAGACCACACTAGAGTACTGTGTTCAGTTTTGAAGATCGTACCTCGCAAAGGATATAAAAAGACTTGAAATGGTTCAGAAGAGGGTGACCAAAATGATACGGGGCCTGCGCCACAAGATGTATGAGGAGAGACTTGAAGACCTAAATATGTATATCCTGGAGCATAGAAAGGAGATATGATACATATGTTTAAATACTTAAAGGATATTAATGAACAAACATAGAAGCTAGGGAACTAGAGGACATAAAAATGAAGCTGCAAGGAGGTAAACTAAAAACAGTTTAAGGAAATATTTCATAGATAGGGTATTTGGTGCCTGGAATGTCCTCCCAATGGAGGTGGTTGGGGCAAAAACAGTGATGGACTTCGAAAAGGCATGGGACAATACAGAGGATCACTTTATAGCAAGAGGATGGAATCAAAGCAAACTTAAATAACTTTTACACCTCAAAACATAGTGGGGGGAGGGGGGTAACTTGCACAAAGTGGCAGGTACAACCTTAAACAATGGCATAAGGGGTGGGGTAAATTGCACAGAGAGGCAAATATGACTTTCACCACCTCACTGGGAAGACAAATGGACCGTGCTGGTCTTTATCTGCCATCATTTACTATGTTACTATGAGACACATTTCATAATGGGATGTCAAAGTGCAATCTGGGACGTAAAAGGCAGAATATCTGAAAGAAAAGCAGGCATGATTTCGGAAATGTGGCCGTGCCCGATATGGACGTCTCTCAAATATCTACATAGATGTCGCCAGGAAAGCATGTCAGAACAAAGATGTCTAATAGCATAATGGTTAGAGAGTGGCTTAAGTGTAGCATGGCCAGCGCTCAAATCCCAGTGTGGGCCTTTGTGATCTAAGGCTAGTCACTTCATTCTCCATCTTCTCTACACTCTCTGGATGTTTTAAGGTGAAAACAAGCCCTTTTCTGATGCCTATTTGGGCCTAGAGCAGGTATAAAGATGGATGTGCTTGTAGACGTTTGTGAGATTGAATGGGGACCCGAAAGTCCATTGCTCCTTCCAGGACGTGCCTCCGCCACACCCTCTTGCCTACTTGGACATCTCTGCACTGGAGACATCTGCAAACGTCATTTGTGGAACGGCTACAGAGGCATCTCCATGATTTTGGCATCCATGTGCACATCTTCAGATGTCCAAATCACGACTAAACCTTTTAAAATGATTCTCTATGTTACTAGATGTCAATTTTTCCTTCAATATGGTGAAAGCCTGTTGACATTCCTGTGTTTAACAGAAAGGTAAGATGCTTTAGCTGGTTTTCCTCTCAGATTATAAAGAGGAGCAGCAATTTGTACAAAATTTGGTACAAAATGCTGAGAGAAAAACCTTGCAAAACCTAGAAAACGTTGTGTTTCTGTCTGATTAGAGGGAAATTTCCACTCTTGTAAGACGCTGATCTTTTCTGAGTCTGTAGAAACTCCCTTTTCAGATACTATATAACCAAGAAATCTGACCCATTTGCACAGAAGCTTACATTTGGCAGTTTCAGTTTTAGACCACACACTCCTAATCTGGAAAACACCTTGTCAAGCTTTTCGAAGTATTGGTCAAAGGTTTTTGCATAGATCAAGATATTATCCAAATATAGTAGTAAAACACAGAATACATAATCACCCAGCATTGATTTCATGAAGTACTGAAAACTAATAACCCCGTTGAATGTGATCTTTGTATTTTGTAATTTGTAATTGAAGTTTAAGTTATGCTTTAAGCTGATACTCGTGCTTAGCTCCATTGTACAACAGTGCACATACACATGCCCTGCTAAATTACTGGTTTTATGTAAACTGCTTTAAATAAAATTAAATAGAGGCCCAAAGGCATGCATGTCCACTCAAACAGTCCAAATGGAATGGTTACTGGTATTCTCTAGATGTCCTTAGGTGCCACACGCATCAATTCTTGGCAGCAGATAAGCATCTTTAATAGACACAGCATTCAACTTTGTATAGTCACAATAGAATCTTTCTTCTTTAGCACAACTGCTAGAGAGGACCATAGACTATTGCACCTCCTTAATATCCTCTGATTAACTAATTCATACACGTTTCTTGAAGTTTTCAAACAGATGAAGTGAAATGTATCTATAAGATGGTTTAAAAGGTCATGCATTGCCAGCGTTAATCTCATGGGTCACTAATGTGGTATAACCTATATTATTGTCACTGACTGACAACACACACCATGCTTACAGAGTTGTTGTTTCAATTTGTATGCATAGTCAGACAGTACCATTCCACCTTTACTGGGGGAAATAGGTCATATACGTTCTGATTATCGATTCCATTAATTGTTTGTATCATCCTGCTCTGACAAGATGTTCCAATTAAACAAAGGGATTTATAATCATCTCAGTTGAAAAAGCTTGGTGACTTCCACTGTAGGTGATAATACAATCTTTTCTTTGCCGAGTTTCAGAAAGTGCACAGGTACATATTATTCACCCTGAAGAAAACGTTGGCCAACAACAGTTTATCAGGTAAATTTATAGTCTGGGTTGCAGACACTAGTGCTTCATGGGATTTTGTATTATGACATTTTCCTTTCTAAATCATTTTGGTAAGCAGTGAAACTATATGATTTTGATTTCCTACAGTTTTCACGTATCAGAAATGTTTTTCTTTATCATGCCGATTGTAGAATCAGCTCTGCTGAATGCTGCTTAAAATCCTCTTGATCCCATTACTTCTGAAACCATTGGTCAGACTCAAAAGATCTTTAAAAAAGCCTTTCAGGTATTGTTGTATGTTCATGCCCACTATCCCTAGAATCCTTTATTAATTTCCAGTCCCAGTGTCTCAAATTGCCTTTTGCAATGAAAATGCAATGATCAGGTACAAGTTGTCCCAGATATTGAACGTCTGCTTCTATACACCCAATACTGGTAACTCAGTCCCATTTGCAGCTCCTGGAGCAAATTTGGGTGATCGAAATTCTTATAAAATTGACTAGCAGAATAGTCAACACATCTGACCTGGTGTCCATAATGCATCTTGTTTCTACACCTCCAGTTTGTAAAGTCAAGATGGGACTTTTTCCAATCGTCTTCTCCCAGAGTACTTCCCATTCATCTCCGATGAAATCTTTTGCCACATTTTGAGTACGTACTTGTGGCTCTGTCACCTCCATTTCTTTCACTAGTCGTTTCAGGTATAACGCCTCTCCTTTCATGACTACCTGCACTTGTACTGGACTGTTCTTGTTCTAAAGTTGCTCTTTGATTTCCCCACTTTTTCTGGGATCCACTAGCAATATGACCTGGCTCACCACACTGACAGCAAATGAAGTCTCCTCTGTTGTCATCTGAAAATATCCGATAGACGGGAGTTCATGGGGGCTAGATCAAGAGACAGAGTTGGTGTGGTGGAGTAAAATAATATTGTCAGCATAAAAATAGGAAGAAATACCAGACTGTTGGATAAGCAGTGCAAGAAGATGTTGAAAAGAAGAGGTGCTAGCACAGAGCCCTAGGGAACCCCGCAGGTGAGGGGGACAGTAGGAGAGGTAGACAATCTGCAGGATACAGAGAGAGAATGAAAGGACAGAAACGACTTAAACTATGCTGTAGAATTTTCACTGGAGTGTTTTCTTCAGCCTCTGATGGAGATTTGTTCTTCCTCTACCCATCTGATAGCTAAACCTCATCTCCCTTCGAAGGGTATCAACTTTCAACCCCAGAATATACTGTTCTTTTAGGGACTCCTGAGGATCTCCAATTCCAGAATAATCTCTCCTCAGAATTGCATCTAATTTCTCCTGTAACTAATAATAAAAGTCCCTAATGGCTTCTTTCCTCCTTTGTCTTCTCTCATAGAAGTCCCAAATCCGAACTCTTAAAGGGACTTTATTTCTATAGACTTTGAGCAACTGATCACAGACTGATTTCCTCTGGGCAGATTATATTTTACAGTATCTCTCACTTGACCTCTTAAAAGATCTTTAACATAATCTAGTTGACCTTTGGGAGAGATTCTTAATACTTTCAAAGCTGCTCCTGCCTTTTTGATCTGTTCTTCTAATATAAGCTCTTCCAATCTAACAGAAAACCCACAAAAAAAGAGAATATTTTATCTCTGCAGGACAAATGTGGCCACAAATGATGGATGCTGCCTCTGAACACCTCTGGAAGGTCCTTCTCCTGCAGATGTATCCCCCTCCTCACTTACCTGCATGCTTCCAATCACACTTTGGGATATATTTACTAAACCACGTGCCAGGTGTTAGAAGCATGGGATGAGGGTGAAAGGGGATAGATTCAGGAGTAATATGCAGAAATATTTCTTTACGGAAAGAGTGGTGGATCCGTGGAATAGTCTCCCAGTGGAGGTGGTAGAGATGAGGACAGTATCTGAATTCAAAAAAGCATGGGACAAACACAGAGGATCTCTAAAGGGAAAAAGGGGCCTGTTGTAGTTGTTGATATGGAAGGACAGACTAGATAGGCCATGTGGTCTTTTTCTGTCATCATTTTTCTATGTTTCTAAGTGCCATATGAGCTGCAAAGGTCCTGCAGAATCTGCAGGGGCATTCCTAACCTTTCCCATGCAGATACTGGAGAAAATGCAGGCTTCACGGGGAGGGGGGGGGGGAAGGTTCGTGGATGCAATTATCACCACCCATGGAGGTAGCGATAGCTGCATTTGCAAAGCCTGCCAAAAGAGCCGCTAGCACACACTTCGAACACCTGCAGTACCTACTATGAAATGGAATGCCCACCCTCCGTCCAACTCCTGCCCCTTTTGCAGGAAATGCAGCTACCAAGGAAAAACACCCTGGTAGCTGCATTTCTTGCACGTTTGCAACGCTAAAATGGGATTGCTGCACCGCAAAAACAGCTAAGACAGCTAATTTGCTTTAGTAAACATGTCCCTTTGTATTCAACCCGATTATGCCATTACAAGGGAAGTTGTTGGGCTTTTTTTTTTTTTTTTAAATAAAGGCACTCACATCACAATGCACTTTATTTCCTTAAGTAGTATAGTCAATTTATACCCTTTTGAATGTTTAAGTTCTGAGTGCAAATTAAACCTTTTAGCAAGTCTTAATAAAAATAGTGCCTCTTGGATTCTATACAGTGCTGTCCTGTTGACTATGGGGTATGTTTACTAAACCCTCTTAATGTGCGCCCAGTGTTAGTGTGCAGGATGCCATAAAAGGAGTGGGCGTTTCAGTTTAAAGTAGCAAAACGGGATTAGTGCGCGCGCTCTTGTGCGCCGCGCACATTAGCGCACGAGTAACGCATGCGGGAAGCAGAAGCAGGTGCGCTGATGTACAAACAGAGGAACAGGGTTGGAATACAATGGTGAAGACACTGACAGATGGTGCAGGGGTCATGGGTTCAATCCCCCACTGTGCCCAATGAATAAGGCTGGCTGAGGCACTACCATTTATGTGTAATATTGCATTATGAGGCATTTTAATTTTATTTTAATTACTGCTGCTAGCAAACGCACTCTCAAAGCGCTGTAACATAAGGTGCTGCATAAGGCACCCCATAAGGTACTCCAGAGGGCACATTTTAAAGTGCAATGTCTGCCACGGCACCCTACAATGTTGCCTATAGGGCACCATATAGGGTGCCCTATGAGGCACGGCAAGGTCATAGCACTGTTTTTGATGGCAGCACTGTGTATTTAAACGCATGGAAATCTTAAGTAGGTGCGCTGACATGCAAGGAGGAACAGCAGTGTAGCACAATGGTTAAGGCACTGACTGATGATAAAGGGGTCATGAGTTCGATCCCCAGTGTGCCTAATACTTAAGGCTGGCTGAGGCATCAGCTTTGACATGTAAGCATTGTTTCCTGCGGCACTTTATTTGTATTTTATTAATTGCTGCCAGCAAACACACCCTCATGTGCCGTAACCTAAGGTGCCGCATAAGGCACCCTATAAGGCACTCCATAGGGCACATTATAAAGTGCACTGTCCGCCACGGCACCCTATAATGTCCCCTATAGGGCACCCTATAAGTCGCTCCATAGGATACTGTATAGTGCACCTTATATGGACGGTAACCATAAGGTGCCCTATAGGGCGCCCTATAAAGCGCCCTCGGAGGCACCTTATGGGTACAGTACACTGAGGGTGTTTTTGCTGGCAGCACTAATGTACATTAAAAATAGATAATGCTTTGGACAGCCCTATCAAATAACCCCACTGTGGGTTTGAACCCATGACCTCTGGCTCCACTGGCAGTGAAGTAACCAGTGGGCTACAGCTCTATAGCTGCTAGCAAGCCCCTGGCTGGCTGCAGAAGGACTGCACGTCACCACACAAACAGTCTGCTGTGGTCACCAGGATAGGGTTAGCCCACCCGTACCCATGATGCACTGCACATGCAAATCAGCCGTCTACAGATGAACACAAGATGGGGTATGCACCCCCACAGCACCTTGGCCTGGTAGGGGGAACTGACCATGTGTGTTACTGGCACAGAGTAGCTACACACCGTCACATTGTGCGGGTACTGTGCTCACCCTGAGGGTGCGGTGGGGCGCCCAGCACCAGGTCCACAGCACCTTCCATGGCAGAAATAGGCCATGCTGTAGGTCCCCAGCAGTCCTAGTGTGTGAGATAGGTAGTTCCTGCAGACACACTTTGGATACATCTGTATTTCTCAGTCAGGTTTGACCCATAGGCAGATTATGTACCACCACCCAACCCACCCTCTGGGGCTGAGGGTGGGAAACAGCGTCTCCCACCAACAGATCCACATTTTACGTCCCTGCAATGGCAGCAGTAGAGGGGACCACCAACCACAGTCCTGCTGGGAAACAGACACCCTACAGGGCAGTCAATGCAGCTCTGTACACATCTATAAAGCAACAGCAGACAGACATTAGGCCCAGAAATACTCAGCTGCACCCCACCACAATCTGATATTCTCCTGCAGCAAGCCTGCAGTCACTGCACCCTGCAAGGTGTTCCAGCAAGACATATACTAGCTGCACAGTCTGATAGCTAGTCCATAGGGCATGTTCCTGGAGGAGATGCATGCACCCAGAACTGGGATGTCAGCATACACACCAAGCAGATAAGTCAGTGATTGGGCCCCAAAAGGGAACCCAGAAATATCACATGAAAAAGGTATTATAGGGCACTATGGGGGAACCTAGCCATGCCGTGGTCACTGCTCAGTCAGGGTGAGAGTGAACTCCCAGCAGGACATACTGTGGCCACCCTGTCTGTGCAGGTGGTGGCCGGGCACTACAATGTCCCAGCCATTGCCCTATGCCCTGTGCAGATGCATCCTGGCCAGGCCACCCTGTCCGGGCTATACCCATGGTACCTTGCTCCTCATTATGCACATTGGCAGGCCAATACTGGCAACAGTGCTGGCAGTGTGGGCTGTGGAGGGTGTTTGTAGCCACCACACACTGGATAGACAGACACACACTCCCACACCTATGCCAGCATTGTGCTACTACAGAGGTGTTTAGCAGCCTTGGCCACCACATCAGTCCTGGGCACAGTGCAGGCATGAATATGGTACGCAAAACTGTTGGGGGTCACTCCCCAGGGTGGTAAACACTGTCAGAGACCAGACCTGAAGCACACCCCACAGACATCAGAAAGGTTGCTATGATGGAGCTCAATCAGCAAACTGTGCTTAACGTAGGAATTGCTATCTGCCAGTAATCATAGCGACCTTCTGATAGCTGTGTACCGTATTCCCAGGTGTAGGGTGGCATTGCTAAGGTATGCAAGTGCTAGTATTGGGAGATGCACACAGGGCCCAATGTCCTGCCTCTCCAGGGGGCATTAGCTAATGGAGCCTGTGGGTGTGGGTGTGTCTGCCCTTGTTGGCTGCTGTTTACGGCAGAGGTTCCCAACTCCAGTCCTGGTGTGCCAAACACTGTTCGGGTTTTCATGTTGTCCCTCATGAATATGCATGAGATACATCTGCATACCATGGGGGTGGTGCATAGATATGCAGCACAGGCATCTTTATTAGAGGCAGCATGGAACCTGAATGGTGTTTGGCCCTCCAGGACTGCATTTGGGAGACTCTGCTGTAGGTAATGCGCCTGTTTATGGAGTCTGTGCTCTGTAGGGTAAAATGTAGGTGTTTTGGACATGTTTACGTCATCTGCAATAAAGGTTCTGTCTGTATTAGCACGTTGTAGTAGTGGGTAAAATATGGGGACAGGGTTGGCAGGCACCATAGCTGGGACTTGAACCTGTGACCTTCTGCCTCCAAACACACTGGTTGTGTGCACTGCACCACCGTGTTGCCACAGAGACAGTGCATTCCCTGGTGATACCATGACTGTTTGTCCGGCAGGGCCTGTCTGTTGCAGTGCATGGCACCCACCTACACAGGGCTAGGCCATGGTCTGCTCTGGGCAGCTGCCACTGCCCCCCCTCCACCACCAGTACCCCTCTGCCACCATGCTGACATGCCCTTCTGCTGGTGGTGCTGGTGGTGTGCAGTCTCAAGCCATCCAGGGTGCAGGGAGGCAGCTGCCTATGGTGCGTGTTCTGGGGTAGGGGTGCCTGCCAATGGGGTAGGGGTGCCCCCAACACCGCCTGCCAATGTTCTGTGCCCTTGGAGGTACCTGCTGGGTACTATCCCCTGTGACACTGTGATAAACACTCCCGTGCCCATGTTGGGCCCTCATCAGTTGCTGTCTGGCTGCTGTTCAGTTTCAGCATTCCTAAGTGCCACCTAGGCATCTGCCTAGTCCTCACTGTGCCCCAGCTGCACCACAGCATGTGCCGCCTGCAGCCCTCTGTATCCCCTTTCCCAGTATCTGTCCAGTTGCCCATTCCGACATGCCCGCCCTGCTGTTGTGAAACATGTGCATGCCATAGGTAACCTGTCCAATGGAGAGGGAAACCCTGATCAGTGCTATTTCACTATGGGATCATTCACCTTGTATGGGGACGGAGCGTAGACCCTTCCAAAATTCATATTTATTTTTTGGGGCTTTCTTGGGAATGTTTTTTTGATGTTTCCCATTACTATCACTATTGCCCAGCTTGATTATGATTTTTTTTTATTTTGTTGGGGTCATTTTCAATGTTTATTTGCACTTTTGTTCCATGCACATGTATCATACTTATCACTTTTTTGTAGGTTTCCCTGGTTTTGCTGTACATTGCTGACAGAAATGGTTTCTTTTCCCTTTAAATCAGCTCTAACGCGAGGTTTTCACTTGCATTAGTTTTGGCCTTGGATTTCACATCGTTAGGGTGCGGGGAGCCTCTCCCCTCCCACTCTCCACCCATTGACCCCTTCTCTCCGCCCCTGGGGAGCCTTCCTCCGCCCTCCTGGAGACTTTCCCCGCCTTCAGCGCTCATTTGCGCCGCTGCACGCGTGAGCGCGCACTAAGGCACATTTGTGCCCCGTAAAGCATCATTATCGCGCGCTAAGGTACCTTAGCACACGATAATTGCACAGCGCGCACGTTAAGAAGGTTTAGTAAACATACCCCTATGTTATTTAAAAGTGTTCCCTATGGTGATGGAAAAATCTCTTTCCTAGCTTTAGCCCTTTTTGTAGTCGAGACTTTGGGTACCCAGGCTCTCCCTTTAAAACATTGCCCTTCTCATATTATATTCCAGGATAGCCCAGACCACATGAGGAGAGAGGAATTAAAATTTTTAAAGGTAATTAAAAATGGTATATCAGTACAGTGTTACAATAGGAATGGATAGGATGTGAGAAACCAGATGGACTGCTTCTGTATTAAAATTACTGACAAGTTGTTCAGTAAATGCATATAACAGAATTTATTTCGAATATGGCATCAGCACAACACATGATTAAAATGTTGAAGGTTTCAACCAATTACTGCAATAACAGCTTAACAACATTTTTTTCAAGTGTGCCAGAAGGATAAAGCACATGAAAAGGTAAAACTTACAGTAGACGTCCTTTAAACTTTTACAGAATTCCCCTAACCAGGAGAACCCCCTATCAGGGCCAGCCCGTTCACTAGGAGAACCTAGGCGGACGCCCAGGGCAGCAGACCACTTTGGGTGGCACAGCACACATGGCTTGCCACCCCCTCGTGCTGAACCAAGACGCACCGCCGCCCTCTGCTGCCGCCGATTCCGGTGGCAGGGTCGGCTTGGTGGCAGCGGCGGGCCATGTGCTTTGGCAGACATGGCCTGCCACTGCCACCAAGCTGCCCCGACACCGCTGGCAGAATCAGCGACAGCATGGCTCGGGAAGGGGGGCAGGCGGCGCGGGAGGGGTGGCACATCAGTGCTTCTGCCTAGAGGGGCAGAAACCCTTGGGCCAGCCCTGCCCCCTATGCTACTCATACGGGAATTCTGAGCAACTGCACAATTTAGAATTTGTGCAGAATTACCCACCTGCGTTGAATTTTGCATTTGATATTGGCATCGGCGACCAGGAACAGTTTAAGAGGCACACAGGCTTTAAGGGCACAGGAGTCTGCCTCACTGTTCACCTCTTCACAGCTGCAAGAGCATGTCCCTTCACTCCCATGGCTGTGCTAGGCTTCTGGTCATCACACCATAGTGTTCTGAAAGATAAACAGAAGTGCTTTCTGTTAATTGCTACAGACAGGAAGCACTTCTGTTTACCTTCTTAAAACATCACCATGCTGGCTTTGGAAGCATAGCACAACTACCAGAGAGAAGGAAAACTCTCCTGTGGCTGTGTTAAAAAAAAATGTCGCTACAGATCGGGTGGGGAATCAATACAGAAGTTGGAGCTGAGTTGGGCTGATGATGAGTCGGGGGGGGGGGGGGACTGGGGCCGGGGCTGGAGATGGGCTGATGGGGAGTCGGGGGGGCTGGGGCTGGAGCTGGGCTGATGATGAGTCAGGGGAAGGGGCTGGAGATGGGCTGATGGGGAGTCAGGGAGAAAGGGCTGGGGCTGGAGACAGATGTAGGCCTGGGAAGTGGGGGATAAAGAAAGGTGGAGGTATCTGCCTGGGAAGAAAGTAGGAGAAGTAAGGAAGGGATAAGGGTTGGTGAATGAGGAGGAGAGGTGGGGATATGTGCATGAGGGAAGACCTTAGGAACAGACAGCAGTACGGATATTGCTAGAAGTTAGAGGGAGAGAGAACTGGGGGACAGGGAAGGCTTTGGGGTTGAGGAGAGAACTGTGATTGGAGCTAGAGAACGGAGAGAAAAAGCAAGGGGAATTTCAGGTCTAGAGGAGGAGTTAGGCCTATGATGGGGGAATTCTGTACAAAAAATACTAATAAAACATGCAGTAGTTCATAATTTTTTGCGCAGAATGCCTCCAGATGTACTATGTTCAGATAGGTACGTATATCCATTTTAAACAAACAACCTCTCCTGTACGCAGAATTCTTACCAATTAAAAGCAGTTTCTCAAACATGTTTTCCCTTTTTTTATCACCATTTACTATATTCCTAACCACGGGTAAGTTTTAATTTCCCAGGGAAAATTAAAATATTTCAAGGGAAACTAAACTCTGTATCAAAGATTTACTTCCCTAAAGGAAGTTTATAAAGGAATTTTCTCAGCTTTGTTTATTTTACCTTGAGTCTTCTAAAAGCACCTTCCTCTTGAAGAAATCCAGGTAACTGCAATCTATTTCTTCTCAGTTTTAAAGAGTTCAATTATTTAAGCTCAAATAATTTGATTTTTTTAATGTATGCCCTTATCTTCCACAGGACTCTCTTGGGCTGAGGCCCAATCTTGTTACGGAGCAAACCTCTGGTTCCTCTGGGTCTGATCTGTGTTCTTCACTTGACAAGGCTCTGGTCAGTAAACCTACTCTTAACTTAAACACATCAACAAGACAAAACCCTATAGTATCTACCTACCCTCTGGAAAAGAAATGATCCTCTGAAGGTTTGGAGTTTATTTCCCTCACTCACACTCAAACACACCCTAGGCTCACTCCTTTCAATTAATCACATTGACAGCTTCTCATAACAGTACTTGGGTCAGCTTTCACATACCTAAACTCAGGCAGGCAAGGGAAAAAACAGACAAGTCCCTGTAAGTAATTCTGTAGTTATATATATTTTTGGCCAAAGACAAGCACTTACTACAGGCTCTCTCATAACAAAAATAAATTCCTTCAAAAGTCAGTTACCACTGTAGCAAGTTTCCTTAAAGGGATCTGAAGTCCCAGCTTATCATATTCATAAAACCAAAGGTCCTGTCTGTTTTAAGCTCAAAGATTTCACGGGAAATTTTCCAGAAATTATCCTCTCTTCCCCACTGAACATAAATTCCAGGAGAGGAAGAAACAATTTCTCAGCAAACACTGTAGGCAAAAAACTGCACGAGGAAGCAAAAAACGAGGTTACTTACCTGTAACGGGAGTTCTCCATGGACAGCAGGATTAGTTAGCCACACCTGGTGACGTCATCCGACGGCGCCATCGATATGGAACTGCTTTCCTAGAGCTCAGAAAGGTGAACCTTTCTGAGCACGTGCTGATTGCCGGTTGCCCACACCCAGCTCAATTCGTACCAAGCTTATGTCAGTCCTACTGCCCGAGTAGGGACATGGTCCAACTCGGTGCCATGGTAAAGGGGACAGTGGTGCCTTCATCTCTAGGGGAAGTGGGAGGGAATATGTCTCTGACTAATCCTACTGTCCACAGAGAACTCCTGTTACAGGTAAGCAACCTCATTTTCTCCTAGGACAAGCAGGATGAGTCAGCCACACCTTGTGACTCACCAGCGTGGCTTTGCCGCCTTAGGCTGTGGTAGGAGGAAGGCCCCGGTCCTACGATGAGACCCCTAACCAAAATACAACACCTTTGGTTACAACTGGGGTTGTTTATTGGGGCTCTTTCAGAGAACTATGCAACGCGAATCACAATGGATTGATGCAACGAGCAAAGGACAGTCAGCAACCACAACATTTGTAACGAGCAATCAAGTCATAACAACAACAACAACAATTGGCCCAGTGGATGCGCAACAGTCAACAGGTATCGGTTGTCCAGGGGTAGCTGCCCGCTATGCCAGACTAAGGCAGGGTGGGCCAGGAGCTATTCCAGGCCAGGATCCCCAGATGCTGGTCCTTCCTTTTGCCAGGTCCCTGCCTCCAGGACAGAACGGCCGAACAAGATGTTAGTCAGTGTCAATTGTTCCAGGCAGTAGTGCCTCTGGAAGGTGTGTGGCGAGGCCCAAGTTGCAGCCTTGCAGATGTGATGTAGCAGGACTGCGCTAAGGTTTGCCAGAATGGTCGCCATGGTCCATAGCTGGTGTGCTTGGACATATGCCGGGGGGGGGGGGGGGTTGGTGCCCACCTGCAAATAGCAGTAGGTGATGCATGCGGTGATCCACTGGGACAGCGTTCACTTTGTTATCAATCATCCGGGTCTATTAGAGTTGAAGGCCATAAAGAGTTGGTGTCCCTAACGAGCCGTCGCCATCTGTGCTAGATAGGTGCACAGTGCGCACACGCAGTCGAGGATGTGGTGGTGATGCTCCTCTGAACTGTCGTGTGGCTCCGGGTAGAAGGTAGGGAGCTCCATGGTTTGGTTGATATGGAAAGACAAGACCACCTTTGGTAGGAATTTTAGGTGGGTCCACAGTGACGCATGGTTCGGGTGCAGTATGATGTAGGAGGAGTGCGCAATGAACTCCTGGAGCTCGCTCACCCTCCTGGCCGACGTAATGGTGACGAGGAACAATGACGAATTTGAGTGGAGCCCGCTCCAGTGGCTCAAAGGATTCCTTTGTGAGCTGCTCCAGCACCATGTTGAGGTCCTAGGAGGGCACCGATTTCCTCACTGGGCGCCGTAGATTGGCGAGGCCTTTCATAAAGCGTGAAACCAAGCGGTGTGTGGAGATAGGTTGGCCATCGAGGTGGTTGCGGAAGGCTGCAGTGGCAGCGAGGTGGACCCTGATGGACGACTTCTGAAGACCGGCTTGCTTGAGGGAGGATAGGTATTGGAGTACTTGCGGCAGGGGACAGGAGAGGGGGCTGACGAATCGGTTCCACTTTAGCATGTATGAACATCGAGTTGACTCCCTTCGGGCAGCCAGAATGACTTGTTAGACCTCGCCTGTGAGGTTCATGTTGGATAGACATGACCTTTCAATGTCCAGGCAGTTAGTGTGAGGGAGGAGAGATTGGGGTGCATGGTCCTCCCTTCGTCCAAGGTGATAAGGTCTGGGTGCATTGGTAGGCGCACTGAAGGGCTCTCGGTGAGGAGTTGGAGGTAGGGGAACCACATCTCTCTTGGCCATTATGGTGCGATGAGGATCACCGAGGCTCTGTCTGTGATGATCTTCTGCAGGGCCTTGGAGATGAGTGGTGTTGAGGGTAGGCATACAGCAGTTTGCAGCTCCCCCAGTGCATATGGAAAGCATCTGCTACTATTCTCTGTTCCGCCGGGTGCCTGGAGCAGAATTGTGCACACTTTGCATTGGCAGGGTGTGCAAAGAGATCCATCTATGGCTGACCCCACCTCTGGAACAGGAAGACTGCAATCTCTGGATGGAGGGACCATTCGTGTGGTTGCAGCTGGCAGCTGAGTCTGTCTGCCAGGTGGTTGTGTTTGCTGGGAAGATAGGTGGCCAGGAGGTGGCAGTTCTTGGACTGTGTGAAGTTCCAGAATACGTGTGCTTCCCTGCACAGGGATAGCGATCCCATGCCGCTTTGTTTGTTGATGTAGAACATGGCAACTTGGTTGTCTATTTGAATTAGAACCACCCTATTGGTTTGCCACAGTTTGAAGGCTTGGAGGGCATACTTGATGGCCCTCAGTTCTAGCAAGTTGATGTGGAACTGGCCCTCCTGTCCCGTCCATGTTCCTTGGGTGCACAGGTGCAGGAGGTGAGCACCCCATCCCAGCTTGGAAGCATTCATGGTGAGGGATCTTTGAAGGGTCTGCTGAGTGTGAGGCATTCTTTGTGCACCCACCAGGCGAATGAGGCCTGTATCTTGTGGTCTATGTCTATCTACTGCGATATGAGCTTGGTTCACTGGTTCCAACGGCGGCATATGTGCCACTGTAGGCCTCTTATGTGATGCCTGGTGAGCCGGATCACATGTGTAGTTGCTGCCATGTGTCCCAGGAGGCGCAAGTGTGTCCTGGTAGTTACATCTTTGGCTGCTGAAACATCTCGTGCCAGGGAGGTGATGATGTCCACCCGAGCCAACAGGAGGAAGGCTTTCGCTTGGCGGGTGCTGAGCGTCGCACCAATGAATTCTAAGGCTTGTGTGGGTTGTAATTATGATTTCTTGAAGTTGGTTAGGAAGCTAAGGGTGGATGGGAGTGAGGTGGTGTTGTGCACAGCCACCTCTGCTGCTGGTCTGGAGGGTGCAGCTATCAGCCAGTCGTCTAGGTAGGGAAAAACAGATGCCGGACCTTCAGAGGTGAGCAACCGCCACTGCGATGCACTTGGTGAATACCCTTGGGGCCGGAGAGAGGCCAAAGGGGAGCACCTTGTATTGGTAGTGACTGTTCATGATGTGGAAGTGCAAGAACTGCCTGTGTGCTGGATGGACGGGGATGTGGCTGTAGGCGTCCTGCAGGTACATTGAGGCCAGCTAATCATTCTGTTGTATGATGGGTAAGATGGACCCTAGGGAGTACATCCTGAAGTGCTCTTTGCGGATGAACCTGTTGAGACGATGTAGGTCGAGGATCGGGCATACCTCTCCAGACTTCTTGGGAACCACGAAGTACCTGAAGTAAAAGCCTCGCCCTGTTTCTCCCTGGGCCATGCGCTCTATCGCCCAGGCATCCAGGAGGGCCTTGATCTCCCAGGATGCCATGCCGCAGAGGTGGACTGGCGCACAGCTGAGGAGAATGGACTTTTGTTGAGGAGTTGATGTGAATCAGATGCGGTAGCCTTGGTCGAAGATTCGTAGAACCCATTTGTCGGTGATGATATTCTTCCATGCTTGCTTGAAGAAGGCCACGCGTCCTCCTACTGGCAGGCATATGGGTGCCATGCCATCAAAAGGACGGGGTGCTCTTCCCCGAGGAGGTCGCAGCTGGTTTCTGCTGTCTGCACTCCTTCGTGCGTGGTCTTTGGTTGTAAGGCTAGTAGGTCGGCTGGTAGGGTTGGTAATTGGAATGTTTTGGCTGCCACTTGTGGTGTGGCTGGTACTTTCTGGATGGGTAGGGCTTACGATAGTAGGACCCCTGGGATTTTTTGGACTGGAGCTTCTGTCGAGACCATCGCAGGCTAAGGTCTGGAGAGTGTTGAAGTGCTCCTTCATGTCATTCACGGTCTCTTTGACTTTTGCTCCAAAGAGGTTGTCACCAGTACAAGGTGCATCCACCAGGCACTCGTGCATGTCCTCCTGCAGGCCTAAGGCCCAGACCCAAGCCATGCATCTGGCTGTGATGGCTGTTGTGGCCCCTCTGGATGCGGCGTAAGATGGAACATATGAGGTATTTGGTGCACTCGCTCAGGTCCCCCCAGGAGGGGCAAGAAGGTGGCCTTGTACTCAGGAGGTAGTCCATCCGTAGCCTTCTTGAGACTGTCCAGGATGGTGTCAAGATATAATATCTGCTGAAACTGGTGTGCAACAATCTTCGTACTCAGCATGGTCGCCTGGTATGTTTTTTTTCCGTGGTCATCCAAGATTTTGTGGTCTTTGCCTAGTGGTGCATTGGTATGCGTGCAGGAGCTCTTCGCCTGCTTCAGGGTGGACTCCACCACAATAGATTAAATCCTGATGTTGGCTGCACCTGATATTTAGTGTCCAATCTGCGCGATGTGGCCATGATGGTCGCAGGTGTCTGCTAATTGCGATTGAGGGCGTCCAGTAGGAGGTGGTAGATCAGAATGGAAATCAGTGGTCTGGGTGCAAGGTATTTCAGGAACCCCAGGACCTCGCTCCTAGGGTCCGGGGTGTCCGCAGGATTGAGAGCCAGGCATGAAGATAGCTTTTGTAGAAACCTGGGGTATGTTAGGTCCTCCGGTGGTGATGGTGGGAGAGACGGCATTGGAGAAGGCTCTGAGGGTATCTCCCTGTCATTGACTGGAGGGGAGGAGCTGCGCATAGAGATCAGTTCTGCTGCCTCCTCCACCTCACTCTCTGAGGAGAGAGACCCCGGGGGGAACCTGACCGTTGAGGGAGACCTTTGCGGAGGTGGTGTCTGAGGGGTTAAAGCTTGTGGCTATGGCTGTTGCGGTGTCTGGATGCTTTGTGTGGGGCAGTTCTATGCCAAAAAGCTCCTCCATAGGTCCATGATGGCCACCGTCGGGCGATCCGGGTCGAGTGCTGCTGGGGCTGAAGATCTGTGCAGTGTATGGTCATTGCTGTCCTTTCGCTGACTCTTCTGGGGAGGTGTGTAGGAGGCGGGAGAGAAAGAGCTGCTGGAGAAACTCCTTGCTCGGTGTCTGTTTCTTTTCTCTGCCTCCCAGCTGCTGCTGCTGCTGCTGCCACTGCCTGATCTTCTGCCGGTGTGACTATGAATGCGGCACCTGCGCCAGCATTGAGGAGAGGGAGAGTACACGGCACATTGAGGGCTGGCTCAGCTGATTTCCGGATTGGCAAGATGACGGCTGACATCACGGCTGATGTCATCATGACATCGGCCAATTACACAATCCAAGGAAGGAGACTTCTTTCTAGTGCAATGTTCATTGCCAGTGTGGGGAAGCCCTCGGGGATCCTTACTTTTCTCTGCTGCCACGGATGCACTCAGTTTAACCGGAGGAGCAGCAGGAGCATGGGAAGGAGTTGGAAACAGGATACTGGGCTTGATGGACCTTGGTCTGACCCAGTATGGCATATCTTATGTTCTTATGCTGCGGCCAGGCCAAGAGTGGAGGCCCCTGGAGCCGCATCCCGGGCTGCGACTGGAGGCACAGAGTCCTGAATGGCAATGGCCATATTGGATGCAGCCATGTGGTTGCTCCCCTCACCTCCTGCTGGCTGTTCTTTTTCACGCTGGTGCTGGTTTGAGCTGCTGAAGACGGAGCCTCGGAGGGTGAGTTTTTGCCAGAGAGAAAGTCCTGTAGTGCATGGCTGAGTGAGCAGCAAGCCCTTGGGGACATTTGGGCACAGTGGGGGCAGTCTTCCATGTGGTGATCCTTCTCCAAGCAGCGCACACAACGGTCGTGGGCATCTGTGGAATTCATCTTCTTGGAGCATTTTGGGCATTTCTTGAAACCAGGTTTGCTGATCTTTTCCTGTTTGTCCTTGGTTTTCTTAGCTTGTTTTTCTTTATCCATGATTAATTGAATGTTGGAGAGCTAATATTCCCTCCATGTGGCAGGGTGGAAGAACATAACTGAACCGGGTAGGGGCGGGCCCAGGGGTGGGGGCAACCAGCATGTGCTCAGAAAGGGGAACACTTCTGTATCCATGGTGCCATCGGATGACGTCACCAGGTGTGGCTGACTCATCCTGCTTGTCCTAGGAGAAATAGCTCCTTGCACACAGAAGCTACTCAGCTCAGCAAAACTTGTTTTAAAATGGGTTTAGCAGAAGGAAAGCAAGATAAATTTCAGGAGTTTCATAAACTCAGTTTTCTTTTCTCAGCCCAAAGCAAGATTTCTTTCCCAACAAGACATTCATATGAAGAGTAGCACTTTCAGAACAATTATCACTGCAGCCAAAATATCTATAAAACACAGGAACCTGCCTGTTTAGGCTCTTTTGCCCTCAGAGCAGCAAATTCCATAAGCCTCAAAAGCCAAAGCAGACATAGATGCATTAAAGATGTTCCTATCTCATCTATAAATTTGTCAATAATTTCTCTGCAGCCTCTCTTAGATTAACACACCAGGCAGAGACAGATAAACACAACTTTATCAAATTCAAAAGTCTCCAGAGTTAGAGTGCAAATCCAGGCTAAAACCCCACCTCTTTGAGGCTGCTTTTCGATCCTCACCCTTTATTCTCCTGCTTATTACTCGTGTGTTATAACCATCTCTAGTCCCCTGGGTGTTTTTGTGTTTCTGTCTTGCATAGATTATAAGCTCTATTGAACAGGGACCTTCTCTCATGTATATGTGTACAATGTTGTGTATGCCTTGTAGCATTATACAGAGGAGCAGTAAAAGTAGTACACTTTGCAACAAGGTGTTCCTTTAGAAAAACTCACAAACCTTTTATCCTTGAGCAGGAAAGAATTAAACTTGAGAACGTTTCCTCGAAAACAGTAGAAACCACCAAAGAGGCATGTTTACTAATGGGTATAATGGTAGTGTGCATTTTTGTGCTGTAAAATTAATGCGGAGGCCCATGCTAATTTTCGGGGACTTGTGTCTGTTCGTTCCTCTGCCAACAGCGCAACACTAATACTCGGCACCATGCTTACTGTCCTGCAGGTGCACATAACACCACCCACTGAGGTGGTATTAAGTGCACCCATGCTGACAGCAACATTTATGGGTAACACTCGCCTAAGATACATGCACTAACAGCTATGTGCCGTCAATGCCCCCGTTCCACCTCGAACCTGCCCGGTCCCTGCTCAATCATCCGCTAACCAGTTATCGTGCGATTTTAGCACAGGGCCCCTTACTGCTGGCACAGTGCCCTCAGCATGCAGTTAATGGTTTGCATGGCTTAGTAAACATGCTCCCAAGTCTATCTACAGCAGTGCTGAGCTTAGCCCCTCGGATTCTTCTTGCAAGTTTCTTGTTCAATCACACTGCAAAAGACATTTCCCCCTGATTTCCTTATGCCCCATGCACTCACTTATAGCCACATAAATTACAGTAAAGTATCTCAAAATTATCTTGCCTTAAGCACTTACAACACACACACATCCTGTTTCTAACAGCCTAGGAAGCTCAGCACTTTCTAAATAGTATTCCTCCACTGATAATAATCTCTGAAGCATATCAGACACCTGCTTAAACATGTTCCCAGATCAGCAAAAAAGAAAAAAATGAGTAACCCAGTGGTTAAATTAGAATGATAACCTCTCTGAAAAAATTAAGAGTAGGCCTTAAAAACGTTTTCTTTCGACTCAGCATTTGGGAGTTGAGAGAGTTCTTTTCCAGTCCCTCAGCTGATGCTGGCTGGTGCCCTGGGAGTTCTGAAATTTTATTGTGTTCAGTTGTGGGATGGATTGTGCCTGGTTATACTCCCCTGATTTTGTTTTTGTTTCCCCTTTCCCTCAAACTGCTGGTTTTTGGATGTCTGCTGTTTTCAATTTCTTATTTTTTTAATCTTATTTTAAATATTGTAGATCTCATACATTTTGATATGAGGTATGTTGAGATAACTAAACATACAGTATACAATTATGCATTTTTACAGAATTATTTTGGGAAGGATGGTGCAGAGTTGCGAGATTACCCAGTTCCAGGAGTGAGATTTTTGCCAGTTCTGGATGTACATTTGCATTGCAATGCATTATGGTATTTGTAGTCCCCGATTTTAACCACTGAAATTAGTGCTGCAGATCCCATAATGCATTAGAATGAGCTCGTCAGAAATCCAAGACTGGCTTAAATTCTCACTGCTGGTACTTGATAACTTGGCAACTCTGATGGTGCGGGGTGGTCATGATGGCTGATTTCAATTATCAAAATGTCGTGGTATGTTTAGGAGGCTGAAAGTTAATTGAAAAGGATGCAAGACTGAATGTTCATCTAGGGCACCTAATTAAGATTATCAACTCTTTTGCAAGCAAATGTGGGACATTTGTTAGCTGAAGAGTGGGGGTGGGGGAAGGAAGGGCCACCTTTGTTCCAGGTTTGAGCAACAAGGTGTGGAAAAGAGAAGAGGAATCATTACCCTGCCCCTCTATCCATCCCATGACAGCAACAATATCACGTCCAAAAGAGAAATAGGAACAGTGATGCATTTCCCCTATACTGTGCAAACCTTACAGATAATGGATGTAAATTCTAAAATCTGACATATCCCAATCACTAAATTGGAAATAAAAAATGTTTTCTACCTCCTGTCCCCATTGCCTGAATCAGGGACAGAAGTCTGCCAAACAGGTGGGAGTCAGGGACACAACTCTAAAATCAGGGACGTCTGGTAACCTTACGCCTAATATCTCTGCATTGACTCTGATAACATGCTCTGTTTTAGCATGGTCTGACATGATCTCATGGAGATTTTATGCAGAAAGACTCCTTCTAGGATGAAGCTGTAGTCTGGAAACAATGGGTTGTAAACTGGCCTAGACAGAGAAAAGCAGCACATTAAAGATGACGTTGAAAGGAAACCTTTCAGCACAGATAACAAGCATGTATAGTTTTACGTTGAACAAGACTTCAGCTAAGTCCCTCCCCTGATATGAGCAAGGTCAGCACATAGCAGTATGGTGAATAAGCAAAAGAAAAACCGCGTGTTCACTCGTGGAGAGGGAAAACATGCTAAAGAGCAGCCAAGCACTCTCTCCTGCCCTGTACAAAGAGAAAAAGCTCTTGTTCCACACAGCATGCCTGCCAACTCTCAACGATACTCTCCAACTTCTTTTCTTACAGTAGGATTCAACACTAGTGCCCCGTTCTTGTTCAATTTCTTGACTTCAGTCTAGGACTGTCTTTCCCTGAAATGTGCAAGGCAAATTACATCAGCATAAAACAATAAAAAGCAGAGTATATCTTTTGTCCTCTCTCAAAAATAACAAAAATAAAGTAGATGCCTCTTAAATGCTGAAATAATCAAAGTATGCCTGGACTTCATTTCCTATCAGGCAGGTTTTCAGAACTCCCTAAGAGAAAGTCTTAACAGACAACCACATCATATGATCTTTCTGTAGCTTCTTTTAAGGTGTTTCAGAAGTGTTGGCCACATAATTAATTTCATCTTTGGTCCTCAGTTGCCTTACTCCCACACTGCTTAAAAGTGGAAATGGTGGCTGCTGAAGATATGGATATGATACTGATAACAGTGAAACCATGTAATGTCCCATCAACCAGTGATCAAAAATAAATATCCTCCAATAAGGTCCCGATTAAAGGCAGCTATCAATTTTTTGTTGGAGCTTCAAAACAAAAGAAGGCAGAAATCAACAACCACCTCCTCGCTGTAGCTGCTCCCTTTTAATTACATTTTAAAGTGAAAAAGCATTTCAACCACTTATCTTAAGCTTTTCTTCTCCAAATCATGCTTATCACTGCTGAGTAGACAACAACGTGTCACGTTTCGGGCCTCCACTCTCGACCCTGCGTCAGATTATGTAAAAGATTAAATCCTGCAGTCTCGTGAAGCACAGGCCGAGATTAAGTTGATTTGAGTGGACTGATAATAGTGAAGCATTACTAGGGCTAGGCAATACCAAGCACTCACCTGATTGATTCCAGTCTAACACCTGTAAGAAAGACCCAGCAGTTAACTGTACTGAATGTCTCTGCATTACTGGGTTTGCATCTCTGGTTTGCAGGCAGATTACACTCAAGATTCAAACTTCAGGTTCTCCCTTAGAATGTCTTCCTGGTCTGGTTTGTCACCGTTCTGTTTGTTGTTCATCGTGTACTCAAGCCCTGCTTCCGCACTTCTCCAGGCTTGCCTATGCAAATGTCTGACTCTTTGCAGTCTGTGTTCTTAACCTTTTCTTTAACTTTGTACCCCTGTTGGGACTTTGTATTAGAACACAAGAACATAAGATTCGCTATACTGGGTCAGACCAGTATAGCAAATCTTTGCATCGATGAAGGTAGGGTGCCTTAGAAAAATCTGAAGTAAATGCAGAAATAAGAACAGAGAGGAGGGATCAGACCGGAGATAATAGATATTACAGAGGCAGAAAGGACACAACAAAGAAGCTTAAGAGATCACAGGCATGTGGACTGAAGATTATATAGTTACCATACGATTATAAAAGGCCTAAAGTCCTAGGCTATATAGGGAACCTTGATGAAGGTTGTTCTATGAACCGCTGTATGATCAGAGCTATTGCTGAATGATTCTCTGACAGGAGCTTCAATCAACCTTCTCAGCATAGAGCGCAGGGAGGCATGAGAATGGACTTGGGGATGAATATAGGTAAGGACAGACAGAATGATTACTAATCTGTTTTATATGTGAAGAGCCACTCATTCTTTATTAGGAGCGATATGCCAGACAAGAACACCACAATTTGGGTGGATGGCATATGGAGTGAGATGATACCACTATGCTAAGCATCCTCCACCACACGGTGTACTAATAAGGATGCATTCCAGGGTCTTCAGGTACTGACCCATAGAGCATTCCAAAGAGATTAAGTTGAGTTGAGTGGACAGAGAACACTTAAGGTGTTGCTGGTTGCTCAGCAGGAGATGCAATCCTAAGCCTATAGGTTTGTAGACTGTAGTCAGATTGTTGGAAGACTGGGAGTTGAGAGGAGAGTCTGAAGCTTCCATTTCCTATTTTCCTCTTGCCCTGTATATTTTGTGGTTTTGGTTGATGTAAGTCTGCCTGAACAAGGTCTGGAAACTATACTGAACCTTGTTGGGATTTTTGCTGAGAAAGACGAAGTTTTATACAAATGAGTCCAGTTCTTGTACTAGAAGTCAATCAGATGCCAGAAATCATTTATAGGGAGCTGGGGGAGACAAAGCCTTAGCCATCCAGATACTTAACATTGAGAGGTGAGAGAGAAGGAAGGTGCCTTACAGGTGATAAGACAGCAGAGAATAGCACAGAGCAGATCATCACCTCTGGAGTACAAGTACCAACGACTGCCCCAGACAAGTAGGATAACCCTAGGCTCATTTACTCATACAAGTCATTTCCTTTACATCCTAGAAGGGGCTTTGCAAATGTTAGAGGTGGGGACTATATTGCAAATGAAGACAGGATTCATTTCCCAGTAGATCTACCTTGTGTTAACTTGTCAGCATTGAAGACTTTACAGTATCTTATTTCTCCAGATTTAGCTCACAACTTTTCATTGGTAGCTCAAGGCGAGTTACATTCAGGCACAATAAGCATTTTGTTGTCCCAGAGGGCTTACAATTGAAAGGCAAGAGTTACCAATGTGTGTTAACATGTGTATTTGCATGTAGACTCTATGATTGTCAGTGGAGCCTATTTACTAATAAGTTAGCATTTAATCACAAATTAACGTGTAATAATGCAGTTTAGTAAATCCAGACCTAAGTCTGTACCTGAGGCAACAGAGGGTGAAGTGACTTGTCCAAGGTCAAAAGGAACAAAAGTGGGAAAATAGAGAACCAAGGAAGCCAGGCTCCAAATCCTGTCTACTGCTCCGCCACTTCAGTAAATACGTATCTTTATTGGAATACCATTAATACATAAGCATGATTCTTTCCAAACTTTTACTAAGGCTAAGTTTACAAGATTTTTTTACAGACAAATCTGGGACGCTTATCTGACGTGTAACATAGTAACATACGAGGTGTGACAAAAAAGAAATGAGACTGTAGGAGCCACACCCATGACTCAATGCCAATTGGTTAACCGCTTATGTCACTGTGTTGTGCAACATTTCGCCACTATTCTGCTATAATATTTTTCATCTCTCTCACTCTGTTTTTCTTTTTCAGGTTTTTTTTGTAGCACACTACTCCATCGCTTTTTGGGTGGCAGAAATATGGAGCAAAGAATCAACTTGAAATTTCTGGTTAAGTTGGAGAAGGGCCCACCTGAGTGTCTCCAACTTCTCCAAAAGGCTTATGGAGAAGATGCAATGTCAATGCCGCGAGTCTTCGAGTGGCACAAATGCTTCAAGACTGGCCACGAGGAGGTGGAAGATGATCCCAAGTCAGGATGGCCTTCCACGACAAAGACGGCTGAGAACATTGATAGAGTGAACCAGCTGGTGCGGAGTGATTGCAGATTGACAGTGCGGATGATAGCTGAGGAGCTCAGCCTGAACAGGGAGTCGGTGCAGGAGCTGGGGTTGTGGAAGGTGTGCGTCAAGATGGTGCCCAAGCTTTTATCAGATGACCAGAAGGAGCACCGGTCAATGTTTGTTGAGACTTGCTAGATGAGATTGAAGATCCAGAGTTCATTGGCCAAGCCATCACAGGAGACGAGACTTGGGTCTTCCAGTACGAACCTGAAAGCAAGAGACAGAGCCTGCAGTGGAAGACTTGACTGTCACCCAGACCCAAGAAGGTGTGCATGTCCAAATCAAGGATCAAGGTCATGCTGATTGCATTCTTCGACCAGAAGGGAGTGGTCCATCATGAATTTGTGCCTGAGGGTCAGACAGTCAACCAGCACTTCCACCAGCAGGTCCTCAATTGCCTCCATGACCGGGTTCAGCGCAGCAGGCGAGCTCTATGGAGAGACAAGTCATGGCTGCACCACCACGACAATGCGCCCGCACACACCGCGCTCAGTGTGAGGCAGTTCTTGGCCAACAAACAGATCACAGCTCTCGTCTACCCTCCTTAATCCCCAGATCTCGCACCGTGCAACTTCTGGCTCTTCCCCAGGCTGAAGACTGTGTTCAAAGGAACTCATTTCACCTCTGTAGAAGAGATCAAGGCCACTGTGACGAGGGAGCTGAGGGACCTCAAGGAGGAGGACTTTACCGAGTGCTTCCATACGTGGCAGAAGCGAATGCAGAAGTGAATAAATTCTGGGGGGGAATTACTTTGAAGAGGATAATGAGTAATTTCTCTATAGATTTTGTAATAAAACATTCATGGGACAGTCTCATTTCTTTTTTGTCACACCTCATAGTACAGTATATTGTCGCGCCCCGTGCCTAGGTGGTCGCCTATAGGCCAGGACATGCCTTTGTATTGTCCTTAAATATGGAAATCCAGAGCCGAGGCTTCTGGGAGTTGTAGTTGTGAGGTCTCAAACAATAAAGTTGTGACTCGAGGGTTTTAGGCAAACACAGGAATTTTATTTTTTCCTTTCCAAAAGAGCGTTTAAAAGCTCAACGCATGGCAAAATAAATGGAATTCTTCTCCACACAAAAATCTAACAAAAAGACCCTCTTTACCAGAACAGAACACTACAACTGCTTCTATCAGCTTTAAGCACAAATAGCTGTTTCCTTTTAAACTTTCAGCATTCAAAAATAAAGCTTTAACTGCTTCTGCCAGCTTTAAGCACCTGTAGTTATCTATTTCAAACTTTCAGTCTTCAAAAATAAAGCTTTAAGTGCTTCTGTCAGCTTTAAGCATATGTAGCTGTTTCTTTCAAAGCTTCCAGCATTCATAATAAAACTTTAACTGCTTCTGTCCGTTTTACTCAGACAATTTGTTTCTAGGTTTCTCTCCCTTCAAAACCTAGAACTTTTATGCTGTTTTCTTGAAAAGCGAGCAGTCCATTAATGATTCTACAGACTCCTTATCAGAATCATAACACTCTGTTTGCATTTGTTCATAACCTGTGTCTGTTATATCTGGGTTTAAATCAGCTTGCACAATCTCAGGCATAATCTCTTCTAACAGCTCTAGGACCTTTCTCCAGTGAGACTTCTCTTTATGCTCAGGGCTCTTAGCAGGCACATGGAGATTTTTTTCTTTCATCAACCGGCACAGAGCCTCTAACTGGCTCACATTACTTTTATTTACAGTTCTATTCACACACCTTTTGGGAGTTGGCAGTTTTCCAGCAGGTTCATGAGCTGCTGCTATCGTACCTTGTTCCTTGTCAGTAGCTCTCCCAGGCAAAACCCTCCTGCCTCCAGAATCAGCTGCAGTTCCCCTGCAGTACTGACTTCCTTCTGGAACGTGGCTCCCTGTGTGTTGGTTTCCTTTGGAATCCTCTCTGGTGCTGACCCTGGTAACTCTTTGTCCTTCAGCTCCCCTGAAGTTTCTTTCTCCTTCTGCACCCCTGGTGGTCCTCTCTCCTTCCGTTTCCCTGGTGGTCTCCTCCCACTCTTCTAATCCCCTGGGCTTATATGAGTGTGCCTAAGGCATCGGGCCGTGCTCCTCCCCCAGGTGCCTCTCATTAACTTCACAGCTTGCCTCAGAGCTTGGGTGTGGTCTGTACCCAGCAACTACGTGTGTTTTTTTTCTTTGCCTGCAGTCTGAAAACCACTGCTTTCTGGCGTGTCTCTCTCCTTAAAGGTAAAAGCCTGTTTTTCTTCCAGTTCCATAGGCTCAGATACACTTTTCCCATCACAATATGATGGCAGATAAAGACCAGCATGGTCCATCTAGTCTGCCCAGTAAGGTGACTAGAGTATACCTGCAGCTCCGTGCAGAATACCCCTCTCTATGCCTGTGTTTAGGGCTGTAACTGCTGCTCTGTGCAGGTCAGCCCTCCTCTATTAAAAGATATTTAAGTTTGCTCTTATTTCAGCCTCTTGCTATAAAGGGATCCACTGTGTCTGTCCCATGCCATTTTGAATTCCATCACTGTATTTGCCCCCACCACCTCCATCAGGAAGGCATTCCATGCATCTACCACCCTTTCAAGGAAAAAGTATTTCCTGATGTTGCTTTTAAGTTTACTGCCTTGTAGCTTCATTGTATGCCCTTTAGTCTTACAGTTTTTCCTTCTTTGAAAAAGGTTTGTTTGTTCATCGATACCATTTATGTATATAAAAGTCTGTATAATATCTCCCTTGTCCCTCCTCTCCTCCAGGGTATACATATTTAGGTCTTCAAGTCTCTTCTCATATGTCTTCTAGCGCAGTCTCCAAATCATTTTGGTCGCCTTCTTCTGAACTGTTTCAAGTCTTTTTATGTATTTTGTGAAACAATCTCCAAAACTGAACACAATACTCCAAGTGAGGCCTCACAAACAACTTGTACAGGGGCATTAATACCCCCTCCTTTCTACTGGTTATTCCTGTCTGTATGCAACCCAACATCCTTCTGGCTTTGGCTACCACCTTGTTGCACTGTTTCACCACCTTGAGATCCTCAGACACTAGCACTCCGGGGTCCCTCTCCTGGTCTATGCATACCAAGCTCTCGTTCCCTATTGCATACAATTTCCTTGGATTTCTGCATCCCAAGTGCAGAACTCTGCACTTCTTCACATTAAATCGTAACTGTCAAGCATTATGCCATTCTTCCAGTCTTTTCAGATCTTTCCTCATGTTGTCCACTCCCTCAGAAGTGTCCATTCTGCTGCAAATTTTTCTGTCATCTGCAAAAAAACAGACTTTCTATTTAATCCTTCAGCAATATCACTTACTAATACATTAAACAGTATCGGTCCAAGAACCTATCCCTGAGGCACGCCACTACGCATCTTCCTTTCTTATGAGTGAGTTCTATTTACCACTACCTTCAGTCGCCTGTCTGTGAACCAATTCACCACCTTGAGACCTATCCCAAGGCTTCTCAGTTTATTGATAAGCCTTATATGAGGAACAGTATCAAAGGCTTTGCTGAAATCTAGGTAGGTCACATCCATTGCATGCCCTTGACCTAGTTCTCTGGTCACCTAGTCAAAGAACTCAATCAAATTTGTTTGGCATGATCTACCCCTCGGATCACGCAATCCAGTGGCTTCAAGAAAGTCCACTATTCTTTCTTTCAAGAGCACCTCCATTACTTTTCCCAGCATAGAGGTAAGACTTACCAGCCTATAGTTTGTCACCTCTTCCCTATAACCACTTTTATGAAGAGGTACCACATCAGTCCTTCTCCAGTCCTGTGGAACCTCTCCCGTCTCCAAGGATCTATTAAAAACATCCTTTAAAGGCTCTGCCAGAACCTTTCTGAGCTCTTTCAGTATTCTGGGAAGTATCCCATCTGGTCCCATGGCCTTGCTCACTAAGTTTTGCAAGCTGTTAGAACAAATCTGTGAAAGGTGCATGCACTTCATTCCCATTTGTATATTTGTCACTCATATGTGGTTTCTTCTCAGGATTTTCTTTTGTGAAAACAGAACAGAAATATTTGTTTAGCATTTTTGCTTTTTCAATGTCACTTTCCGCAAATCTGTCCTCGGCACTTTTGGGTCTTGCAATTTCACTTCTGATCTTACTCTTCTCCCAAATATATCTGAAAAAAAGTTTTGTCTCCAAGCTTCACATCTTTAGCCATCTTTTCTTCCACCTTTGCTTTTGCTATCCTCATTTTTCTCTTTGTCTCTTTTATCTTTATCCTGTATTCTTTTCTGTGGCCCTCTTTTTGAGATCTTCTGAATTTTTTTGAAAACTGTGTTTTTTGTCTTTATTTGTGCAGCCACTTCTTTGGAGAACCATATAGGTTTCCTTTTCCTCTTGTTTTTATTTACTTTCCTTACATATATATCTGTTGCCCCTTTTATTGCCTCCTTTAGTTTAGCCCACTGCAATTCCACTTCCCTTATCTCCTCCCCCTGCCAACTTCTCCTTCAGGTACTTTCCCATTTTACTGAAGTCAATGTTTTTGAAGTCTAGGACTTTGAGTTTGCTGTGATCGGACTCTGCCTTGGCTTTTATTTTAAACCACACCGTGTAAGTTTGGTGTGTGTGGGGGGGGGGGGGGAGGAAGGAACACCTTAGTTCCAGTTTTGAGCTACATGGCATGGACGAGGGAAAAGAAGTCATTACCTTGCCTCACCTCAATCCATCCCATGACAGTAACAATATCACAAATAGAAACAGTGATGCATTTCACTTGTACAATGTTATGTGTGCCTTCGAGTCAATGCTGTCTCCTAGCGACCCAGAAGCTCCTGGGTTTTCTTGGCAGTGTGACCGAAAGTAGATTGCCAGGCCTTTCTTCTGAGGCAATGGAGGGTTAAAGGAGTGCTAGTGGGAATCGAACCTGGCTGCTTGGTTACCACTAGGCTACTCCTCCACTCCATGGCTGTAAATTTCTAAAAGATGACATATTCAAATCAATAAATTGAAAATATTTTTTTTCTACCCCTTTGTCCCCATTGTTGGAATCTGGGACAGAAGGTTGCCAAACAGATTGTAGTTGAGGACACAGTTCTAAACTCGGGGACAATCTCCAAAAATCAGGGTCATCTGGTAACCTTAATTAAGGTCCATGCCTGAGGATCTAGAAGAGAGCTTTCCTCCTCTCCCCATTTAGAAGAAATATGGGAACTGTGCTGGGTTGAATTAAATCCCAGGAGTAGTGCAATGACTCCTCATTGGTGTAAAGCGGGGGTTCTCAACACAGTCAGGTTTTCATATCTCTCACATGCAATTCATTGTGCTGATCCTGAAAACCTGACTAAGTGTGTTCCAAGGATTGGGTTCAGAACCCCTGCTGTAGAGACATGGGGAGAGGGGCTACATATAATGCCATTGATAAAGGCACTGCACTAAGAAAAAAGCCAGAATGATAAAGAAAGAAGACCAAAAGGACCAGAGGAGGCATAAATCAATCCATGATGTGTGAAAACCTAGAGAATTCCAACATCTCTGTGAAACAAGATTAACATAGTGTTTTCTAATTATCATCCAGATTAGAATATAAGAAACAGAGGGAGTGCTGACCTAGCTGCAAATTTCCATCCTTGCCTTTATTTTTGATGGAAAATATTTGGGAGCTCCATCCCTAGCCTGGAGGCTGTAGACCACTGAACATAGTCTCTGCTAGTGTGTGAGCTTGTTTAATTATTTTGGGGGCTTCTAGGGATTACAAAGATCCAATAGCAGTATATTTGCTAATTTTGTATAATTGCATAGAAGCAGGGTCAGGATTAGACAAGGAGAGGCTCAGGGCAGAAATTGCAGAGGAGGCTCCACAGCCCACATTAAGCTATTCCTCCTTCAGAATGAGATAGCTTGGGGTTCCACTATGGCAGGCATGTCCAACTTCGAACAGGTCGTGATCTACTTTTTCCGACCAAAAGTGCCAGTGATCTACCATCATGAAAATTAAAAGTTTCAAATTAGTTTCAAATTAAATGTTAACCCAATAAAGTTGGAAGATGCCCCCCCCCCATTTTTAATGAACCTTCTGTCATTTACTTGGATGTGATCAGCTGTTAAGCAAATTAAGCAAAAACAAAACAGAGAGACGAAGATCCAGTAAGAACTGTGAGGGGAAATGCAAAGTACATGTTTTCTTAAAGGTTTTTTGAGTAATAACTTTCTTTAACTTTTATTGAGCAATTTGTGTTAAATTTAGGATGAATATTGATCCAGGCTGATCTTGCACAATGTTTAATAATTCGCTCTTGCTCATTAGTGAGATGTCTGAGCCTGCATTTCATCCACCAGCTTTTTGAAGTTGGGTGAATATTGCGTGAAAGCCAGTCTCAGAGAATCTTGGAGATGTTCATCTGTCATGTTGGAACGTTGTATACTCTTTGTCATTTTCAGATGGGAAAACGCAGATTCACACAAATAAGTTGAACCGAAACAGGAGTGTACAGCTTCAAAGCATCTTCTCAAGTTGGGAAATTTGTCTCTAGGCACTAGCTTCCAAAACGTTTCTTGCTCAGCACGGGTCTTGAGAAAAATGCCATTTTTAAGGGTTAATATTTTGTTTTCAAGAGATGGCTTGTTCAATGAGTAATTTGTACTGATAGCAGCTGCAGTTTCTTTAATGTCCACATCTACTTTGAATGGGTATGACAAGTACTCCACAACTGTTCCACTTTTTTTGGAAGTCACAGAATCTATTTTCGAATTCTTGGATAACAGAACAGATTTATGTCACATACTTCTCGTTCTGAAAAACAAAATTTGGATGTTGTCCCAGATGGTCCTGCGTATTAGGAAAATGATCAAAAATGTTGTTTGCAAGGTCAGTCATCATTAGCTCAATTTGCTCTTGTAGGATGAAACTGTACTCATCATCTCACCAATACATTTGTTTTTATCTTGTAGTTCAAGGTTCATATCACTTAGTTCGCCTGTAAAGTCAGCGAGAAATGCCAGATCACATAACCACTCCTCAACTTCCAACTCTGCTTGGTCATCTCCCCTCTCCTTCAAAAAACTTCATTCAGCAAATCACAAAATCTTTGCAGAAATTTGTGCCTACTTAGCCACCTTACATCTGTGTGCAAAATTATTTCCTCTGCCCCTTCATCAAGAGTAAGATTGAAAAGCCGTCTTTGAAGTGATCTTCCACGAACTGAATTTACAATTTTGAAAGTGATGTTCATGACAGTCTTTGTATTGAGTCTCTTGCTTGCCAAAACTTGCTGGTGAATGATGCAGTGGTAAGAAAGGAAATCTGGGAAGTCGTCATGCTGTCTACAGAGGGCTATGAAACCAATAACCTTGCCTGTCATTGATCTTGCTCCATTAGTAGTGATGGAAACAAGTTTATGCAATGGAAGATTACACTTTGTCACACAAGAATGGAAAGAACTGAATATTTCCTGATTGGTAGTTCTCCCTTTTAAAGAAATCATTCCAAGTAGTTCTTCTTTAACACTGAAGTCTTCAAAAACCATCCGGATAAAGACTACTAACTGGGCTATGTCTCTTATGTCTGTAGATTCATCCAGTTGGAGTGAGAAAGCAACACAATTTGAAACATCCTCCAACAATTGTTCAGTTGTGTCTCCACACATCTTTTCTATTCGCCGCACGACGGTGTTTCTTGACAATTGTACATCTTGAATAGCAGCTATGATCTCTTTCTTATTTTTAAATCCTTCAAAAAGATTGTCAGCTGCTTCAAGAAAACAATCTTTTAAAAATTCCCCTTCAGTGAAAGGTTTGCATTTCTTTGCAATCAGGTTGCTGAATTTGAAGGATGCTATGGTTGCATTGACCGAATGTGACCTTGGCTTCGCCATCAACTGTTGCTGAGTAAGAACATAAGAACATAAGAACATAAGATATGCCATACTGGGTCAGACCAAGGTCCATCAAGCCCAGTATCCTGTTTCCAACAGTGGCCAATCTAGGTCACAAGTACCTAGCAGTTTCCCCAAAAGACACAGATTCCACAATGCTTGTACTGGGTCAAGCATTGATATCCTTGGTCCCTTCTTAATAATGGTTTATGGACTTTTCCTCCAGGAACTTGTCCAAACCTTTTTTAAACCCAGTTACACTAACAGCCTTTACTACATCCTCCGGTAACAAATTCCAGAGTTTGATTACATGTTGAGTGAAAAAATATTTTCTTTTATTAGTCTTAAATAGTTTACCCTGTAGCTTCATTGCATGTCCTCTAGTCTTTCTATATTCTGATCATGTAAACAATCGATCTACGTTTACCCGTTCCACTCCGTTCATTAATTTATAGACTTCTATCATATCTCCCCTCAGCCGTCTCTTTTCTAGGTTAAAGAGCCCTAACCTTTTTAGCCTTTCTTCATAGGAGTATCTTTGCATCCCCTTTACCATTTTGGTGGCTTTTCTCTGAACCTTTTCTAATAATGCTATATCCTTTTTAAGATATGGTGACCAGAATTGCACGCAATATTCAAGGTGCGGTCTCACCATGGAACGATATAGAGGTATTATAATATCTTTTGTTTTATTTTCCATTCCTTTCCTTATGATACCTAGCATTCTATTTGCTCTCTTGGCCACTGCTGCACACTGGGCCGAGGGTTTTAACATGTTATCCACAATGACGCCTAAATTTTTTTCCTGGGTGGTGGTTCCTAATGTGGAACCTTGCATCGTGTAACCATAGTTTGGGTTGTTCTTCCCTAGGTGCATAACGTTGCACTTGTCCACATTAAATTTAATCTGCCATTTTGATGCCCAGTCTTCCAATTTATCAAGATCCTCTTGCAATTTTCCAGAATCCTCTTGGGTTTTAACAACTTTAAATAGTTTTGTGTCATCTGCAAATTTGATAACCTCACTCGTTATTCCCCTTTCCAGGTCATTTATGAATATGTCAAAAAGCAGCGGACCCAGCACAGATCCCTGGAATACACCATTATTCACCTTTCTCCATTGGGAAAATTGGCCATTTAGCCCTACCCTCTGCTTTCTATCTTTTAACCAGTTCCTGATCCACAATAGTACACTGCCTCCTATCCCATGACTCTTTAGTTTTGCCAAACATCTCTGATGAGGAACCTTGTCAAAGGCTTTCTGAAAGTCCAGATACACTATATCAACCGAGTCACCTTTGTCGACCTGTTTATTTAGACCTTCAAAAAAACATAACAGATTAGTAAGACAAGATCTTCCTTGTCTAAAGAAATGTTGGCTGTCTCCCATTAAGCCATGACTATCTACATGCTGAGTAATTTTGTTCTTTATGATGCATTGTGGAACCTGTGTCTTTTGGGGAAACTGCTAGGTACTTGTGACCTAGATTGGCCACTGTTGGAAACAGGATACTGGGCTTGATTGACCTTGATCTGACCCAGTATGGCATATCTTATGTTCTTATGTTCTTATGTGTTTCCCGGTACTGACGTCAGGCTTACCAGTCTTTAGTTTCCTGGATCACCCCTGGAACTCTTTTTAAAAATTGGCGTTACATTGGTGATCCTCCAATCTTCAGGTATTACAGATGATTTGAATGAAAATTTACAGATTACTAACAGCAGGTCTCCAGTTTCATATTTCAGTTCTTTCAACACCCTTGGATGTATGCCAACCGGCCCAGGTGATTTGCTACTCTTCAGTTTATCTAAGAGTTGTAATACATCTTCCCGATGTATCGATATTTCCTTCAATTCTTCCGCACCTTTAAAAAACACTTCAGTCATGGGTAACATTCCTACATCTTTCTCAGTAAAGACCGAAGCAAAGAATTCATTCAGTCTCTCCGCTATCACCTTGTCGCCTCTTAGTGCCCCTTTAACCCCCTCTATCATCTAATGGACCAACTGACTCTCACAGTTTTTTTGCTACGAATGTACTTGAGAAAGTCTTTATTTTGCGTTTTTGCTTCCGCAGCAAGCTTCTTCTCAAATTCTCCCTTTGCCTGCTTTATCAATGCCTTGCATTTGACTTGCCAGTGCTTGTGCTGTTTCCAGGTTTCGTCATTTGGCTCTTTTTTCCATTTCCTGAAAGATGCTTTTTTGGCAACAGCCTCTCTGACCTCACCTTTAAACCATGCTGGCAGTTTTTTGGACTTCCTTCCACTTTTCTTAAAGCGTGGAATACAGCTGGTCTGGGCTTCCAAGATAGTATTTTTCAACAACACCCAAACTTGATGTAAGTCTTTAACCTTTGCAACTGCTCCTTTTCGTTTTTTCTTAACTATTTTCCTCATTTTATCATAGTCTTCCTTTTGAAAGTTAAAGGTAGTACTGTGGATTTCCTTACTATCCCTCCTCCACTAATTAAATCAAACGCGCTCATGCTATGATCACTATTGCCAAGTGGCCCCAACACACTTATCTCTTGCACTAGATCTGGTGTTCCACTAAGGACTAGCTCCAATATAGCTTCCCCTCTGGTCAGTTCATGAACCAGCTGCTCCAAGAAGCAGTCATTTATTTCATCTAGGAACTTTATCTCCCTAGCATATCCTGCCATGACACTGACCTAGTCGATACCGGGGCAATTGAAATCACCCATTATTATTACTGCGCTGTAACTTTTGTTAGCTTCCTTGATTTCTTTGAGCATTTCATCATCCATTTGTTCATTCTGGCCAGGCAGTTGATAGTACACCCCCCACTGCCAATTTCTATTGTCGTTCTTTGAGCTTCAGTTTACAAATTTCACTTTTGAGTGGAAAATCAACATCAAACATATTGCTATGCAGAACTTTATAACAATGTCCAGATTATCTTTTTTGGGCAAGGATACTGGGGCATTACAAATTAGACAACAACACTTGTCTTTCACCATGATGAAGAAGTAGTCCATTTCCCATTCATCATGAAAGTGGTAGGTTTTGCTCTTCTTTGGAACACTCATCTTCATTATACTGGGGTGGCTGGATGTAAGAAGGCCAAATCTGCTAAGTTAGTATAAATACTGGCTGAATCTGGTCCAAAACTGTCACTGTCCCAAAGTATTAAAGATCAACAGGAACTGAAGACCTCTGGATGATGTGCAATACAAGGACTGGAGAGGCCAAAACCACACATGCAGTTCTAAAAGTAAAAAATAAGTATTCATCATACTGGCACCAATAATTAAATACCAGCAAGCAATCATCAAAAAAACTCAAACACCTATCCAGCAATCCAGATAAAATCAAATACCGCCAAACAAGTTCAAATACCACCACATGCGATTTAATAAATTCTGCACACAGTGTAGAATCAATGCAAAGGCTAGGCAAAATAAAATTGCAGAGGCAAGCAAACGTCACAGTGGTTTGAACCAATTAGAAGGCAAGGCATAGGCAAGTTAGAACAAAATTGGAAAAGCCCGCCAAAATCACCAAATTCTTGACACTTTGTGTCTGCTTGAAAACGTTAAATGAAAGCGAACTATAAAGCGACCAATGACCAGCACACGACACAACTAATACGGTAAGTGTATTCAGGTAAAGCCCGGGTGAATGGATATCACCCGGTATATAACACACTTCTAAGGGGTGTTGGGGCGGGGGCAGGAATGGGTGATTCTGAGAGGCAGGAGACCAGGTATGATGCCGGGCCTGTGGCGTCTCATTGTGGGGTGCGGGTGGTGGCCCCCTGGTGTACCCACAAACTATTGGCACAAAAACAACAAGTGCCCCCAATACACCCGCAGGCAAGATTCCCGCAGGCAAGGAAAAAAGACAGGCAAAGGATCAGCAGCGGCGGCAATCCCTTGGCAGACGACCTGCCAGCACGAGCTCTCTCCTAGCGACGGGGCGAGCTGCTGGAGAGATGGAGCCAAGTGGGACTGGTGATCTACCTCTGAACCCTCCACGATCCACCTGTTGGACATGCCTGCACTATGGTATCGGGACTCAAGGCAACTGTCCTTGTTGCCACCCCTTAACATCGGCCCTGTGTAGAAGAATTTTAGGCTACTTAAATAATGATGGCAAGTTCATCAACCCATGGTAGAAAACAAGCAACAAGGTCCTGTTAGAAAGTAGTCCCAGCATGCACCACCCTTTTCTTCATGGATTTCAGTTTGGAGATCTAGATTAAAGCAGGAGAGACCTCTCATCTTTAAAATCAAGACTCCTTGTTCAGTTGGGGAAAGAGAGTGCCTGGGCCCTGGGACCTCAGACTCCTAGACCATGGGATGGTAATCTAGATTATGTGAAAGAGGGCCGCAGCTGGGAGTTTTTGTTTTAAGCTGCAGTTGCAGGGCAGTGGTGCCAGTATGCCCCTTCCCAAGGCAGAGGAGCGGGCACCCTTGATAAGGTGAGCCAGTGCTCAAGAACTTCCCATTAGTCACCTTCAGCTCATATCAGGTTAACTTCCCTTTACATCCACTTATATTTAAAGCTGCCAAAAGAATTTTCAAAATATGGCATATTATGCTAAATACTGATTACCAAAATGTGGTCATCACTCACAGTTAATGAAACGTTAGTCTTCCCCGATTGCTATTTATTGCTCTGGTTAATATTGTTGTCCGTCCCTTGCGGGTCATGTCTTGTCCCAGTCCTTATAGTTTGCCTAAATTGTTCCAGAAATTACTAGAGATTTCGTAAGCCACCTTGCTGACTACAGCTCTAGTCAAATTGTGGTATTTTAATTACAGTACTAGACAGAGATAACACTGCAGATCCAGATACACAGGACAACTGTAAACTGGGCTTTTATTGTGTGCCTTTTAAGAGCATTTCTTTTTTACTGACATTGCTCTTCCAGAAGCTGAAGAAATAATGCTATTATTTCCTCCCCTCCATGTATAAAAATATTTAGATAGCACAATTTCTCCATTTCTTTCTTGTACTCTGTAATCTAGTGTAATGTTTTTTTCTATATATTTTTGAAGTAAATCTCTCCTAGAGGCAGTGCCCACTTCTTGAAGGGCTACATAAAGGGACTGCTACTTCTGGAGAGAGATCTGCAATTGTAAGTATTTACTTCTGGGAATTTTTCTAAATCTTAAAAAAAATTCTTTAAATTAAAGCTGATTAATCTGTATAAATTAGAATCCAGTGTATTTGTTAAATCCGTCAGGGACTAATATCAGCAAAGAGCTTTTAGTTAAATTAAAAACTCAACAGGTAGCTTTCAGTTTAGGTTTAAAACACAGCAGAGAGCTTCTAGTTTAAATTTAATACTCAGTCAGGACCTACTATCAGCAAAGAGCTTTAAAATCAGAGTATAACAGCATAAAAAGAAAAACAGGGTCAGTATTCTTTGAGCAATAAATGGTTTCTAGAGACCTTTACAAAGAGGCCTTCTAGATAGGGGGGGGGGCAAGAGACCTATGAATTGTTTTAAATAGGTATTAAAGTCAAGTGACAGATCAAAGGGGTATTTTGAAAGACTCCCTCTATCCAAGCAAGGGCTGTGTGAATCACCCAGTAAATTGGTCACAGATTACCTAAGAAGCACAGGACAGGGTAATGTGTAGCAGCCAGCTTTTAAAAAGTCTTCTTTCCCTCCCTCCCTCTCCACACCTGGGATAATCATAGCTTCATATGTGCTTAAACCTCTTAAAGGAAAGGAGGTGCCATATTCACTCTCAGATGCAGCTGTTTATCCACATGAGACATACATTAAGGACCTCAGATTAATTAAGCTTGAGGTGAACAAAGTCCATTAAACGTATTAGGTATAGTTTTATTAGTATAAGTATCTCAAGCAAACCTTAGAAAGTAAACAACTTAAATACCTAAACACAACCTAAGAAACTAAGATGCAGATAGGAATCCAGCAGCGAGATGGGGGAACTTTCCAGTCTTTGCACTGAGTGTCACCTGTATGATTTTCTCCCAGTTGGTGAGGGGTCTTACATGTGCACTAGGTGCAAGGAGCTCTTTGCTCCCAGGGAACGAGTCTGAACTCTGGAGGCTAGAGAAGCAGACTTGGAAGACATAAGGAAGACAGAGAGGTACATAGACAAGACCTACAGGGATATAGTACTAAAGTCCCACCTCCAGTCTGGCAGATCCCTGTTGCCATGGAGGAGAGAGAGGTCACATGACAGGACAGCATCACCCTGATATGGAGGAAGTGATCCTGTAGCTAGGACCTGTCCTCCAGGTGATGTAAAACCCTCTCACACTGAGCAGATTTCTCCAGGGCCATGTGCCCATGAGGAAAGGGTTAGGACAGCAATTACAGCTGGTGATTCGATTATTAGGCATGTAGATAGCTGGGTGACTGGTGGATGTGAAGATCGCCTGGTAACATGCCTGCCTGGTGCGAAGGTAGCAGACTCACGTGCCACTTAGACAAGGTCTTAGATAGTGATGGGGAGGAGTCTGCTATCTTGGTACATGGCGATACCAATGACACAGGAAAGTGTGGTAGGGAGGTTCTGGAGGCTAAATTTAGGCTTTTAGGTAGGAAGTTGAAATCCAAAATTTCCGGGATAGCAATCTACGAAATGCTTCCTGTTCCACGCGAGTTCCAGACTCTAAATATGTGGATGAGACAATGGTGCAAGGAAGAGGGTTTTGGATTTGTTAGGAACTAGAGAACATTCTGAGGAAAGGAGGGGCTTTTCCAAAGGGATGGGCTCCACCTTAACTGGGATAGAACCAGGCTGCTGGCATTAGCCTTTAAAAAGGAGATAGACTAGATAATAGGGGAGAGCCGACAGTTGTCCAAGAGTGCATGGTTCGGAACAATATATCAATGAAGGATACAAGCAAAAGATTGACGTTAGGGAATATCAGCAGAGAGGCTAAAATAAAGACAAAAGTAGCCCAAATGCCCTTGAGTACAGAGCAGGCAGAGCTTAAAGATTCCGAATTACCCCTGCCTACCAATAGCCAGATTAATATGAATAATATACAGCCTCTAAAATGCTTGTATGCAAATGCTAGAAGTCTAAAAAATAAGATGGGAGAGTTAGAATATATAGCACTAAATGAGAGGTTAGATATGATTAGTATCTCAGAGACATGGTGGAAGGAGGACAACCAGTGGGACACTGATACCTGAGTCCAAACTATATCATAATGACAGAGCTGATCAAATGAGTGGAGGGGTAGCGCTCTATGTTAGAGAGAGCATTGAGTCACAAAGGATTAAGGTTTTGCAGGAAACAAAATTCACTGTAGAATTTCTATGAATTGAAATTCCATGTAAAAAAAGGGAAGGTGATGGCAGTCGGGGTGTACTATGGACTGCCTGGTCAGAATAAACAAATGGATGATGAAATGCTCAAAGAAATCAGGGAAGCTAACAAATGTTACAGCACAGTAATAATAATGGGTGATTTCAATTACGCCGTTATCGATTGGGTCGGTGTCACGCCAGGACTTGCTGGGGAGATAAAGTTTCTAGATAAAATAAATGACTGCTTCTTGAAGCAGCTGGTTCATAAACCAACAAGAGGGGAAGCCATTTTGGACCTAGACCTTAGTGGAAGACAAGATGTGGTGCAAGAGATAAGGCTGTTGGGGCCACTTGGCAATAGTGATCCTAGCATGATCATGTTTGATTTAGTAAATGTAGGAAAGATGGTAAGGAAATCCACAGTACTACCTTTTAACTTTCAAAAGGGAGACTATGATAAAATGAGGAAAATAGTTAAGAAAAAACTAAAAGGAGCAGTTGCAAAGGTTAAAGACTTACATCAAGTTTGGGTATTGTTGAAAAATACTATCTTGGAAGCCCAGACCAGCTGTATTCCACGCTTTAAGAAAAGTGGAAGGAAGTCCAAAAAACTGCCAGCATGGTCTAAAGATGAGGTCAGGGAGGCTGTTGTTGCCAAAAAGCATCTTTCAGGAAATGGAAAAAGGAGCCAAATGACGAAAACTGGAAACAACATAAGCACTGGCAAGTTAGATGCAAGGCATTGATAAGGCAGGCAAAGAGAGAATTTGAGAAGAAGCTTGCTGTGAAAGCAGAAACATGTAATAAAGACTTTTTCAAGTATATTTGTAGCAGAAAACATGTGACAGAGTCAGTTGGACCATTAGATGATAGAGGGGTAAAAGGGGCACTAAGAGGTGACAAGGCCATAGCGGAGAGACTGGATGAATTTGTTACTTCAGTCTTACTGAGGAAGATGTAGGGATGTTACCCATGACAGAAATGGTTCTTAAAGGTGATGCTGCAGAAGAATTGAAAGAAATATTGATACACTGGGAAGATGTATTACAACTATTTGATAAACGGAACAGCAGCAAATCAACTGGACTAGATGGTATATATCCAAGGTGTTGAAAGAACTGAAATATGAGCTTGCAGACCCATTAGTAATCTGTGAACTATCATTAAAATCATCTGTAATAACTGAAGATTGGAGGATGGCCAATGTAACGGCAATTTTTAAAAAAGGTTCCAGGGGTGATCCGGGAAACTACAGACCGGTGAGCCTGACATCAGTACCAGGAAAAATGGTAGAAACCATTATAAAGAACAAAATTACTGAACATTTTGATATTCATGGCTTAGCTGGAGACAGCCAACATGGCTTTCATCAAGGAAGGTCTTGTCTTACTAATCTCTTATGTTTTTTTGAAGGTGTGAATAAACAGGTAGACAAAGGTGAGTCTATTGATATAGTGTATCTGGATTTTTAGAAAACCTTTGACAAGGTCCCTCATGAGGGACCTTTGGCAAAATTAAAAAGTCATGGGATAGGAGGATTTGTACTATTGTGGATCAGGAACTGGTTAAAAGATAGAAAGTAAAGGGTAGGGCTAAATGGCCAATTTTCCCAATACAGAAAGGTGAACAGTGGAGTACCCCAGGGATCTGTGCTGGATCCGCTGCTTTTTAACATATTTGTAAATGACCTGGAAATGAGAATAACAACGAGTGAGGTAAAGCACAGTTACTTACCTGTAACATGTGATCTCTGGGAACAGCAGGAATTAGTCCTCACATATGGGTACGTCGGAACCGACGGAGCCTGCGTGGGAACGCTCCCCAGCTTCCAAGAAGGAAAGCTTTTGGGGCACCCCACAGCGCATGCGCGCTGCCTTCCTGCCTTTCCTAACCAACTCTCCTCAGTTCAAGTTTTAAGCTGAGACAATAGAGAGAGAGAGGACAGGAAAGACAGAGAGAGATACAACTCCTAGGGGAGGTGGGAGGGTTGTGAGGACTAATTCCTGCTGTTCCCAGAGATCACCTGTTACAGGTAAGTAACTGTGCTATCTCCAGGAACAAGCAGGAATGAGTCCTCACATATGGGGACTCCCTAGCTAAGATGCCTGGGAGATCCCCAAGGGTATGAGACCCTGAAGGGTTCCTCATCTTCCTATGGATCTCAGGCATCCATTTAGGGAAGGAGGGCAGGAGTTGTTCAAGAATGGAACAGGTGTCTGAGGACAGCCTGACCAAACAAGGCATCCCGGCGGGAGTCCTTGTCCAAACAGTAATGGGCTGTGAAGGTATGAACCGAGGCCCAGGTGGCTGCTCGACAGATCTGGTCGATGGACACAGAATGAAGAAGAGCCATAGAGGTGGCCATGGCCCTCACATTGTGAGCTGTGACATGGCCCTCCAGAGAAAGGTTCTTACTCTGGTAAGCAAAAGAAATACACTGAGCAATCCAATTGGACAGCGTTCTTTTAGAGACTGGAAGTCCTAGATGAGAAGGATCAAAAGCAACAAAAAGCTGGGAAGACTTTCTATGTTGCTGTGTCCTGTGTAAGTAAAAAGCAAGAGCTCTTTTACAATCTAGAGTATGAAGGTTCCTCTCTGCACTGGATGCATGAGGAGCTGGAAAAAAAGACAGGTAAATATACCTCTTGATTAAGATGAAAAGGTGAGACCACTTTAGGCATAAAGTGAGGATTTGTCCTAAGGACTACCTTATCATGATGGAACCTTGTATAAGGTGGATTAGCCACTAAGGCCTGCAGTTCACTGATGCGACGAGCAGAAGTGATTGCAATAAGGAAAATAACCTTCCAGGAAAGAAATTTCAAGGAGGTAGTGGCTAAGGGTTCAAAAGGTGGCTTCATAAGCTGACCAAGAACCAAGTTTAAGTCCCATGCCACCGGAGGAGGTCGAATGGGAGGTTTAGTTAAAGTTAGGCCTCTCATGAATCTTGCAATAAGAGGATGAGAGGAAATAGGTTGTCCATTGAGAGGCTTAAGGGATGCTGCAATAGCACTCAAATGGACTCTTACTGAATTCGTTTTAAGGCCTGCATTGGAGAGATGCAGGAGATATTCCAATAGAGAATTCACAGGAAGTGCCAGAGGGTCAAGACCCTTTTGACCACGCCAAATGGAAAATCTTTTCCACTTAAAAGCATAGGAACGCCTAGTGGAAGGTTTTCTGGAAGCATGGAGGATATCCTTCACTTGCTGAGAAAGATTGAAGTCTTGAAGGTCTAGGCCTTCAGTAACCAAGCTCTGAGGTGAAGAGACTTGGGGTTTGGATGCCACAAAGTTCCTTCCTCCTGGGACAGAAGGTCTGGCGCAGCTCCCAAGTCCAGGGAGGGGGCTTGGGAGAGATGCAGAAGTAGAGGGTACCACACTTGGCGTGGCCAGCGTGGAGCTATGAGGATCATAGATCCTTGATCCCTCTGGAGTTTGAACAGAGTCTTGGGAATCAAAGGAATGGGTGGAAAGGCATACAGGAAGCCCTGACCCCAATGAAGGAGGAAGGCATCCTTGGCCTGAACTCCCTGACACGGAATTCTGGAACAGAACCGGGGAAGTTTGGCATTCCACGGACTTGCAAAGAGGTCTATGTCCGGGGTTCCCCATTTCTGGAAGATTCTGAGTACCTGATCCATGTGCAGGGACCATTCGTGTGGAAGCAGAACTCGACTGAGTCTGTCTGCCCAAGAGTTTTGTATTCCTGGGAGGTATACTGCCAGGAGATGGATTTGATGCTCTCTGGCGAAGGCCCATAATCTTAGAGCTTCGTTGCAAAGTGACAGAGAGCCAGTTCCTTCTTGCTTGTTTATGTAAAACATGGCTACTTGATTGTCCGTTTGAATGAGGACTGTCTTGTAGCTGAGGAGGGTATGAAAGACCTGGAGAGCTAGGAACACTGCTCGAAGTTCCAAGTGGTTGATATGAAGAGAGGTCTCCTGTGGGGACCAAGTGCCTTGGGTGGAGAGGTCTTGTAGATGAGCTCCCCAACCTGTTTGGGAGGCATCTGTTGTGAGGGTTGCCTGGGGCAACAAAGGTTGGAAGGGGGACCCCAGCAACAGATTTTGAGTGGATATCCACCATTGGAGAGACCAAAAGAGAAGTTTGGAGGTTGCTATTTGGTCTGAGAGAGCTCCTGAAGCTTGAGTCCACTGGGTGGACAAAGTCCATTGAGCTGCTCTCATGTGTAGGCGAGCATAGGGTACCACATGTACTGTGGAAGCCATATGGCCTAGCAGCTGTAGCATCTCCCTGGCAGTTAAGTGGCTCTTTGACTGAATCTGGGAGGCCAACTGCACTAGACGTTGACAACGGGCCTGAGAAAAGGTAGGCCCTTGCAGAAGTGGTGTCCAACCAGGCCCCTATGAATTCCAGGGACTGAGTAGGGGTGAGCTGGGACTTTGGGAGGTTTACCACAAGTCCCAGGTATTGCAGAATGCGCCTGGTGCGGTTTAGGGAGATCTGAGCCTCCGACTGGGTTGGAGCTCGGATGAGCCAGTCGTCCAGGTATGGGAAGACAAATATTCCCAGAGTGCGTAGAAATGCAGCAACTATTGCCATGCATTTGGTGAACACTCTTGGAGCAGAGGCCAGACCGAAAGGAAGGACTCTGTATTGGTAATGTTTTCCCTGGAACAGAAAACGTAGGAATTTTCTGTGAGATGGATGGATGAGGACATGAGTGTACGCATCCTTGAGATCTAGAGAACAAAACCAATCCTGACTCTGCAGGTATGGAAGGAGAGTGCCTAGAGAAAGCATCTTGAACTTCTCCTTGCATAGGAATTTGTTCAATTCTCTGAGATCTAGAATGGGTCTGTATCCCCCTGTTTTCTTTGGAATGAGAAAATAGGGGGAGTAAAACCCTGACCCCTGTTGAAGAAGAGGAACTTCTTCTATGGCCCTCTGGGCCAGAATGGTAGTCACCTCCTGATCCAGAAGGTCGAGGAGACATGTGGGAGAATTGAAGTGTCTCACCATGGTGTAGGGAGGAAGGTCTGAGAAATGAAGTTTGTAGCCCTCTCTTATGATGGAGAGGGTCCACTGCTCTGATGTGATTTGCTCCCATCTGGGAGCAAAATGAGCTAACCTTCCTGGAATGGTGAGAGGTTCTGGCTGTTGTAGAGCCAGAAAGGTTAAGTTCTCTAGTATCAAGTCAAAAACCCTGAGGGGGTTGGGACTGCTGGGTTGTAGCAGCCCCTGCAAGTTTAGGCCTGGCCTGTTTAGGTTGCTGACGCTTAGTAGCAAAGCGACCTGTAGAAGATTGTTGGCCAGAAGTGGAAGGAAATCTGCTCCTTTTGTAAAAAGGCTTTTTGAAATTTTTTTTCTTGGCTGGAATGGAAGTTGACTTGGAAAGTCTATCCAGAGCAGAATTCTCTGCATCCATTTGAGTGGCTTTTATTTGCCACTCTTTGCCAAAGAGATTTTCACCCGTACAGGGCAGATTTCCTAAGCCATCCTGAACCCAGGGTCTAGATCAGAAGCCTGGAGCCAAGCAATTCTGCGAGCAGCTATGGCAATGCCTGAGGCTCTGCTGGCACCTTCAAAGGAGTCAAAAGCTGCCCTGTTGGAAAACTTTGAAATGTCTTGAGTATGCTTAAGCCAAAGGAGGAACTCATCCCTTCTATCCTCTGGAATAAAAAGGGAGAAAGTTGTGCAGCTTTTGTGCAACTTCCTTTAGAAACATACCCATATAAAGGCTATATGAGTTGATTCTGGCAATAAGCATGCTGGCTTGGAAGATTTTCCTACCAAAAGCATCCAAGGTCCTGCATTCTCTTCCTGGAGGAGCAGAAGAGTGTCTTTTAGTGCTCTTTATCCTCTTCATAGCTGACTGCACCACAATGGAGTGGTGAGGAAGCGGAGTTTTCTGAAATCCAGGACAAGGAGGGACACGGTATATAGTGTCCAATCTGCGAGAATGAGGAGAAAGGGTGAGAGGAGTCTCCCATAAGTCAATCATATGTTCATGAAGAATTTCATGAATTGGCAAGGTGACTGCCTCTCTGGGAGCCTTAGAGTATCCTAAAATATCTAATTTTTTTGCTCTAGGCTCTGCTTCAGAGGTTACTGAAATAGAGAGTCCTTTAGCCACTTCTATTATGAAGTCTTGAAAGGACAAATCCTCTGGAGGAGACATTCTCCTTTTTGGAGAAGCAGGCTCCTCAGGAAGGGTAATGGATACTTCAGGAGACTCATCTGATGAATCAGAATCATCAGAGGAATCGAAGTATCGTCTGTCCCCTTCCAACGATCGATACGCGTATTGATCGGTACCGACATCGGCGTCCCCGGTACCGGATCGGTACCGAGAAATAGCCCTGGACAAGGAACCTGAGTCGGTATCCTGGCCGATGTCGGTACCGGTATCGGAGCTGGTACCGGTACTGGCGCCGGTACCGACAACGAAACTCGTTGCGGTACAGTCGGCGTCGCAGCGTTAATAAAAGCCTGCTGCATGGATTGAACAGTGTGATCCATGGACGCCACGACTGCCTGGATGTCAGTACCGGGAGATTGTGCTGGTACCCCAGAGCAGTCTAACAGGTGATCGGTTGAGGCCGTGCCATCGATGTCAACCTGTAACCCCATAGGAGGAGCTTTGGAAGCCAGAGCTTCCCGCCGGGGTTGTTTGGCTGGGGCAGGATCCTCAAGGGCAAGCCCGGAGGCATCTCGATGCTTAGAGGGAGATTTGCCCTTCGAGGACCTGCTAGGATTATGTTTGGTTACCTGAGACCCATCGGGAGAGGAAGACCTGGAAGATATCGATGCCACCGCTGGTGCATCCGTGGGAAACAGCACATGGAGCTTGGCTGCTCGGTTCTGTAACCCTTGTTTAGACATTAGAGAGCAGGACTGGCAATCCGGAATGGAGTGTTCAGGACCCAAACATTTAAGACACCATTCATGGGTATCTGTAACAGAAATTGTACCGCTACACTTAGTGCATTTTTTGAACCCGGGGGCTGGTTTTTCCATGAGGGAAAAATTTCTTGTGGGCCTGGAGGCCTAAGAAGAAAAATACACCAAGTGAGGAAAAAGTATATATATTTTTTTTTTTTTGAAAGAAAAGAAAAGAAAAGACCGGCGGTACCGGTCCAGCGTCGGGGAAGGCAGACACGCGACCAAAGAAATAAATTAAAATAAAGAACTTCTTCAGCGGTGACAGGAACATGACCTGCTGGCTCCGCGGAAAAGAAGAACTGAGGAGAGTTGGTTAGGAAAGGCGGGAAGGCAGCGCGCATGTGCTGTGGGATGCTCCAAAAGCTTTCCTTCTGGGAAGCTGGGGAGCGTTCCCGCGCAGGCTCCGTCGGTACCGACGTACCCATATGTGAGGACTCATTCCTGCTTGTTCCTGGAGATTCAAATTTGCAGATGACACAAAATTATTCAAAGTTGTTAAAACCCATGAGGATTGTGAAAAATTGCAAGAGGACCTTGCTAAATTGGAAGACTGGATGTTCAAATGGTAAATGAAATTTAATGTGGACAAGTTCAAAGTTATGCATCTAGGAAAGAACAATCCAAACTATGGTTACACGATGCAAGGTTCCACATTAGGGACCACCACCCAGGAAAAAGATTTAGGCTTCATCTTGGATAACATGTTGAAAACCTCCACCCAATGTACAGTGGCGGCCAAGAGAGCAAATAGGATGCTAGGTATCATAAGGAAAGGAATGGAGAATAAAATAAAGGATATTATAATGCCTCTGTATCGTTCCATAGTGCGAACGCACCTTGAATATTGTGTGCAATTCTGGTCGCTGTATCTTAAAAAGGATATAGCGTTATTAGAAAAAGTACAGAGAAGAGCCACCAAAATGTTAAAAGGGATGGAAAGATACCCCTATGAAGAGAGACTAAAAAGGTGAGGGCTCTTCAAGCTGGAAAAGAGACGGCTGAGGGGAGATATGACAGAGGTCTACAAAATGAACGAATGGAGTAGAACGGGCAAACACAGATTGATTGTTTACACCATCAAAATATAGAAAGACTAGGGGACATGCAATGAAGCTATAGGGTAGCCTATTTAAGACTAAAAAGAGAAAATATTTTTCACTCAATGTGTAATCAAACTTTGGAATTCAATACCGGAGAATGTAGTAACAGCTGTTAGTGTAGCCGGGTTTAAAAAAGGGTTCCTGGAGGAAAGGTTCATAAACCATTATTAAAGGGGACCGAGGATATTCAGTGCTTGCCCCAATTACAAGCACTACAGAACCTGTGCTTTTTGGGGAAACTGCTAGGTACTTATGACCTAGATTGGCCACTGTTGGAAACAGGATACTGGGCTTGATGGACCTTGGTCTGACCCAGTATGGCATATCTTATGTTCTTATGACATAATGTTTATTCCCAGGCAGATATTGAACTATCTCTACTTGTTGGTGGGAGCATTTTGGATAAGCCATGACAGTGGCTCATTTTCTGTTTAATGCATGAAAGTGGTAGTGAGGTGGGTTGGAGGGGCACAGACAGAAAGTATGGGGGTGGAGGGGCACAGGCAGAAAGTATGGGGTAGAGAGTTGATAAGCAGATGGCACTTCTTAGAGCTCAGCGTTGTGCCACTACTGGGATTCTTCATGCTATCCCAGAACAAACATTGCACAAAACCAAAAGGGAAGGCTAGAGGGTTGACAGAATTCAGGATCGAAACAAGAAAGCAGAAGATATACACAGAAAATACTTAGTGAAGACCAAATGGAAGATAAAGTCAGAGGTCAAGCAGACTCTGCTGAATTGTCACAGGAGAGACTGATGGGCAGACTACACAGGCTTAGTGGTCTTAATCTATGTACAAGCTCAGTTCTCGAGGGCCTCAAACAAGCCATGTTTTCAGAGCATCCTCAGGGCCCTCTTTAGGCTGGAGTAAGGCCTGGTGTGATAATTAAGTGCAGGACTCCCTGTGATCATTTATATCCTATTACAATCATACTTTCCTAACAGCTAGGCCCAGAAACGGTCCCAGCTGGTTACCTTGCTTTTGGGGACAGTTGGTATAGGGAGGAGGTGGGAGCGATATACCTGACTTGGATCTGTAACCTGGGCCAATCCATCTGTAGACCTGGGCATTGTGACTGCTTTGGGTGCCCCTTTGGCCATGAGGACTAACCCAACTGCACCTTTCACATTTACTTAAACATAGTCCTTGGCAAATCCAAACAGAAACCTGTGCCAGTACACCTAACTCACATTATTTACCCTACACAATACTGTAAATCTTTGAAGAAATGTGTTTTCTGATGAGCAATAACAACCTTCAGAACCCGAATGATGAGACGTTGAGCTAAGATTCAGTAACCTCAGGAGAAAATGTTAAGAGGTTTTAAAGCAGGATTAAAACTCTTCTAACGCCTGGAAGCACTAAACGAAAACCCATACAACAAAGCAAGCATATGAAACCCTCCATACGCCATTATTTGGGAATTTGTCAAGTTCATTATTTACTTTGTATTACATTCTTGTTTCATTTTTAAATATGATTCACCATTCCAGCACATTGCCAAGAAATGAATGCACAAGGGCCATACTGACACACTTGGAATGATTAGTTAGGGTGTTGAATATAATGATTTCCAGGTGCACTTTCCCATTTTCTTCAATAATGTTCTATTTTTGGGATCAATGTGACATTTTGAAAAAGGCCTTTCTTATGCACGCACATTCAGATGTAAATTAAACAGCTCATTCTAGAAGTCTGAACCCAGAATTCCGTGTCTGCACCTCCAGAGTCACCGACTCCACCACAGGGGCTGGAATGCTTCACTTTCTGGTTTGATAATCATCTGACAGGTATTTTATTAACTTTACTCCTTCAGTTGCTTACTTTTCTGCAGGAATGTCAGTTCCAAACAGTCTCCAGCACTAGGATAAGTAATATGTCTTTGGCAGGTGTGGCACGGGGTGAAGCTGCCGGCTCATCAGAAGTGTGAGTTGTGTAAGCTTGCATGCTTGGTATCTGCTGAGCTATTCAGACTTCTCTTCTGGCAGTACATAGGGAGAGAGAACCGCTTCTGTCAGGCTGTGCTTGGGGGAAGAAAGGGAAAAGGGGCGTCCTAAGTGGCGAAATGCATGAGAGGAAGGTGCAGCTCAGTAAAATGTTCCTTATGGATATTATACCAGCACAATGTCTGACTTTTAGGACTGTAGTTGGTCTTTCTACTCCATGGTAATTAAGCACAGTGTCCATCAGATAAGCTTAGCTTTTCCACGTGTAGTTTTTAACTGCATCAAAAATCCCAAGAATTAGTCACGGCTTTCAATTGCGTAACCACTTTGTATAACAGAAAATTCAAACTCAGATTGAACCTTCGGTATATAAATAAGGGGTATGTTTACTAAACCGGGCTAACGGTTAACCCGGGCTATCTGCCACTAGGTCCCATATTATTCAATGGGACCTAGTTGCAGATAGCCCGGGTTAACCGTTAGCCCGGTTTAGTAAACATACCCCTAAGTTAGATCACTGCTTTTCTTCTATTATTTTTGTTAGGGAAAAGTTCCACAACAAATCTACCAGCATCTTCATAGGTGCAAAGCCCTTCAGGTCATCTATTACAAGGCGTTCTAAGTCCATCATAATAGAAAACAACGGTCAAGCCCTGAAAATGATCAAATGACAGAACCATGAAGAGTCAAGGATGACATAGAAACACTGAGCTTCCTTTTTCTTTTTAAACGTGTCCTTCCTGTTATACCAGACCTGGCGGTGCCCCTTCAGAATATGCGGGGAGAGTGACAGAAAGCACTACATCCACATCTTTGCTTATAGCGGGAATATTGTGTCTAAACGTATGGAAAGCTTTCACAGTATTTTTCCTTCTGAGTAACTGTAATTGGCCTTTAGAGGAATAGTTCCCCTGGACAGTCAGGCTTTCAGGATGTTCCTAATGAATATGCATGAGATACAGTGTTTTGTAAATCATCAGAGTTCACACCCTTGTACATTTTGAACAGCAGAACATGAAAAATGTACAATTCAAAATGCAGTTAAGGAGTTTGCTTCACTGATCTACACAACATGCTCTATACTTTCAACATGAAAAAAACTTCTATGGAATTACTCAAAAAGTAATTAAGAATAAGAAACCAAAAGTCTTGATTGCATAAGTCTTCACACCCTTTGCATCATTGTTGTTGTGTGCCGTCAAGTCAATGTTGACTCCTGGCGATCCATTCTCTGGGTTTTCTTGGCAAGGTGTGACCGGACGTAGATTGCCAGGCCTTCTGTGCAGTGAGCCTACAGTATCTGATATTTCAAGGTGTTTTCCCATCTGAATACTAACCATGCTTGACCCTGACTAGTTTCTGAGATCAGACAAAATCAGGCTCATTCAGAGTTCACACCTGTAGCTCATTCTTTCCATAGCAAACCCAATTTAGCTCAGTTTCCAAAAATGGCATTAAACAAGGCTTATAATAAGTTAAGCACAACCCATCTGATTTATATACTCCTGGACAAAAAAAATCAAGCTGTAAGAATATAAGAAATGCCATACTGGGTCAGACCAAGGTCCATCAAGCCCAGTATCCTGTTTCCAACAGTGGCCAATTCAGGTCACAAGTACCTGGCAGGTACCCAAAGTCTACAGCTTCCACAATGCTCCTCCTGGGGTAAGCAGTGGATTTCCTGGATCCTCTTTAATAATGGTTTATGGACCTTTCCTCCAGGAACAAACCTTTTTTAAGCCCAGCTACACTAACAGTTTTTACTACATCCTCCGGTAACGAATTCCAGAGTTTGATTACGCATTGAGTGAAAAAATATTTTCTCTTGTTAGTCTTAAATGGGTTACACTGTAGCTTCATTGTGTGTCCTCTAGTCTTTCTACTTTTTGATGGCATAAACAACTGATCTACGTTAACCCATTATAAACTATCATATCTCCCCTCAGCCTTCTCTTTTCCAAGTTGAAGCGCACTAACCTTTTAAGCCTTTCCTCATAGGCATATCCTTCCATCCCTTTACTATTTTGGCAGCTCTTCACTGTACCTTTTCTAATTCCACTATATCCTTTTTAAGATTTGGCAACCAGAATTGCACACAATATTCAAAGGTGTAGTCGCACCATGGAACGATACAGCGGCATTATAATATCCTTGTTTTTATTCTCCATTTCTTTCCTTATGATTCCTAGCATTCTATTTGCTTTCTTGGCCGCAACTGCACACTGCATAACTTTGCACTTGTCCACATTAAATTTCATCTGCCATTTGGACGACCAGTCTTCTAATTTATCAAGGTCCTCTTGCAATTTCTCACAATCCTCTTGGGTTTTAACAACCTTGAATGATTTTGTGTCATCTGCAAATTTGATCACCTCACTCGTTATTCCCATTTCCAGGTCATTTATGAATATGTTAAAAAGCAGCAGGCCCCAGCACAGATCCCTGGGTTACTCCACTATTTACTTTTCTCCATTGAGAAAATTGACCATTTATCCCCACTCTCTGTCTATCTTTTAACCAATTTCTGATTCACAATACTATACTCCAATCTCATGACTTTTTAATTTTGCCAATAGTATCTCATGAAGGACCTTGTCAAAGGCTTTCTGAAAATCCAGATACACTATATCAACCGGTTCACCTTTGTCTACCTGTTTATTCACACCTTCAAAGAATATAACAGATTAATAAGACAAGACTTTTCTTGGCTAAATCCATATTGGCTTTCTTTCATTAAGTCATGACTATATACATGATCAGAAATTTTGTTCTTATAATGGTTTCTACCATTTTGTATGGTATTGATGTCAGACTCACAGGTCTGTAGTTTCCCGGATCACCCCTGGAACCCTTTTTAAATATTGGCGTTACATTGGCCATTCTCCACTCTTCAGATACTACAGCTGATTTTAATGATAGTTCACAGATTACTAATACTAGGTCTGCAATCTCATATTTCAGTTCTTTCAATACCCTTGGATGTATATCATCCATCCAGGTGACTTGGTACTGTTCAGTTTATTAAATGTAAAACATCTTCTCAGTTTATCAACATTTCTTTCAATTCTTTCGATATATTACCTTTATATACCATTTCAGGTATGGGTAAATTCCCTATATCTTCTTCAATAAAGACCAAAGCAAAGAATTCATTCAGTCTCTCTGCTATGGCCTTGTCTTCACTTAGTGCCCCTTTTACTCCTCTATCACCAATTGGTCAAACTGACTGTCTCACAGGTTTTTTGCTATGAATGTAATTGAAAGTTTTTATTATGCATTTTTGCTTCCACTGCAAGCATTTTTTCAAATTTTCTCTTTGCCTGTCTTAACAATGCCTTGCATCTAACTTGGCAATGCTTATGTTGTTTCCCATTTTTGTCATTTGGCTCCTTTTCCATTTCCTGAAAGATGCTTTTTTGGCTGCAACAGCTTCTCTGACCTCACCTTTAAACCATGCTGGCAGTTTTTTTTATTTCCTTTCACTTTTCTTAAAGCGTGGAATACATCTGTTCTGGGCTTCCAAGATAGTAACTTTAAACAATGCCCATGCTTTATGCAAATCTTTAACCTTTGCAGCTGCTCCTTTTAGTCTTTTGTTAACTATTTTCCTCATTTTCTTATAGTTTCCCTTTTGAAAGTTAAATGGGTGTACAGTGGATTTCCTTGCCGTCCTTCTTTCATTTATTAAATCAAATGCATGCAAATAATGTGTGATCTAGTAGCTGTTTGTCATATGAAGTGAATTTGAAGCAAAGGTCTATACATGCTGAACATGAAACTGTTGAAAGACCTCTGGGCTAAAATTACTCAAAAGGTGCACACTGGTGAAGGCTACAAGAAAATTTAAATTCTTTGAATATGCTAGGTCCATCATTCTTAAGTAAAAACAATTTGACACCACCAAGACACTATCTTGATCAGTCTGTCCCTCTAAAGTTACTGTGCTTTTCTGCTTTTTAACCTTTTATTGTAAACCATTCTTTTGTCTTACAAGCGGTTTAGCAAATGCTTGAAATAAATGCATAAATAAATAGCTGTGAGTTAATAAAATTGCTGAGAAAAGTAACTGTAAAACTTAAGATGACTTTAAAAGAACTACAGTGGTGTCTGGTTGAAATTGGATGTTGACTGTTCAACACTTTCAAGATCACGCCACCAACAGGAGCTCTAGAGGAGTGTTTCTCAACCAGTGTGCCTTGGGCAAGTCTTTGGTGCCGACAGCCAGAGATGTGGCTAGGTAATGGCTTATGAGGTGCTTGCCCTCTCTCTCATTTGGACAGTGCTCCTGAAACTAGCCAACTGATTCCTAGTCCAGCCTCTTTCTTTTCTCTCTATCCTTTTCAGGTTTGCAATTGTAAGGTATGATCTAGTAGCTGTAAGCTTCCTGGAGTAAACAGGAACCTATCTCCTAGACAGAATTTACATTTTGGGAATAGTTTGATTGTGTTAGCTAATCTGATTTCCCCTGGTGTATAAGTAATTGTCTTGTAGGCAGGACATACAAAATCCTCATATTAAACCCCAAAACTATTTTGTAGTAGTAAAACTGAAAGAACGCGAATTTAGGTGTAGTCAGAGTAGATTAGTACAATTTTTCATGGAGAGAGAGAGTCCACTGGACTCTGTTCTTCCTCTCCACTACATTGTACTGATCACTCACTACTAGATCTCTCCCCTCCCATTGGCAGGACAGCAACACTTCTTATGGGGGAATTTCTCTAAATGGGTTAGTTTTGCTCATACATGACAGTACTGAACCTCACTTTGAAACCAGAGTATATGGTACCTGTGGCCTCCTCTGCTGGCTTTAGTGTGGTGTTTGAATGCATGGAGTCCGGCCATCTTACGTAACCTGCTGGCCTCATATCTTCAGAGGCGAGATTGAATCCAGCAAAATGAGACACTCATGGGTTAAAAATTCTGCTCTTTCTGCTGGTGGAAGGACCAAAGCAGTGAAATCTCCTTCGTTTTACATATATTTACAAAACAAGTTTAATGTGTAAAAGTGCGATATCCAAATGTACGTTTTTCTAAGGATTGTTCTGAGATGGATGGTCTAATATGGCTAAATTGAATTTGATAACGAAAATCTTATGGGGGGGGGTGAGATGCTAGGGGTCTACAAGCTAATAGCAAAGGGCTGCACATCTGAAGGTATGCCTAGGGCACCTAATACTCTTGCTCTGGCCCTGCATGCAAAATGTGGCTTGTGTGCCCCGAGGGCTGAACAAACTCAAAAGCGTGGCACAAAATGACAGCGGCTGAGAAGCGCTGCGCTATAGAAGGGAGACAAGCATAGAAATGCTGCTACACAAAAGCCCTATGATATGCCGGTATACTGGCCCTCATTCTTGAACGCGGGTTGCTGGGCTGCGTGTCCCGCAATCCGCCTAGATCCTATTCCCCCACTGGCTCTCCCCATACGTCCTGTGCTTCAGGACGGGGTGATCCAGCGGGGGGCAGGAGGGAGCAGAGCGGGGGCAGGAGGGAGCAGAGCGGGGGCGGGCCGCCCAGCAGCACATACAGGGCCGCTTCAGGTCATGGCCCTGTACATGCTGCCAGGCCTGCTGGGACGTGCTGCTTATACCACCTCAGTTTGCTGGATTGGGGCAGAGGAGCCATCCCTGGGGCCAGGGCTAGGTGAGGAGTCCCCATCGCCCGATCCATGCCATGGGAGGCCAGTCGTGGATTGGGCAGTGGGAATTTGGGGGGCCAGAGTCATGGATGCCAGGAGCGCCTGCGGGGAGCCCCGTTCTCAGTGGGAACGTCTGGACATCCCCCTCCCGGAATGGGGCTCACTGTGTGCATGTGTGAGGTTTTGTGGTTTGATGTGACTAAAGTGGAATTGTTTAGGTCTCAATGCTAAGCAGCGTGGCATAAAAACAGCACAGTGCATCACATGGTGCTGGGATGTCAGGACGCCCTCCCAAAGGAAGTGATGGGGCAGAAACAGTGATGGAATTCAAACAGGCATGAGACAGACACACAGGATCACTACGTAGTAAGAGGATGGAATCAAAGCAAATGTAAATAACTTCTAACAGTGTTGAGGGGGGTAACCTGCCTGGAGTGGCAGGTATAACCTTAAAGGCATGGAGAGGAGTAATCTGCCCAGAGCAGCAGGTGCAAGTCTACAACTCTAGCCACCTTACTGGGCAGACTAGAGGGACAATGCTGGTCTTTATCTGCCATCATTCACTAAGCTACTATGTTATGTCACCCTTCTAACACAACTCCTACAGTCATAGGCAGCCGGTGAGTTACTTATTTGGAAAGACTGAAGCAAAGGAGCAGAGGATAGAGGAGGGGGAGAAGACTGATAATCTCTCTTCTTTCATCCCATCCCCACTGGGAACTTTTAGAATGGTAAGAATCCTGCCCACCTTCACTCATTTGCTTTCTCCTCTTACTGCTCCTTCAAAACAACACTCCTCTCTTCAGCCCATCACTGTGTTACCAGATGAGCAGAACATTTCTAGCCCAACGTGAGCTAAAAACTAGCCCAAAAACCTTTGGTGCTGCCCTCCCCTGATTAGCTGGTCTGACAGTCCATCGTGTGTAGCCACACCCACCCCACCATACTGCCCAGTCTTCCAGCCAGAGCTGTGGAGTCTGGAACTCAATCACTCCCATTCCGCCACATCTCATTTGTTGGATGTGCTGCTCCAGGACCTGACCAATGAGATACAGCCAAGGGCTGTAACAGTTTCTGAGACAAGACTTTTCTTTTTTTTTTTTTTTTTGTCTCTTGATGCTGTGAAAAGGCCAGTGCCATCATTAAGCAAGGCTAGGCGGTCACCTAGAGGCAGTGGTTTCTAGGAAGTGGCAAAGTGCGGCATCATCCAAAGCAAAAAAATAGATTCTGACCTCCAAAGATCCATCAGCCATTCTTTTACCTGCAGGGATGTTGGCACATATACATACAAAACCAAGTTTAATATTTACAGTATGATGTCCAATTGTGCACTTTTACAGGGCTGTTTTTGAAAATGTGTTCAGATGATCATGACTGTTGACTTTAATTATCAAAAACTTGGGGGGGGGGGGGGGTTGGCATAAGGCTGAAACTTTGCCTCCATTTAATGACAAAAATTTGGGAGCAGATGGAAAGTTGGTGCCCCTTACATCTCACGTGATGGGGGAGAATTAAAACAATCACAATGACAGTAGCCCCACAAATCAATGTTTTGCTTAGAATTCTGTCTGTGGGGGCCATACGAAGGGCTGTGCAGGTACAGAAGGAGCACCAATGTCATCATGGGGCTTCCTGACGAGACTGAATTCTGGCACGTGCTTGGGTAGAGCTTGCGAGGGTGCATTTTTAGCTTGGTACGGTCCTGCTCCCTGTTATCTTTCCAAAATAATTCTATAAGCAGCTAGATGCTCTATGCACATAAAAAAGTTGAAAGAACAAAAGTGGAGTAAAGCGGCAGGATTTTTATTTATATCAATCATTTCCTTTGAGCCAGTTCACTCATTTGTTTCAAGTCCCTGAGGATATGCATAGGGTCCCTGCCTGGCTAAAAATTGAGACTGCTATCATCCAACCTCATTGATTGACTGAGCTGATAGGTTGTCCTTAATGCAGGAAGGCAAAGAGATGGCTGGTTCTTGTGGCATCTTATTCTGCTTTGAATTTTCTGGATTTGTTTGAGGAAGACAAATAGATGGTTTCTAGGCTGCAGTCTTTATGGTATAATCCTGTTTTTTTGAGCAGCCTGGCATTCCAGCAGGATCAGAATGATAGGCAATATTATGGAGGATGATGTTTTTTGGTCATTCCCAGCCTTGCAGCAGCAGTTTCATTTGCAACCTTCCCAATGCTTTCAATGGATACAATTCTGTTATTTGATAGCCATGAGCCAAATATAAATGCTTTCTTTGGCCGATGTTCCTATTCTTATAGCCATGGTCACAGCTGCATAGCATCCGCACACCCTGCCTCTTGGTTTTATCAATCTTTGTGTGTTTATAAAGGGGAAGTGCCTCCAGGTTAAAGGTGATTTTGGAAAATGATTTCACCCAAGAAGATGCTGATTGGGGTTGGTTTTGGAAGAGGACCATTCAGCCTTCACCTTCTATGAGTCTTCTGCAATCGTTGTATTTCATTGTGCTTAAAGCAATGTGGACCTTAGTTAAATGTTTCAAGCTACATTTCTCAGTTCAGCTCTATGTTGGAGATTTCAGACAGATTTGGGGACCTTTTCTCATATACTCTTTTTTTACTCCAAGGTGGAAACGTTCAAAGGGCAAGGTGTGGGAGGTCATCTCCATTATTTTTCATTTGCAAGGAACCATGTATGTAAGTGACTATATTATTCTGACATCTGCATTCTATAAGACCCCCCTTCAGAGGGTGCAGTGCAAACATGTTGATTTCCTAATTACTGCAGCTCTGCATCAGATTGTGGCACAATGGAAAGATGGTAGCCTCTTCGACTCTACATATTGGTGGTAAACAGTGTTAATGCGCTAGAGATATGAAGCAGCAGTGATGAAGAAGACCATTAATCCACGCTGGTAGAGTCAGAGATGGCATCCTGTAGATGAATATCAAGCCCACTTAATGACAGCAGAACTTTATAATGAAGTTACAGTTGTGGTCAACATTATTGGCCTTTTAGGTATGTTCTGTATAATTTCTTGAGAAATAATTGGAAATATTCCAACTATATCATATCATAATATTTTACTAGTATGTTCAAAGGTATACAACAAAAAACTGTGACGAAGTAATTTCTGAGAAAAGAACAAAATATGACCTGGACAGGATTAATGACACCCTTCACAAACATATGGTTGCATAAATCTTAGCAGTGATAACAGCCTCCAAACGTTTCTTGCAGCCATCTATAAGTTTCATACATCTGTCTGCTGGTAGTTTCTCCCACTCTACAGTTGCTGTTTGTTCCAGCTCATGAATGTTTCCAGGATTCCTTTTACCAATGGCAGATTTCAGCTCTTTCCAAAGGTTCTTGACTCATTGCTGGCCAGTTTAAAACAGTCTATTTTTTCCTTTTTAACCATTGTTTTGTACTTTTGGATGTATGTTTTGAGCTAATTGTCCTGCTGGAAGTCCCATGACCTTTGACCCAGACCTAGCTTTCAGACACTAGGTAGCACATTTCGCTCCAAAAAACCTTGGTAGTTTTCTGACTTCATGTTCCTTTAATACATTGCAGGCCTCCAGTTCCTGAGGCAGCAAAACAGTCCCACAACATTATGGAACATCCATCATGTTTAACTGTAGGAAGGGTGTTTTTTTCCCTTATAAACATAATTTCTTCACCTGTAAATGTATCGCTGTTCTGCATTGCCAAAGAGCTCAAGTTTAGTTTCATCTGTCCACGAAAGAAGGACTGTGGTTTCTCATGGTGGGTTTTGGCAAAGATCAGGCATGCCTTTTTATGTCTGTTTTTAAGCAGTGGGGCCCTCCTTGGTATTCACCCACGAAGACCTTCTTTGTTTAGTGCACGGCGTATGGTGCAGGTTGAAACCGCCACTCCAGATTGCCCCAGGTCAGGCTTAAACTCTTTGGATGTTGTATGTGGTGTTTTTCCAACAGTTCTCACTAACCTTTGAAGACTTCTTGGATTAATGTTCCTCTTCCCACCACATCCTGGGAGGTTCTTGACAGTTCCATGAACAGAAAACTTCTTAATAACACTGAACTGTAGACACAGGAATCCCAAGGTCTTTGGAGATGGCCTTGTACGCCTTTGAAGTTTGATGTTTGTTGATGAGAGCTGCCTGAGACAGTCAGAAAAGCCATTTTCTCTTCACCATTGTGAAAATGGAACAGGGAGTAAATGTGACCTTTTTAAAACATTAGAGCCATCATTCATTGGTTGATTCAAGTCATGCGAGTACTAACAATTGATCACAGGTGTAATTTTACTGCAATGGGAATGTGGTTCTTCAGTTCATACTGATTTGAGTTGTTTATAAGAGTGCCAATAATCATAACCTGGCAATGACCCAGTTTTTATACTATTTCCTACTGTTTCCTTTTTAATTGGTCTTGTTTTATTTGATTCTTTTATGTGTTAAATATGCATGCATATACTGTATAGCCCAAAGCCATTTCACTGGCCACTTTTTTAAGGAGATATTGGACATTAAGGGGTTGAACCGCAAGGATGCCAATAATGTTGACCACAATTGTATGAGGGGGTGCTTGGCTCCTATGGTGCAAGTTTTTGATTTTGTGTCTCAAGGGCCTTGCTGGTCTGTTTGGTTTTTTTTTCTTTTGTCCTTTATTTTATTTTCTGTATTGGAAAAAGGTTTTGTGAAGATTACTGGATGTATTGTGTCTCACCAGGGCTGGCACAACCCAATAGGCCAGCTAGGCAGCTGCCTATAGTGTCAATGTTCCCAGGGCACCAATTTCTGCCACTGTCGTCCCTTTCTGGGACCTGCAGCAGCAGCAATGGCATGCAAAAGGCAACACAGCACTTACCCGAACTCCCCGGTACTGTGCCGCTGTTCCTTCTCTCTCTCTATGGTCTGCCACTTCTGCCCCTCTGATGCAGTCATCGAGAGAGAAGGAATGAAAATACAGCACCGGGGAGTTCGGGTGAGTACTGCATTGCCATTTAAATGACATTGATGCCACTGCAGATCCTGGAGAGGAATAGCAAGGAAGGCAATGGGGGCAAAGATGAGAGCAGGGCTTGGGGGGCACCTCATAGCCTTGCACCAGCCCCGTGTTTCAAAAAAAAAAAAAAAAACCAAACCAGTGAATTAAAACAAAAAAAAAAATGGTAGTAGCAGCATTATGTCATGGAGTTGCTTTGCAACAGGGGGGGACAAGGAGGATTTGCAAATCTATGGAAAAATGGATGGTGCAAAGTACAGGCATGAGAAAATTCACTCTTCACCAGGACAATAATCCTAAGCACAAAGCAAAAGCAATGCTAGAGTAGCTCAGCAAGGAAAAGGTGAATGTCCTCGATTTACTCAGCCAAAGGCCAGACTTGAATCCGATAGAAAATCTGTGACAAGACTTGAAGGATACAGTTGAGAAACATTTGCCAACCCAACTTGAAAGAGCTTGAGCAATTTTGCCAGAAGAATGGACAACTGCACCATCCCGATGCACAACATTGGAAGACATCCTAAAAGGCTGTTATTGCTGCAACAGGAGCTTCCACCAAATATTGAGTCAAGAGGTATGAAGACTTATGAAAACAAGACTTCTTGGTTTCCTATTATTAATTACTTTCTGAATATTAACAGGGTAGTATTATAACAGGGCACCAAGGGTAGAGGTATCTATAGAGGCGCTATTTAAAAAGACAAGTAGGAAGATGGCGTTTGCTCAGGTGTGTTGATCAGCACGGCGTTTCTATGGGGAAGAAGCGAAAGGCTAGAGGGGCAAAACAGCCTGCAGTCCCTCTTGCCTCGACACCATTACCTTCTGAAGTGGTTGGTCCACTTGATTCCTTTTTTTCTCCGGTGCCGCAACAGTGGTCTGAAGGGGAGAAAAGCCCGGCTGTGCAGAGTGTGAAGGAGGTGTCCTCGTCGGCTGCTTTGGCCGTTGACCTATTGTCCCCATGCTCTACTCGAGCCTTGAAGGTGCCTCAACAGAACAGTACATCCTGGGAAGCCAGTTGGAGAGCGTTGAGTCGTCGGACTCCGCCGGAAGACAGAGCGGGGGCGCGGAGTGCAGCCTAAGCTCTGGAGCTTCCCGTGGTCAGCAGCAGAGGGCGGAGGTTTCGACGGGAATGGCAGATGGTGGTGCAGGCTTGATTTCTAGCCTACCAGCCCCCAGTTCATCGAGGGCTGAGGTTTTGGTGTCTGGTCCTGTGCCAGAGGTGGCCTCGTTGTCATTGATGGCTCTCCCAGAGGTGGTAACATTGGAGGCGATCTGGGCAGTGATAATGCAACTTCGAGAAGAGTTGGCCCCGCGGATGACATCCTTGGCTACACAGGTTTCACTTAATGCTGAAGAACTAAAAGAAACTGTGGTTAAAATAACTGCTTTACAGTCTGAGGTTTCTCAATATCGGGTCAAAGTTGTGATTGCTGAAAATGAAGTAGAATTGCTTAAAAATTGAAGAAGAAAAAAAAAAGACAAGTAGGCGCCTACTTGTCTTTATAAAATACTAGAATATGTGGCAGAGAATGCACTGTGGATGTGGATGCAAATGGCTGCGTGTACTTTATACATGTATGCATATAAATGAAGGTATTTTATAACCTACATATGTATATGAAAACGCCATCCGCCAGTAAAGTATGCATCTTCATGTCAAAGCGCATTCTTTTACACCAGTTGGTATCTTATGCGAGGTCATTTATGCATTTTATGGGTACATATGCGTGGGAATGAATTTATAACAATTTTATGTAGATGACTGAAACAAGTTCCTCCTTTAGTGCACTTTGAATTGAATGCCTCAGATAGTAGAACATAAAAAATGATTCCAGTACTGGTAAGCTAAAATCTGATAGGCTGGGATTCCCCCAAGATAGGGCTAGAACCCACTGTTGTAGGGCAAGCCTTCTTCTGGCCTATCGGCCCTTACAGCATATAAAGCGAGTTGATGAACAGTTCCAAGGAGGTAAGGATGTTATGCAGACTAGAAGAGCAGTTGTTCTTGTGCTGAATTTGAGAAACTGGAGACTGTATGGCACAGTGGGCTTTCAGCAATGAACGGTGTCAGATCAGTTTATAATATATGATCTAGAATAGCAAGAACATGAAACGCTGGAGAAGCCCTTAAATGTTGTTGAAACTGTTGCAAACGTTTCACTGCCTGTAAAGTACATAAGGGCTTTGACTTGCTGCCCCAGAGAAGCTACAAGCCAGGATGTATGACAGCACCAAAAGATTTTCCAGAGTTTGGTGGGGATATTTTTTTTTAATTTAATTAGAAATATTTATATTCTGCTAATCTACAAATTCTTGGCAGGTTACAATTAAACATCTGAAAAATGTACATAAGAAAACTTGCCATACATAGCATGTGATATGAAGCACACTTGAGGCCTGATGTACTAATCTTTATTCTCATAGGCACAGACTGGCTGATAATCCAAAACAGTTGTGGTTGGCATTGGGTGCTGACCATATACACTTTTCTAATACCACCAGCACTTATACACATACGTAGCCTCCCACAGGTGTGTGACCTGTACGCTAATAGATTCCTTCTCTGTGAATGGGCTTCTGAGGAGAGCCATGCCCAAAACGAGTGTTACAGTAGCGCAGTCAACTCCCTAGCCTAGGCAAACAGTTCAGAACTCCACTTAACAGCTTAGCTCAAGAAAATTGTATGTTTTTAGAGCAGGCAAAAGAGAGTAAGGTAGAAAGCAAACAAGAAAAATGTGTAGCAATGATTAAGAAATTTGCAACTGTCGAGATTCAGTCCAGTAACAGATAAACCCTTGCACCGTTGCTCATGCAATCTTGGGCTGATAATGCTCTCCGTGAGCCCTGGGTATCAAAAGACTGCTCTTAGGTTTTGTTTCTCTGCACAGTTAAAAGATGCCTAATGAGGCCCCTATGAAAATACACAGCCAGTCAGCTGAGCTTCCAAAGAGGAATACTGGCGAAGAGATGTTGACTGGACGTACACGGTCCACTAACGCAGGATGCCAGAAATATAATTACAGCGTTCACTTTAGAGGGTAATGTGCGTTCTCAAACGTGCAGTAAGAGCGGCGACATGAAGTGCAGTTTCAGACTCATCATTTGCAGCCTGTAATATCCGTGGGATCACAGCCCCTCCGAGGTTTGAAACAGATTTCCACTTTGTATTCTCCACATTTCTAGCAGCCAGCTGGGGGGGGGGCTCCTCTCTAGCCAATACCTTTTTCTCTACCGCCTTGGGATGCCGTCCTCATCTCTCTCGCTCCAAGCAACACAAGTGCCAGCAGCCTTTTCAGCTTCTGATCAAAAGAGGAAAGGAAGCAGCTCATTCTTTCCCCTCCCTATGTGCTATGTTTCAGTTCAGTATTTACTCGAGATTTTCCAACTTTACAAGTCTTATGCGCTGGGATGGAGGAGTAGTCAAGTGGTTAGAGCAACAGCGTTCAATTCCCACTAGCACTCCTTGTGGCTTTGGGCAAGTCACATCACTCTCCATTGCCTCGGTAGAAAAGGCCTGGCAATCTAATTCCGGTCACACCTTGCCAAGAAGACCTGCTGGGTGGCCAGGAGTCAGCAATGACCTGATGGCACTTAAAAAAAAAAAATCGTATTCCCAACATAGAAAGGATTCTAGTGTGGGAAAATCTTGACGAAAACCATCACCCTAAAGATGAGCATGAAAACAGCTAAATATGAAATTGCTCTCAATGTTAAAAAACTACACTGAAACCAAGCAGTTTTGTAACTCTTCCTTTTAATGCTGAATCTAGGGCTAGCATAAAGGCTCAGCTGGGAACAAAAGGGTTAACGCTCCTGTCTCAGGTGCCACCATTTTCCAAAATGATGCGGTCAGAGCCCTAGCACTGTGTCCTGACTCACTGTTAAGGTTCAAGCTACCAAATAAGGTAACAATACCTCAGGTTAATCATGGCTGCAGTAAATGAATAATGAAACTTGCAACCTTGAAATGGCTTTATTCTTCTCCCAGGAACACTGGGCCAATCCCAGGGGCATCCTAAAGAGGCTGGTGCTAAAGAAAGTGGCGCATGAACACCCCTGCCTCACAGAAACCACTCCAGACCCTCCAGCAAGACTGCTCCCAAAGGCACTCCCTAGACCCCCCCCCCCCCCAATGAAGACTCCCTGGAACCTACTAGGTGTTTCCCTGGTATCTAGTGGCTGAAGCAGAAGCAATCCCCAGTCGTTGCTGCCTGTCAGGTCCCAGGTTCAAAAAGGTGGTGGTTGACCCCTACGGGTAGTCTTGTGATACCACTACTAGGGGTCAAGCTGTCTTTCATCCTCCTAGGGGTCAATCAGTGCTATTTTAAACCCGGAGCCCGATGAAACAGGAGAGACTGAGGATTGCTCCTGTCCCAGCTGCTAGACACCACGAAACCCCCTAGTAGTCCTGTGGGAGATGTCTCAGGGGTTGAGTATTTGTGAATTACATCCAGCACGGGCCCCTTTAAGATGCCCTGGGGTACCAAGTCATGTGTTAGTAGTCTGATGTTCCCAGGGAGACAATATAATGCCAGCTCAAATCTGGCATTATTTTTCCATGAATAACACAGCTTACACAGTTCAACACAAGCTGTATTATTTCATTTGCATAATAATGAGCTGCTTGCAGGTATTTGCGTGCTTTGCATCTTATTATGTAGCATGTGTTAGAAGCAAATAATGCTAGATTTTGCTTTTTAATGTGCATTAAGTGGTAAAAATCCTGCATGTGTCCTAATATCTACATTAATGCACATTCATGTGCATTTAGGAACATTTATATACATTAGTAAAGAGGGAATAGAAACACATAGGGGTAATTTTCTAAGACATGCCAACATTTCTGTGCCTGTGCACGCAGGTAAATCACAGTATTTTAGTGGTTTCCGTGCATAAATGGACACTTAGGCATGTGATGTGTCGGACCGATGGCTTGTACTTTCATTGTAGGTGTGCACAGGGATGGAGGTTGGGAGCTCTGTTGGTGGAGCACAAATTTACGGGTGTGTTTTTGAAAAATCTATGTGCTCGCACCTAACTTAATGCAACTTCTGCCCACTTATGCTCGCAGTCTATAGAGTAAAGTATGCATATTCCTTAGTTTATAAAAGAAGCTTGAAATATGCACAAAAATCTAGGCGACCCTTTTAAAATTACCCTTACAGTGTCTCATAAAACATACATAACTAGAAACAAATCCATCTGAAAAACAGAACATTCCCACGTGCAGGCAGAGGAATTCGGCAATTATATGTTGATTGCAATTGTTCACTGGATATTTTAAAGCAGCAAGACTGACAAGCTGATTCAGAAGCCCTGCGATACAGCCCTACGCCAAAAGCTCAGTGCAGAGTTTCCTAACACAAGTCTAACGAAGCTGTAAACACCGATATTATTCTGCACAGAAATTCTGCGCTACCTAGTATTCCAGCACATACAGATAACATTGTTCTAGCACAATAGAGGGCATAACATGAAGCTGCAAGGGGGTAAACTGAAAGGCAATGTCAGGAAATACTTTTTCACTGAAAGGGTGGTGGATGCTTGGAATGCCCTCCCGATTGAAGTGGTGGGGGCAAACACAGTGACGGAATTCAAAATGGCATGGGACAGACACGGTGGATCCCTTTACAGCAACAGGATAAAATCAAAATAAACTGAACCATCTAATTTCTCAACATACAGGGGTCTCCTACACAGAGCGATGGGTTCACCCCTAAACAAAGACATGGGAGCGATGGGTTCACCCCTAAACAAAGATGTGGGGAGGGGTGGTCTGCACAGAGTGGCAGGTTCACTCCTGAACAGAGACATGGGGAGGGGTGCACCTACTCCTGCCATCTTACTGGGCAGACTAGATGGACCATACTGCTCTTTATCTGCCGTCATTTACTATGTCACACCTCCTCTGCCATTTTTGTCACCACTCCCTTCAGCAAAGCCAGAAAAAGGTCGCAGGTGCAATACAATGAAGACAGAGAAGAAGCAGATATAAATTCCTCATCAGTGCTGATTGCAGATCTATGCGCTTCCTGGAACTTTGTGTTAAAATCCTTTCTGGTCTTCTGTGCATTTCCCTGCATTTTGCTGACGAGCTAATTGCTTCTTACCATGGATTTAAATGTGTTGCACGCTGCTGTCTGCCCAAGGTTTTGGGCAGTTAGCTTGTGCACACACTTACTTTCTGCATTGGTAGCACACACAATTGTGCATAAAATCTGAGCAAACCAGTGCGCAAAGCCTAGTGCACTTACTGGATCATAATTCTGCTGTGCGCCCCGATGCTAACCGCATAACATCAGCGTGTTCCGGGGACAGCACTCGAGTTAACTGGTCAGCGGCAATATTCAGCTGCTGGCCTGTTAACACAAAGCAGCTGAGGCTAGGCAAACAAACAGATGGCCTAACTCTAGTTGGTTTAGCTATCTGGCCAGAGGCTGAATATCGCCACTGATAGGTAAGCTAAACCTTTAACCGGGCAAACCAGATATTCAATGTCGGAGCCTGAATATGACCCAGCATTAAATATCCAGGTCTAATTTAAAATGGTGACAGCCAGCCACTTTACACGTGCTGGTCGCTGCTGTTGAATATCAGTCCCTTACAATTATAAGCCCTTTAGGGACAGGGACATGCTTACTACCTCAAAAAATAACTTGCTTAGTAATATGTTCATTTAGAAATGCTTAACAAATTTTAATTTTTCCTAATGAGATTTGGACTGAACAGCATTAGACCTCCAGGTATAGTGCAAAAGGGTGGCAGAAAACATCTGCACGTCAAGATGTCCTTTTTATTCGGAACAGTTCAGCATTGTTTAAACAGATGGAAGGGAAAAATGCACCTACAAAAAGCATCCAAAAGAGCAAGCTGATCAATCATAATACCAGTACACAACTTCAGCAGCTGGGAAAATTGGTATAATTATACATCTTGATTAGGTCTTAGGATTTGACGAATTATATCATAATTCATTTTCCCAAAGTACGACAATGGAAACTTGCTGAGAACGGAGTAATGAAGAGAAAAGGCTGTGTTTTCTTAAAACAAGACCACAGTAACTGACAGCTTAACATGAGATTATACCTAGAACGAATGAAGCCTGCTTTCTGGAATGCACTTGAAAACGTACATGGATCAAAAAAACATATCCGTGCAGGACTACACTGGACTACTGACATATCCTGTAAATGTGTTCTGGACAGGACATCAACACACGTTACTGGGTACCCCCATATAGGACCACATTTGGGACTTTGGCATTTTTCACATTCTCTAGGATCTTAATATCGTCACAAATTCAGTCCATGGACATAGCTCCAGATCTTCTGGAAGGCTTACGAAAAAGCTGAAAACAACCCCACGACAAAACTATATATGGGTGCCACTCTGTCATATATATGGGTGCCACTCTGTCAACAATGAGCCATCTGACTGAAGACCGAACACAGTTTAGGACAACTATCCAGAGGGTCGCCATGAGTCGACACCGACTTGACGGCCCTTAACAACAACATACGAGCAAACGGCACAGCAGCACCTCAGCGAATTAAAAATAGGAATATACTGTACCTAGTTAAATTCCCAAACAAATGCTCATGTTTCATTCTATCACTTGATTTCCCTAACTATTCTCCCTACAGGAACCCCTAAACCTAAATAGTTAGGGAAATCAAGTGATAGTTGGATATATTAGGGTTGATTTCAGAGGGTGTATATATTGTTTATTACAACTCGCATGTTTCATTCTAGGCAGAACTATTACCGGCTCTTCCTGGAATGGAAATGTCGGCATGTTTTGGGTATGTTAATCGATATATTCATATTTTTTGCATCTCATGAGAAGCTGCTGCTTTTTCAGGATCCAGTTTTATTCCTGGTAATTCTGCCTTTTCTACGCTACAGCGCATAGCCCTGTCCGCTGACCCCTAACCATGGATATTCAATACTGTGGCAACATAGCCCTGTCCGCTCACCCCTAACCATGGATATTCAATACTGCGGCAACAGCATTGAATATCTGGCTTCGGCACAAAGAGGACAACATCGCAGAACCTAACTGGGTAGCAGTGATATTGTGCCGCTACCCAATTGGCATCTGTGGCTAAAACTAGGCCAGCCAAAAGCTGGCCCAGTTTTAGCTGTGGATTGCTAACCGGGTAACAGTGCAATATCGCCGCTACCCAATTAGCGACAGTCTCCACCTCAGAACGCCCCCAACACTTCCCGATGCTTGCCGGATAGCACTGGGGTGTGTAGGGGAATTAGGAGGGGATGTTCAATGACACTAACCTTGTAAGTGCTATTGAATATCCCAATGTAAAGCATTTACACAGTTTACCGTGTAAATGTTTTTCGTACATTGGGCCCTATATTTTATGGACTGTGTCTACCTCCATTTCCTGTTTTTGGTGTACTTTTAATTGGACCAACATAAATCTTATTTAACAGCATTGTAAGCTTTCATGACAATAGCGGTGCCTTTAGATCGTCCTATATCACAATCAGCAAGGAAGCCTCCAAGACCAGTATAGTCCCTAGAACTCTGCTTAAAGGAAGAGAAGAAAGAGGTAAACTGCTATGAAACTGCGTTTGCATTTTTCAAGACTGGATTTTACCGTAATTTGACAAGCTTTGGCTCCCCTGTCTACCTGGATCAGCAGTCATCGACAGTTCTTTCCATTTTTAAGTGAGGCACTTGGAGTTTTATCCATGCATGGTTCGAGGTGTTGGGGGAAAGGAAATAAATAGCTCTCATAAGCAATTTATTCTCTTCGGCTCAAGAGAAACGCTGCAACAAAAAAAATGTTTACCACAGTATTTCCCATCCCTATTCTGGGATAAAGACAAAATGTGCGTGAGGTATATTTGCATACATTGGAGACCCACTGTAGGGAAATATATTTCATGCATGTTCCTCATGGATATCCTGAAAACCAGATTAGTTAGTGTGCGCCCAGGACAAGACTGGGAAAGACTGGCTTGGCATATGCAGGAGTGTCACGCATTGCTTCACCATACAAAATACTTAGATTAGCGGTTGTCAATCTGGTTTTCTGGGCCTGCCTTGCCAATCTGGTTTCCAGCCTATTCATAACGAATAGGCAAGAGATCTATTTACACACATTAAAGACTGAACATATATAAGTATATCTCATGCATTTTCACTCTGGATATCCTAAAATCCTGACCGGCTCCAAGCTCCGTAGAAGTGGTTTGGGAATCACTGCCTTAAATCCACTACCATTTCCACTAAGTGGTAACCAAATTATTTCTCATGAGGTCATAAAAACAGCAGGCACAGGTAATGCAGACTCTCTAGCACTGTTCTGTTCAAATCACATCAGTAAACCTGCGATCAGACTATTTATGGTCAAAAGGAAAATAGTCAAAGATAGGACTTCATTCTGCATTTAGCTACATCATGAATCAACACATGTTTGAATATGTGAAGATGGCAAAGCTTTAGAAAAATGACCAGTCATATGTACAAAACTGTCTTTGTGCAAACAGAAGACCCCTAAAAGCTGGTCCATAGCAGAGGAGCAGAAAGTTAGGCTGCCATTGGAGATAAAGGTTCAGTCAAGAATTTAGGTGGCTGTAGGCTGGGAATGTTATGGAAGCTCTATGCATCCTTTATGAGAAATCCCTCCCTACTACCATAAAAACAAAGTATGATGGCAGATAAAGACCATAAATGTCTATCAATTCATTTCATTTCATTTATTTAGGCTTGATATACCGCCCAAGACCGAGGTATCAGGGCGGTGTACAATAAAAGGCAGCTGTGGAAAAGCAAAGAGAGAAAGGAACGCCATTGGATAATAGGAAAGAGTAAGAGAGAGAAAGAGAGAAAATTAGAGTAGAGTCTACAGAGCTAAACACAGGGACATGGGGAGGGAAGGGAGACAGGGTGTGGGAGTTGAATGTGATGTGGGAGTCAGGAGTTGAGTGGTAGTTGGATGTAACGTGAGGGGCATGAATTGGTATGTTGACTACATATCAGGGGGAGACCTGTAGGTTGTACGCTTGAGAGAAAAGGTGAGTCTTGAGGAGAGTTTTGAAATGGGGGAAGGAGGGTTCAATACGAAGGGTGTGAGGGAGGGAATTCCAGAGGGCAGGGGCCAGAAAAAAGAAGGCAGAGTGGCGGGTAAGTTCGAGGTGGGCCTGGGATGGAGGAGGAAGGAATAGACGATTGGTATGAGATGAGCGAAGAAGACGGGGAGCGGGCTGGTGGAAGATAAGGTCAGAGAGATACCGAGGAGTGCTGGTGTGAAGAACCCTATGAGTGATAATGATATACTTGTAGATAAGTCTGAATTCAGTTTTATCCAGTTGCTTTCAACCAGATGTAATGGTTTCATTTTATTTGTGACTTTTGGGGCTTTTAATTGGCTTATCACTTCATAATTCAGATAGAATTGGTTTAATGTTATTTGTTTATCTTAGAGTTATCATGTGCTAGTTATGCTCTATATTTGGATTATTTATTTGCTTGTTGCATCTTGCTTTGAATACTTGGGTGGAAATATGAACTAGAAATTGAAATGAGTAAACACATCTGTTGTCTCATCTTCCAAACGAGTGTGTAATTTGGGTAGTAGAATCGAAAGCAGATAAACACAGCCCTCACCTCCCATCACGTTTTGATGTGGGTCTCCAACTTGGCCTTTGTTGTTCTACATGTATCTTCTCCTGTTCCGCATCATAAAGTTTCTCTTTTCCTTCATGGTTAAAGTCAGATATGATGGATTCTCGCTGCCCACAGCAGCTTGGCAGCTGAACTAGTGCTGGTTGCTGACGGCTGTATTTCAGAGTCAACAGACACTGCACTAATGGTGCTGAGCCTATCTAATCCTTGAAATCATTTGACTACAGTTTTTCTGCTCAATAATTTACTGAGAACTGCTTTCTTGCATTGTTCCAGCAATATGGGTTGTTGAAGTAATGGTCAGGTCAGATTTTTTTATTTCTGGCGGGGCCTGGGATTATCATGGATAAGCACAGGGTAATGCACATGTTGACATCACCTCCAATTCTCCTTTCATTCAACAGTTATATCGCCGCTGACTAAGTGGGCCTGATGCCAAAGTCGAGAGACTAGGGCCCACCCCTGGTACAGGCGGAAGAGCTGAACTTCAACCAACTTCACTTTCCTCAGCTGAAAAGGAAATGGCTGCGGCTCCTTGACCTTCCCTAGCGATGGACCGTAGTGCGTGGGAGGCTCCGCTGCATGGTTTTCTGTGGAGTTCCTCCGAAACTGTTGCAAAAGCAGGAAGCTCCTGAAAGCCCAGGCTCAGTGCAGGTAATGGCAGTTCCATCGCAGCTGTGCATGCTCCACAGGGTCACGGAAAGAATCAAACATTATGGCAGATACAATTTAATGTGAAACAGTGCAGCTATGCACTTAAGAAAGAACGACTCTAACTAAAGTTACAAGCTGCAACATTCCACATTAGAAACCACCATCCAGGAAAAGGATCTAGATGCCATTGTGGACAATACGTTGAAATCCTCCGCTCAATGTGCAGCGGCAGCCAAGAAAGCTAATAGAATGCTAGGAATCAGAAGGAAAGGAATGGAGAATAAAACCAAGGATATCATAATGCCTCTGTATTGCTCCATGACGTGACCGCACTTTTGAGTACTGCATGCAGTTCTGATCGCAGCATCTTAAAAAAAAGATAATGGAATTGGAAAAGGTACAGAGAAGAACGACTGAAATGATAAATGGGATGGAAGGATACCCCTATGAAGAAAGACTTAAAAGGTTACAGCTCTTGAGCTTGGAAAAGAGATGGTTGAGGGAAGATATGATAAAGGTCCATAAAATAATGAGTGGCGTGGAATGGATAAATGTAGATCAATTGTTTACTCCTTCAAGAAGTCGAAAGACTAGGGGACACTCAATGAAGCTACAAAGGAGCACATGTAAGACTGATGGCAGAACATATTTCTTCACTCAACATGTAATTAAGCTCTGGAATTCATTGCTAAGGGATGTAGTAAAAGCTGTTATTATAGATGGGTTTAAAAAAGGTTTCAACAGATTCCTGGAGGAAAAGTCCATAACCCATTATTAAAGAGGAGTGGGGAAAATGCACTACTTACCCCTGGGATAAGCATCCTGGAATGCGTTTACCTTCTGGGAATCTGACAGGTACTTATGACCTGGACTGGCCACTGTTGGAAGCAGGATACTGGGATTGATGGCAAATGTATGGCAAATCTTATGTTCTTATGAAAAAAAAAATCAATCCTAACATCCAGGGACTTGAAAGCTTGCCTGAAACTGGATACACCATTTCTATTATATTTCTGAGGAGACAGATTTTAGTGTCAGAAAGCTCTTAACAGTTTACTCCCACGATTAAGAAGCAGGAGCTAAATGAGGACAGCCGTTGTGCTGGTTATTATCAAAAGCCCCACCAGGCATCCCAGGGATTCGTGCGAAGGAGTAGCGCGAGCAGTGGAACATGAACTGGGGAGAAGGAGGCATCTGAAAAGAGAGGCACAGCCATAGCCAAAAACATATTAGGACAACAAAGACAACGGGCATATAGACAGCAATAACAAGAAGGCAAGCTGATGACTGAAGGATATGAGCTTGTGTTGTTCCTTTACGTCACTTTCTCTGACTGTAAGAAATGAAAGACCATTAAGGAACTGTGAAAATAGCAAAGATGAGTTAAAATAAACAAAATAAGCCTATAGTTCAGGGATAAAACCTAAGCTCTGCCTCACTCTTGGGTCTTCAACTCCTTTGTGAAGGATAATGCCAAGACAGAGTCCTGTGGGCATGTCCTGTGTCCATAGGAGAACCTAGACAGTCGCCTAGGGCATCCAAATTTGAGGGTGGCAAAACAGCGAATAGAACTTTTCAGCTGGAGCAACAGGGTTGGTGGAGATCCCGATATAACTCTTCCTCACCTTTCCTCAGGCAGTGCTCATCCTGCACCATGTGCTTGAAGAGGAAGAGCAGTAAGCAAGTCAGGGTTGGTAGAGTGGAAGAGAAATGAGACCGATTTGCCTGCCTTATCCAGTTCTCTTACACTGGCCGTGCCTATGTTTGGGAGCAGAAGCTCCTTCTCCCCATGCCGCTTCCTGAATTTCTTGATCTTTATATTATGGAGGTTGTCACTTTCTACATTTATTATTCAAATTCATTTGCATTATTCTTGTTATATGTTTATTTATATGATATTTTAAGTGCTGACCTCCCAAGCCATTTTGGCTTGTCCTTCTGGATTAGAAAAGTGTAATAGCAGTGTAAGAGCAGATAAGGTAAGATAAAAATGCAGAGCTGCCAACCTGCTCCATTTTTAGGTGAGGCTGATCCATTGCTGGTCTTACTCCATTGCATGCATGAACCTGCACTCTCACATTTGTGGAATACAATAGGGAAATCAGAACTGCAATTCCCTGCGTGCAATAGTGGATGGGGGGGGGGATGATTTAAAACCAGGACTGGATCAACCTGACCTAAAAAATATGGAACCAATTGGCCACTCCAGGCAGGCGCTAACACAAAGCAAAGAGCAACAGCATGGCAAGTAGAAAGGATGAACACCCAACAGTCTACAACAGGAGTTCTCAACCTGATCCTTGGGACACACCTGGTCAATCAGGTTTTCAAGATATTACCTACAATGAACATGCATGAGAGAGACTGGCATGCACTGTCTCCACGTTATGCAAATCTCTCTCATGCATATTTATTGTAGTTATCTTGAAAACCTGGCTGGGTGTGCCCGAAGACTGGGTTAAGAATCCCTAATCTACAACCAGCACTGTAGCATTTCTTGGGAACATTCCTGTTTTGTATTAAAACTGTATTTTTGTTATTCCTTAGTCTGCCTCATTTTCTTGTAACGGTAGCTTTTTTTGAGGGGGTACTATGAGGTACTGAGTGCCAGCACCTTTTTCATTGCCTGATAAAATTTGACCCATGGTCCTCATGCATTAATGAGGGCCATGCATGTGAGGATCAGCACCTTTTTTGCTGGGAAAAATGCACAGTTTGTAATCCACGTCTTTCCATGCTGATAAAGAAGGTGATTATAGAATTATTTTCATGGAACCATTTGTCTGACGTACTAACACAGACATCCCAACAATCGTATCTTGAACGGCACATCATCTCAGCTAGAGCTGCCACCCGACTCTATCAACAGGCATATCCATTCCTGGCGTTACTTACTGCATGCATGGATTTAAAGTTTTGATTTTCTTGGGACACTCAATGGGACAATAAGAACTACAAGTCCATGCATGCAGTAGGGTAAAACCAGAACTGGATTCACTTGTCCCCTGTTTCAACCTTTTTGCCTATTTCCCTAGAAATTGCATCAATTTATTCAAGAAGAAGAACTAGTCTACTGGATACTAATGGTTTCTAAACTGGTCCTTTTGAAAATTAACTAGAGTTGAGAGCATAAATGGGGTAGGGAAAGAAGAGGGTACAGTTAGGTTGGAGAAAAAAGTTCTGTTTAACCTGGAGGTTCGGTATTAGGCAACTAATAGGGAGGAGTGGCTAGTGGTTGGGGCAAGTTACCTCAGGCCAGAAGGTCGGGGGTTCAAATCCCACTAGAGGACAGCAACCTTGGGCTGGAAGGACTGAGGTTTCTAGTCCCACAGGTGCTCCTTGTGGTCTTGGGCAAGCCACTTAACCCTCTATTGCCCATGTTCCCTGTAAAATAGTTATCTCCAAGTTAAAATGCCCTGTTCAATGTAAACCGCCTTGATATCATGAAAAGCGGTATATAAGAAATGTTAAATAATTTTGTAAACTGAATTTTCAGCCAAAACTCAGACACTAAAGTTCAGTTGAAAATTGTCAGTTTCAGTTCCTAAAATTTTGGGACCTAAATGAAGCATGAGGCATTTTAGCAAATTGACTTCCAAGTGTACACTGCTTAACCTGATTTAGTTAAAAGGGTTCTCAACTGGAATGTTTACAATGATAGTCCACAAAGGTCTTGTATGCTGTTTTTGCAAATAGCCCCTGCAGTGTGGACACAACCCAATGTAAATAGCTGAAATAGTTGAAATTCCTAAAGCTGGTTTAAAAAGGTTTTTCTACAGAGGACACTGAAACATAGAAAAGTGTATAGTATTATTATAAATATACAGCCTTTATAACTAATTATAGTCTATTTTTCTTTTCTTTTTTGCTTCAAAGGGTCTAACCTTTATATTTTTCAGATGCCAAACTAGCCTTCATTAAATTGTATTTTTATTCAGACACAGCCTGCATATTCGACTCATTGGATTGAAAGAAGTGAGATGAGAGAAGGTGGACGTTCCACAGAAACAGGGTCTTGGAAATGTGCCACCTCCCCCCCCCCCCTCCCTCTCTGACACAGTCTAGGGGTCAAGACTCAGGCGTTTTGCCCCATGTCTCTTAGGGTACGTGAAGCTTCCCAGCCACCCAGTGCTCCCTTGGCCATTACACTTACTTATAGAAGCCAAAATGGAGCAATCCGAATATTTTCTCCCATTTCTCAAAAGAGATTTCAGTGTCTAGTTCCTGCTCCTATAGCTATCTGTGTTTCTCATAAGGAGCTTCCCATCTCTTGCAGTTGGATTGCCCCTGCGTATTTCACCCTTCTTCCTCTGTTTCGTACATTTTTAAAAACCACTGTTTTTAGTAAAGTTAGAGGTCATCCTATTTGGCTCTTGCTTTATGAAAAGAGGGCAGTCTTCCTCAACTGCAAGAAAGCAAAGAACAAAACTTCATTAAATTTAAATTTAGCCTGGAACTAGGCCTAGGAACCAGGAAGATTTCCCAAGAAGAGTTGCAAGAATACTGTGAGAAATGGTTTGAAGTAATTCACCTCCAAAAGGTTCACAGCACTTTGCCCTAAGTTACTAGATAACAGCATTTCAGCACAGTTAGTAGGGTTGCCGCTCTGTTCCTTTTTTCACGATAGTTTGATCCGGTCCTAGTTTTAGGCCACTGTATGGATGGACTCATACTTTTTGATTTCTCTAAAGAATAGCAAAGCCACAGTTCCATATATGCAAAGTGACAAAAGCAGGACTGTACCAGTCCGCTCTGGGTAAACAGAACCAGTTGTTAGATGGTGCCCCTGTGTTGCTCTTCAAAGCTGTAACATGATGGTTACTGCCAACCATTGTGTGGTTGACTTCATCCAAGAGCTCTCCATATGTGCGCTTCGTTCTAGGCTCACCCATGTGTGCAGGATGCCGAGCATGCTAATGAGCCCTGTCTGTTTTATATATAAGCTGTTGTGGCTTCTAAATTATAGGCAACAGTAGTTTGAGATTCTACACACCCAAAACCAAAGCAAACATTTTCCAGCATGGCCTCTTAGACTGACTACCAGTAACATACTGTAAAGATCTGATTTATATAAACACATATTTTGTATGTACGTAGATTAAAGATTGATGGAGACAGAACTTGGCCTGAACAGAAAGGTTATTTGAAATGAATCACTGGATTTGGGATTAAAAGTCAAAAACTATCTAAAGTATACAGACTGACAGAGAAATAATTAAGTAGAATAACACAGAAACATAGACTATGACTGCAGATAAAGACCACATGGTCCATCCATTCTGCCCACCCACACCAGCTCTACAACCCTTTTCTCTTTCTCGGAGATGCTCTGCCCTTTCCCCGTGTTTTTCTGAATTCAGATAGTGTTCTTGTGTTCATCGCTGCCTCCACTGTAAAGAAATATTTCCTTAGACTGCTCTTCCCCTGTGTTTTCAGATTCCGGAAGGTGATGACATTTCATTTCCTTGCTGTCGTGTTGACTATGGTTGTGCACTGTCAGACCATGAAAGCACTTGACGGATTAACTATGGAATGCTCTATATAAGTAAAGGTTGTGCTTTGCCCTCTGACGTGTCCTGGTTCCACCTTTATGGTCAGAAGAGGTGTTTACCAATTAAAGAGAGAGTGCATATATGGAAGATTTGTCTTATACGATGCAGTAGTAATAGTAGTGTGGTGGGGGGAGGAGCAAGGGATAATGTAATAGAGAAATCAACTACAAGTCCCTGCACACATTGGGGGAAAACCAGGACTGGGTCAGCCTGTCCTGAAAATGTGGAGACCGGCAACCCTAAACATGCACAATTTTTACTGAGTAGTGCTATCTACTGGGTGCCCAAAAATTATTTTATAAGAGAACAGCCATTTCTTCCTTGTCTCCCACTTCTATATTGAGCCCTCCAAAGAGCAGAGACACAGCTGCACAGCTTCTAAACTAGCCCCTGACTGGACTCTGAGATATAGTCCAAGAGACTAGAATCCAGAGCTACTCAGAGCAGAGGAATCAAACGCGAATGGAACCAGGTTTTTAAAATCTATAGCGAGATGGGATTTCTCTTTACAGTATCCCATCACATCCTCAGTGCTTTGTTGAAGGGAGATAAAAGGAAAGAAAGTACACAAAGTTACAGAAAGAAGCCAAAATAAATACAAAAATGCACAAGAAGTATCTAGATAGAGACCAACAGACAGATTGATTGATAGAGAATTTTAAAAAACTCCATAGAAATGTTTGAACCAGCAAGTCATTTTCATTTTCCCTGTTTGCGTGAAAGTAAGGCAATTGGTTTTGTTTTCCTGTGTGCTTAAGAAGATAAAGGGCCCTTTTTACTAAACATTGAGCACATGCTATCTGCTGAATGGTCCCTTTTATTCCTATGGGCTCTGTGGCCAATAGCACATGCTAAGTGCTAGTAAAAGGGGCTCAGAGTATTGACCATTGGTTTGCTTGCTGTAACTCAGCTTCAGAAGCATGGAGGTTTCTGTCAAACTGGCTGGACGTAGCGACCAGTGTAAAATACTCCTATGCTGGAGAGTCCAACAGCGTGTCTCTGGATAACAGCAGGTTCCTAGGAAAATAATTTAAAGTAAGCTTCACTTCTGGCAAGCAAGTTCAACAACAATGGCTCCATTCCAATATACGCACCTTCTTCGAAGAACATTAATTCTTCAGATCAGTCTTAAGCACAGGAACCGACTTTTCAGAATGATAAAAGGAGCTAAATGCAACAGCAATGACCCCCTCTTGGGACACAGTGAAAGAGGTTGCTCAATATTGGGGAGGGGGCTTAAACACTCTCTACATACACAGAGCTGGCATCTATGGTCTTAAAGACAGTTAGAACCAAAATGAAATTCTGGCATTCCCAAACACTAAAGGCATAGCCTGAGTTGATATGTTTGGGAATGCAATTTTTTACACTATCATATGAGGTACTTATTTAAAATTGATAATGATGCGTATTTTTCCACCTCTTGTTTGCATAGAGATATTGTTTAATAATATTTGGGTTATCACTCATACAATAATCAAGGCCCCCTGCCATCCTCTGGTGCATCTACAGGGTAAAACATGCATACAAAAGAATAAATGTATAGGGGAGAAAAAATGGGCCAATAACTGGCAACCAGGGCCGGACCCAGAGTTGGTTCAAGGCGTTGGCACCCTAGGTAAACCTTAAGCCTTACCCTTCCCCCTCCCACCCCCAGTTATCAGAATCTATTCAGCTTTGAATGCCAAGCCCTTTGCCTCCCCCCCCAGAAGCTGCTGACCTAAGCAATCACCTAGTTTGCCAGGTGGTTGGGCCATCCCTAACTGCAACTTCTCTCTCAATATTACAAGCTACAAAAACTCCACTAGATATTCAAAAGTAGTCAAACTGAATCCAAAACCAGACTGAATCTAATTTTTTCCTGAACTAGAAGAGAACCTGAACCATTATTTGAAAACCTTTGTTATGTCTGAACTGAAACAGACTTAGAAATAAGCAAATACATATATTCAGGTTACAGTTTGAGAATGAGGGTTTGACTAGAAAAAAAAACAGTGCATTGAGACCCTCAGCCCAGTGTGCGGTACAATGCAACGTGTGCCTTTGAGTCAATGCTGACTCCTGGTGACCCAGAAGTAGATTGCCAGGCCTTTCTTCCAAGGCAATGGAGGGTTAAGTGACTTGCCCAAGGCCACAAGGAGTGCGGTGTTCTAGCCACCAGGCTACTCCTCCACTCCCCAGTGTTCAGCAGCAGCCAAGAGAGCAAACAGAATGCTAGGAATCATAAGGAAAGGAATGGAAAATAAAACCAAGGATATAATGCCTCTATCGCTCCATGGTGTGACTACGCCTTTAATATTTTGTGTGATTCTGGTCACCATATCTTAAAAAGGATATAGCAGAATTAGAAAAGCTACAGAGAAGAGTCACCAAAATGATACAGGGGATGGAAGGATACCCCTACGAGGAAAGGCTTAAAAGGTTAGGGATCTTCAACTTGGAAGAAAGGACGGCTAAGGGGAGATATGTTAAAGGGACACAGAAAGTTACAATGTAGCACATTTAAGACTAATCAAAGAAAATATTTTTTTCACTCAGCGTGTAATCAAACTCTGGATTTCGTTATCAGAGGATGTGGTAAAAGATGTTAATGTAGCCAAGTTGAAAAGAGGTTTGAACAAGTTCCTAGAGGATAAGACCATAAATCCCCAAAATAAGCAGCATGGCATCTGTCTATGTTTTGGGAACCTGCCAGATATTGTGTCCTAGATTGGCTGCTCTTGGCAACAGGATACTGAGCTTGATGAGCCCTTGTTCTGACCCAGTATGGGATATCTTATGATGTGGTGTACTCTCTGGCTCCTTTAATACTCAAAATCATGAAAATTCATGTAAATTAACCTGTCTCACATTATATATATATATATATATATATATATATATATATATATATATATATATATAAAGTAGTTTTTAGCCTAGCTTGAGATCTGTGTAATTTATTTCGTCTTGAATCTCAGGTATTGATGTGGGAGAGGAAAGAATCCCAAACAAGAGTGAGAGAGATATTGAAGATGGGTGGAGGGGCAAGAGAACAGGAGAGCTCTGGGATGGGGCGAGAAGAGAAAGAGGAGGTTTCAAATATGGGGAGAAAAGAAAGAGGTGATCTTGGGGATGGAGAAGACAGAGAAGAAAAAGATCTCAGAGATGGAAGATAAGAGGGAGAGGAGGAGATCTCAGAGATTGGAGGAAAAGAGGGAGAGATGGTCTCAAGGATAAGGAGGAGAATTAGGGAGAGAGGGAGGATTAGAAATAAGGATGTCAGGGAGAGGAGGGGGGAAAGAAGTTCTGTGTTAGGGGAGAAAGAGGAGGAGGGGGGAGGCTCTGGGATCCGAGGACAGGAGAGATTCTGGTTCTGCTCCTCCTTACATCACCCCTTCTTTTACGCCTCATGCATTTCTAGACTCCACGCTGGTCTCCTCTCTCTCCCAAATTATGATCCTACCTCTCACCCCTGCCCCCTATCCCATTTCTTCTTTCACCTCTTCCCCCTTCCATTGCAGGTGCCCTCTGTCTCACCCTGCTCCTTTCTGGGGGTAGAAGAGGTGCATGCAGTTTCCTATGACTCCTTTTAGGTTTTTAGCTCATTCAGATCAAAGGCATGGGACACAGTGTCATACGCCTTCACTTGCAACTACAGTACCTGGGGATATTTTTCCCTATTTTATACAGCCTCCCAAATCATCTAAGTCAGTCACTGAACCGAGAGACATTGGCCAAGAGCATTGTACCAGAATGTTGCAATCATGGGCCTAAATCTGGCCACTAGCTGTTACTGTTGCAAGATGACTGGAGCCCCCTCCCTCCCTCCTCGTCCGAGAGCTGTGAACACTGACCTGGAGAGTAAAAATCCTGAGCTGGGAATCACCGAGATCCTCCATACAGCAATACACACCACTGGTACTAAGCTACCAGGCTGGTCCCTTTATCCCATCTAGCGCTGATGGCCCTCTTTTCCATGCCAGCCCTACTTTCATTTAATCTCCCCCTCTTGATCCCCCTTTGTGCTTCAGTCCACATCTTCCTCCTCCTCAAGCTTCACTGACAGTTTGAATCATATGAGACACCATAGTGCAAAAGAAGAGGTAATGCCCATTGGATCGACTGACTAGTGTGCTGGGATAGAAATCAAAGGGAATGACAGAGGAGGCAGCGAGAGGGGGAAACCAGCAGCAGAACAGAATCAGTGCAGGTGATGTGTAGCTTTGCAATCTGGCAGCCATCGCACCCCGACCCGACTTATAGTCACCCATGATTCCATGTGGACCAGCAAATTCCATAGTTAAGGCCAGATTTTGTGGTCATTGCTGTATTTTAAGTTTCAAGGTACAAATAAAACAAACATTTCATAAGTGCTTCAAATTCATTTTTTTGATTCACCAATGCCTAAGAATACTTACAGCTAGCATTAGCTGTAACAGATTTAGACTATTCGCTCATGCCCCCAACACTGCAAATGCAATTTATAAATGCTCTCATGTGAGCCAGAACTGAATCAGTTGGTACATGTGTGACAAACTGGTTACTGAACTTTTGTTGTCCCAAGTCTAAATTAAACTGGAACTACTGCAGTTGCAACTGAACCTGAACTAAAAGTGAACCCAAAAGTTGTAATAGTTTTACTCCCCAGTTGGAAATGTGGTTATTAGAGTGTCAGTGTCTCTGTCTCTCTCTCTCTCGCTATATATATATATAGCTATGAAATGCTAGGTTGTGGTTGGCCAATCTGATCTTCAGCAATTCACTTAAGCCTCCATTGCTTCATGTACAAACTTAGATTGTAAGCGCTTCGGGAGCAGGAAAATATCTACTGTACCTGAATGTAACTCACCTTGACCTTCTGAGAAGGGTGTGAGCTAAATCCAATTGCCCATCAATCACTCTCTAAAAAGCATACTTGTCCTGACTAATATTACTGAGACCTTTAGTAACTGATTTTGCCTTCTTAGGACCTATTCTCAATATCCCACCAGATCTTGACCCTTAAACTTAATTGACCATGAAATGCAATAAAAATGACTTGGTACGCAAAAAGATGGCAATTTGCTAGACATATCACTACACATGTGTAAAAGAGCCTTCTGGCCCTTGTCCAGCCTCAGCAGCACACCGTCCATACCTTGGACGGCTTAGGAAAGACCTGCTCCCAGTGCTATATCAGGGAAATGAATAAGCCTCTGTAAATGCTTTTTATTCTCCACCGTTTTTGACTGGCACAAAGGGGGGTCATATAAAGAAGCCTCAGTGGGTCACCTCTAAATGATGTCACTTTTTAGGTGGGAGGAGACTGCTTAACATATCTAAATACACATTTCCAATAAGCCAAACTATTTGATTAGTCTGTGTACATTCAGTGTTAAAAATGTGAATTGAGGGGCCATATGCAAAGTTCTAGGAGTGGCCTAGTGGTTGGGGCAAGGTACTTCAGGCCGGAAGGTCGGGGGTTCAAATCCCACTAGAGGACAGCAACCTTGGGCCGGAAGGACTGGGGTTTCTAGTCCCACAGGTGCTCCTTGTGGTCTTGGGCAAGCCACTTAACCCTCCATAGCCCATGTTCCCTGTAAAATAGTTATCTCCAAGTTATAATGCCCTGTTCAATGTAATTTCAGTTTGTTCAATGTAAACCGCACTGATGCAGAATAGCGTGGTATATAAGAGAATGTAAATAAATAAATAAAATAAATAAATGTATCTCATGCATATTCATCAGGGGATATCCTGACAATCAGACCCATTTGTAGCTCTTGAAGATTGTAGTTGGCAAGCCTATAAAGCGTAGTTACTCACCTGTAACAGGTGATCTCCGGGAACAGCAGGAATAAGTCTTCACATATGGGTACCGTCGACACCGACGGAGCCTGCGTGGGAACGCTCCCCAGCGTCCAAAAGGAAAGCTTTTGGGAGCATCCCACCACGCATGCGTGCTGCCTTCCTGCCCAACTACCTCTCTCACTTCAGTTGAGTTGAAAGCTGAGACCAAAAGGAGAGAAGTAGAAGAAAAACAAAAAGAGAGAGAAAGACAACGCCTAGGGGATGTGGGTGGGTTGTGAAGACTTATTCCTGCTGTTCCCGGAGATCACCTGTTACAGGTGAGTAACTACGCTATCTCCAGGAAGAAGCAGGAATGTAGTCTTCACATATGGGTACTCCCCAGCTAAAAATGCCTAGGGATGACCCCAGCAAGTTGCAGATCTATGTAAGATGGGCCATGCTTCCTCCCAGGGACCTCAGGCATCCAAGAGTGGATGGTGGGAAGGAGTTGATCTAGGAACGGAAGAGATGCTGTAGAACAGCCTGACCGAACAAGGCATCCTGACGGGAGTCCTTGTCTAAACAATAGTGGGCAGTGAAAGTATGTACAGAGGCCCAAGTTTCTGCTTTGCAGATCTCATCAATAGCAACTGAACGAAGATTAGCTGTTGAGGCTGCCATGGCTCTAACATTATGAGCCGTGAAATGGCTTTCAAGAGGGATTCCTTTACTCTGATAGGTAAAGGAAATACAGTCTGCAATCCACTTAGAGAGAGTTCTCTTAGTGACTGGAAGTCCTAAATGACTAGAGTCAAAAGCCAGAAAAAGCTGAGAAGACTTTCTAAATGGCTGAGTTCTGTGAAGATAAAAAGCCAGAGCCCGTTTACAATCTAAGGTATGAAGATTTCTTTCCGCGCTGGAGGCATGAGGCCTAGGAAAGAAGACTGGGAGATAAACCGATTGGTTTAAATGAAACGGTGATACTACCTTTGGCATAAAATGAGGATGAGTCCTCAAGACTACTTTGTCATGATGAAAACTCGTATAAGGCAGGTCAGCCACTAAAGCCTGCAGTTCACTAATGCGTCTTGCAGAAGTGATAGCAATTAGGAAAATGACTTTCCATGAAAGAAACTTTAGCTCAGAAGTAGCTAAAGGTTCAAAGGGTGGCTTCATGAGTTGACCCAGAACAAGATTAAGAATCCATGCCACCGGAGGTGGTTTGATGGGAGGTTTTGTTAAAAGGAGACCCTCATAAATCTTGAAACAAGAGGATGAGAGGAAATTGGTTGTCCATCGAAGGGTTTATGAGATGCAGCAATAGCACTAAGATGGACTCTAACAGAATTGGTCTTGAGATCAGAAGCTGATAAGTGAAGGAGATAGTCCAGAAGGGACTCTACTGGTACCAAGAAGGGATTAAGTCCCCTCTGGGAACACCAGACTGAGAACCTCCTCCACTTAAAAGCGTAAGAATGCCTTGTGGAAGGTTTTCTGGAAGCTAGAAGAATATCCTTCACTTGTTGTGAAAGGCCTAGATCTTGAAATTCTATGCCTTGAGTAGCCAGGCCTTGAGATGAAGGGACTGGGGATTGGGGTGCAATAGGGATCCATTGTTCTAGGACAGAGGATCCGGAGCACTCCCCATCTCCAGAGCAGTGGCTCGGGAGAGACCTAAGAGAAGAGGATACCATGTTTGCCTTGGCCAACAGGGAGCTATAAGTATAATGCGACCTCTGTCTCTCTGGAGTTTGAATAAGGTTTTGGGAATTAGGGGAATTGGTGGGAAGGCATAGAGAAAATCCTGGCCCCAATGGAGCAGGAATGCATCCCTCGCCTGACAATTTTGAGCTGGAAGTCTGGAACAGTACCGGGGATGTTTGGCATTCTGTGGACTTGCAAAGAGGTCTATGTCTGGTGTTCCCCAGACTTGAAATACTCGAGCAAGTTGATATGAGTGGAGAGATCACTCGTGTGGCAACATGACTTGGCTGAGCCTGTCTGCCCAAACGTTTTGAATGCCCGGAAGGTATATTGCCAATAAATGAATGTAATGCTCTCTGGCAAAGGCCCACAGTTGCAAAGCTTTGTTGCATAATTGCAGAGAGCCTGTTCCGCCTTGTTTGTTTAGGTAAAACAGGGCTACTTGATTGTCGGTTTGGACCAGAACAGTTTTGTTTATGAGATGGAAGCAAAAGACTTGAATAGCATTTGAAATGGCCCTTAGTTCTAGGAGGTTTATTTGAAGAGAAGCCTCCTGTGGAGTCCAGAGAACCTGGGTAGACAGATCGCCCAAGTGGGCTCCCCAACCAAACTTGGATGCATCCGTCATCAGGACAGCCTGAGGTAGGGGTTGCTGAAAAGGAGAGCCTACTGTAAGGTTTTCCAGAGATTGCCACCAATGCAGAGACGCAATCAGGCGTGTGGTAACTCTGATCTTGTCTGACAGGCATCCTGAGGCCTGGGACCATTGGGAAGCTAAGGTCCACTGGGCTGCTCGCATGTGAAGGCGTGCATAAGGAATCACATGGACTGTAGATGCCATGTGTCCTAGAAGTCGAAGCATCTGTCGAGCAGTGAGGAAGTTTTGTAGCACTGCTTGAGATGCTAGTTCAATGATGCGCAGACAGCGAGGCTGAGGCAGGAAAGCCTTTGACTGCTGTGTGTCCAAGCAAGCCCCTATAAACTCGAGGGATTGAGATGGGGTGAGCTGGGACTTTGGAAGGTTTATGATCCATCCCAAGTTCTGCAATATATGCATTGCCCGGGAAAGAGCATGACTTGCCTCTAGAGCTGACGGTGCTAGAATGAGCCAATCATCTAAGTAAGGGAAGACAAAAATTCCTAGAGTCCTCATAAATGCTGCTACTACTGCCATGTATTTTGTGAAGACATTTGGAGCAGAGGCCAGTCCAAAAGGAAGGACCCTGTATTGAAAATGTCTTTCCTTGACTAGGAATCGAAGGAATTTTCTGTGATCTGCATGACTAAGGATATGCATGTAAGCATCCCTTAAATCTAGAGAACATAGCTAATCTTGCTCGTGAAGGTATGGAAGAAGTGTGCCAAGGGAGATCATCTTGAACCTTTTTCGGACTAAATATTTGTTCAGTTCTCCGAGGTCCAGGAATGGTCTTAGTCCCCCTGAATTCTTTGGAATGAGAAAATAGGGGGAATAGAATCCTGTGCCCTGCTGGGACATTGGAACCTCTTCTATAGTCCCTTGAGCCAGAAGAGTGGTGACCTCTTGCCACAACAGGTCTGAGACCGGTGGTTGAGATTTGAACTGTTTTATTAGCGTGGATGGGGGCAAGCTGAGGAAATGAAGCTTGTATCCCAGACTCACGATAGATACAGTCCAATCTTCTGATGTGATTTGTTGCCATCTTTTGGCAAAATGGCAGATACGGCCTGGAATATTTAAAGGTTCTGGGCTTAGAATAGGAAGAATGGCTAAGTTCTCTAGACAATAGTCAAAGACCCTGGGGAGGCTGGGTCTGCTGAGCCTACTGAGCCTTCTGAGTTTGTGTCTTTCTTTGTCTAGCTTGTCGTTGCCCCTTCTGGGGAACATGTGTTTGCTGGGTGGAAGATGGATAGAACTTTTTCTTTTTAGAGAAAAAAGGTTTTTTGAAAACCTTTTTCTTGGCTGGGTTAGCTGTAGATTTTGACAATCTGTGTAAAGTTGTATTATCAGTGTCAATTTCATTAGCTTTGAGCTGTCAATCCTTGCCAAAGAGATTTTCTCCTGTGCAAGGAATGTTTCCCAGTTTATCTTGTACCCATTCCTCCAAGTCTGAAGCTTGGAGCCAGGCAATACGACGTGCTCCTATGGATATAGCAGACGTTCTGCTAATACATTCAAAACAGTCAAAGGTAGAACGATTCATAAATTTAGAGACATTCTGAGCATGTTTGACTAAAGTCAAATGATCTGTCCGTTTATCCTCTTGAAGAAAAGGGTTCAAAAGTTCCAAGTCTTTTGTAACCTGCTCAAGAAACATTCCTATGTATAATATATAGGAACTGATTCTTGCTGATAGCATGGAGAACTGAAAGCATCAACGACCAAAGGCATCCAGTGTTCTAGACTCACGACCTGGTGGATTGGAAGAGTGTCGCTTAGCACTCTTAATCCACCTCATGGCGGACTCTACCACCATAGAATGATGTGGTAACTGAGTCTTCTGAAACCCCGGACAAGGTGGTACTCGATACAGTGTCATGAAAAGACATATCCTCAGGAGGGGACATTCTGTGTTGAGGAGAAGGAATTGAATCTTGTAAAAGTTCAGCTCTGGTACCGGTGGAATCATCCGAGTCATCGGAATCGGAAGACTCAAAAGGAGAAGCACCAGGTTCTCCTGAAGCAGATGCCGTTGGTACCGCTCAATGTCGGTACCGAAACGAGTCGGTACCTGATCCCCCATGCTGGAGAGAGATTCCAAACTCGGCATCGGGGGAAGCATGCCTGTTGAAGCAGGTACCGAGGGCACTGGTACCAGTACCGGTACCGGTGCCTGCGGAACCGTCTGCAGTGACTTTAGCGGTACCAAAGTAGCTAAAAGAGTCGCTAGACTGCGTTCGATAGCGAGGAGTCTTTTGTCCACTGCTGATGCCGGGGTGTCGGTACCGGTCGAAGCGGCCACAACCCCCGAGCATGGCACTAATAGTTCCATCGAGGCCAAGGCCTCGGGAGCATCCTGGAGCCCAGATAAAGCTTTGGAGCCCGAAGACTCCCGCCGGGGCTGTTTTGCTGGTGAAATATCCCTGAGGGCAACGCCAGTGGCATCTCGATGTTTAGAGGGAGATCTACCCTTCGAGGAACGGCTAGTCTTAGAAGACTTGTGTTTAGTTACCTGAGATCCCTGGGAAGAAGTAGAAGCCCTAGAAGACATCGATGCTACAGATATTGTGTCTGAAGCAAAAAGGGCACCGAGTTGATTCGCTCGATTCTGAAGACAACTTCCTGCAGGAGAGACACTCCGCAGGGCAATGGTCAGGACCTAAACATTTAAGACACCAGTCATGGGTGTCGGTAATAGAAATTGTACCGCCACATTTTGAACATCTTTTAAAACCAGTGGCTGGTTTTTCCATGGTAAGGGAAAAGAGGGCCTAATGCCCAAAATGGCGCCAAGCATCAGAGCAGGGAAAAACTCCCTGAGAAAAAGCACTAAAATTGAAATATTTTTAGAAGAAAGAAAAGCACCGGTGGTACCGGTAGGCATCGACGGAAGGCAGAAGCAACCACAAAAAATATAAAAATAAGAGAAGATTTTCTGCCGTGACAGGAGACACGTCATAAGAACATAAGATATGCCATACTGGGTCAGACCAAGGTCCATCAAGCCCAGTATTCTGTTTCCAACAGTGGCCAATCTAGGTCATACGTACCTAGCAGTTTCCCCAAGGGACACAGGTTCCACAATGCTTGTATTGGTTCAAGCATATACAAGCATTGTGGAACCTGTGTCCCTTGGGGAACTGTCGGCTCCACGAAAAATGAAGAACTGAAGTGAGAGAGGTAGTTGGGCGGGAAGGTAGCACACATGCGTGGTGGGATGCTCCCAAAAGCTTTCCTTTTGGGCGCTAGGGAGTGTTCCCGCGCAGGCTCCGTCCGTCGGTGTCGATGGTACCCATATGTGAAGACTACATTCCTGCTTGTTCCTGGAGATTATATCTTACAGTTTTTACACATTGAGTCTATGGGGAAAAAATCCTAAAGGTTGGGCTTAGGGTATTAAAAAAATGCCAACTTGTATGACTGTGAGTGGCAGGCTACAGAAAAAAAAAATCGTTTTAGGAAAAGAACTGTCAGTGACTAAGATGTAAACTCCTTAGGGATATAATCTAATTACAGTAGTAAACTGGATCCGGGAAATTAAATATAATGGCAAATGAAATCCCAGAAGAACAAGGGATATATTAAAACAATGCACATTCAGTCCTGAACTTTTAACAAGCTCTAAATACCAGCCACATTGCAATAATGTAGTTCAGTGCTTCTGCTCTCCGCAGGGGAACCCCACCATCTCACCAACCTGCTCCGCTGCGCCTGGTGCTGCTAGACTTTCTGGGAATTAGTATGTTACAGCTTTAAGCATTGTAATGTATTTTACATCTTCTACAACTTTATGTCCTCAACAAGTAACACCTGTCCCAAATAAATAAGAAGCAATGTTACTCACCGAAATATTCCTTTTTCGTGTGCATCTCGAGCTCTTTCTCCAGCTCTAGGGTCAGTGCTTCCAGCCTCCTCTCTACCTGGCTGGGCCCACTGTCCCTGGACGGAGTGACTTGGTAGGGGAGCTGGAATTTGTGCCCCGTAGCCGATCCTCTGGCTGAGCTGTAATTGTAGGATGCTAAAGTCCCCGCCGAGGCTGGATCCAGGTTAGAGGCGACAGGTTGCTGCAGCTCGAGTCTTGGAGGCGACTGGGAATGGGTCTTGTGGCGACAAGCGTCTCCGAAGTCCTGCAGGGTAGGCTCTTCTGGTAAACTCGAGCCTAGCATCGAGCAGCGGGGCGAGGGCAGCGGCAGCTCCGGGTAAGCACTCATGGAGCCCCGGGAACTCCTGGAGCTCCGGGAACTGTGACTGGAAATGCTCGATCTGGGGCTAACCACGGAGGGGTTGCAGTTGCCCAGAGTAGCTGATCTGCCGTCCTGGCTGCACATGCTAGACCGGGGGCTAACCACCAAAATCCCATGCATCCCAGTGCCATCGAGCTCCGCATTCCCAGCAGGCGCGTATCGTGAATCGGAGTAACTAGATCGGGGACTAGTCGTGCACGAGTACTGACTAGCGGTGCTAGACCTGGGGCTGATGTGCCTCTGATCGTAGCCCATGCTAATGCCACTGGTGCGATTGCTACTGGACTTGCTGCCACTGTCATAGCTATTCAGACTGGTCCGAGGGCTGGAATGCTTGCTGGTATCGCTGGCCGTGCTGGCATAGCTCGACCGCGCGCTGAGAGTGGCACCGTCATACTGCGCTAAACTCGATCTGGGGCTGGGGTATTTCTCCTGCCCGGGCACCAGCAGACTGGACCTGGGGCTGCTGAATTTCTCGTGGGCGGCGCTGCCGACGCTTGCTCTGGGGCTGGAGTACTTGCCGAGCTCCTGCGGCGAGGCTGAAGATGCCACACTGGCTCTGGGGCTCGTCGCGCTATACCTGCTCGCGGGCTTATTCATCGCAGCGCCCTCGTACGTGCTGCCCGAGCTGTGCCTGGCCGTCTCCGCCGAATAGCGCCCGTAGCAAGGCAGCGCGACTTCCGACCTGGTGGTGCACATGCCCTCGTCGCAGTTGACAGAGCGAAGGGAGGCAGCGCTATAAACTTTAGCGGCACTTTGGTACATTGCCGCGGCCAGCGGGCTGGGGTACGGCGCGAGGCTGCCGTTGATCTTGCCGCTCTGCTCCGCGAAGATCTGCGCCGACAGCGCTCGTCTCGTCTCCTCCAGCTCGGGGCTCGTCGCCCGCTGCCTGCCCGCGCTGTACAGCCCGTCCCTGCACGACTCGTAGCGGGCGAGATCGCCCAGGAGCTTGCTGGCTTTCAGCGCGAAGTCCTCCTCGTACTTCTCCATGAGCCGCCCCGCCGCTTCGGGATACAACGGGCAGATGGAAGGGGGAAAGTGCCGGGCGTGGGCAGCAGGAAACGAAAGCACACGCTGGCCGCTAGCTCGCAGGGACTGGCACCTCGTGGCACTGCCCGGCCGACCCCCGGAGCGCCCCACGGGCTTTGCAATGAGGTGACACCGCACTGAGAACTTGTTGCAGCCGGGAAGCCTTCAAGACCTCTCAGCGCCCAGACCCATTTTTTTTTTTGGAGGGGAAGGGGAGGAGAGAACAGATCCACCGGGGGAGGTGAGGGGCGAGGAAAAAGGAACCAAAAATAATAATAACCCGAGCCCTTATGTCAATTTCAGCCCTTGAATAATTTGCCCCCTCCAGTCAATGGCGCGCTGCGCGGAGGAATTTGCACTCCTTAGATAGATTTCCTGCCTTCTCATTCCACACGCATTGGCCGCTCGGGCGAGGAATGGGAGGGGGGGGTGGGCAAGGCCGGCGGAGACGCGTGAGGGAAACGCAGAGCTTAGTCTTCGGGGAGCTTTGGGTGACTGGAAGCAGACTGAGAAAAAGAAAGAAGTGGAAGGCTGGGAAGGAGAGCGGGCGTGGGGGAGGGGCGGACTTGTTTCTGCTGGAAGGAATGCGCGGAGGGAGAGCGGGGCGCTGCGGCTCTGTGGAATGTGGCTAACGCCAGAGCCAAACAAATGATTGTAGCCGAGCGCCAGCCAGCCCGCTCCTGCCCTCTTCTAGCCACGGGCATGGGCGAAGGGAAAGGGCCGCTAGAGAACTTCCTGGAGTCGAGTCGCGGCGGGCTTCTAGTTTCCTCTGCGATCAAGTCTCGGAACTGCGGGGCTGCTTTCGGCGCGTTTTCACTCTGTGATCTTAATTAGAAATGAAAAACGATTAGGGACTGGGTGGAATTGGGAAGCCCCTCTCCCGACCGGACTCCCCAGCTTCTGAACGACGTTTACACTTTTGAGTGGGGAGCAGCAATAAGCACGGATGCCGTGCGCGGGCACCTTGCTGAGACGGGACTGTGCGGTGAATGCACGCTTAGGCTTAAGGGCGCCCTTACTGCTGAACTTTGTGCGTTTCCAAATAGAAAGGAGTCTCTCTGAGTCTAGAATGATGCACCTTAGATCTGGTTGATGTTGTTAGCACGTCCCCTACACTTTTGTTGTCTGTGTCTCTGCCCTTCTAGTTCGGCCGCAGGGTTTTCCCACATGATAGTGTTGTGGATGGCTTTCCAATCGCGTTCAGGGTTATACTGTAACATCTCTGGTATGCGCCTGCTAAATCCCTGTTGTTTCTCATATCATTTACCTTTGCATAACTTCCTGACACGGCAGTAATTTAAAGCTACTCTAAATCGAAAGCGCTCTACCAGGATTATTCTAAAGGTTAGGGCAGCGGGTTCAAATCCCACAACCACTACTCCTGATCTCGGCCAAGTCACTTAACCTTCTGTTTATCTCCAGCGACAGAAAATGCCTGCTGTACCTGAAAGTAACTCGACTTCAGTTACTACTGAAAAGGGCGTGAACAAAATTCCTCCCCACCATTGGCTATGGAAAAATTGGCTCTTGGTAGGTTCCAATCCCTTCAGTGATTCTAATCAGATGATTTTATGCTGGTTCTACAAAAAAAATTATCCTGCGCGGAATAGAGGCAAACACAGAACTTTATAAGTAACATTTTGTTTAATATCTGTTCGTTAGCAGCATTTCTGCTAGAGATACTTGGTATTTCTACTGTTTATTATATAACGATATTGGGGTCCATAATCAAAGGCACTGGTTCTGTTAAGAGACAGATCCCCCCATAAAAAGTGTATCTATAGCAATGGAGAGATGGGAGACGTGTTGGAGTTTTGTTTAGTGCCATCAAGTCGGTGTTGACTCATAGCGACCCAGCTACCTCTGGGTTTTCTTGGCAATATATCACCCAAAGTAGATTGCCAGCCTTTTCTTCCGAGGCAATGGAGGGTAAAGTGACTTGCCCAACGTCAAAGGAGTGCTAGTGGGAATTGAACCCTAACCACTAGGCTGCTCCTCCACTCTAATAAAGGTTATGAAGTTAATTTTGACCGGTTAAGTTGCCAGCAGACTCTTCAGCAAGGGTGCCAGTGGGAATCAGGCCCTGATGGCCTGGCTGTTGCTCTAACCTCTAGGCTACTTACTACTACTACTAAGCATTTATAAAGGCTAGGCTGTACAATGAAAACACAAAAAGACGTCCCTGCTCAAAAGAGCTTACAATCTAAAAAGACAAAGGAGTAGAAAAAGATAAGAACAAGGGCAAAGAGACAAGAGCAGGAGAGACAAGACAAAGGAAAGAAGTAAGAGCAAGTGTAAGAGGAAGAAAGAAAGGTGAAATAAAAGAGGGGAAGGGAGGAGACTAGAGAGTTGCAGGCTGCAGTCCTATGCACGGTTCTTGGAGCGCCTAACCGCAGGATACCTTAAGCGGGTCTACCCCGTCGTTTTTATACAAAAGAACCGTGAGTCACCGCTTGGAGGGGCGGGATATTGGGTTCTGCTTAGAGTAAATGTGTTCCTGTACACGGCTTCTGCTCCAGAAGAAGCGCCGGCGGATCCGGAGCTGGAAGCCAAGCGAGGACCGCACATAAGTCTGCTTTGATCTGCTGTTAGTACTGCAACGGAGGCGAACGCGTCCAAAATACAGAAGGGAAGCTGTATCCCAGCCGCGTTAAAATGGGAGCAGCTGTGACAGGAAGAGAAGGGGGCAAGGACCCAATAGCAAGTAACAGACACGAATAACTTCTTACACGCAGAGATATGGCCAAGAAACTGGCGAGTCAATGCTGAGTGAGAAGCTAGTGACAAATGAGCAGAAAGATGCAGGACGCTTTGTAGGAGGGACCCAGAAAGCAGCCGCGGATGGAGTCCCGTCTATGGAAGATATTATTTAATGTAAATGCTGTTATTAGGTTGCGATGCTTGAATATCCTCCTATAAAAGGTTGATAAGCTAATCAGATCTAAGTGAATCTTCGATGTCAAATGTTTGTTTCTGAAAAGACAACGAAATACCATTGTTCGTGAAAAACGACCCGAAAACTATACAAACACCAGTAGGAGAGAGGAAAAGACGAGAAGGAAAACATTTTGCGCGACAGCGTCCTCCATCTCCAGGGACCACAGATACAGTTAAATAAAACTTGCATAGCAAAAAGGGAGAGGAATTGTTCTACTTTGCTCGGTGTGAATAGCTTGTTATTAAGATATAAGTCGGATCTTTAAATAAAGTCAGTTAAAGGGAAAGGAGGGAGGGGGGGGTGTCAGGGAATTAGCCAGATGGCACTGGAAAATGTGCTCCTTTGTCTGGGATTTCCAAGAGAAAATAGGCCAGGTGGGGTTATTGATCTGTGAATATCTGCTGCCTTGGCCGCCCAGTGACGGGGGAGGGGGTCCTATTTCTGCAGCCTCCAGTGCACTTTCGGGAGCTCCTCCTCTGAAGGGAGCGGGCGGCCCTTTCCCCAGCCGTCTGTGCGTTGCGATAAGGACTGCACGCCCGCTGGGCAAGGCCACTGTGGTTATTAACGCGCGATTCATGGTCCTTTTTCACGCTTTATATCTACACATTACACTTGCCAGGTAAACCTTGCAGGTGAAGCTTGTTTCGGCTAGGCGTGCAGTTTAGTTTGGGAGGTAATAAAACCTTGTGTGATGAAACATTTTAACTTCTTCCCCAGAATTTAAGGCCAGTAAACAGCAAGGTTTGAAACTGGGCTCTGCTGTTTTTCTTAACTGGCTTTTTGCCTTCACTCTGTGTTGAATCTCCTAATCTCACTGTTCTTCTACCTCTCCCTATTGCATCAGATAGAAATTTAACCTTGTCATCAGGGGCGGCCCAAAGGTGATGGGGGCCATGTGCGGAGACTCATTACCGGGCCTCATTTGCATAGCCACTGGACCTTACTTTCATTAATTTAATTTATTTATTTTAAAATGTATATGTTGCTCATCTAAAATTTTAGGCAGCTTTCACAGGAGCCCTTCACAAGCCTCTTTTTTTGTCCTAATAAAGCCTAACCTCCACCTTTAACTTAAGTATTATTATAATTATTTAGTTTATTATGTAAACTACCTTGAAAAAGGAGCAACTTTGAGCTAATGTCTCAACAAAACATAACCCGACAGGATCTCAAAATTACATAGAGATGAAATTGGTGGGAATTGGACCTCCTAGCACAACAATCCCAAGAGACTTGTACCAGAACGCTCAGATATCATCATGGAACCTGTCCAGTGGATATAAACAGCCTTGGTAATTCACAATTAACCTTAATATTTAACATTCATAAACACATCAAACAAGCAGAATGCAAAACCCAACGCAATATTGCATTTCAATAAGCATTAAACCACTTATCTGCATCAGGGAATTACATTACCAAGCTGGGACACCTATAGTTCAATAGCTCCTTCTTATAAAACCAGCCCCCAGGTGGTCAGTCACAGCAGAGCAAACCAATTCACTGATTGGTTTAACCCTACAGGTTCAAAAGACTTAAGTTTAAACATCCACATGTGCTCAACACTTGCCAATGGATGTCATCAGTAGAATGTTGACATTTTTGCCAATGCATTACTAATGGAGCAGAGGCTACATTGTTATTAATCTGGCTTCTATGCTCAGGTAAATGCTGATGAATTTTCCTAATAGTGCATCCAACATAAACCATAAGGCAAGAGCAAACTATTAAATAGATTACTCTATCAGTATCACAAGAAGTGTAATGCCTCAGTTGATACACTTTACCATCATTATGTGTCCAACTAGGTCCTATCAACACTGAAGCACACCAACTACATTTTGAACATGGATAATGACCCTTCAGTTGAATGTTCTCATTTGTTAATGATGATCCATTTATTTATTTATTTATTTATTTATTTATTTATTTATTTATTTATTTATTTAACTGCATTTATATCCCGCTTTTCACCGGGTCAAAGCGGTGTAACATGTAACATAGGGAGGGGTAATTTCTTTTAGGGTGGGGCCATCACCAGGGTCAACAATTAATGATTAGGGGTGAACATAGACATGTTTTACTTCTGTTGAAATCTACGTGTGGGGTCATGGTGGTGTTTCTGTTGAGAGATGTTCCCGGAATAGGATTGTCTTTAGCTGTTTCTTAAATGATGTGATGTCGTTGTTGTTCTTGATGTGGTTCGGTAGAGAGTTCCAGAGGGATGGAGCATAGAGTTCAAATGCTCTGTTGCAGGTCCGTTGTGTAGATTTGGTTCTTTTGTGGGGGACAACGATAGAGTTATTGGAGGAATGTCTGGTTGATCTGTGTGGGATGGTCGAGGCAGTGTAAGGGGTGTAGTGAGGTGTTCCGTGCTTGGTGGATAGTTTTGTGGATGAGTAGGATGGCTTTGTACTTGATTCTTGCCTGCAGGGGCAGGAGGTGAAGGTCTCTCAGGATTGGGGTGATGTGCTCCCGTTTTTTTGCATTTTGAATAATCCTTGCTGTGGTGTTTAAAGCAGTACGGAGGGAGTTGGTGTGCGAGGCAGGAAGTCCATGGTAGATTATGTTGCAAAAATCCAGATGGGGGAGTGTCACAGCTTGCATCACTGTCCTAAAGTCGTGAGGTTCTAGGAGGGGCCGGAGTCGTTGGATAGTTTTAGCTTTGTGGAATATCATCCCGGCGGTTTTGTTGATTTGTTGTTTGAGGGTGAGAGCTTGATCAATGATGATGCCTAGATATCTTATTGAGGCTGGACCTGTATTTGTGTGGTTCCCATGTTGAGGTGGGTGGGTGGTTTGAAGTCGGGTTCTTTTGTTACTATTAGGGCTTCGGTTTTCTTTATGTTGATGGATAGATTGTTCTCCTGTAGCCAGTTGGCCACGTCGTTGAAACAGGCTGATAGCTGTTCGTTTTTCGGGTTGGTGGTTGTATTGGTGCATAGAGCATTATGTCGTCCGCGTAGATGTGGAAGTTGATGTTGTGGGTGCGTATGACTGAGCATAGTGGACGTAGGTATATGTTAAACAACATGGCTGATAGGGTGGATCCTTGGGGTACTCCTTGAAGTTGTTTGTAGGGGGGCGAGGTTGTGGATAGGGTGCGTATCTGTTGCTGTCTGTTAGTTAGGTAGGATCTGAACCATTGGAGTACAGTGTCCTTGATTCCGATTGATTGTAGTCTGTGTATGAGGGTTACGTGTGAGATTGTGTCGAAGGCCGCTGATATGTCTAGGAAGATCAGGATGTACCCTGATTTTTTCTCTTGTGTTCCGATGATGAGTGTGTTCATTAGGATGGTCATGAGGGTCTCAACTCCATGTTGTGGTCGGAAGCCGTGTTGCTGTGGGTCAAGTATGTCGTTGGTGTCTAGATGATCTTGAAGCTGGTGTTGGACTATTTTTTCTATTATCTTGGTGGCGAGGGGGAGGCTTGCCACTGGTCTGTAGGAGGTGGGGTCTTTGGGGTCCAGGTTGTTCTTCTTTATGGTTGGTCGGATGATTGATGTTTTGAGGGCCTCTGGCATGTATCCTTGTTTAAAGGATTCATTTACGATGTGAGTTAGTGGGGTACTTAGGTCTTCCTTGGTTTTCTTTATCCATTCGGTAGGGCAGGGGTCCAGTGGGGAAGTGGTGGTGTTCAGGCAGGAGATGGTGGCGGATATTTCTTCCTTTGATGTGTCATTGAATGTAGTCCAGTTGGCGTTTATGATTCCTGGGTGTGTTCTTGTGGTTGTAGCGCAGTGGTAAGGTTGTTGAGGTTGCTGAAATTGTTTGTATTGTCGGGCCAGGAGATCCGAGGGGATATCTGGGGGTTGATCGGAAGTGGTTGGTATCTTTGTCAGATTCTTGGCGATTTGGAAGAGTTCTCGGGGTTTGTTTGCAGCAGACGTGATGATTTTGGTGTGGTAGTTTTTCTTTGCATTGTCGGTTTCAGTGTGGTAGGCAGCAAGTTCATATAGGTATTGCTTCTTGTTTTTGTCTGTTTTGTTTTTTCTCCATTTTCTTTCTGTTCTTCTAAGATTTGTTTTCAGTTTCCGGAGGTCCGTGGTGAACCAGCGGGCCTTTGAGGAGATGGGCTTGTTGCTGGTTTTGTTTACAGTTGCTCTGGATGCTGAGGAGATTGTGGTGTTCCAGTTGTCCATGAGGTCATCAAGGTTATTTGAGGTTGTAAGGAGATTAGGTAGGGTCAGCGTCAGGAAGTCTTCTTTGTTGAATGCTTTGAATCTTCGTGTGTGTTGGGTGTGTCCTCTGTTTGTATTTGGTGGATATGCATGGGAGAGGTGGATGATGTAGTGGTCTGACCATGGGACTGGTGAGATTGTCGGACTACTGTTAGAGGTGGATGCTTGGGAGTTCAGAAATATGAGGTCCAGTGTGTTTCCTTTTTCGTGTGTTGGTTCATTTATGATCTGCGATAGGTTCATTGCTGTCATGGCGTTAAGGAATGTTTCTGTTTGTGCGTCTTGAAGGGATGGGAGATTGAAGTCTCCTAGTATAATGGGTTCCTTTGATGGGTCGATGCTTTCGGAGATCAGGTGCAGTATCCTTGGTAAGTCAGAGTTTGCAGCGGGTGTTCGATAGACCAGGCATATTGTGAGGTTTTTGTTGGTGAGGGTGAGGATGTCTGCTTCGTCGGAGGTTTCAGAGGTGAGGGTGCGCAGGTGGAGGTAGTCCTTTGCGATGATGGCTACTCCTCCGCCTTTTGCGTGGGTTCGGGAGCAGTGGTAAAAGTTGTATCCGGCTGGTGTCAGTTGGTTCATTATTACTGTGTCCGTTTCTGTTAGCCAGGTTTCTGTTATGCATAGGATGTCGGTCTTCTCAGATATGATCAGGTTTTGGAGCATGTGATATTTGTTCCTGGTGGAGCGTGCATTTATGAGTGCGATGGAGAGGTGCAGGTGACTTATGTGATTGGTGCTTTTGGCTGGCGTGTGGTGTGTGTGAGTCTGGTTGTTTGTGGTGTTGAGAATGCTTGTGGGTTGCAGTGCTGTGGGTCCTGTGTATGGGGGGTCAGTAGGTATGGTGAGGTGGGAGTACAATGTCCGTGCGGAAGGGGTTGTGCCTGTCAGTGTGACTGCGTGGAGAGGATTGCTGAGTGTGCTTGGTTGGGGTGCAGTGTTAGTAGTGGGGTGAGAAGGTAGATGGGTGTTAGGAAGGGCGGCATGATGTGGACGAGTACCTGGGGTTTTGGAAGCGGTGTAGTCTCTTTCTTGTTGGTTTGTTGGAGTGCTTGAATGTCCGGTATTTGCCCCGTTGAGCTGTTCGCTGCGTTGAGTCTCCTTTATTTCCGGGATGGTTGTCTGGTGTCGAGCTTTGCCCGTTGTGGAGATTTTCTGGGCCACGGTAATGGCCACCGCCTAAGGGCCACGCCAAAGGGCCCTCTGGCGAGGCCCTCAGGCGCGGGCCCGCCAAGCGCGGGCGCGCCCGTAGGGACGCCGCGTTTAAGGGTTCACCCGGCTCCTCTCCCACCGCCCGGATTGGGCGGGAGCAGCTCCCACTGTCCCGATTGGACAGGAGTGGAGTGTGGTGGCGATAGGGGGCGGGCGGTACTGCGGCGGCGAGGGGGTAGGGACGCCGCGTTTAAGGGTTCACCCGGCTCCTCTCCCACCGCCCGGATTGGGCGGGAGCAGCTCCCACTGTCCCGATTGGACAGGAGTGGAGTTTGGTGGCGATCGGGTGCTGGCGGTACTGCGGCTCCCTCGGGGTAGGGACGCCGCGTTTAAGGGTTCACCCGGCTCCTCTCCCACCGCCCGGATTGGGCGGGAGCAGCTCCCACTGTCCCGATTGGACAGGAGTGGAGTTTGGTGGCGATCGGGTGCTGGCGGTACTGCGGCTCCCTCGGGTAGGGACGCCGCGTTTAAGGGTTCACCCGGCTCCTCTCCCACCGCCCGGATTGGGCGGGAGCAGCTCCCACTGTCCCGATTGGACAGGAGTGGAGTTTGGTGGCGATCGGGTGCTGGCGGTACTGCGGCTCCCTCGGGGTAGGGACGCCGCGTTTAAGGGTTCACCCGGCTCCTCTCCCACCGCCCGGATTGGGCGGGAGCAGCTCCCACTGTCCCGATTGGACAGGAGTGGAGTTTTGGTGGCGATCGGGTGCTGGCGGTACTGCGGCTCCCTCGGGGTAGGGACGCCGCGTTTAAGGGTTCACCCGGCTCCTCTCCCACCGCCCGGATTGGGCGGGAGCAGCTCCCACTGTCCCGATTGGACAGGAGTGGAGTTTGGTGGCGATCGGGTGCTGGCGGTACTGCGGCTCCCTCGGGGTAGGGACGCCGCGTTTAAGGGTTCACCCGGCTCCTCTCCCACCGCCCGGATTGGGCGGGAGCAGCTCCCACTGTCCCGATTGGACAGGAGTGGAGTTTGGTGGCGATCGGGTGCTGGCGGTACTGCGGCTCCCTCGGGGTAGGGACGCCGCGTTTAAGGGTTCACCCGGCTCCTCTCCCACCGCCCGGATTGGGCGGGAGCAGCTCCCACTGTCCCGATTGGACAGGAGTGGAGTTTGGTGGCGATCGGGTGCTGGCGGTACTGCGGCTCCCTCGGGGTAGGGACGCCGCGTTTAAGGGTTCACCCGGCTCCTCTCCCACCGCCCGGATTGGGCGGGAGCAGCTCCCACTGTCCCGATTGGACAGGAGTGGAGTTTGGTGGCGATCGGGTGCTGGCGGTATCCATGATAATTAGTGAGCAATTCACCCGTATTCTTACCTCTAGTGAAGGCTATCCTTAAAGGAACCAACAGACAAGGGTGCAATTGTAACATTGACCAATACTTGTGAATCTTCCTAGTAATCCTATGAACGCCCATCACATATGGCAAAATACACAAGAGCTTCTTCAGGTTTCTTAGAATGGTATTGCAACAATGAGGAACATTGAGCATAACGTGCTCTCAAAAAGGCATGCTTAACATCAGAACGGGGATAACCCTGTGCTCTAAAACGCACATCCAACAATCTTGTTTCTTGCAAAAAATATCCTTCAGAAGAACAAATCTGTCTGGCTCTGAGATATTGGCTAACAGGCAAATTCTTATGTAATGATAAAGGATGATAGCTGGAGAAATGTAAATAAGCATTACGGTCCACCTCCTTATGAAAAATAGTGGTATGAATTCCATCAGGCTCACGCTATATGTGCACATCCAAGAAGTCAATCTCCACAGCATGATAACAGGGAAAATTTAAGATTCTCATCCTTACTGTTGAGCCAATCAAAAAATTGCTTCAATTGAACATCAGAGCCAGACCACAACATAAAGATATCATCCAGATATCGGCGCCATAGTTTAAGATGACAAAACCATGGGGCACAAGACAAAAAACGATTTTAAACTCAGCCCATATGATGCAACTGAAGGAGCTAATGTAGCTGCCATAGTCACCCCATGATGCTGCAAGTAATAGCCATCTTTATACTAAAAGTAATTTCTAAACAGCACCAATTGAACTAGGTCATGAATAAATGTCTCTGGTATACGATCAAGAGGAGGATAAGCATTCAAAACATCATCAATAATCTGGAGAGCATGATCCTGAGGAATATCCATATATAAACTATTAAAGTCCATAGTCACCATCTGTTTAATTTGAGTCCATTCAGAAAAATCTTGCAGAATTCTTAAAAAATGTGTAGTATCCTGAATAAATTATGGAACATTTTGAACTGCTGAATTCAAAAAACAATCCACAAAACATGATAGGGCTTCAAAACTAGAACCTCGGGTTGATATGATAGGACGCCCAGGAGGACTAATCAATGATTTATGCACTTTTGGTAAAAAGTTGTTGTTGTTGTTAAGTGCCGTTGAGTCGGAGTCGACTCATGGCGACCCTCTGGATAGCTATCCTAAATTGTGTTCGGTCTTGAGTCAGGTGGCTCATTGTTGACAGACTGGTACCCGTAGCTGCTGTTATTGTATCGATCCATCTCATTGCTGGCCTTCCTCTTTTGCGCTGACCTTCTATCTTGCCAAGCATGATGTCCTTCTCTAATGATCTCTCTCTTCGCATGATGTGTCCAAAGTATGAAAGTCGAAGTCTTGTCATCTGAGCTTCTAAAGAAAGCTTAGGTTTGATCTCCTCTAGTACCAACTGGTTTGTTCTTCGGGCAGTCCATGGTATACACAGTATTCGCTGCCAGCACCATAATTCAGAGGCATCAATTTTCTTCCTGTCTATCTTTTTCACTGTCCAGCTTTCACATCCATATGATGTTATTGAAAATACCATGGCTTGAACAAGTTGAATCTTTGTATGGAGAGAGACATCTCTGCTCTTGAGGATCTTATCTAGGTCTTTCATAGCCATTCTGCCAAGAGCAATGCGTTGTCTGATTTCTTGACTGCTTGTTGTTTCTTTATTGATAGTTGATCCAAGTAGGTTAAAGTTGTTCACAATTTCAATTTCTTCTCCTTCAATGATGAACCTGTTGATTATGCCAGTTGTCATGATCTTTGTCTTCTTTACATTAAGGTGCAGGCCCATTTTGAGACTATGTTCTTTGATTGTGAGAAGCAAATGTTTCAGATCATCTTCACTTTCAGCCAGTAATGTGGTATCATCAGCATAGCGAAGGTTGTTGATGAGTCTTCCACCAATCTTCACACCTCTGTTGTTTTCATACAATCCTGCTTCTCTGATGATTTGTTCTGCATATACATTAAACAGGTAGGGGGAAAGTATGCAGCCTTGTCTTACACCTTTGCTTATTTTAAACCATTCCGTTTCTCCTTGTTCCGTTCGAACTGCTGCTTCTTGATCAATGTACAGATTATGCAAGAGTACGATCAGGTGTTCTGGTATACCCATGCTTCTTAATGTGACCCAGAGTTTCTGATGGTTTACACAGTCAAAAGCCTTGCTATAGTCGATAAAGCACAAATAGATATCCTTTTGGTATTCTTTAGTCTTTTCAAGAATCCATCTCACATCTGCAATGATGTCTCTCGTTCCTCGCCCTTTCCTGAACCCTGCTTGCACTTCAGGTAGTTCTTGTTCCAGGTATGGTTGTAGTCTCTTTTGAATAATCTTCAGTAGAATCTTGCTGGTATGTGGGATCAGAGCGATTGTGCGATAATTTCCACAGTCAGTTGGATCACCTTTCTTTAGTATTGGTATAAACACAGATCTTTTCCAGTCAGTTGGCCATGATGTTGTCTTCCATATTTCTTGGCAGAGCCTTGTAAGTACGGTAACTGCTGCATCAGATTGCTGTAATACTTCTATGGGAATGCTATCAATGCCTGGTGCTTTGTTCTTTGATAAGGCTTTCAATGCTGCTTTAACTTCTTCTTTCATCACCAATGGTTCCCGATCATAAGGTACAGGTTGAAACGGCTGTTGGTCCACTTGATCTTTATCATATAAAAACTATGTATATTCCTTCCACCTTTTCTTGATCTTTTCAGCATCATTCAACATAGAACCTTGAGCATCTTGTAACATTCCAATTCGAGACTGGAACTTTTTCTTTAACTCTCGTAGCTTTAGGAAAGCCGATCTTGTTCTTCCTCTAATAGTTTCTGCTTCTATTTCCTTGCATGCATCGTTGTAGTACTTTTCCTTGTCCAGTCTTACTGCACATTGGAAATCTCTGTTGAGTTCTGTTATTGTCTTTCTTTCTCCTCTGACTTTAGCTTCTCTGCGTTTCTGGGCAATTTTCAGAGTTTCTTCCGTCATCCATTTTGGCCGTTTTTGCTTTTTCACCTTTTGTAGAGACTTCTCGCTTTCTTCCAACACAACCTTCTTGATGTCATTCCATAACTCTTCTGGAGCTCTGTCATTTGTATCTAAAGCAGCAAATCGATTTTGCAGGCAGTCTTTAAATTCCAGTGGTATATTCTCAAGGTCATATTTTGCTGCATTCATGAGTGGTTTGCTATTTTTCAACTTTAGCTTGAATTTGCATACTAGTAGTTGATGATCTGTACCACAGTCAGCTCCAGGTTTTGTCTTTGTTGATGTTATAGAACTTTTCCATCGTTGACTTCCACAGATGTAGTCAATTAGATTTTTATACAATCCATTGGGTGAAGTCCACGTGTACAGTCGCCGCTTGTGTTGCTGGAAGAAGGTTTTTGAGATAAATAAATCATTGGTCTTGCAGAATTCTATCAGTCTTTCTCCAGCTTCATTTCTGTTGCCAAGTCCATATTTTCCAACTACTTTGCCTTCTTCTTTGTTGCCAACTTTTGCATTCCAGTCACCCATGACTATCAGGATATCCTGTTTGCATGTTCTGTCAATTTCAGCTTGTACTTGTTCATAGAACTCTTCAATTTCATTCTCTTCTGCAGCTGTGGTTGGGGCATATACTTGAATTATAGTTGTGTTGATAGGCATTTCTCGTAGACGAATAGAGATTAAGCGTTCGCTGACTGCATTGTATTTCATTACAGTTCTTGCAAGTTTCTTCTTTATTATAAATGCAACACCATTTCTTCTTTGTCTTTCATTTCCAGCATAGTAGACCATGTGGTAAAAAGTATATCATAGGAATCATCGGGGCCATTTCCAATAGAAAATGACTTTCATGAGAAGTAAGGCATCTTCTATCACGAGCTAAATCAACATTTTGCTTATCAAAAATAATTCAGGCATAGGATCATTAGACAAACGGGAATAATATCTCTCATCAAACAACTGATGAATAGCTTCTTAGTCGTACATCACCTGATCTTGGATCAGTGCTTACACCCTTATCAGCACTGGATATGACAATAGACTCATTATCACAAAGTTGTTTAAGGGCCAAATGCTCATTAGCATTTAAATTACAATAGCCCCTAAAGACGTAAGGGTCCTCAAATTTAGATAAATCTTTAAGCACAAGATCCTTAAAAGTGTTGATCACAGGATCAATAGGAACCGGAGGCATCCAAGAAGCGCGAGGGTTGTTATTGTACCTTTGCGGATGGCCTTGTTTGTTTTTGTCTTTTTTTGTCCTGGCAGTGACTTAGGAGCATTTTACTAAATATTAATGTGTGTTAAGTGCCACTGCACCAGTAGAAATAAATGGGTATTGCAGCACTTAATTCTGCATTCACAAATGTTAATGTGCACTAACATTTAGTAGATATGCCTCTTAATGAGTGTCTCAATACCATTTGCATGGACAATAAGGATAAAGAGATTTCCAGATATACCAATACATCTCCTACTACGGAAAGAGAACAAGTGGGACTGGCACATAGAAACTATATGAACAGAATACTGCAGCTAGGTTGCACATGCAAAACATAGTCTGTCACCAAACATAGAACAAGGGATCACAATTTAGAAATAGGAAGACAATAAACTGGGAACCCCGAAAGCCAAACTTGGAATGTACAACACTAGAGAAATAAAACTATAAATTCATTTCCTCTTGTACTAAACAAGACACAAAACATTAGCGATGCACATTTCCCAGAGCTGACATATTCCGGTTAATAAATTCAAAATAAAAGTTTTTATTCTACCTTTTGTTGTTTGGGCATTTTATTTTAAAGTTGCAATCACTCCAGTTGCTTTCTTCTGCCTTCTGCTAACTCTCCATTGTCTGCTGTCCATTTGTCCTTTTTTCTCTCTTCTAGTTTTTTCCATTCTCTCTACATCTGCCTCTAACATACTGATCTTTCCCCTTTTGCTCTTTCCTCCATTTCTTTCTTTATTCCTTTTTCATCCACTCAAATTTCACCCTTCCATCCTCAATCCCCACTTACTCTTCCAATACTCAAGTCAATCATAGACCTTTCTTCCCTCCCATACAAAATATCTGTTCCCCTCTCCATCCTCACTCCCCCAGTTTCTTTTTTTCTCCTGCCAGTCCCAGCCTCACCCCTTTCTGGTCCTCCCCCAGCATTAGCTCCCTTCCAGTCCCAGTCCCCCATTCGCCACCATCAGCTCATTTCCAGTCCTAACCCCCCAGTACCAGTCCTCCTCCAGTCCCTCGCGGCATCAGTTCCTTTCCAAGTCCCAGTCCCCCATCCCCAGGCCATTTCCAGTCCTAACCCCCAGTATCAGTCCTCAAGTCCCTCCCAGCATCAGCTCCCTTCTAGTCCCAGATTTCCAGTCCTAACCCCCCTGTATCAGTTCTCTTCCATTCCCCCATCCCCAACATCAGCTCATTTTCTGTCCTGTCCCCCCATTCCTGTTCTAGCCCCCATCCCTCCTGTTCCATTCTAGCCCCTATTCCCATTCTAGCCCTCGGTCCCCCCTGTTCCCATTCCCATTCTAGCCCTTAGTCGCTCCTCACCTCACCACACACCAAAAGGGGACCCCATGCTTGATTGGCTTCAGAGGGAGTTGGGGAGGCGCAAAGCCCCAGCTGACCTCTGAACAGCCACAGGAGTAAAGAGCAGAGTTTGCCTTCTGTCTGGCAACTGTAATAAAAAGGAGCCTGCCGGTGCACTGAGTACCAGGAGGTTGTTAAACAGGGTCACGTTGGACATGCCCCCGTTTGACCTCCAGGCACTCAGTGTGCCGGCGAGCTCCTTTTTTATCACAGCTGTCAGAGAGAAGGCAAACGCCGGTCTTTACTCCTGCGGCTGTTCAGAAGTCAGCCGGGGCACTGGGCTGCCTCGGCTCCCTCTGCAGCCCTGGGAGCTTCTATAAATTTGAACAAACCAAAAACATCAGTTCTAGGCTCAGTCCTCTGGCCGTTTTTTGAATAAAACTAGGGTTATAAGATGTCTTTATATGGAGATCTGTTCGTGGAGATGGGTCCGAAGGAATACCCATTGATAGGCCCTCTGGTGCAGATGAGTTGAGATTGCTATTCTGTGAAGTCCTCGAAACCAGTCTGCAAATGGATAAAGGAGAAGATACTGTAGAGGTAATGAATTTTCTCCTGGTGAATCAAAATCAGATAGGGAGAGAAATGAAAGCACAGGATCCTTACAAAGCCTGCAAAAGTCTCTACACTGGAGTAATCTGCAAAGATTGAGATTTTTGGGGCAAGGTGTTGGTGAGTTCCACATAAATGATTCCTGACAAATCTTTGAAGAGGAGGATTCACCCAGCACCATAACAAGAACAGGTGTGCTGTAGAGGTCAGATGTTTTCTTGACTGTGGTCGCCAAGGTGGTAACATTGCACCAAAAGGGCACTGAAAGTATGGCGTCCCATGCAGAAGAAGACATCTGCACATGTTCCATTCTGGGCCAGAAAAATTTCATTACGGTGATGGAAATGGTGAAGGTGCACAAATAGAGGTCATATCTGTGGGATGTTGCACCAGTGTTGGTGCAGGAATATGTACTGTGCTGGAGATGTGATGGTGTTGCAACTCTGAAGGCTGTCAGCGCAGTAGTTAACATGGTTCTTACATACTAGTATTGTGTCAGCATTAGAGTCATGTGGCTGTGAGAATGCCATGTACTGAATATTTTAGAGCTATGTATTTACTTTGATTTATTACCTCTGTCTAAATAAACTTGAAGCGATTAACAAATGCTCAATAAAAATAAACTTTAAAATTACAGCAAATTTCTCAGCCCTCTTAACTAACATGAGTGGACGAGTAGCCTAATGGTTAGAGCACTGGCTTAGTAACCAAGAGACCAGGGTTTGATTCCCACTAGCACGCTTTGTGGCCTTGGGCAAGTCACTTAACCCTCCATTGCCTTGGAAGAAAGACCTGGCGATCTACTTCCGGTAACACTGCCAAGAAACCCAGGAGCTGCTAGGTCAGCACTGCAATAACTAACATACCATTCCTAACTATCTTTCCCCTACGCACATGCCCACAAGCAAACAAACACTTAATACTAAAGCCATTTAGTTAAAAGCTGAATTCCACAATGTGAGTAATCCTATTCCCATCTCAGCACAAGGACTGATCCTATTCAAAGCTTTAAAAACCAGTATAATCAGTTTAAAAGTACAATATAGATTTTGCAATGTAGCTATGTTTACTGGTAAGTTATGGTTCTCCTCCTTTTTAATTCCTGAACTCTTAAGGTCACTGTGTGCGAAGATGGAGGAGACATCCAGTGGAGAGGATCTGCTTGACCACACCGAGCCAAGTAATTTCTCCACAGAGGAACTTCTTCGAAGCTTGAGTGGTTAGTCAGCATTGTAGTGCTCCCAGAGATGGAAGAAACAATGTTTTTGGCTCTTGGGGACATTCTTCTAAATTAGAAGCAGTTATCTTGCTTGTGAGGGGGACCTAGACAGATACCATCCTGCAGTCACAGGTAGGATAGACACAGAAGCTGAAGAAATAGAAACATAAACTACTACAAAACAAAGAGGAAATGGATGAAAAGCATGTAGGGCAACTCTTTAGAAAGTTTAAGGAGGGCAAATGTGTGCCTTGAAGTCATTGCTGACTCCTGGCGACCCAGAAGCTTCTGGGCTTTCTTGGCAGCGTGACCGGAAGTAGATTGCCAGGCCTTTCTTCCGAGGCAATGGAGGAGTAAGTGAGAGCTTTGCTTTCCATTGTGCCTGCTTGACAGAGCAGAAAAACAAGAACTGAGGACACTGTACAGACTGCCGTGTTTAGGACCAGCCACACAAACTAGTCCTGAGCTCTGTGAGAAATGTTCCATCTCAATGACATCATCCACTAATGTAGCTGATCACAATCTGCTTGTTGAGGAGAAATCTGGTTGAAAAGGTTTATCTGAATTTTACAAAGCATTTAATGTGCTACCCAAGAAAGACTGATTTTCAAATTAAAGGCAGTGGCAGTTAGGGATAACACTGGGGAGGAACTGGTTCAAGTGAAAATATCAACAGGTCACACTTAACATTGCAGTAGCACGAGGGGAGTCAATGAATGGCCTATTTTTATTTCATATTTTTAGCTATGGCCAGAAGAAGGAAAAAAATCACAATCTGGCCAGTTCTGCAATGACACCAGTTTCATGCTGAAAATATATGGTACATATTGGTACCAATGGCATAGGAAAGTGTGGTAGGGAGGTTCTGGAGGCTAAATTTAGGCTTTTAGGTAGGAAGTTGAAATCCAGAACTTCCAGGGTAATATTCTCAGAAATGCTTCCCGTTGCACGCGCAGGACCCAAAAGGCAGGCAGAGCTCTCGAGTCTGAATGTGTGGATGAGACGATGGTGTGAGGAAGAAGGTTTTGGATTTGTTAGGAACCGGGGAGCATTCTGAGGAAAGGAGCAGCTTTTCTGAAGGGATGGGCTCCACCTTAACCAGGATGGAACCAGGCTGCTGGCATTAACCTTTAAAAAGGAGATAGAGCAGCTTTTAAACTAAATAATAGGGGAAAGCCGATGGTTGCCCAAGAGCACATGGTTCGGAACAATGTATCCTTGACAGATACGAGCAAAAGAGTGAAATTAGGGCATATCAGCAGAGAGGTTCCAATAAAGACAAAAGTAGCCCAAATGCCCTTGAGTACAGAGCAGACAGAGCTTAAAGATTCCAAATTATCCCTGAACACCAATAGCCAGATTAATATGAATAAAATATAGCCTCTAAAATGCTTGTATGCAAATGCAAGAAGTCTAAAAAATAAGATGGGAGAATTAGAATATATAGCACTAAATGAGAGGTTAGATATGATTGGTATCTCAGAGACATGATGGAAGGAGGACAACCAGTGGGACACTGTGATACCTGGGTACAAACTATATCGTAATGATAGAGAAGATCAAATTGGTGGTGGGGTTGCGCTCTATGTTAGAGAGAGCATTGAGTCACAAAGGATTAAAGTTTTGCAGGAAACAAAATTCACTGTAGAATCTCCATGGATTGAAAATCAATATAAAAAGGGGAAGGGGTAGGCGATGGCAGTGGGGGTGTACTATCGACCAGACCAGACCAGAGTGAACAAAAGGATGATGAAATGCTCAAAGAAATCAGGGAAGCTAACAAAAGTTACAGTACAGTAATAATAATGGGTGATTTCAATTACCCCAGTATCTACTGAGTCAGTGTCACGGCAGGACATGCTAGGGAGATAAAGTTTCTAGATGAAATAAATGTCTGCTTCTTGGAGCAGCTGGTTCATGAACCAACCAGAGGGGAAGCCATTTTGGACCTAGTACTTAGTGGAACACAAGATCTGGTGCAAGAGATAAGGGTGTTGGGGCCACTTGCCAATAGTGATCATAGCATGATCGCTTTTGATTTATTAAATGGAGGAAGAATGGTAAGGAAATCCACAGTACTACCTTTTAACTTTCAAAAGGGAGACTATGATAAAATGAGGAAAATAGTTAAGAAAACACTAAAATGAGCAGTTATGAAGATTAAAGATTTACATCAAGCATGAGTGTTGTTTAAAAATACTGTCTTGGAAGCCCAGACCAGCTGTATTCCACACTTTAAGAAAAGCGGAAGGAAGTCCAAAAAACTGCCAGCATGGTTTAAAGGTGAGGTCAGAGAGGCTATTGTTGCCAAATAAAGCATCTTTCAGGAAATGGAAAAAGGAGCCAAAAGCCGAAAACTGGAAACAACATAAGCACTGGCAAGTTAGATGCAAGGCATTGATAAAGCAGGCAAAGAAAGAATATAAGAAGCTTGTTGTGGAAGCAAAAACGCATAATAAAGACTTTTTCAAGTACATTCGTAGCAAAAAACCTGTGAGAGAGTCAGTTGGACCATTAGATGATGGAGGGGTAAAAGGAGTATTAAGAGGGGACAAGGCCATAGCGGAGAGACTGAATGAATTCTTTGCTTCGGTCTTTACTGAGGAAGATGTAGGGATGTTACCCATGACTGAAATGGTATTCAAAGGTGATGCCACAGGAGAATTAAGATATATCCATGCACCAGGAAGATGTATTACAACTATTTGATAAAATGAACAGTAGCAAATCACTTGGACTGGATGGTAACATAGTAACATAGTATATGACGGCAGATAAAGACCAACATGGTCCATCTAGTCTGCCCAGAAAGGTGGCAAAAGTAGGTGCACCCGCTGCTCCATGCAGCTCACCCCTCCTCATGCCATTGTTTAGGGGTGTACCAACTGCTCTATGCAGGTCACCCGTATTTGTATACATCCAAGGGTGTTGAAGGAACTGAAATATGAGATTACAGACCTACTATTAGTAATCTGTGAAGAATCATTAAAATCATCTGTAATACCTGAAGATTGGAAGATGGCCAATGTAACGCCAATTTTTAAAAAGGGTTCCAGGGGTGATCTGGGAAACTACAGACCAGTTAGCCTGACATCAGTACTGAGAAAAATGATAGGAACCATTATAAAGAACAAAATTACTGAACATGTAGATAGTCATGGCTTAATGGGAGACAGCCAACATGGCTTTAGCCAAGAAAGGTCTTGTCTTACTAATCTGTTATGTTTTTTTTAAGGTGTGAATAAACAAGTAGACAAAGGTGAGTCGGTTGATATAGTATATCTGGATTTTCAGAAAGCCTTTCATAAGGTCCGTCATGAGAGACTTTTGGCGAAATTAAAAAGTCATGGGATAGGAGGCAGTGTACTAGTGTGGATCAGAAACTGGTGAAAAAATATAAAGCAGAGGGTAGGGCTAAATGGCCAATTTTCCCAACAGAAAAATATGAATAGTGGAGTACCCCAGGGATCTGTGCTGAGTCCGCTGCTTTTTAACGTATTTATAAATGACTTGAAAATGGGAATAACGAGTGAGGTAATCAAATTTGCAGATGACACAAAATTATTCAAAGTTATTAAAACCCATGAGGATTGTGAAAAATTGCAAGAGGACTGATAAATTGGAAGACTGGCATAAAATCTAAAGTGGACAAGTGCAAAATTATGCACCTAGGAAAGAACAATCCAAACTATGGTTACACGATGCAAAGTTCCACATTAGGAACCACCACCGAGGAAAAAGATTTAGGCGTCATTGTAGATAACATGGTGAAACCCTCTGCCCAGTGTGCAGCGGCGGCCAAGAGAGCAAATAGAATGCTAGGTATCATAAGGAAAGGAATGGAAAATAAAACAAAAGATATTATAATGCCTCTATATCGTTCTATGGTGAGACTGCACCTTGAATATTGTGTGCAATTCTGGTCGCCGTATCTTAAAAAGGATATAGCATTATTAGAAAAGGTTCAGAGAAGAGCCACCAAAATGGTAAAGGGGATGGAAGGATACTCCTATGAAGAAAGGCTAAAAAGGTTAGGGCTCCTTAACCTGGAAAAGAGACGGCTGAGGGGAGATATGATAGAAGTGTATAAATTAATGAATGGAGTGGAACGAGTAAACGTAGATCGATTGTTTACGTTATCAGAATATAGAAAGACTAGGGGACATGCAATGAAGCTACAGGGTCAACTATCTAAGACTAATAAAAGAAAATATTTTTTCACTCAATGTGTAATCAAACTCTGGAATTTGTTACTGGAGGATGTAGTAAAGGCTGTTAGTGTAGCTGGGTTTAAAAAAGGTTTGGACAAGTTCCTGGAGGAAAGGTCCATAAACCATTATTAAGAAGGGACCCAGGATATCAATGCTTGACCCAGTACAAGCATTGTGAAACCTGTGTCTTTTGGGGAAACTGCTAGGTACGTATGACCTAGATTGGCCACTGTTGGAAACAGGATTCTGGGCTTGATGGACCTTGGTCTGAACTAGTATGGCATATCTTATGTTCTTAGAGAGCAAATAGAATGCTAGGTATCTTAAGGAAAGGAATGGAGAATAAAACAAAGGATATTATAATGCCTCTGTATCGTTCCATGGTGCGACTGCACTTTGAATATTGTGTGCAATTCTGGTCGCCATATCTTAAAAAAAGATATAGCATTATTAGAAAAGGTACAGAGAAGAGCCACCAAAATGTTAAAGGGGATGGAAGGATACCCCTATGAAGAGAGGCTAAAAAGATGGCTGAGGGGAGATATGATAGAGGTCTATAAATTAATGAATGGAGTGGTATGGATAAATGTAGATCGATTGTTTACATCATCAAAATATAGAAAGATTAGGGGACATGAAATGAAGCTACAGGGTAACCTATTTAAGACTATTAAGAAAATATTTTTTCACTCAACGTGTAATCAAACTCTGGAATTCGTTACTGACGGATGTAGTAAAAGCTGTTAGTGGAGCCCGGTTTAAAAAAGGTTTGGACAAGTTCCTGGAGGAAAGGTCCATAAACCATGTGATAAGGAAGCTTATCATAGCTCAGGTAGGAGCTATAGAAAAGATGATGTGACTCAGAACAAGCAACCTGTCAGTTCTGGTAGAAGCAAGAAAACAGAGTTTTCACATAAAAGACTACCAGTCCCAGAATGCACCAGGTTTCCAGCAGCCATGAGAGGGGCTGAAGTGAGAAAATGTGTGTGCAATCAAGAGAGCTATGAGGTAATCCCTAAGCACTCATCTCAAAGGGCAGGGCCTGATTCAAGACAGCTGCGCTGTGTTAGGGAGGAGCACACATTAGGAAAGAATAAGAATAGAGATTATTCTTCAGATAACAGCTTCAGCTACAGAAAGAGCTTCAGGAAGAGATACAGAGACAGAGACAGCAACGGCTACAAGCTCAAGCACCAGTATCACCTGGAGAAACAGAAGCCAAGCCAAGCGGATAGAGAGAGAAGGAAACTCTCTGGAAGGAAGAGAAGAAAGGCCATTGGAAGGTCTGGGAGATTCCAAGGCAGTACCTATACTGGGAGGTATTCCAAATGCCAGCAGAGTCCATTGGACTGGAGTCCGCCAGAGGAATGGAATGGCAGAGATAGGAATCACCAGTGGCTACCTGGAAGAGAGAAGACTGCACGTGGAAAGGACTTTCAGACCTATGCCAGAAGGGATGTGAGGAAAGATCCAGTGTCCAGGGATCAAGATTGGAAGGCTGGACATCAGAATTGGATTACATACTGGCCAGGCTATACAGAGAGGAATTATGATAGCAGGAGAGGCTCAGGTATGAACACTGATCCAGACCCTATCTATAATAGAGAATGGCAGCAAGGGAATAAGCATTCTCATGATAGTGCCTTAATGAAAGACTTGTCTGTGCCAATGTATGATAGTGACCCTATGCTGATTGATGAAGGGGGAGATACAGCAGATGAAAGTACAGTTTACATGGACTGTTCTCTATCTAATTGCTATTGCTAGCTTTCTGTGAGCAAACACATCAGCCATCACAAAGAAACCTAACTTTGTTCTTTATTTCCACTGCAAACAGCTCTTAAAGCAGGATTTGGGTTCACACAGTAGCAGCCAGCCAGCTAAAGGCTTACAGCTGGTCAATTGATAGTAATTAAAGCTGCACCTGATAGTGTGTGTGAGCAAGGGAGAATCACTGCTGAGATCTGCGTGGAAAATAAGCAGAAGTTAACCTAACAAGCAAAGTTTATTTATTTCTTTGTGCCTTTGTATTTGGTAATTATTTGCTAAGAAAACATTAGCTAATTGCCTGACAAGCTGAAGGTTGTTTTCTGGTTTACTTTGTGACTTTTTGTTATCCATTTAAACACTGCAAGCAAGTAACCTCATTTATATGGCTATCAAGCATACATGTGCTGGGTGAATTAAACCCCATCAATAAAAGAAGTATTTTATTGGCCTTACCACTTGGTTTCACAACTCAATGATTGTCATCAGCTGTGTTTGGGAGTGAATGAACTACAATACCCACAATACCTTGCAAGAATCATATGAATATATGCATCGTCAAGATTGTGTAAGTTCTCACCCTAGGCAGCCGTCTGACAACCATTATTAAAGGGGACCCGGGATATCCTCTGTTTGCCCCAGTAGAAGCATTGTGAAACCTGTGTCTTTTGGGTAAATTGCTAGGTACTTGTGACCTAGATTGGCCACTATTGGAAACAGGATACTGGGCTTGATGGACCTTGGTCTGACTCAGTATGGCATATTTTATTTTCTTATATACTGCGGGATTTACTGAACTATATGATGGTGTGATGGATTAAGCAGATGGGCAGACAAGTGCCAGATGAGATTTAATGATGCAGGCAGGGCACAGCATAGTTACTCACCTGTAAAAGGTGATCTCCGGGTACAGCAGGAATTTAATCTTCACATATGGGTGACATAGGTACTGATGGAGCCCACATGAGAACGCTCCCCAGCGTCCAATAGGAAAGCTTTTGGGAGCACTCCACTGTGCCTCATGACTGCTCTCTTGCCTTCCCAACTCCCTCTCTTCAGTTGAGTTTGTAGCTGAGAAAAGAGAATAAATGAAACCCTATAACTCCTAGGGGAGGAGGGCAGATTGTGAAGACTAAATTCCTACTGTTCCCGGAGATCACCTGTTACAGGTGAGCAACTATGCTATCTCCAGGAACAAGCAGGAATGTAGTCTTCACATATAGGACTCCCTAACTCTCAAATGCCAGATGAAGTGACCTCAGAACCGGTAGAGATTCACCTCGGAGTAGGCATGATGAGGTCATGGATACCACATGGATTTCAGGTATCTTCAAAGTCCGGGAGAGAGGGTAGGAGTGGCATCTAAGTCTGAAAGAGGTACTGAAGTACAGCCTGACCAAACATGGCATCCCGACAGGAGTCCTTGTTCAAACAATAATGGGCAGCAAAGGTATGGACAGAAGACCAAGTTGCTGCTTTGCAAATTTCATTGATGGTTACTGAGCGTAGATTTGCTATCAAGGTGGCTATGGCACGAACATTGTAAGCAGTGACATGCTCTTCTAAAGAGCATCCTGCTTTGTCATAGGCAAATGAAATGCAGTCTGCTATCCATCTGGAAAGCATATGCTTAGAAACAGGTAATCCCAGGTGACTGGGGTCAAATGAGATAAACTGCGAGGCTTTACGATGATCTCGAGTCCTTTGGAGATCGAAAGCCAAAGCATTTTTGCAGTCAAGAGTGTGCAGAGTTGCTTCCGCTCTAGACGCATGCAGTTTAGGAAAGAAAACCAGAAGGTAAATAGCCTGGTTTAAATAGAAGAGAGATACCACCTTTGGCATAAAGTGTGGGTGAATCCGAAGGACTACTTTGTCATGGTGGAAGCGGGTATAGGGAGGATCCGCCACCAAAGCCTGAAGCTCACTAAATGTGTCTAGCTGAAGTGAGGGCAATTAGGAAGATTATCTTCCAAGAAAGGAACTTAAGTGAGGTTGTGGCTAAAGGTTCAGCTTGAGAAGCTGCGCTAGAATGACAATGAGGTCCCAAGTTACTGGAGGTGGCTTAATGGGCAGTTTGGACAGCAGACCTCTCGTGAAATGCACTACTAGCGATTGCATGGAGATGGGCTGTCCATCAAGTAGATGGTGAGAGAGCGCAATGGCAGTTTATCTTTAGACCTGTCATGAACAAGTGGAGGACATACTGGAGGAATGACTCCAATGGAGCAGAAAAGGGATTGAGATCCTTATGGGAACAGCAGACAGAAAATCGACACTACTTAAAAGCATATGAACATCTGGTGGAGGGCTTTCTAGAAGCCAAAAGGATCTCCTTTACCTCTTGAGTAAGGTCAAAGCCTTGCAAAGCTATGCTCTTAGCAGCCAAGCTGTGAGGTGGAGACTGTGGATTGGGATATAGTAGTGAGCCATCATCCTGGGAGAGAAGATCCAGTTCATATCCCAATCACAGAGGATGAGTCTGAGTCAGATGTAGTAGCAGTGAAAACCATGGTTGCCGCCACCAGTGAGGGGTTATGATAATCATGGAGCCCTGGTTGGACTGAAGGTTCAAGAACATCTTGGGAATGAAGGGTATAGGAGGGAAAGCATAAACCAGACCCTGACACCAGTGTAGTTTGAAGGCATCCACCAGTTGGTTGGTGGATGCCAGAGTTCTTGTTCAGAAGCGAGGAAGCTTGGCATTTTGTGGAGTCGCAAAAATATCTATGTCTGGAGTTCCCCAAGTCTGGAAGATGTAGGACATTGGAGGTGTGTTTGATGAGCACTAGCAGGGCTTCGATAAACTCTAGTTTTTGAGTTGGAGTGAGTTGGGATTTTCGGAAGTTTCTCACAAATCCCAAATATTGCAGTACTGTGATGGTATGATGCAAGGAAAGCAGTACCTCTTGGGAGGTGTCTGCTTTGATTAGCCAGTCGACTAAGTAAGGGAAGACGACTATCCCCAGAGATCTTAGATATGCGGCCACGACCGCCATGCACTTTGTGAAGACCTTTGAGGCAGAGGTGAGTCCGAAGGGAAGGATTCTGTATTGATAATGTTTTCCTTGAAAGGTGAAGCGTAGATATTTCCTGTGTCCTGGATGGATGAGGGTATGTGTGTATTCTTCTTTTAGATCTAGAGAACAGAGCCAGTCCTGACTCTTGAGGTAAGGAAGAAGAGTCCTGTGGGAGATTATCTTCATTGACTAGAAACTTGTTGACGTTTCTGAGGTCCAGAATGGGCCTGTACCCTCCGGTATTTTGAATGAGAAAGTAGAGAGAGTAAAAGCCCATCCCTGCTGGGATGTTGGGACATCTTCTATGGCAACATGAGACAGAAGAAAGGACACCTCGCCCTGTAGAAAAGCAGTGAGTGGGCGTTGCATTTGATATTCCACTGTGAAAGTGGAAGGGGGCAGAGTTTGCATATGAAGTCTGTACCTTTTCTGGACTATGGTGAGTGTCCACTGCTCTCAGGAGATGAGGTATCATCTGTGGGCGTAGTGACACAGTCTGCCTGCTATGTGGAGTGGGTGGGGGATCTCCAGAGGAGGGTGGCAATGTTCTCTAAGAAAGAGTCAAAAACCAGGCGCAGACTGTGGCGGCAGAGCTGGTTGAGATTTAGACACCTGTGGCTTCTTTTGTTGCTTAGGAGGCTGCTGCCTTTTCTGTGGGGCCTGACCCTGGTACTGAGAAGCAGGAGGATAAGAAGAGAATAATTTCTTCTTATTATTGTAGAAAGACTTCTTTGCAGGTGTCTTTTTTCTAGGAGGGTCAGCTGTTACTCTGGACAGTCTCTTTAGAGTAGTATTTTGTGGCTCTAATTGAGAGGCCTTATCATGCCAGTCTTTGCCAAAGACATTTTCCCCTGTGCAAGGTATGTTGCCCAGCTTGTCTTGGACCCACTATTGATGATCTGAGTCTTGAAGCCATGCAATTCTAAGTGCACCAATGTATATTGCTGAGGCCTTACTTGTGCATTTAAAGGCATTGAAGATAGTTCTACTAACAAACTTTGAAATATTTTGTCTGTGCTTAACTAGGGCAAGATAATCTGCTCTCTTGTCATCTGGGAGCAGAGGGGCAAAAGCCTCGAGATCCCTGGAGACCTCTTTGAGGAACATTTCCATGTAGAGGATATAGGAGTTCATCCTAGACGAGAGCATGGATGCTTGGAAGCATCGACGCCCAAAGGCATCGAGAGTTCTCGATTATCTACTTGGAGGATTAGAGAAGTGAGTCTTCAAGCTGGTGGGGAAACTGTGGCTTTTGGAAACAGGGACACTCTGGTACCTGATACATGGTATCAAGATGTCAACTTTGAGGTGAGACCATGAGAGGTGTCTCCCGCATACAGAGCATAAGGTCATGAAGGATGCAGTGCACTGGTAAAGTGGCTTCCTCTTTGGGTGTTGTTGGGTATTGGAGGATCTCTAATTCCTCTGCTCTTGGCTCCTTCTCCAATGTTACCGTGATAGAGAGACCCTTGGCTAGGCCTCAAATGAATTCCTGGAAGAACATGTCTTCCAAAGACGACATGTGTCGCTGTTGAGCAGGGAAGGGTCCGAAGGTAGGTCCCGGGGCCCATGGAAATCTAGAGACTCTGCATCCAAAACGGGGGAATTGGATTCAGAGGGTTGAAGTATCAACGAGCACAGTGTTCTCTGGAAGCTAGATGCTGGTACCGATGCTCTGAGGTATCGGCCTTGGTGAGCTGCTTGGGTTTGGCACCAGTACGAGTTTCAAGGGAGGGCATGGGTGGGAGCGATGTCAATGTCATTTGCAGCAGCCCTGATACCGTGCCCAGAAACAGTGTTGATGTTGGTACCGGAACCAATATTGACAGGGCGGTGCCTGTAGCCAAGAGTTTTATCAGTACCAAGGCTACAAGAAGGGCTGCCAAGCTCTGCTCGATGGCCAGTATGCGCTGGTTTATCGACATTGCTGATGCTTGGCTGTCAGTGATGGGTATTTGTGCTACCATCCCAGAGCATGGCACCAGTAGCTCTCCAGAGGTCGAGGACTTGGAAGCATCCTGGGGCCCCTCGATGGCTTTGGAGGACAGGGCCTTCTGCCGGGGCTGTTTAGCAAGCCGATCCACCTCTGAGGCAACCCCCGAGGGGTCTCGATGCTTTGAATGAGATCTTCCCATGGAGGTATTGTCCGACTTCGATGCGGCCTTGTGCTTGGACTTCGAAGATACCTGAGATCCATGGAAGGAGGATGAGGCCCTCGATGAAGTGGATGCCATCAATACTGCATCTGAAGCAAACAGTGCTCCAAATTTAGAAGACCGGTTTTGTAGGCCTCTACGTGTCATTTTCTGACAGACAGGACAGTCTTTTGGCTGGGGGTCTGGGCCGAGGCATTTTAAACGCCAGTCATGTGTGTCAGTCATCGAAATGGTACTGGCACAATTAGAACATGTTTTGAAACCACTAGTTGGTTTCTCCATACCTTCGAGGATGCAAGGGTATGGTAGGCTTAAGACCTAAAAAGGGCATTGACACCCAAGACTTTATTTTTTTTTTTAAAAGATAAAGAAAGTTGTAAAAGAAAAGAATAAGGGAACAAGTGATGTCTTCGACGGTGCCAGTGTCGATGTGAAGTCAGAGGCGCTATCCACAAAAAGAGGTTTTTTTCTGCACTGACAGGATTTGCTTCATGCTGGCTCCGCGGAAAACGAAAAACTGAATTGAGGGAAAGGCGGGAAGGCAGTCATGCAGGTGCAGTGGAGTGCTCCCAAAAGTTTTCCAATTGGATGCTAGGGAGTGTTCCCACATAGGCTCCGTCAGTACTGACGTCACCCATATGTGAAGACTACATACCTGCTTGTTCCTGAAGATTAGAAGCAGCTGCAGTATTCTTCGAACATGGTAAAATATGCTTACACAAACCATAAAATAAACATGGACCTCTTGGTTAATAAGAAACTTGGAATGAGGGTGCAAAGTCAAACAGTTGGCAAAGTTGGACATACGTCAATGTTTATTAAACAGGAGTAAAGTGAGCAGGTGTGTGGAAGCAAGGAATAAACTTCTCTCTCTTCTTTGCTTTCATGCATACAGTTTTGGGCACCTATCTTGAAAAAGACTATCCAAATTTTGCAAAAATTAAAATCACATGAAAAAATAACTAAGGAAAAACAGGGAATATAAAGACTTAATTATGAGGAAAGATGGAGTAAGGTGGGCTGATTGGCTTAGAAAATACATCTCAGGGGAGATTTAATTATAATGTACAACTATATTAATGGAACCTACATAGATCCCACAAGAGATGTTTTCACCCCATTTACGATAAGCGAATACTAAATCTGTAAATAAAATCAAGGGGACATCCTCTAGAGCAGGAGTGGGGAATGGGCCACATTGGTGACAATGAGATCCTCAAGGGGTTGCCTAAACTAGTTCAAGAAGAGAGGTTCCCCTTTATGAGATAACTGACATTGATTAAGGGTGCCCCATCTGAGCTTGAGGAGCAGACCATGGAGATTCCTGGTTCCAGTGTTCCAATAACCCTGCCCCTTCCATCATGTCATCATTAGTCCTCAGCACCAGTTCCCTTCCTTTCAGTTCCATCCAGCACCAGAATCTTCTCTCTCTGATCCCACAGCACAGGTCCCCCCATTTTCAGTCCCCTTTCATCAGCATCAGTCCCAATCTATCTACCAAAGATTGTGGATGGTAATACATGCAAGAAAAACTTTTGTAGCTATGTACCACAAAAGAGAAGCTAGATACATCACAGAAGAAGTAAATGTTACAGAACAGTTCTTTTTGGAGCTCCTCACATGCCCAGATGACTCCATAGATCCATGGGAAATATCCCTGCAGATTATTGGTGTCTCAAAAAGTTCAAGACTGACACCAGCACTGATGCACACACGATTTCAGAGTCTGTTTACAGGAACCTTCAAAACCTGCTTCATCTCCTACAGACAGAAGTAACAATAACAGGTCCAGAAGGACTATCTGACTTGTCTTGGATCCTTGATGGCTAAAATCCACCTCAAAGATGAAAACTGTTCCTGTAAGCTCTATGTACAGAGTAGAAAGACCAGTAATCCTCTGGGCCACCGCACAGTTATGAGCATGAGCTCAGTGAAAAGGAAGAGATTTATGCATAAATCTATACCGTAGGAACTTTAAAGACTACATTAATAAAAATAAGGCTCAAAGCTGGGGCTCTACCCTCTTTTGTCCATATAACCACAGCAGTATCTATCCCAAAGCTACTAAAGTAAAAGTTGAATTGTATAATGTGGTTTGCTATGACGCCATAGAATCCATCATGGGACGTTTTGGATGGTGTGTGCCCATTAATATGGTATTGTATACATATATGTAGAGATGGAATGACTGAACACAAACAGAGAGATGTGTTTATTTTCACTATGGATGTTATCCTTCCATGGTTGGCAGGTGTTTGGGTATGTATTTTCATTGCTAATGCTGCTCATGGATTCTGGTAATATAGATGGATCCTGAAAATACCAAATTCATCACTTCCATCATACCATTTGGGGGTTATTTCTTTAAAAGCTTGCTTTTAAATTTAAACTGCCATCAAGTCAATGCTGACTCCTGGCGACCCAGCAGCCCCTGGGTTTTTCTTGGCAAGAAGTAGATTGCCAGGGCTTTCCTTCCGAGGCAATAGGGGATAAAGTGACTTGCCCAAGGTTACAAGGAGTGCCATTGGGAATCAAACCCAGATCTCTTGGGTGCTAGGCTTTAGCATTTTAAGTGCGCCAGAGTAGTTACAAAGTAAAATGACTGAATTATTACTGCACCTAGAAGGGTGTTTCAGTTTACACGGATGATGGTTTGGTGTATGGTTGTACTGAACAGGAATATGACAGTAGATGGTCAAAGTCATGGCAACCATGGAAGTGACAGGTGTAAATTTAAACAAAAGCAAATGCCTTTTCCACCAGAAAGAATTTACTTATCTTGGCTACTGCATAGAGGAACATAGGAAAAGTGCAGACCTAAGGAAAATAGAAGTTGCACAGGTAGGAAACATCTAGAATCAGCTACTTATCTAAAAAGAATTCTAATGATGGGTATTTAGGAAGATTTCTACAAAACTGGACCAAGGCAACTCAAACTTTCAATGAACTGCTAAAAATTGATACAGCTTGGCAAATTCTTTACTAAAATGATACAGATTTTATCAAAAACACCAGCAATCACTTTCTCTGACACAACTCGCCAGCTATTGGGAGTGCCAGTAGCTACAGACTTGGAGTTACTCCAATCATACAAAGGTAAATTAAAGCCTCGAGCTTACTGCTCCAGAACTTTGACTGATTTTAAGAATCACTGTGCTCAGAGTGCAAACAAAAGCATAGTTACTTGCCTGTAAAAGGTGTTCTCCAGAGACAGCTGGAATGAGTCCTCACATATGGGTGACTGACGCCGATGGAGCCCTTGCGGAAGCATCTCCCCAGGTTTCAAAGAAAGCCTTTGGGAGATGCCACCATGCATGCATGGTCCCCTTCCCTCCCAAGGGTGCCATCTTGCTCAGTCAGATGACATAGCTAGATCTGACAAAAGAAAATGGCAAAATACAGCAACTCCATGGGGAGGATGGAGGGTTGTGAGGACTGATTCCTGCTGTCTCTGGAGATCACTTGTTACAGATGAGTAACTATGCTTTCTCCAGAAACAAGCAGGAAGTCCTCACATATGGGACTCCATAGCTATAGGCTACAGGGAACCTGTAGAAAAAACATGGCCAAGTCGAGAGCAACCACAAGTGAGTCTGAGGAGAGACTCTGAGGATCCCAAAGTCCAGGGAGAACCATCACTCCGGTAGCTTGGACACAGAAGAGTCAGAGGGTGGGAGTTGCATAGACCCCGACGAGATTACGGAGTACGGCCTGGCTGAAGGTGCTGTCCCACCGGGACTCCCTCTCCAGGCAGTAGTGAGCTGCAAAGCTGTGGATTGAGGACAAGGTGGAGGCCTGGCAGATGTCTGCCATAGGGACAGAGTGAAAGCTTGCAACAGATGTCACCATAGCCCTGACATTGTGTGCTGTGACCTGGCACGCCAATGAGAGCCCAGTCTGATCGTGGGCAAAGGCGATGCAGTCCACCACCCAGATGGACAGGGTCCGCTTGGTAACAGCCTCCCCCAGGCAACTGGGGTTATAGGAAACAAAAAGCTGTGATGTTTTGCAGTGGCCCTAGGTACGTTTCAGGAAGAAGGACAGGGCCCTCTTACAATCCAGAGTATGGAGAATGGACGCTGCCTTGTCTGCGTGTGGCCGTGGGGAGAAGCACTTCCTGATTGAGGTGGAAAGCAGACACCACCTTCAGAAGGAATTTAGGGGGATGCAGAGCACGACCCTGTTCTTGTAGAACCTGGTGTAGGATGGCTCAGCCACTAAGGCCTGAAGCTTGCTGACTCTGCATGCAGAGGTGAGTGCACCCAGGAAGACGACCTTCCATGAGAGGTATTGCATATGGCAGGTTGCCAAAGGCTCAAATGGTGGCTTGGTGAGCTGTATCAAGACCACATTGAGGTCCCATTCTGCCAGGAGCAGGTGGATGGGAGGCTTAGAGAACAGGAGGGCCCACATGAACCTAGTAATGAGAGGCTGAGCAGAGAGGGGTTTACCTTCAAAAGAATGGCGATGGGCCGAGAGTGCACTCAGGTGCACCCTGATGGAGTTGGACTTCAGTCCAGCTTGTGAGAGATGAAGCAAGTACTGCAGCACCGTGTGCACACAGCAAGAAACTGGGTCAATCCGCTGCTCTGTGCACCACACAGGAAATCTGCGCCATTTGAAGGTGTAGGCCCGTCTCGTGTAATTCTTACGAGAGGCCAGTAGAACCTCCTCCACCTCCCTTGGGAGGTTGAAGGGGGCCAAGGCTACCCATTCAGCAACCATGCTGCTAATTTATTTTATTTATTTAGCAACATTTTTATACCGTCATATCTACAAGCCACGGTGGTTTTATATGGCAGAATAAACTAAATGTTTTACACTGAATATTTGTTAAAGGTTAAATTAACTGAACACATCAAAACTATTTACGTCATACTTAACGGACTGCAGCATGTGTATATGAAGAGTTGGTGCTACGGAGGTTTCCGGTGCGGATCTGAAGGATTAGAGGGGTAGTTCAGAGTCTGTGCCAAAGTGTTCCAAGAAGATTTAATTAATGGAGGAGGAATGGTAAAGAAATCCACAGTATTACCTTTTAACTTTCAAAAGGGAGACTATGATAAAATGAGGAAAATAGTTAAGAAAAAAAAGGAACAGTTGCAAAGGTTAAAGACTTACCTTAAGCTTCGGTGTTGTTTAAAAATACTATTTTAGAAGCCCAGACCAGCTGTATTCCATGCTTTAAGAAAAGTGGAAGGAAGTCCAAAAAACTGCCAGCATGGTTTAAAGGTGAGGTCAGAGAGGCTGTTGTTGCCAAAAAAGCATCTTTCAGGAAATGGAAAAAAGAGCCAAATGATGAAAACTTGAAACAGCTCAAGCACTGGCAAGTTAAATGCAAGGCATTGATAAGGCAGGCAAAGAGAGAATTTGAGAAGAAGCTTGCTGTGGAAGCAAAAACACATAATAAAGATTTTTTCAAGTACATTCATAGCAAAAAACCTGTGAGAGAGTCAGTTGGACCATTAGATGATAGAGGGGTAAAAGGGGTATTAAGAGGGGACAAGGCCACAGTGGAGAGACTGAATGAAATCTTTGCTTTGGTCTTTACTGAGGAAGATGTAGGGATGTTACCCATGACTGAAGTGGTATTTAAAGGTGATACTGCGGAAGAATTGAAAGAAATATCGATACACCGGGAAGATGTATTACAACTATTTGATAAACTTAAGTGTAGCAAATTGCCTGGACCGGATGGTATACATCCAAGGGTGTTGAAGTAATCTGTCAACTATCATTAAAATCATCTGTAATACCTGAAGATTGGAGGATGGCCAATGTAAAGCCAATTTTTAAAAAGGGTTCTAGGGGTGATCCGGGAAACTACAGACTGGTGAGCCTGAAGTCAGTACCGGCAAAAATGGCAGAAACCATCATAAAGAACAAAATTACTGAACATTTAGATAGTCAAGGCTTAATAGGAGACAGTCAATATGGCTTTAGACAAGAAAGATCTTGTCTTACTAATCTGTTATGTTTTTTTGAAAGTGTGAATAAACAGGTAGACAAAGGTGAGTCAGTTGATATAGTGTATCTGGACTTTCAGAAAGCCTTTGATAAGGTCCCTCATAAGAGACTTTTGGCAAAATTAAAAAGTCATGGGATAGGAGGCAGTGTACTATTGTGGATCAGGAACTAGTTAAAAGATAGAAAGCAGAGAGTAGGGCTAAATGGCCAATTTTCCCAATGGAGAAAGGTTAATAGTGGAATACCCCAGGGATCTGTATTGGGTCCGATGCTTTTTGTCATATTCATAAATGACATGGAAAAGGGAATAACAAGTGAGGCTATCAAATTTGCAGATGACACAAAACTAAAGTTGTTAAAACTCATGAGGATTGTAGAAAATTGCAAGAAGATCTTGATAAATTGGAAGACTGGGCATCCAAATGGCAGGTGAAATTTAATGTGGACAAGGAAAACCAAAAGTATGGTTACATGATGCAAGGTTCCACATTAGGAACCACCATCTAGGAAAAAGATTTAGGTGCCATTGTGGATAACGTTAAAACCCTCTGCCCAGTGTGCAGCTGCAGCCAAGAGAACAAATAGAATGCTAGGTATCATAAGGAAAGGAATGGAAAATAAAACAAAGGATATTATAATGCCTCTGTATCGTTCCATGGTGTGACCGCACCTTGAATATTGTGTGCAATTCTGGTCGCCGTATCTTAAAAAGGATATAGCGTTATTAGAAAAGGTACAGAGAAGAGCCACCAAAATGGCAAAGTGGATGGAAGGATACCCCTATGAAGAGAGGATGAAAAGGTTAGGGCTCTTCAACCTGGAAGAGACGGCTGAGGGGAGATATGATAGAGGTCTATAAATTAATGATTGGAATGGAATGGGTAAACGTAGATCGATTGTTTATGTCATCAGATTATAGAAAGACTAGGGGGGACATGCAATGAAGCTACAGGGTAACCTATTTAAGACTAATAAGAGAAAATATTTTTTCCTCAATGTGTAATCAAACTCTGGAATTTGTTACCAGAGGATGTAGTAAAAGCTGTTAGTGTAGTTGGATTTAAAAAAGGTTTGGACAAGTTCCTGGAGGAAAGGTCCATAAACCATTATTAAAAAGGGACCCAGGATATCAATGCTTGACCCAGTACAAGCATTGTGGAACCTGTGTCTTTTGGGGAAACTGCTAGGTACTTATGACCTTGATTGGCCACTGTTGGAAACAGGATACTGGGCTTGATGGACCTTGGTCTGACCCAGTATGGCATATCTTATGTTCTTGCTGCTGCTAAGCAGGCTTTCTTCACTTGTGCTGTTACTTGTTCTCCTAACCAGCCAAAGCAGCTTTTCTCTCTAATTTGCCACTTACTCCGTGCTCCTCCCAGTTCTCTCTTTCTACTTTTTTTTCTGCTGACTACCTGGCTCACTTCTTTACTAGCAAGATTGACAACATACGTTCACATTTTCCTGCTCCCTCCTCCCCATCGGAATCTCTTCTTTCCACTTTGTGAATGTCCTCCACCCTGCAGATATCGCATCGCTCCATCCACAAAATCAGCACTCAAGGAGCAGCACAAAGAGGACACAGACAGCCACAAACAGCGCTCCAGAGCTGAACACACCTACCAGTACACTGATCCACCACTGATTCCTAAGGTGAGCACAGCAACTGGAACCCGCTGCCTAACACACATCGTAGGAACTCGCAGAAATATCCTTCTCCTCCCATTTTGAACTCAGGCACCAGGCTCACATTATTGGCGCAGGACAAACGTGCACACCAAGCTTCGCCCTGCTGACTAGCATCTTCGCTCAGTGACAGAGCCCCTTTAA